>CM060919.1:796772159-797422159 GCA_030737875.1 Allium sativum
CAGAAACAGAAGAAGTAATACTGACCCGGATATAGAAGCTCTATTCATGAAATATAGAAATCTGGGTGGAAAGCCGTTCTCGGGCGAAGAATCTATTATGAGAACCCAAGCTTGGATTCGTTCGGTTGAGAAAATATTCGAAGCATTAAAGCTTAGGGATGACCAGAAAAGATTACTGGCCTCCTGGGCACTCGAAGACGAAGCTTTGTTTTGGTGGGATTCGGTTATTAAAGATAATCCAGAAGATGATATCACCTGGGATAGATTCAAAGTTATTTTCTTGGAAAGATTTACCCCTCCCGAAGCGACTGAGCGCCTATGTGATGAATTTTCTTATCTAATACAAGGTGATATGACCATTCCCGAATACCATAAGAAATTCAATGAACTTGCTCACTTTGCTCCTCATCTAATTCAAAACCCAAAGAGGAAAAATCTGAGATTTATTCATGGCCTTCAAAGGAAATACCGAAATAAAGTATTGGGGCATGTGAAGCTTCCTTTCTCAGAAATGATATACATGGCTTATCAGTATGAAGATCTCGACAAGAAAGGAATGTTGCGCGACGAAGAAGAGGTCTGTTCTAGTGACAAAGAAAAGTCGGAAACTGATATTCCTGAAGCCAGTACAAGGTCGGAGATCAATAAGAAGCCCAGTGCCAAGAGAAAAAGGGCTGAACCTGGGAACGAACGAATAATGACCGCCACGTGCTCAAGCTGCAATAGAAAAGGACATTTGGCGATAAGTTGCAAATCTTGGAACGAACAAAGAAAGAGTGGGTCTAAGCCCAAGAAGGATTTTCAAGGGAATCAAAGGTGCAATCAATGCCATCAGTTTGGTCACGTAAAGCAAGATTGCTGGCAGTTGAAAAAGACTGAAATAGTTCAAGTGAATGAGGTAGCAGAAACCTCAGCACCCTCAGATAGTCAAGAAAGGTCTGATGTGTTAGAAGGCACGCTTACTGTCAAAAACATTCCAGTCAAAGTACTGTTTGACACTGGCGCGTCACGAAGCTTTATTGCAAAGAGTGCAGTCAAGAAGTTGGATTTGAATTTGAAGAAGCTCAAAGAGCCAATGACTGTCCGAAATCCAGTTGGAGGTTCCATCAATCTCAGTTGGGTTTGTGCAGTACCCGTCTCTTTTTCTTGCTATAAATTCCCTATTATCTCTGTCGTCATGAACTTTGATGAATTCGATCTTATTTTGGGATTGGATTGGTTAACCAAATATGAAGCAGAGGTTAGATGCGCCGAGAGAGTCGTTAAAGCTAAGATTAAATCAGGGGGTTATATAACCATTCCCTGTGAAGGTCAGAATGCAAATAGAAAAGACTTCTGGGCAGCTTTGAATGTTTCTCCAGCCCAAATGGAAAATATCCCTGAAATCACTGAGAATATTCCTGACCTCATCAAAGACATTCCTGTCGTCAAGAACTATGCGGATGTGTTCGAAGAAGTTGTTCGCTTACCTCCGCAGAGAGAAATAGATTTCAAGATTGCTTTAATTCCCAATGCAAGGCCGGTAGTTCACGCTATTCGAAGAATGTCCTTGAAAGAGAAGGAAGAATTAGACAATCAAACACGACAGCTAGTATGGAAAGGTCTGATCAGGCCTAGTTTCTCAGATTGAGGTGCAGCAGTGGTATTTGTCCCAAAATCTGACGGTACTCTACGACTATGCGTGGATTATCATGATCTGAACAAACAAACAATAAAGAACAAATATCCATTGCCGCGAATAGATGATTTGTTGGATCGATTAAATGGCGCACAAGTATTTTCACGAATGGACCTAGCTACAGGCTTCCATCAACTTCGAATTGCCGAAGAGTGTGTTCCAATGACAGCGTTCAGAGGCCCCGACTTATTCTACGAGTGGTTAGTAATGCCATTCGGCTTATGTAACGCTCCAGCTTATTTCGTCGATCTGATGAACAGAGTATTCAGAGGAGTATTGAATAAATTTGTTCTGGTTTTTATTGACGATATTCTAATCTTCTCTAAATCAAAGGCCGAACATGAGAAACATTTGGAACAAGTGTTAGAAATCCTCAGAAGGAATGTATTAAAAGCAAAGTTTTCCAAATGTATATTCTGGCAAGATGAAGTAAAATTTCTGGGCCATGTCGTATCGAAAGATGGAATCGCTGTGGATCCGAGTAAAATCACAGCCATTCAGAATTGGAAGCAGCCCAGTACCCCCACTGAAGTCCGCAGTTTTCTCGGATTGGCTAGCTATTACCGAAAGTTCGTTAAGGACTTTTCGAAGATATCTGGCCACTTAACGAAGCTTACAAAGAAGCATTCTAAATTCAAATGGACTCAAGAGAGCGAAGAGGCTTTCGAAGAGCTAAAGTTGAGATTGACCACAGCTCCAGTGTTAACCATCATCGGTGGCAACCAAGATCTAAAGGTCTGGACTGATGCTTCTAGAGAAGGCCTTGGCGCAGTGTTAATGCAAAGAGGTCAAGTTATTGCTTATGCTAGCCGTCAACTGAAGCCACACGAGAAGAACTACGTAACTCATGATCTTGAGTTATTGGCTATCATATTCTCTTTGAAAATCTGGAGACACTATCTTCTGGGTGAGAGATTTGAACTGTTTACAGATCACCAGTCGTTAAAGTATCTGTTCACTCAGAAGGACTTAAATTTGAGGCAGCAGCGTTGGCTGGAGTTTCTTGCAGCATATGACTTTGAAATTATATATACTCCCGGGAAAGCCAATGTCGTGGCCGATGCTCTGAGCCGAAAGAATGTAATGATTGCCAGCTTTATTATCACGACATCCTTGATTGACAAAATATCTATTCTTCAGAAGGAGGATAACTTTATTAAAGATATGATCAAAAGGATTCAGAAAGGTGAACCCTCGTGTTTTCAAATAGATAACGACGAGACCTTGAGGTTAAAAGGAAGGATTTGTGTTCCTGACGTTCCTGAGCTAAAAAGGGAAGTGTTAGACGAGTGTCACAAGTCCAAGCTGAGTATCCATCCTGGTGTGGCCAAAATGTATAACGATCTCAAAAGAACTTTCTGGTGGAAGGCTATGAAAAGAGACGTTTCGATATATGTTAGTCGATGCCCTACTTGCCAGCTAGTTAAAAGCGACCAACAGAAATTGGCGGGACTATTGCAACCGCTGGAAGTTCCTGGTTGGAAGTGGGAGCATATTTCTATGGATTTCATTGATGGTTTGCCCAGAACCAGAAAAGGGAATGACAGTATTTGGGTGATCGTAGATCGTTTCACGAAGACCGCCCATTTCATACCTGTCAAATCAAATAGAACTGCTCAGAGTCTGGCGCAGATATACTTCAGGGAAATAGTTAGACTACATGGAGTGCCGCTCAGTATAGTAAGTGATAGAGATACAATATTCACTAGCAAATTCTGGGAAGCATTTCAAGTCGAGCTAGGAACGAAGTTAAACCTAAGCACCGCTTATCATCCTCAGACAGATGGTCAGACTGAGAGGGTGAATCGCATTCTAGAAGATCTATTGCGGGCTTGTGTTATAGATTTCGGTGGATCATGGGAAGACCATCTGCATTTGGCTGAATTCTCTTATAACAACAGCTACCAGGCGAGTCTGACAATGTCGCCATTCGAAGCATTGTATGGTAGACCGTGCCGATCTCCTGCTTGTTGGGTCGAGCCTGGAAATAGACTTGTGTTGGGTCCGGATATGATTCGAGAAGCTGCCGACAAAGTCGATTTTATTAAGAAGCGATTACTCGCCGCTCAAAGCCGACAAAAGAGCTATGCCGATAGAAGAAGAAGAGATATATCCTTTGAAGTTGGCGACTATGTATATTTGAGAGTATCGCCGATGAGAGGAGTTATCCGGTTCGGTAAAACTGGAAAGCTAGCGCCCAAATTTATTGGTCCGTTTCCTATTCTGGAACGGATCGGAACTCTCGCTTATAGGGTCAAACTGCCTGACAGGTTGCCTGAGGTTCATAATGTATTTCATATATCTCAACTTCGAAAGCACGTTCATGATCCAGACTTGATCGTGGAAGAAGCAGCTCAACAGGACATTGAAATTACTCCAGAATTAGCTGTGAGGCGAGAGCCGCTAAAGATTATCGGCAAAGAAACCAAAGAGCTGAGAAACAAGAAGGTTCACTTAGTCAAAGTGCAATGGAGTGGAGATCCGCGCGATTGTACTTGGGAAACTGAGGAGAGCATTCAGAAAGCTTATCCTAGATGCCGAGTAGATATCTTTGATTGACTCTGGTGCAAGGTACATTTAACCTACTTTGCATTACCTTTTAATTCTCTATTCTGTTGCTATTTTCTTTTCATGGATGTGCACTATTTATTCTATACTCTAAATGATTTTAAAGGGGTATAGGATTTGATTAGTATATTTTTAAAGGTTAAAAACAATTGAATTGGTTGTTGTATTTTGTGATCGTAGATTTATCAAACCACTTTCGACTTTATTCCTTTTCGGGGACGAAAAGTTTTAAGTGGGGGAGATTGTAACGACCCAGAAAATCAGAACCAATTTAAAATTTTTAAATTGGCTAAAATAATGAATTTTAAATATTTAAAATAAATATTTTAAATAATGGCGATGGAAACTGAGTTCGAATCGACAATTGAAAACGAATATAATTAATTATAATTATATATAGAATAGAAAATGGCGCGGTAGTTCGATAATTCGATTTCAAACTTCAATTGAATATACCGGGTGCAAAACAATCCGGATTTTAGTGAGACCAAAAATAATGGAATCTAATTGGTAATATCTTTCTAAAGAATCTGACCAATCGAAGTTTGATAGCGGGAATCAAAAGATATGTCCAGTTGAAAATTCTGAATAGTCGCTATGGAATTCAGGCCCTTAAAAATGGACATTTTGCAAACGACCTCGGATTTCGACGAAACCACTTTTGTTAGATCCGCAGTGTCAGGTTATTGCTAGGTTTCAAATTTCATAATTTTTCGAATCAATATGTGAGCGTGGCAAAGGAAAACGCGTTTGACCAGTTTCTGTTGAATTTAATCGACTGGAAATTGGCCATTTTTCAAACGGTCTCAGAATTCGACGAAACTAGTTTTGTTAGGACCGTATCGTCAATACGAAGCTAGAAAATATTTTTCTGGAATTTTTCTAGTCAGTATGTGGCCCCGGTAATTTGAAATGTACGTTTAAAATTCAATATAGTGATTTAAATGAAAATTCAAAAGGAAACTGATTGTAACGATCAAATCAGCTTACGATACATATCCCATTGTGTTCGGAATGGGGGTGAAACGCTATGGACGGCAGGCGGTGGGCCTCGTTTAGAGGTCGTATGTAAAAGTCAACTTTTTGCATAATTAAATAATAATAAAAAAAATTAATTATATTTTAATTCCCCCTTCCCTCCCTTATATCCTTTCTGCCCCCCCCCCCCCGGATTCATTTAAACGATTTCAGAGAAAAAAAAAACCCTAATCAAATCGCCGAGCCACCGCCGAACCCCTCAACCACCACCGCTCCGCCCAGTCGGTCGACCTCCCGCCCTCGTTCGAACCCCGAAGCCCCCCCATCGATCGAAGACCCGAAGCCCCCCCTCTCGTTCGCGCAACTGAAGCCGCTGAAGCTCCCCTTGCTGGCGACGCTGAAGCCTCCGACGACCTGCGAGACGCCCCCCCCCCCCTCCGCTGTAAGTCGCTTTACATTTTTATTTTTATTTTATTTTTTTTATTCTGTAAAAAAATAAAATATAATAAACTGATTTTGTTAAAAAAATATATAACTGTTTTGTTTTAAAAAGATTAAAACTGTTTTGTTTTAAAAAGTATAAAAAACTGAATATTTTTAAAAGTAGTTTAAAACTGAATATTTTTAAAAGTAAAAACTGAAATGTTTTAAAGAAGAAAAACTGAAATGGTTTTAAGTATTAAAACTGAAATGTTTTAAAGTATAAAACTGAAAGTTTTAAAAGTATAAAACTGAAAGTTTTAAAAGTATAAAACAGATTTTTATAAAAGAATTTTTAAAACTGATTTTATGTAAGAATTAAAAACTGATTTTTATTTTTAAAAATTAGAATCTGATTTGGTTTTTAAAAAAGTTAAAAACTGATCTATAAAAAAAAAACTGCATTTTTTATTAAAATAAAAACTGCATTTTTTATAAAGGTAAAAACTGCATTGGAAAAAAAAAAACTGCATTTTTATAAAAGAGAAAAACTGATTTTATTTTGAACTTTAGAATAGGAAAAAGGTTTAATCTTTTAGTAGAAAAAGGTTTGAACTTGCAAAAATAAAAATCATATTTTTTTTTATATTGAATAGCGAAGTCAAAATTCGATTTTTATATATTGAATAGCATAGTAAAAATTCTATTTTTACATATGTAGAGAATACAGGCGAAAGCGACAAAAGGCGAAGATTTCTATAAGTGAAGTGTCGTGCAGTTGGATAGCTATTGGTGAGATTTCTGATTTAAAATTTATATATATATGGTTGAAATGAAAGTGAATAGCTATATATAAATTGCTATATATAAATATATATATATATATATACGCCCCCTCGTCCACAAACCATGGACGATATTTATTGGTTGAAATTGTTGTGAAAATTGAATGATTGTTTGGGATTGTTTGGAATTGATATTGGTTGATTGTGGTTGAAAAATACCCGTTTGTGGTTGTGAAATATTTGGTTGAAACCACTTAGGATTAGTTTGTGGAAATGAAATAAATATATACATGCCGCCTGCGTGCGAACTAGATGCATGATTCCCATTGTCAAAAACCGCGAGGTTTTAAGGTAGAGCGAGGAGCCGTACTAGGGACGGTGCCGGTGTAACTACCCTGCCGTTATGCTGCCGAAATTTTGAATAATATTTGTGTGTTTGAATTATTTTCATATGCTTAAACTATATTTATTCATTGAATAGAAAACATTCATGTGTTGAATTGATATTCATTCGTTGTTTAGAAATTCATGTGTTGAATGGTATTCATATTTTGAAATAAATTGTTCGATAATAAAAATCACATTTTTATCTATATATAAAAACTATTGAAAACATTCATGTGTTGAATTGATATTCATTCGTTGTTTAGAAATTCATGTGTTGAATGGTATTCATATTTTGAAATAAATTGTTCGATAATAAAAATCACATTTTTATCTATATATAGAAACCATAGAAAGCATTCATGTGTTGAATTGATATTCATTCGTTGTTTAGAAATTCATGTGTTGAATGGTATTCATATTTTGAAATAAATTGTTTTATGATAAAAATCCTATTTTGTCACCTATATGAACTATATAGAAAAATAGTGTTTTGAAATGAATTGTTTTACAATAAAAATCACATTTTTATTGTATGCATAAATCGTTGAAATGTGAAGTGTTAAAAATAGCCACTTGTTCAAAATAAACATATATGAGTTGAAATATTCATTAATTAGCTAATGAAATGATTTGCACCTATTTATGTAACATTAGAATGAATGGAGTTTTTAAACCAAATAGAAATCAAATATGAAGTTGAATAGAAAATGAAAAATGATATGGACTGTATATATATGTACATGCATATTCATTGAACAGGTTATAGCAAAGGGGCTAGAGAAGAGGAATAAAAATTTGTGCCCGACAAATAGGTACACATTTACTGATTTGTTTGGGTGATGATTTTGAGCCTGTTGGCTAGCCGCTTGGCT
Source organism: Allium sativum (assembly GCA_030737875.1). Classification (NCBI taxonomy): domain Eukaryota; kingdom Viridiplantae; phylum Streptophyta; class Magnoliopsida; order Asparagales; family Amaryllidaceae; genus Allium; species Allium sativum. The sequence goes on from CM060919.1 coordinate 796,779,848, forward strand.
TTTTCTTTTTCTTTTTGAGATTAGAAGGACCGGGACGCTATTTGCGATTTCCCGACGCTCCCGGTACAGGGGAGGTTATGGCGAAATTTTTCCAAAATTTAAGGTGTTAGAAAAAATTTTGAAGTGAAAACGATATTGAAATTGTTGAATGAACTATATTTATATAAATATATAAATATAAATAAAATTAAAAAGAAACGAAGCCGTGCAGTTCGTATTTTGAAACCGTGTTTTCAAACAACTAGTGCGGGAAATCCGACCATTGGATTTTCCCGAAACCTCAACCGTCGGGTTCGCCTTGGAATAATCTTTCCAACGGCACCAACCTTGTAAAAATCCAACGGTTGGATTGTCTGGAATGTTTAATTCAAATCTGAAGAAAAACAGTGCCAGAAACGATTATATTTATTTATATATATAAATATAATTATATTTAATCGAATAACGACGCTGCAGTTCGTATTTTGAAATCGAAATTTCAAACGAGTGTACCGGGAGATCCGACCGTCGGATTTTCCCGAAACTGGAACCGTTGGATTCGTTTTGAAAAGACCTTTCTAATGATGTAAATTTTGTGAGGATCCAACGGTTAGATTTTCAGATAAGTGTAAATCAAATCTGAAGAAAAACAGCGCCACGGCCGCCTTATGGCCCGAAGCGTCGTTTTGAATAAAATGGCTATTTTAAAATAAATAAAAATAGCGATAAATAGTTATAAAATATCATAAGCGATATGGAATAGAAATAAACTGAATTTGCTTGATTTTGGTTGTATTTGATGGTTGAATGTGTTTGGTGTGAAAATTACATTAAAGAACAATAATGGGTGTAGTCGAATAATTTAACCATTGAAATAAATCGAATTGAAATTCTAAATATACGTGAATTATTTGGAAAGGCCGAGTTAATTCTCATTTCAAATAATTGATCGACGATTGAAAGTCGAAGATGAAGACGATGGTCGAAGACCGGAGATCTTCACCTCGTTTGGATGGTAACCGAGGTCCTGATTGGGAGGCATCCCGAAATATGGATAATGAGTGGTGATCGTTCAGACGTACGTGTTGATCGAAGGGTTTGCGAGGTATTTAGTGCCTCCGGTTTCGTTCAGACCCAGAACGGACTTGTAAATGGACTGTGTGTCCGACATTGGAATTTGTTCTGTGTGATTGATAGCCATCAGTTGCACGGTGTGAATTGCCTGTGTGGCATGCTAAGATGCAGTGATCAGGACTTCTGTTGAAAAGCAAAGTCTTGTGGTGATGATCAAAGCACCGCCTGTGTGGCGTGGCTTTGTGTATAACGTGAATTCGCGAGCCTCACACCCCGGTATGAACCTAAAACGGGAGAGGACATCAGGGAGGGCCTGCGTTTCTTTCTAGCTAGGGTGGTGTCAGCGACCTACCAGCCCTGACATTTATATACTTTTCACCTATGTGGTTGTTGCTGTTGCGAGGCGCCTCGGTTTGATCGGACGATCCGGGTCCGATGGAGTCATTCGTTGGCTCGTTTACGCCCCAAAGGGCGGGGAGACGTAGTGTTCAGGCATAATAATCCACATCGGTGGACCGGCCCTGACGATCCAAGGGGCAGTTGCGGCTGTTCCTGAGGGGCGGGCTAGAGCGTCTCGAATTCGGTAAGGACTATCTTTTGCCTTGATTCATGACGGAAATCCAATTTCCAAATACGACATCGTGCGGTTTTGATTGTATACCTATATATGGCGACATAGTGGTATGGGGCATTAATGCCGTCTATGATTGATAGTTATGATTTGAAATTGTTTTCAAAACATATAAACACTAGCAATAATATCAAATGCCTTTGTTTTATTCGTATCAAGCATATTTGGCCGTTATAAGGTAAAAACTCTATCCTCCGGTTTGCGTTGCATTGTGTGATGGGAACTGAGTCTTATAACGGTTTCATTTTTATAAAAAGCATAGCGATGTTTAAAAGAAAGATTTGTTTTAAAGCACTGGCAATCCAATGGAGTAAACCCATTCCACGATAGTGGCGTGGTCCTGTGATTGGCCAATTATATATGTATTGAGTAGATTTCTCATACCAGTCCCATGACTGACTCGTAGTTTGTTTCACTCTCAAACTCGGGTGCCCCTTTTTCTACACGGGCAGCCTTGTATTCAGGTTTAGCTGGTTCTTTCTGGATAGCTGGAGCTGAAGATGGATTCTATCATTTATTTCTTTTTATGCTGTTCAGCTCCTATTGTACATATTTTGTTTATTTCCGCTGTAGACATTTATGTATAGCTGAACTGTATTTGTACTAAGTGAGATCCTGTATACTGTGTAACTCTGATGATTACTTTTATCCAGTATATTTTGTTGTTCATTCTGGTGTATTTATTTAATTCTGTTCTGCTATTTTATGTTTCTATGTTATATTCCGAAGATAACCTTGTTTCCGTGAGAACGGGAAATCGGGTCGTCACATTACGTAAATTGATGATGCTTGTGTGTCCAAATTTGAATCCCTTCTCTAGTCTAGTTTCTTGGAAAAGTTTTCATTGTCGCATCACTGCAGTTTTAATTGTACACCCAGAATTTTTACAGCCTCTGGGCAACTTTATGACGTACACTCTACTCCTTGAGATACTCATCTTTTTTCTTTACCGATATTTTCTCTGTCACTTCTCCTTCCTCTGTAGATCTATTTCTTCTCCTTTGCAAATCCTAATCCCAAGAAAAAAAATTCCTTCACAAATTAAATCAATAAGTTTCTCTTCTTCACAAAAAAAATTGGATCTAAATTATCAAATACAAATTCAAATCTCTTCTCCACTTCTATTGCAATTTCAAAAGCTAAATTGGGAAATTTACAAATCCTAGAACCCAAAATCTCTTTTGCTTCCATTATCCCCTTTGCTTCCGCCTCTTCCACCTACTCCTATGACCTCCACCACTGACCTGAGCACACATGGTCGACCTTTCTCCACCTCCAGCAAGCGGGCCCCACTTGAAAACCCTAGTCATGACCACTTCCCCCCTTGAAATCAAAAACTTCGATATAATGTTCTTCCCCAAAATTTTGACTTGTATTATAGCGGTTGTTACTTCCTTTTAGATAATGTAACACCCCGTAATTTTAACAACACTAAATAGGACAAATTAAAAAATAATTAATTTAATATTCAGAATTAGGGGAAAATTATTGCGCAATTGCGTCCGTCTCAAAATTCTGGCCAGGATAGACATTTGTTTTGCGTAAAACGGACACTGTATGAAGAAGTTACGAAGGTTTGAAGTTTGTATACGCGCAAGAGAATTATATATATATAATCAAATCCAAAAAATCAGAAAAGAGTTTAAAAATCAAAAAATCGTGAGCGGAAAATTTCCCGTCTAGGGGTATCGACCCTTTAAGGGGGGTGTCGACCCTTCAAGGGGGGTGTCGACCCTTCAAGGGGGGTGTCGACCCCTGGGTCGATCCCTCAAGGGGTGTGTCGCCCCCGCCCCCTGCGGCAGACTGACAGATTAGGGTTTCGGGGTCTTTTTGGCTATAAATATGGCCTCATTTCTCTAGTTTCTTCACACTGAAAATAATGGAGGACTAGATGCTATCGCTGCTCGGAATGAGTCAAACCTTCTTCTTCTGCAATCAAGTTAATCAAGTTTAGAGTTATTCCAGTGTAGATCTGTGATTCAACGTCTGCTATTCTCCTTCTGTTTTTTCTAGATCATAACACTGTGAGTTTAAGTTACTTTTAGATTTAAATAATTAAAAAGTAAACATGATATGACTGTAATTTGGATCTATGCCTGTGACTGCTTGAATCATATCAGATCTGTTATAACTTATAAACTTATGATATTCTGACATAAATACGACTTGAATCTTAACCTTTATCATGTCAGATCTACCTTGGATCATAGATCTTATTCACTATTTAGATCACCATGTACCTATCATGTTTTTGTTAAATTGGATCTGTTATTAGTTGGACATCTAAATTATTGTTTAGATCTTATCATGCCTATTAAGGCATCCTTATTATGTTAGAATCAATTCTATCATCTCATGTTCACCAGATATGTTCTTGTATGCCCATCTTATCAATATGACACTATGTGTTTATGTCAATTTTGTTAGTATAATCATTTCTATCACTTTCCCTTCATCCCTTCCCTTTTATTTTATATAGCCAGGCTATTTTCGAGCCTAGGCATGCCGCTGAAATATGCGAACACGTTAAACGGGGAACGAAGGTAAAACCATTGAAATTGGGCATAACTTGTAAATGGGGAATTTGGCATAACTTGAATAATGTTTATGAATATGAATTTAGGGCATATAATTCATTATGAACATAACTGGGGAAAAAGGGGCATGAAAACCTATAATGACATAGGTAAAATTGGCTAATAATGAAATGCATAGGATTACAGTAATTAGAAACTGTAACTACGCATAGACACGAGGTTAGTTTACACTTTGGTGGAAGTCTGCCCAGAACCGCCCGGCATATCCAGCGGCCACAAGTGGTGAATCTAATGTGGGGGGTCTAGGTGCAGAAATATGAGGCATGATGAGACACGAGGTTAAGCCCGACTTGTGGAAGAAGTCTGTCCGGAACCGACCGACATATCCAGCATCCACAAGTGGTAGGCTTAGTGTGAGGGGTCCAGCACATTATAACCATAAATGGACATGGTAATGAATTGGAATACTTAACCTAGTTGAATCCATAGGGATTGTGCGAACATGAACCTGATTAAGGGTTAAGTAGACTTGTTGAAAACAATGGGTGGGTTAAATAAATCTAGTTTAGGTGGGTAATATTTATATATATAGGCCCACAAACTTAACATATTGGGGTTATGTAATTAAAGACACCGTTAGGTAAGCACAACTTGTGGAAATGATGGGGTTATGTAATTAAAGACACCGTTAGGTAAGCATAACTTGTGGAAATGATGGGGTTATGTAATTAAAGACACTGTTAGGTAAGCATAACCTGTGGAAATCCTAGTGGGCATACAAGACAAGGGGGAAATCTTGTATCATCTTGTGTGGGGGACCCATTTCAGTCAATAACCCGTAGAACAGTATCAGACGAGTACTTCGCCTTAGGTCGGAGTTGGGGCACGCTTATTGGGCTAACTGTAAGAGATTCAAACGTAGTGGACGGTGTGGGCTGCGCAAACCAACCGGGGCCATGTGCATGCATGGTTTGGGCAGAGGGGAATAAGATAACCGTGACACCAGTAGATATGGTTGTGCACATCAACGAAGGGTTGCCACTTTAGGAAGTGATACCTCCTATTGTGAAGCCGACACAGGGTATCTATGGAGTAGGGAGTCGATCGATTAGGGCAGTAGTTAGGGTACATCTAGACTCTAGTAAAGTTTAGGAGCCTGTTAGGATTGGGCTGCCTGTGGATTGTATAGGCTTAAAACCTCTCACCACATGTACACCTAAGTCTACCATCTTATAGTTGTTAGGGTCATCTCATTCTGGTTATACTAGTATCGGTGCAGAGAATCAGAGTAACCATCAGAGAAGCGTATACACTCTATCAAGTTTACCTTGTCATACATTCCTATTGTGATGTTATCTTTCTTATCCACTTTATATGCCTATCTTGATACTTTGACTTATTTACCTGCTAAAAGTAACTTGACTTGCCAGACTTTATGTCTGACCCTTTTTGTTTCTCTTCTTTCTTTCGTTCCCCCCCTCCCCAGGTTCTCAGGGAGGGAATACTCAAGCTTGATCAGGATTATGCTATCATTTGCTGGAGCTGCTTAGATGTATTGCTCAAGCTCCTATCCTTTCTACTATGGCTATGTTTTTACATGGGGATTTTGCTTCTTTTATTTGGTACTCTGATGTTTCAAGTACAAGATAGAAGTTTTATGATGTACTGCTTTTAAGTAATTCAGACATATGATGTTTTGAACCATGATGCTTTATGATTAATAAAAGCTTTTATTTCCGCTGTTATTTTATATCTATCTTGTAATGTTTCTGTTTCTGTTTACCTATAACGCTTCACGAAACTTAATGCATTCTCTTAATGAGGGACATTAACGGATGTGGGGTGTCACACTTGGTATTAGAGGTGAAGGTTATTAGATTAGATAAAAGTTTTTGAAAATTATTTTCAAAAAGGTTTTAAAGGAAAGCATTTTCCAAAAGAAAAGTCTGTTTTGAAAAACATATTCCCCAAAGCCATATGTACTATCTTATGATCCTTTGTCTGAATCTCTTTCCTTTTATTTTCAGCATGTCTGGAGAACCTAATATTCTAGAGGAAGTTACGATACTAGGCTGGTTCCGTAGGTATCTAGAGGCCATGGCGCCTGTTGGTGGTCAAGATGACGTTCCTCCCCCAGGTACACCCGTCATTCCTCCTCCTCCGCGTGCAGACAAAATCTCTAAGATCTACAAAGATTTCCGTGCTATGGGAGGAAAGCCATTCCATGGAACCGATACGTTCGTAAGGCAAGGAATTGGCTCAAGGAGACAGAAGACTTGTATGGAACTTTTGATGTTGACAATCGTAGGAAGATTCAGCTAGCCGCCTGGCTACTGAAAGGTGAAGCTTTGTTCTGGTGGGAAGTAACCCAAGCGGGGAATCCGGTGGAGACATGGGATGATTTTAGACAGAGGGTTGAAATGAAGTTTCTTTCTTAAGTTGAAAAAAGCATGCAAATGGAGAGGTTCTTGACGCTCAAACAAGGAAACATGATTGTTAAAGAAAATGTGAACAAATTCAACCAACTAGCAAGGTTTGGATTGGAATTGGTAGATACTTCGCATAAGAAAGCTTTGCGGTCTGTTAAACGGTTGAATGAGCCTCTTTATGGGTTAGCTATGTCCCATATTCCAATGGGAGCTACTTTTGAAAGGCTTGTTGATATGGCATTGATGCATGAGGAAGACAAAGGAGAAAAGAAGGAAGTTAAGGAAGAGGAAACAATGCAAAACAAGAAAGTATGGGCCAAGAAAGGACAGCAGCGCAACAACAACAATAACAACAGAAGAAGGGAGGAAAGAATGACAAGGGTAAGGATAAGAGGAAGTGTCACAGTTGTGGACGTGAGGGTCACTTGGTAAAGGACCGTAAAAGAAGGAAGAATTTTTGCTTCAATTGTGGAGAGGTCGGACACTATGCTAAGGAGTGCCCAAAGAAACATGGACAAGGTCAAAGGGCAGGAGCTTCTGGAGGGAAGGTGCATGCTCTCGCGACCAGTGCTCCAGATAGAGGTAGGAAAATTTCCGTGGAAGGTTTGATTTCTCTTTCCAGTCATCCTATTAGAACTCTTTTTGATTCTGGCGCTTCGCATTCATTTATATCTAGTTCAGTGGTTGACTCTCTGCACCTAAATACTAGTACGGTATTGGATCTCGTAGTTGTCTCAAACCCCATAGTTGGCTCAGCTCATTTGTCCATGATTTGTCGGGGTTTGAGAATATCTGTGTTAGGCATCGAGTTTGAGTGTGATGCGTATGTGCTCGGTTTTATGGGCTATGGCTTGATTCTAGGGATGGATTGGCTAACCATGCATGGTGCCATTCTATATTGTGAGAAGAGGGTCGTTAGACTTTTGACTTGCCATGGGAGGGCCCTTGAGATTTCTTGTGACCCACAAGGGTCTGTTATGATTAGTTTCCTAGAGTCTCTAGATGCGTCCATCGATGGTCTATAATCTATTCTAGTAGTATGTGATTATTCCGATGTTTTTGATGAGGTATGGGGCTTATCTCCAAGGCATGAGATCGATTTTCATATATATTTGGTAGACAATGCAAAGCTAGTTGCATTGCATGTGCGCCATATGGCTCCAAGGGAAAGGAGGGAGCTTAGCAAGCAAGTAGGGGAGCTACTTGAGAAAGGTTTTATCAGGTGAAGCATATCTGAATGGGATGCTCCAATAGTATTCGCGACTAAGGTGGATGGTTCGCTTCACTTATGTGTGGACTAAAGAGAGTTGAACAAACTCACTAAGAAGAACATGCACCCACTTTTGAGGATAGATGATTTGTTTGACCAGCTTGTTGGTGCCTCGATATTCTTTCAGTTAGACTTGGCCGTGGGGTTTCATCAGTTGAGGGTGGCTGAGGACAGTATAGATAAGACCACTTTTAGGACTCCAGATGGTTTCTTTGAATGGTTCATTATGTCTTTTGGGTTGACGAATGCACCTGCCTATTTTGTTGATCTGATGAGTAGGGTGTTTCGGGAGTTTCTAAATAAATTCGTTGTGGTCTTTTCGATGATATCTTGATCTTCTCAAAGAACGAGGAAGAGCATACCCAACATTTGAGAGAAGTTTTGAAAACTCTCTGTGCGCATCAGCTTAAGGCAAAGTTCTCCAAATGCCATTTTTGGAGAAAAGAGGCAAGATTTCTAGGGCATGTGGTTTCCAAAGATGGGATAGCAGTAGATCCCGCAAAGGTATTTGCAGTTCAAGATTGACAAATTCTGAAAAATGCAATGGAGGTGAGAAGCTTTCTTGGATTGGCAGGCTATTAGAGGAAGTTCATTAAGGACTTCGCAAAGATATCAGCCCCACTTACCAAGCTAACGAAGAAGAATTTGGCGTTTTCATGGGATATAAATTATGATGTTGCTTTCCAACGATTGAAGAGGGCTCTGACAACAGCCCCGGTACAGTTTACACCGATGCATGTGGTACACGGCTTGGTGCGGTTCTGATGCAAGAGGGAAATGTAGTGTGTTATGGAGGCAGACAGCTAAGGGTTCATGAGAAAAACTACCATACCCATGATTTAGAGCTGGCTTCCAAAGTATTCGCGCTTAAGATGTGGCCTTATTATTTGCTTGAAGAGAAGTTCAAGTTGTACACTGATCATAAATTATCAAGTATTTGTTTTCGTAGAAGGATCTTAATTTATGGCAACAAAGGGGGATGGAGTTCCTAGCTTCTTATGATTTTGAGATTGCTTATACCCCTGGCAAGGGTAATATAGTGGCAGACGCACTAAGTAGGCATAGGATGGCCTTAAGTCCTCTGTATGTGGAGAGGAAAAGCTTGGAGTTCATATCGAATTTTGACTATGGACCCTCCACCGAGTTATTGCTTGGTTTGTTTGCATCACTAGAGATACGACCTACTCCTATGGATCAGATAAGAGCTTCGCAGTGAGTTGATCCATAGATTTCAGACATCTTGGATAGGCTCGGTAAAGGGGAGACTTCTAGTCACCTCAATAGATATTCCGTTGACGATAAAGGGTGGTTGCGACGAGATGGAAGGCTTTGTGTTCCCCCAAACTGGAAGTTTGTTGAAGATAGTCCAAGAGGAAGCCCATCATTCTAAGATGACTATTCATCCAAGCGGTGATAAGATATATAGGGACATGAAGAGGGTTTTCTTTTGGGATGGGATGAAGAAAGATGTGACAGAGTTTGTTTCTGAATGTTTAGTTTGCCAGCAAGTCAAAGCTGAGCAAAAGAAGCCCGGTGGTTTACTTCATCCTTTGGAGGTTCCGCAGTGGAAATGGGAGAGCGTCTCTACGGATTTCATAGATGATTTGCCTAGATCAAATAAAGGCAACACCAGTATTTGGGTTGTGGTGGATAGACTTACTAAGAGCGCTCATTTCATTCCATTTAAAAGCAAGAGGACGACAGCATGGCTGGCAGCAATTTACGTTCGTGAGATAGTCTGTCTTCATAGAGTATCTTCCAGCATCATAAGCGATCGTGACCTCAACTTCACCAGTGATTTTCGGAGGAGCTTCCAAGAAGCATTAGGTACACAGTTGTGTTTGAGCACCTCTTATCAGCCACAGACCAATGGACAAACGGAAAGGGTGAACAGAGTTCTAGAGGATCTTTTAAGACTGTGTATCCTAGACTTCAGAGGGACTTGGGAAGAGCATTTTCCTTTAGTAGAGTTCGCCTACAAAAACAGTTATCAAGCTAGCATTGGTATGACACCCTTTGAAGCATTATACAGATGACCCTGTAGATCACCAACTTGTTGGTGGGAATCTACATAAAGGCTATTACTTGGACCAGAAACGTCCGAGAAGATTGATCTTATTAGACAAAGAATGAAGACTGCTCAAGATAGGAAGAAATCCTATGCCGACAAGAGAAGGACTGACATTGAATTTGAAGTAGGAGACATGGTTTTCATTAAGGTGTCACATTTGAGGAATGTGGTTCGCTTCAGATCTGTAGGGAAATTGGCGCCAAGATTTGTAGGGTCATTTCCCATAACAGAAATGATTGGCCAAATGGCCTATAGAGTAAAGCTACCAGAGAGACTATCCGGCATTCATGATGTTTTCCACGTTTCTCATTTGCGGAAGTGCTTGCATGATACTGCAGAAGTAGTTGAGCCGAGTATATTGGAGGAAGTAGAGGTGGAACGGGAGGCGACAGTCAGACGAGTTCCTACCCGTATTCTTGGATTAGAAGTTAAGAATCTACGCAATAGAGAATTCAAGTTGACGAAAATTCAGTGGGGAGATAACCCAGAGGATGCGACTTGGGAGACCAAAGACAAGATTCGTGCTTTGTACCCTTTTCTTTTCGAGGGTATGTTCTTGACTTCCTTTCTAAAGCATTTATTTATACTAGTTTCTATCATTTAAGCATATCCTATCATTCGAATCTTCGACCTTTAGGTAGGAATCCCATGGATGTAAACATGTGTTTGAGACATGTTATATTTGATGGATGCAAGTGTTTGCTAGTAGTTGCTCGCGGATGCATATACACACACATTAGGCACTAAATCGGCTCAATCACTCTCATATTGCCTATGGATATGTGTGCGTTTTTCTTCATTTAATGGATGAGATTGGATGTATCATCATATGGATGTTGCATTTGGATAAATGATTGTGCATCCATATAGAACTTACATGTTATAGTAGGATTATTGCATACATGTTGGATTCATGGCACAAACATACATTGCATTAAGGAGGTCGACTGAATCAGTAGACCGCCTGATCTTCGCATTAGAACAGGGACATATACACACATTTTTGCATATGTTCACATAAGCATTAGAAATCTTTAAGGACAATGGATGTCTGTTATTGGTGGATGAGTAGATGCGTGATGGATAGTAGGATATACATTCTTCTCAACTTGGAGATTTCGAGAACGAAATCCTTTGAGTAGGGGAGAATGTAACACCCCGTAATTTTGACAACACTAAAGAAGACAAATTAATGAATAATTAATTTAATATTCATAATTAAGGGAAACAGACTGCGCCATTGTGTCGGTCTCAAAATTTTGGTCAGGATAAACATTTGGTTTGTGTAAAACGGACACCGTATGAAGAAGTTATGAAGGTTTGAAGTTTGTATACACGCAAGAGAATTATACATATATATATATAATTTAATCCAGAAAATCAGGAAACAGTTTAAAAATCCAAAATTCGCGAGCGGCAAATTTCCCACCTAGGGGTCTCGACCCCTGGGTCGACCCCTCAAGGGGGGTGTCTGTAACATCCCGAATATTCTGTTAACTGTAAATTAACAAATTAAAGTATAATTAATTCTAAATGAAAGAATTAAGGGAAACGGGTTACGCCATTGCGTTCGGAATTCTGCTTGAGATAGAGTCCGAGATTGCGTGAATTGGACTCCGTATGAAGGAGTTATGACCTCCGGAAGTTTCAGAATTCAAATTTAGAGTTCAAACAGTTCAAAATTTAGTTCGAATTTCGAATTCAGATCCAAATTAGGCTGGGCGGGAAAATTCCCGCCCAGGCACCAGGTCGACCATAGGGTCGACCTGGGGGTCGACCTGGGTGACTAGGTCGACCATAGGGTCAACCTGGGGGTCGACCTGCCCAGTCGACCTGGTTTGGCCCAGGCTGGCCTGGTCGGTTTCTGGTCGAATTTCTGAGCTTGGCTATGTCACTAGGGCTGATTTGTTGCATTCTGGTTGGCTCCTCTCGAAGTGAATGGTCTAGATTCATCTGTGATCATCTGACGGCTCAAATCAATCTAAAATTCTATATAAACAACTTAAGACTCCAACCTAAATTCACATAAAAAATTAGAGACGGAGCCGCCATGTTGTCGGGAGAAAATTGAGAGGAGCCTCCACTTATAGAAAAGCTTAGAGACGAGCCAAATTAAAGTTAAAACAAGAATCAAATCAACGTTGTCTACCCAAAGGAAGGCAATTCAAATTCAGAATTCAGAAATCAGAAAATAAGACCATCGTTTGTTGTAAGTATAGTGATTTTTCCGATGTGAATAAAAGTTAGGATTTGATTCGATGTAAAATGGAAATGGAATTGTGTTATTGTGTAACAACGATGTTAATTCATACCTATGTATTGAAATGATTGTGGTATTGTGATGTTTGTGGTATAGTTGAATTGATATTGATCCTATTGTACATTTAGAATCACATGAAAGTTGTATAGTTCATGTTGTAATCGACACCTATATGTTTATGTGATTATATACGTTGTATGTGATTAAGATTTCATGTATATATATATATATATATGCTAAAACCTCTATGCCTAAGTTCATATACATGCTAATATGTTTATACAAAAGTTGCAAAGTCAATAATTGGATCCATGCCAAGATCCACTTTAATACATGTTTCATGTGTAGTTGGACATATGATTGGATCTAGTTCACTCATGCGATGAAATTATATATATACTTTATGAACATGTCATATTCTTATGCTAGTGATGTTCGATGTTATGCCTAGATCTAAACATGTTTAGGCTTATGTTGTCTAAATCATATGTTAATTCATGTGACACCTATTTGGTTAGACCCTTATTTCAATGCAAGTTCACATGTATGTAAATTGATTTAGCCTATATTGCAAGTTCACACCTATGATATTCCTATTGACTATTTTGCAAGTTCACACCTATGATGTTCATATTGACTATGCCAAGAATGCCAAGTTTACACCAATGTCATGTTTATGTTTATGAATTCCCTTATGCCAATTTTATGTGCGCTAAATTAGGCTAAGTTTTTAGCCTAATATTATATGTTAAAAACCATGCGAACAAAAATTAGGCTAAGATTGTTAGCCTAATATTTAGACAGGGTAACGTTGGGAAAATTGGTAACTTGACATAAATTGGTAAAAATATATGAAATTGGCATGTTTGTCACATGCCAAAATTGGTGGCATTTAAATGGTATAAATCCTTATACCAAAAATGTTAAACTTGGAAAGTGGGCCACAACATTTAATTGTTGACAAATTTACATATAATAAGTAATAAAGACAAATATGTAAATTTAGAAAATATGAGTATGCTTAACACGAGGTTGGATTGAATTGTGATGTAAACCCGCCCGGACCCGCCCGGCTGTCCAGTAGTCACAACAATACCTATCCAATGCGGGTGGTTAAGCATTGTGTCCAATAAGGACCCGAGGTTAGACTGAGTTACGGTGTAAATCTGCCCGGAACCGACCGGCACATCTAGTAACCGTAACAATACCTGTCTAATGTGAGTGGTCGGTGCTTTAAAATGCTAAGGACAAACAAGTCAGGATGGTAGGGTTAAGTTAACTAAAACACTTAACCAATTCAACATGTTAATTAAACTGATGGGTGGGGTTAGGTAAATACAGACACTTAACCACTTAACATGTTTGACTAGAAAACCCTAGTAACGGTGACCCATTTCAGCAGTAATCCAATTAGGTATCATGGTACACTGAAACTAGGTAGGGTGGGGCACGATTACTGGGTTGATTGTAAGCGGTCAAAACGACGGCGGTTGGTGCAACAGTGTGGGTTCTAACAGAGTGCGGGCATGCATACACTTCGGAGCAGACAAACAGGGCACTGGGGGCACCAGTAGTATAACCTATGCCTTCTAAGGATTGTGTCGGGCTGCCACCATGGGACTTGATACACCCCATGGTGGGACCAGCATAGGTATCTACACTCTTTGGGGGCCGTAAGACACAGTTGATTATGCGAGTAGGAGCCGATCTTTTGAAAGGGGATCACTTCACCCTGATCATGGGTGCCAGTTGAGACAATGCAAGTAGGCGTAGAGATATAGTGTGGGGTCCGATAGTATATTCGATTCAAACTGCCTTACCTTAGTTTATGATACTTTCCTATTTCCAGTTTATACTTATCATGTCCTTTTTCTTATTCTCATACTGAAGAGTCACTAGACTTACCAGGCTTTATGTCTGACCCTATTTTCTTTCATCTTCTTTTCTTCCGTTCCCTCCCCCCCCCCCCCCCAAGTCCACAGGGAGGAAACAACCCAGCTTAGTCAGATTCTTTACAAGCTTCAAGATAGTAGATGTACGGTTTGGACTCTCTTTCCTTGGCTATGGCTGTTGGACACACTCTATGGGGATTATGCAGTTTTAATTATGTTTTTATGCTTCTTTATTTAATAACCAAGACAAAAATGATGATGTAATTTGGAAGTTATTATGTGACAGTTATGGAAAGGTTTTGTATGAACACATATTTATGAAATAAAAAGTCTGTTGTTTTCCGCTGCTTATATATATGTGTTTATATATATCCGTCTTGTGTTTATCTGTGACTTTTACTTAAAAACCTCCACCAAAGTTAAGGCATTCCCTTTGTGAGTGACCCTAATGGAGGGTGGGGTGTTTCATTGTCGACCCATGGGTCGACCCCCCTAGCGGCAGACCGACAGATTAGGGTTTCGAGGTCTTATTAGCTATAAATATGGCTCGTTTCTCTAGTTTCTTCACACTGAAAATAATGGACGACTAGATGCTGTCACTGCCCGGACTGTATCAAACCGTTTTCTTCTTCTACAATCAAGTTAATCAAGTTTAGAGTTATTTAAGTGTGGATCTGTGATTCAACATCTGCTATTCTCCTTCTGTTTTTTCTAGATCATAACACTGTGAGTTTAAGTTACTTTTTGGTTTAAATAATCAAAAAGTAAACATGATAATACTGTAATTTGGATCTATGCCTGTGACTTCTTGAATCATATCAGATCTGTTACAACTTATAAACCTATGATATTCCACATAACTATGACTTGGATCTTAACCTTTATCATGTCAGATCTACCTTGGATTATAAATCTAATTCACTATTTAGATCACCTTGTACCTATCATGTTTGTGGTTAAATTGGATCTGTTATTAGTTGGACATCTAAATTATTGTTTAGATCTTATCATGCCTATTATGACATCTCTATTATGTTAGAATCTGTTATATCATCTCATGTTCAGCAGATATGTTCTTATATTCCCATCTTATAAATATGCCACTACGTGTTTATGTCAATTTTGTTAGTATAACCAATTCTATTACCTTCCCATCATCCCTTCCCTTTTATTTTATATGGTCAGGCTACTTTCGAGCCTAGGCATGCCGCTGAAATATGCGAACGCGTTAAATAGGGAACAAGGGGAAAAACATTGAAATTGGGCATAACTTGTAAATGGGGAATTTGGCATAACTTGAATAATGTTTATGAATATGAATTTAGGGCATATAATTCATTATGAATAGAATTGGTGGAAAAGGGGCATGAAAACCTATAATGACATAGGTAAAATTGGCCAATAATGAAATGCCTAGGATTACAGTAATTAGAAACAGTAACTGCGCCTAGACATGATGTTAGATTACACTTGCAGTGGAAGTTTGCCCAGAACCGCCCAGCATATCCAATGACCACAAGTGGTGAATCTAATGTGGGGGGTCTAGGTGAACAAATACGAGGCGTGTTGAGACACGAGGTTAAGCCCGACTTATGGAAGAAGTCTGCCCGGAACCGACCGGCATATCCAGCATCCACAAGTTGTAGGATTAGTGTGAGGGGTCCAGCACATTATAACCATAAATGGACATGGTAATGAATTGGAATACCTAACCTAGTTGAATCATAGGGATTGTATGAACATGAACCTGATTACGGGTTAAGTAGACTTGTTGAAAACAGTGGGTGGGTTAAGTAAATCTGGGTTGGGTGGGTAATATTTATATATATAGGCCCACAAACTTAACCTATTGGGTTACGTAATTAAAGACGCCGTTAGGTAAGCATAACTTGAGGAAATGATGGGGTTATGTAATTAAAGACAACGTTAGGTAAGCATAACCTGTGGAAATCCTAGTGGGCATACAAGACAAGGAGGAGAGCTTGTATCATCTTGTGTGGGGGACCCGTTTCAGTCAGTAACCCGCGGAATTGTATCAGACAAGTACTCTGCCCTAGGTCGGAGTTGGGACACGCTTATTGGGTTGATTGTAAGAGATCCAAACGTGGAGGATGGTGTGGGCGATGCAAACCGACCGGGGCCATGTGCGTGCATGGTCCGGACGAAGGGGGATAAGATAACCGTGACACCAGTAGATATGGTTATGCACATCAACAAAAGGTTGCCACTTTAGGAAGTGATACCTCCTACTGTGGGGCCGACACAGGGTATCTACGGAGTAGGGAGTCGATCGATTAGTGTAGTCGTTAGGGTGCATCTAGACTTTGGTAAAGTTTAGGAGCCTATTATGATTGGGCTGCCTGTGGATTGTATGGGGTTAAAATCTCTCACCAGAATTATGCCTAAGTCTACCATCTTATAGTTGTTGGGATCATCTCACTCTGGTTATACTAGTATTGGTGCAGAGAATCAGAGTAATCATCAAAGAAGCGTATACACTCTATCAAGTTTTCCTTGTCATACTTACCTATTGTGATGTTATCTTTCTTATCTACTTTATATGCGTGTCATGATACTTTTACTTATTTACTTGCTAAAAGTAACTGGACTCGCCAGACTTTATGTCTAACCCTTTTTGTTTCCTCTTCTTTCTTCCGTTCCCCCCTCCAGGTTCTCAAGGAGGGAATACTCAAGCTTGATCAGGATTCTGCTATCATTTGTTGGAGCTGCTTAGATGTATTACTCAAGCTCCTATCCTTGCTACTATGACTATGTTTTTATTTGGGATTTTGCTTCTTTTAATTGGTACTCTGATGTTTCGAGTACAAGACAGAAGTTTTATGATGTACTGGTTTTTATGTAATTCAGGCATATGTTGTTTTGAACCACGATGCTTTATGATTAATAAAAGTTTTTATTTCCGCTGCTATTTTATATCTGTCTTGTAATGTTTCTGTTTCTGTTTACCTATAACGCTTCACGAAACTTAATGCATTCTCTTAATGAGTGACATTAACGAACGTGGGGTGTCACAGATAACCTGAATCAACTATCATTTTTTTAGATTCAATGGAATTGAATTATATACAACTTTCATGTTTACTACCTTTTAAGATCTCGAAATATTTGGTGTTGAAATCACGAATATATGAGATACATTTTAGTAAGGGTAGGCATGCTTTGGATTGGTGTTGTTTGAAGTCCAAACCACTTCCGCACTTCATCAAACAGTTGATCAAAAATACAAACCATTATACTAATCGTTCGAACGGTTCAACTTCAGTTTGGTTTTTTTTGTTATACGGTCTAGTTTTGGTTCGGTTCGGTTTGAACCCATATTAAATATGATATAAGGGAATTATTTCTATCAACAATCAATTTACGATTGTGTGACGTTGTGTCACTTAAAAGTTAAGCATACAGTGTTGTCCTGAACTAAAAGATTAGCTTCTAACTATATGAATACTTCAAATTTTTTTGGCAAAACGGACGGGTTTTTAAAGTAACCACAAACACTTTTATTATAACCAATAATAAATACAAATAAACCAAGAGGTTGGCGGTTACCAACCTACAACAAGTTCGGTTTTTAAGGTGGACCGTCCACCGTCATCATATCTAGGTTATAGTACATGAGCTAGACACTACTTCTAGACTGCATTCCATACCCGTACAGGCTCATATTTCATTCTCCATGAAGGGAGTAAAATACATTACCAATGCATAATAAAAATTACATACAGGACATAATAGTATGCTGAACCAAGTACAACCAATTTCACAACTACCCATCAACCAAACGAACAGTAGAGAACACAGGACTAGGTAGCTTGATGTGTAGAGGATATCCCATCCAAACTGCTACATACATCTAGCCATTCCATATTGTGCAATACAGTGAATACCATCCATCACATCAACCAAAATACATCTCATCAAAGAAGCAGGCTAAAGCACAGTGATGTGAAAAAAAACATTGCTAAATTTATAGAATAGAACAATCATAGCAGCTGTGAGCCATCCAAAATTTCACACAGTCGATCATAATTTAAGTAGAGCATTTCGTAACAAAGACATATCATGAGAGAATGACTACAATGGCCATTGAACAGAGATAAAGAGCAAGCACAGCAAGTTATAATCCAATATACCACTAAAGCACAACAGGGCTTTCGCGGTGGATAGGGAAGCTGCTAAGCTGCCCATCATTGAAAAAACATCAGAACACTGACATTATCATATTAAGACTGATGAGCGCGCAACCCCTAAACCACTTAAAACCGCCAAAGGGGATACAACACCATTCCTAGAGACATAAGACATTCAAACCAACAACTAAACAGTTGTTCCATTGCAAACCCAAAAACAGAATGAAGAATACTTTCCAGCAACGTAAAAACATTCTACTCCAAAACTCAAGAGAATTCAAGGAACCGCCTTCTAAAGTACGGCCATGGTTGCTGCCATCACCAAAAAAAGGCACTATAAGGGCCCGGGGGCATCACCGAACACTTGGTCAGAGGAGCCAAGAGCTGGAAGTGAAGAAACATGGCATGTGAGAGAAGATAAGGCGGGTGGGCCAACCGAACCTCTAGAAATAGATCTAAATCTGATAGACCCAAACATCAAAGGCTCATATTCCTGTCATGTTGAATCAACAACCCCAAAAAAGGGGCCCAAGAGCAATAGGATATCATCAGAACCGATGGATAAACCAGATCAAAGAAGGAAATTAAAATAGAGGAGATAACAGTTGGGAAAAAGCTCGCTACAGTGGACACAGAAGAAAGCTAAAGAAAGAAGTGGATTGCAAAGGGTTTGATGAAGAAGGAATTAGAAATAGAGGGAGAAAAATGAAAAGAGATTTGGCAGAAGGAGGGCAGTGGCCCTAGTGCCCATGGCCGAAAGTAGACAAGATTTTTTATGACTTTATTGAATTGCTTTTTAAATCGAATACTTCACTTTTACGTTTAACAAAAAGTGAAATTGTTTCCGTATATTAACCAGACATTAGTGTTAACTAATGCATAAACATTAAGTAAATAAATCAAATAAGATTATAATTAACATTATCCAAAAAAATGATATGAAAACTATTATGCTAAAACTATAAAATTTTCCTTTATGATAATGCTTGTTATTGATATAACAAAAACCTACACTGAAAATAGAATAAACATCATTAAAATAAAAAATTAAATAGGAATTAGTTTTTATCATAAGATTACTAGTGTAGGTATTATGTTCAGTTTAATATGATTGGGTCAACAGTTCAAATCGTAACCTAACCGCATCATTGTGATTCAGTTCACTTTGGGGTATTTGCTTTAGAGAGAGGATTCATTCTGGTTTTCCGCACCGTTTTTGCGGTCCTGTCTCGATGTTTCCACATTTCGGTGTGATTTATGCCCACCCCTAATTTTTAGGCCTATATTTCTGATCTAAAAGTTTGTATGTTACTGTTTTGATCATACCTTCTTCAAATCGTATTGAAAACCAGTTTTTTTTAAATTGAAGAGAAAATAATTTGCAGTAACATTTTTGTTTATGACTTTTTCAAATTCTGATGTTGTCTAGTTCAAAATTTTAATTCAAAATGACTAAATTTTTTATTTTGTTTTTATAATTTTTGGTAAAAAACTAAATCCATCTTCCCAAGCCAAATCCTCTCTACTCCCATCATTTAAATTGCTTGGGGTATTAATCTGTGAATTTATTCGTTCCATGGTGTTAGAAAAAGCATAATTGTACTTATAGTCAGATTTGCACATCTTACTTTCTATATCCATGTCCATTCGTTTGTTCTCTCCGTTCAATGCCACGAAAGGTGAGTTTATCTAACCCTCGACTAACATACTTGTGAATGTAAATTCAACGTATTTGAAATGAAATGTTTAGGATTTCATGTAGTAAATCATATTATATGATATTTATATTGTGCATGTATGGCACTCCTTTATGACACATGATATATGATACGAATGTGCACAAGTGACATGTGTTATATGTATATGTTTTAACTTGTTGTGTTTGTTTATATTGTTGTTCACATTGTTCTCACACTGAAAGTTCCCAATGGGTAGAAATGAAATATACCAGAATCACTGTACATATTTAGAAAATGAAATAAACCGATTTGGGATGCGGGTTGAAGTGATATATACTTGAAATTCGAATTTTAACACAGATTTAAATGATACATATTTGTATTACTTAACCTAGGTAGAAAATTATACGGACACCGTTGGCCTTTTTTGTAAAGTAATTCTCTAAATTATAAATATATTTTTATTTAATAAAGCCATTTTACAATATCTAAATATAATATTATTTTTCAAACTTAAATATTTCAAATTACTTTATAAGGAATTTAATAAAAAAATTATTTTAATTTAATATTATCTAAATCTAAAATTAAATATAAATGCAATTTTTTTTTATAATAATATAAATATAGACTTTCTTAATATGTTGAAATTAAGAAAGTTTTAAAAGAGAAGCTAACTTTTTTTGCTTAAATGACTTTATTGGAATGGAATTTATCAAATTAGGTTAAATTGATTTAAAATGTGATTTAGAAAATAATGAAGATTTTATAGAAATTTGTTATGATTATGAAATTAGATAAATTGATAAATGCTGGAATTAAAATACAACTGAAGTTAAATATTAAGAATTGAATATATTTGAAAATATATATTAAACTAGTATGAAATGTTAGGATGTGATTTAATTGTAAATTTGAAATGAATTGGAAAATTGGATTTATGTAATAAAATTGAAATCCCAACTTGAATACTGTTTTGAAATGAATTGAAAGAATCTGATTTAAGTACTAAAATTGAAGCCCCAACTTGAGTACTGGTTTGATATGAATTGGAAGGAATTGATTTATGTAATAAAACTGAAATCGAACTTCAATATTATTTTGAAATGAATTGGAATTAAGAATATAGGGCTTAAGGTTGAAATTGATTTAGATTGAAGTTCTGAAATCTGAAGTGATAATAAGTCGAACCTTGGAAAGATGGACATGTGGTTTGGGTTGGAGTAGCACAGGTCCCTATTAAGTTTCAAAATTAGGCTCACATCCAGTCATAAACTTATTGTAAATTACATCCCAATTTTTCGAAAATTCATTAAAAATAAAATAAAAAAATATATATATAAAAATCACGTAAATTCATAATTAAATAAAACAATCAATCGGAAAAAAATTCAGGGGGAAAATAATCAAAAACACGTCAAAATCAAAAAACACAAAAAAATAGCAAAAATGCAGTAAAATGCATCGACAGATGCACATATATTCAAATAGTTGCATACATCTATGCATCTATTTTAATTCTACGTCAAAATGCAGCATACATGCATACATATATGCAGTTTTTATGAAATGCATGCATGTTTTCGTGCAACAATTCAATTTCTGCATGTAAAACATGCATACTTGTATATCTGCATACAAGTATGCGGTTATACATAAAAAACTGCACATAAGTATACAAATATTGTCATGCCTTTGGCCTTCAACACATTCCTGCATACTTGTATGCGGTTATTCTGAATAACTGCATATTTGTATGCAATTATTCAGAAGGCGTGGACAAATTCTTGCATGGATATTCAAATATTTGCATACATGTATGCACTTTTTTTTTCGTGGACCTTCGGGAATGTTTCCGGAATTTATATTTTTTTTAAAAACAGTAGCGCATGTTTTTCTGGCCAAAACATGTAAAACACCAAACTTTTGAAAACGGGAATCGGGTTTGCATTTTAAAAACATAAGGGATGTGAGCCTAATTAACTTTGAAAATAAGGATGTGTGCCTAATATTCATTTATTTAAAACTAGATAATTTTAAACTAGTATTATTTTATATTAAACTATTCTAGACTATTTTATATAACTAATTATTTTATAACTATTTATATTTAATTTAACTATTATACATTTTATAACTATTTCAACATTTTACTATTTTATTTAAATTTTAATTATTAAATATTTTATAATTATTTTAAATCAAGATATTTTATATTGATATTATTCGAAAATTCTTTTTCAAATCGAGACTGCTTGTCCTCGGAAGCGAATTCACATGTTATTTTTAAATTCAATTGTTTTATGTTTTATTTACTATTTTAAAAGAAAGTTTATTGCCAATCTGAGCTTTTTAGTTGGAATGTTAATATGAAGATTTTGGAAAACGATAGTCGAGATATTGAAATTTGAAATCAAAATGTGATTTTGTTAATGAACCGGTTTGTAAATACGAAATATGAAATTTTGAACTTACTCAAGTAATGAATTGATTCGAAAAATGATATATGACATCGAAATATTAGAACTTAATATTTGAATATAAATCGATATTGTTGTTACATGATTTATGATAATTTGAATATGATTATAAATACAAAGGACCAAGGTATGATATAAACATTTGGTTGTCAAAGAAATCGGGGCCAGATATTGTCATATCCTCTGCCAATACTGAGAACCACTTTCACAATTGTGTACATGGTGGACAATCCAGAATGAAGTAGGTTGGTTTGGCGAATGCTACTTGTAATAACCCGTATTCTATGTATCGAAGGATGGTAGAATATTTATATCACTTGTATATGTGGTTGTATTGTCGTATAACTTTGGGAAATGACAACTAGGATCCTACCTTCACTATTTTTGTTAAATTTTAATGTAACCATTTTACCCTTGGCAAAACTTTATTCACCTATAACTTTTGACCGAAAAGGAATCCAACCTAAAACTACTTCCATTTGATCTGGATGATGGTTTCATGTTCAGTAAAGTAGTTACACTAAGCAAACAGACTCACCGTTTGAGAGGAATGGATGAAATAAGGTTTGAAGAGGGTTAGTTAGCTTAAATGGGCCAAAAGAGATCATCGGTAGGTGGACATAGAATCCATTTCAGGAATTGAGTTAGCGGGGGCTGGTATGAGTTCGAGAATAATCTCCCACACGTACACACTCCAAAAATAGATACTAACCCATTAATGGCTTCCATCCTCTAAAACCCTCCCTAAACCTTACTTTATTTAAACCACATCATTAAGTGAAGATTAGATCAAATCAACATCAAATCAAGGTTAGAGCTCTTGCAACACCTAGGAATCTGTACCAAACACTATTCATTTTGGATCTAATAAAGCTTGGGGTCTTATGGTAAGTGATTTGTATATTTGCTCACTAATAAAAGTGTACTAGTCTATAATCACCTCCAAAAAATGTGGAAAATACCAATAAATTATGATTACTCATATTATCATATATATGTAAATTTGGATTGATTTGAGTAACGATTGTGAAACCTGGAATTTAAGGGGGGTTAAATGCTACCATATGAACACATGTTTCCACCTCCTTGTTTAGTACTTGACATTTCTTTAACTGAATTAAATATGTTTTGAGTATATTTTGTATGTTAGAATCTTTCCTAGGGATGCTTGATAGGTGCAAACACTGACGAATGGCGAATTATGAAGTAGGAAGTCATTTGGTAGGGGTAGAAGGATCTGGTTTGGTATAATTCGGTTCAGCATAGCTCAAATCGACATGATATTTCATAAGGACGAAAAGGAGGGTCCCAAGAGGCCTTAGGCAAAGTTTAAAATCATTTTCTAGATACCAAGTTATGGCGTCAGTAGTTCCGGTTTTACATATGGATGGAGCCTTCGATTCGATAAGGGAGGACTTGGATTGTGCAAAGAAGTGCAGCGGGAGTCTCCAGTTCGGTAGATCAAACTATATTTAGATCGGAACAGAAACTGATCCCCGGTTCGGTAACCGAACCTAACTCGAGTCACACACCAACCCGAGGCCGGTTCGACCATGCTGATCCAAGCCTGGTTGATGTCATGGATGGGTTGGGTGACTTATAGGGGAAGGAGCTCTCCATGGCATGGTGCTTCTTCATGGCGATGACTATACTCCTCGGCGAATGAACTTTAATACGACTAACTTGAGTCTGAGATGCGAAGGAAGTCAAAGGGAAGAGTTTCAAAGAAGGTTCCAAGTTAAGGACCGTGAAAGCAACCTCCGAGATGGACTTTGCTATGGATACGTGTGCAAAGGGATCATCGATGTGCAAGGCTTATAAGGGTACTCAAGATTAAGTAGTAATAAGTGTGTGATTCTGTAACACTCCGAGTTTTCTGTTAACTGTAACTTAACAAATTAAAGTATAATCAATTCTAAATGATGGAATTAAGGGAAATGGGTTACGCCATTGCGTTTATCTCGAAATTCTGCTTGAGATAGAGTCCAAGTTAGCGTAAAATGGATACCGTATGAAGAAGATATGGACGAACAAAGTTGGGCAGAAAAACCAGAAACGGGTCAGAATGCACTGGCGCACTTGGGAAGTGCGCCAGAACAAAATTGCACTGGCGCACTTGGGAAGTGCGCAAGTACAATTTTAGCACTGGCACATCTGCCAAGTGCGCCCAGGCCTGAAATCCTGTTGGTCAGGCCGTGGCTGGCCTAGTCAGGTTCTGGTCGATTTCTGAGGCTTGGCTGAGTCACTAGGGCTTACATGTCACTTTCTGATTGGCTTCTCTTGAGATGGATGGTCTGGATTCACTCTAGCTTCATCGACGGCTCTAATCAGATTAAAATTCTATAAATACAACTCAAGTCCAACCCTAAATTCAGACAAGTAATATAATACTAAAGTCGTCATGCTGGTGGAAAGAAACTAGGAGTGGTCGTCAGTTAGAAAGCCTAGAGACATGCCAATACTAAAGTGAAACACGAATCAAAACAACGTTAGTCTACCCAAAGGAAAGCATATCAAATTCAGAATCCAGAATCCAGAATCCAAGTTCGTCGTTATTTTGTAAGTATAGTGATTTTTCCAATGAGAATAAAACTAAGACTTGATTCGAAGTAAATTGGAAGTGGAATTGTGCTATTATGTAACGACGATGTTAATTCATATCTATGTATTGAAATGATTGTGTTGCGAATGATATTGGGATGTTTGTGGTATAATTAAGATTGATGTTGATCCTATTGTACTTTTAGAATGACAACAACATCATAAGCAAGTTGTGTAGTTCATGTTTATGTGATTATATAGGTTGTTTGTGATTAGAACCTCATGTATATACTTTATGCTAGAATCTTTATGCCTAAATGGTTATGTTCATATACATGCCCCTATGTTTATACAAAAGTTGCAAGTTCCTAATTGGATCCATGTCAAGATCCACTTTAGTACATGTTTCATGTTGTAATTAGATATGCGATTGGATCTAGTTCACACCCTTGTCATAAAGTTATACATATTTATGAAAATGTCATATTCTTGTCATGTGTTAGTGATGTTCGATGTTATGCCTAGATCCAAAAACAAGTTTAGACTTATGTTGTCTAAATCATATGCTAATTCATGTGACACCTATTTGGTTAGACCCTTATTTCAATACAAATTCACATATATGTGAATTGATCTAGGCTATGTTGCAAATTCACATATATGTATATTGACTATTTTGCAAGTTCACATCTATGACATTCATGTTGGCTATTTTGCAAGTTCACACCTATGATGTTCATATTGACTATGCCAAAATGCCAAGTTTACACCTATGTCATGTTTATGTTTATGAATTCCCTTATGCCTAATTGTGTGCGCTAAATTAGGCTAAGTTTTTAGCCTAATATTATATGCTAAAACTATGCGAACAAAAATTAGGCTAAGATTGTTAGCCTAATGTTTAAACGGGGTAACGTTGGGGATATTAGTAAAACTTGACATAAAAATATATGAAATTGGCATGTTTATCACATGCCAAATTTGGTGGCATTTAAACGGTATAAATTCTTATACCAAAAATGTTAAACTTGGAATGTGGGCCATAACATTTAATTGTTGACAAATTTACATATATTAAGTAATAAAGACAAATATGTAAATTTAGAAAATACGAATATGCTAAACACGAGGTTGGATTGAGTTGTGATGTAAATCTGCCCGAACCCGCCCGGCTGTCCAGTAGCCACAACAATACCTATCCAATGTGGGTGGTTAAGCATTGAGCCCAATAAGGACCCGAGGTTAGACTGAGTTACGGTGTAAATCTGCCCGGAACCGACCGGCACATCCAGTAACCGTAACAATATATGTCTAATGTGAGTGGTCGGTGCTTTAAAAGGCTAAGGACAGACAAGTCAGGATGGTAGGGTTAAGTTAACTAAAACACTTAACCAATTCAACATGTTGATGAAATTGATGGGTGGGGTTAGGTAAATACAGACACTTAACCGCTTAACATGTTTGACTAGAAAACCCTAGTAACAGGGACCCATTTCAGCAGTAACCCAATTAGGTATCATGGTACCCTGAAACTAGGAAGGGTGGGGCATGATTACTGGGATGATTGTAGGCGGTCAAAGCGACGGCGGTGGGTGCAACAGTGTGGGTTCTAACGGAGTGCGGGCGTGCACACACTTCGGAGCAGACAAACCGGGCACTGGGGGCACCAGTAGTATAACCTATGCATTCTAAGGATTGTGTCGGGTCGCCACCATGGGACTTGATACACCCCATGGTGGGGCCAACATAGGTATCTACAATATTTGGGGGCCGTAAGACACAAGTAATTATGCGAGTAGGAGCCGATCGTTAGAATAAGGGGATCACTTCACCCTCAGCATGGGGTGCCATTTAGAACTAATGCATGTTGGTGCAGAGATATAGTGTGGGGTGCGATAGTATATTCGTTTCAGAACTACCTTATCTTAGTTTATGATACTTTCTTGTTTCCAGTTTATACGTATCATGCCCTTATTCTTATTCTCATACTGAAGAGTCACTAGACTTACCAGGCTTTATGTCTGACTCTGTTTTCTTTCGTCTTCTTTTCTTTCGTTCTCCCCCCCCCCCAAGGTCCACATGGAGGAAATAACCCAGCTTAGTCTGATTCTTTAAAATCTTCAAGATAGTTGATGTACGGTTTGGAGTCTCTTTCCTTGGCTATGGCTGTTGGACACACTCTATGGGGATTTATGCAGTTTTAACCATGTTTTATGCTTCTTTTTTTTAAAACCAAGACAGAAATGATGTTGTAATGTTTTGGAAGTTGTTATGAGACAATTATGGAAATGTGTTGTATGAACAAGTATTTTATGAAATAAAAGTCTGATGTTTTCCACTGCTTATATATATATATGTTTATATCTGTCTTGTGTTTTATCTACGACTTTTACTTACAAACCTCCACCAAAGTTAATTGTGAGTGACCTTAATGAAGGGTGTGGTGTTTCACTTGGTATCAGAGCATAGGTTTTACCAGACTAGATAAAAGTTTTTGAAACTATTTTCAAAAAGAAGTTTAAAGAAGCATCTTTTTCAAGAAAAAGTGTTGTTTTTAAAAGGCATAATTCCCCAGAGCCATATGCACTATCCCTCTACCCCTTTATCTTGAATACTTTCCTTTTTGTTCCAGCATGTTTGGAGATCTTAACCTTCCAGAAGGAGTACCGATCCCTGGCTGGTTCCGAAGGTACCTAGAGGCTAGGGCCAATGGTGCTGGCCCAGCAGACATTCCACCTCCTATGGTGGCAGCGGTTCCTCCTCCCCCTCCTCCTCCTCCTCCTGGGAACACTTTCGCTAAGACGTGTAGAGACTTCAAGGCTATGGGAGGAAAGGACTTTTATGGAACTGAATCATTTGTGGTAGCAAGGAACTAGCTGAAAGAGACTGAAGATTTATTCGTTATCTTCGAAGTTGATGACAGGCAAAAGATACAGCTAGCAGTGTGGTTGCTCAAGGATGAAGCTTCCTATTGGTGGGAAGTTACGCATGCGGAGAGGCCAGTGGAAACATGGGAAGGATTCAGAACAAGGTTTGAGATGAAATTCCTCTCCCAAGCTGAATGAAGCCGACAGATGGAGAAGTTCCTAACTCTTAAGCAAGGGAGTATAAAGATCCGGGAGTATGTCAATCAGTTTAATCAGTTGGCCAGATTTGGGCTTGATTTAGTAAACACCCAACACAATAAGGCCCTTCGCTTCGTCAAAGGCTTGAATGAGCCTCTACACAGCCTTGCTATGACCCATATACCCATGGGGGCGACCTATGAAAGCTTGGTGGACATGGCGCTGCTACACGAGGAAGATAAAGGCAAGAAAGAGGCAAAGGCAGAAGTGCCTCAAGAAAAGAAGGAGGGTTTACAAGCTAAGAAAACAGACTTCAAGAAAGGCGGGAAGAACAACAAATCCCGTGAAAAGAGAAAGTGCAATTTCTATGGCATTGTGGGACATATAGCAAAAGACTGCAGAAAGAAGAAGGCAAAGATGAATGGTCGTTGCTTCAGTTGTGGCGAGACTGGACACTTGGCTAAGGACTGCCCAAAGAAGCGGGGGCAGGGACAGAGGACTGGATCTACCTCAGGCAGACAAGTTCACGCGCTGGTGGCACCTCCACAGGAACGAGGTATAAATATTTCTGTAGAAAGCTTAGTTTATCTGCATGATCATCCAGTTCGCACTCTCTTTGATTCTGGTGCATCACACTCCTTTATTTCATCTACTTTAGTAGAATCTCTGTACCTAGACACTAGTATGATAGAATATCCCTTGGTTGTTTCAAATCCAATTAGGGGCTCGGCTTATTTGTCAATGGTTTGCTTGGATTTGAAAATCTCTATTCTAAGTGTTGAATTTAGAAGTAGTGCCTTTGTTTTGGGCTTCTCATGATATGGGCTGATCTTAGGCATGGACTGGTTATCCAGTAACGGTGCCATTCTTGATTGTGAGAAAAGAGTGGTTAGGATCTTGACTCGGCTCATTAACACTCTAGAAATTTCTTGTAATCCCTTGAATGCTGTTATGCTTAGTTATCTAGAGTTGCTTGACGCTTCTGTTGAGAATTTGCAGTCGGTTAGGGTAGTCCGGGAAAATCTGGATGTCTTTGAAGAGGTGAAAGGCTTACCTCCGAAGCGGGAAATAGACTTCCGCATATATCTTGTTGATAATGCAAAGCCCGTAGCTCTGCCTGTTAGACACATGGCTCCAAAGGAGAGAAAGGAGCTCAGTAAACAAGTTAAGGAGCTTCTCGAGAAGGGGTTTATAAGAAGGAGTATCTCGGAATGGGGTGCTCCAGTGGTGTTCGCCACCAAAGCAGATGGTTCACTACGTCTTTGTGTGGACTATAGGGAGCTAAACAAGCTGACTAAAAAGAATAGACACTCGCTTCCCAGAATAGACGATCTGTTTGATCAGCCTGTAGGTGCGACGGTCTTCTCCCAACTTGATCTAGCTACTGGGTTCCATCAGCTAAGGGTAGATGAAGATAGTATTGATAAAACGGCGTTTAGAACCCCAGATGGTTTCTTCGAGTGGCTTGTCATGCCTTTCGGTTTGACAAATGCACCCGCTTATTTTGTAGACCTGATGAGCAGGGTGTTCAGAGAATTCCTCAATATGTTCGTGGTGGTCTTCGTAGACGATATTTTGATCTTCTCAAAGAATGAGGAAGAGCATGCTCAGCATCTGAAAGAGATCATGGATACTCTCCGTGCACATCAGCTAAAAGCCAAATTCTCCAAGTGCCACTTTTGGAGAAAGGAAGTAAGATTTCTAGGGCATATAGTGTCCAAAGAGGGGTTGGCTGTGGACCCCGCGAAAGTGGGGGCAGTGCAAGATTGGAAGACACCAAGAAATTCAACCGAAGTCCGAAGCTTTTTTGGGCTAGCCGGTTTTTACCGAAAGTTCATTAAGGATTTCGCGAAAATCTCAGCTCCACTCACAAGGCTAACAAAGAAGAATCTGGCATTCGCTTGGGATTTGGATTGCGAGTTTGCTTTCCAACAAAAGGGCTCTCACAACAGCCCCAGTTCTGACTTTGCCGGACGGAAGCAAAATGTTCACAGTATATACAGATGCTTGTGGTACGGGGCTAGGCGCTGTTCTGATGCAAGAAGGGAGGGTAGTAGCTTATGGTGGAAGACAATTGAAAGTGCATGAAAAGAACTACCCAACCCACGATCTTGAGTTGGCTGCCATCGTCTTCGCGCTTAAATCTTGGCGCCATTATCTCCTAGGTGAGAAGTTCGAATTATATACTGACCATAAATCGTTGAAGTATCTTTTCTCGCAGAAAGATCTTAACTTGAGGCAGCAAAGGTGGATGGAGTTCCTTGCCTCGTATAACTTTGAAATTTCCTATACTCCTGGCAAAGGCAACGTAGTAGCAGACGCGTTAAATAGAAAGAAACTGACCCTAAGCCCTCTCTTTGTAGAAAGGCAAAGCTTGGAGTATATAGCCAGTTTTGACTTTAGGCCCTCCTCAGATTTTATACCTGGTTTATTGGCATCCCTAGAAGTACGGCCCACTCTTTAGACTCGATAGGGGCCGCACAACGTGAAGACCCGCAGCTTGTAGATGTGATTGATAAACTAATTAGGGGTGAAACTTCCAGTCACCTCAATAGGTACTCCATCGATGATAAGGGTCGGCTGAGACGAGATGGAAGACTATGCGTCCCGCAAGCTAGGTATTTAGTGAAGAAGGTTCTCGAGGAGATCCATCATTCCAAGATGACAATACACCCAGGTGGAGACAAGATGTACAAGGACGTAAAGAGAGTTTTCTATTGGAGCGGCATAAAGAAGGACGTGGCAGATTTCGTTTCTAAGTGCGTGACATGCCAGCAGGTCAAGGCGGAACAAAAGAAACCTGGAGGACTGCTTCATCCTCTAGAAGTCCCGCAATGGAAGTGGATAGCATTTCAATGGACTTCATTGACGGGTTGCCTAGGTCAAGAAGAGGCAATACTAGCATTTGGGTAATAGTGGACAGGCTTACTAAAAGCGCCCACTTTATACCTATCAAGAGTAGAAGGACTGCTTCGTCTCTAGTTTCTCTTTATCTCAAGGAAATAGTTCGACTCCATGGAATACCCTCCAGCATAGTAAGTGACAGAGACCCCATCTTCACGAGCGAATTTTGGCGGAGTCTACAAGAAGCTGTCGGCACACAGTTATGCTTGAGCACGGCCTATCACCCCCAAACTGATGGTCAGACAGAAAGGGTGAATAGAGTACTAGAAGATCTTCTAAGACTGTGCGTTCTTGACTTCGGAGGGACTTGGGAGGATCACCTTCCTTTAGTGAAATTCACCTACAACAACAGTTACCAAGCCACCATCGGTATGGCGCCCTTCGAAGCCTTGTATGGAAGACCTTGCCGATCACCAACTTGTTGGTGGGAGTCTACCGACAAGATTATACTTAGGCCAGACATTATTAGAGAGACTTCAGAAAAAGTGGACTTGATACGAAGGAGAATGAAGACTGCCTAAGACAGACAGAAATCCTACGCCGACAAAAGAAGGACCGACCTTGAGTTTGTGGTTGGGGACAGGGTTTTCCTTAAGGTATCCCCTTTAAAGAACGTCGTTCGCTTTGGATCGGCAGGAAAGCTAGCACCAAGATTTGTAGGACCGTTCCCTATCATCGAGAAGATTGGGAAAATGGCTTATAGAGTAGAGCTGCCTGAAAGATTGGCTGGAATTCACAACGTCTTTCACGTTTCTCATCTCCGGAAATGTCTATATGAATCAGCGGAAGTGGTGGAGCCAAGCATTCTAGAAGAAGCCGAAGTGGAACGCGAAGCACCTGTGAGGAGAGTTCCAACTAGAATCGTAGGAACTGAAGTGAAAAAGCTACGCAACCGCGAAGTGAAGCTCGTTAAGGTTCAGTGGAGCGACGCCGAGGAAGACGCGACTTGGGAAACTGAGGATAGAATACGTGCGGCCTACCCTTTTCTTTTTGAGGGTACATCTTTGACCTCACTTTTTCCTTAAGTTGTGCTTGTATCTATCTTTTTAGGTCTATCTTCTCGATAATCTTTTATCCTTAGGTAGAAACCCCTTTGGATGTAAACATGTATTTGAAACATGTTATGGTTGATGGCTGCAAGTGGTTGCAAGTGGTTTCTAGTGGTTGCTCGTGGATGCATATACACACACAACCTAGGTTTTAGATCGGCTCAGTCACATCATACTGCATATGCATATGTATTCATATTTGTATGTGGTTGAAACTTGATATGTTGTCATATGGATGTCGCATTTGTATTGATGGTTGCGCACTCATGTAGAATTATGAGTAAGGACAAATTTGCATACATAATGGACTCATGACACTTACATGATTTGCATTAAGGAGGTCAACTGGATCAGTAGACCGCCTGATTTTGCATTAGTTAAGGATATATACACACACGATGCATATAATCATAAAGCATTAGAAGTCTTTTAAGGACAATAGATGCCTGTGTTTGTTGATTGAGTAGATGGACGATTGGATGTTAGGACTTACGTTCTCCTAGACTTGAAGATTTCGGGGACGAAATCCTTTAAGGATGGGAGAATGTAACACCCTGAGTTTTCTGTTAACAGTAACTTAAAAAATTAAATTATAATCAATTCTAAATGATGGAATTAAGGGAAATGGGTTACGCCATTGCATTCGTCTCGAAATTCTGCTTGAGATAGAGTCCAAGTTTGCGTAAAACGGATACCGTATGAAGAAGATATGGACGAACGAAGTTGGGCAGAAAAAACAGAAACGGGTCAGAATGCACTGGCGCACTTGGGAAGTGCGCCAGAACAAAATTGCACTGGTGCACTTGGGAAGTGCACCAGTACAATTTTAGCACTGGCGCACCTGCCAAGTGCGCCCAGGCCTGAAACCCTGTTGGTCAGGCCCTGGCTGGCCTAGTCAGGTTCTGGTCGATTTCTGAGGCTTGGCTGAGTCACTAGGGCTTACATGTCACTTTCTGATTGGCTTCTCTTGAGATGGATGGTCTGGATTCACTCTAGCTTCATCGACGGCTCTAATCAGATTAAAATTCTATAAATACAACTCAAGTCTAACCCTAAATTCACACAAATAATATAATACTAAAGCCGTCATGCTGTTGGAAAGAAACTAGGAGTGGCCGTCAGTTAGAAAGCCTAGAGACAAGCCAATACTAAAGTGAAACACGAATCAAAACAACGTTAGTCTACCCAAAGGAAAACATATCAAATTTAGAATTCAGAATCCAAAATCCAAGTTCGTCGTTCTTTGTAAGTATAGTGATTTTTCCGATGAGAATAAAACTAAGACTTGATTCGATGTAAATTGGAAGTGGAATTGTGCTATTATGTAACGATGATGTTAATTCATATCTATGTATTGAAATGATTGTGTTGCGAATGAAATTGGGATGCTTGTGGTATAATTAAGATTGATGTTGATCCTATTGTACTTTTAGAATGACAACAACATCACAAGCAAGTTGTGTAGTTCATGTTTATGTGATTATATAGGTTGTTTGTGATTAGAACCTCATGTATATACTTTATGCTAGAATCTTTATGCCTAAATGGTTATGTTCATATACATGCCCCTATGTTTATACAAAAGTTGCAAGTTCCTAATTGGATCCATGCCAAGATCCACTTTAGTACATGTTTCGTGTTGTAATTAGATATGCGATTGGATCTAGTTCACACCCTTGTCATAAAGTTATACATATTTATGAAAATGTCATATTCTTGTCATGTGCTAGTGATGTTCGATGTTATGCCTAGATCCAAAAACAAGTTTAGACTTATGTTGTCTAAATCATATGCTAATTCATGTGACACCTATTTGGTTAGGCCCTTATTTCAATACAAATTCACATATATGTAAATTGATCTAGGCTATGTTGCAAATTCACATATATGTATATTGACTATTTTGCAAGTTCACATCTATGACATTCATGTTGGCTATTTTGCAAGTTCACACCTATGATGTTCATATTGACTATGCCAAAAATGCCAAGTTTACACCTATGTCATGTTTATGTTTATGAATTCCCTTATGCCTAATTGTGTGTGCTAAATTAGGCTAAGTTTTTAGCCTAATATTATATGCTAAAACTATGCGAACAAAAATTAGGCTAAGATTGTTAGCCTAATGTTTAAACGGGGTAACGTTGGGGATATTAGTAAAACTTGACATAAAAATATATGAAACTGGCATGTTTGTCACATGCCAAATTTGGTGGCATTTAAACGGTATAAATTCTTATACCAAAAATGTTAAACTTGGAATGTGGGCCATAACATTTAATTATTGACAAATTTACATATATTAAGTAATAAAGACAAATATGTAAATTTAGAAAATACGAATATGCTTAACACGAGGTTGGATTGAGTTGTGATGTAAATCTGCCCGGACCCGCCCGGCTGTCCAGTAGTCACAACAATACATATCCAATGTGGGTGGTTAAGCATTGAGCCCAATATGGACCCGAGGTTAGACTGAGTTACGGTGTAAATCTGCCCGTAACCGACCGGCACATCCCGTAACCGTAACAATATATGTCTGATGTGAGTGGTCGGTGCTTTAAAAGGCTAAGGACAGACAAGTCAGGATGGTAGGGTTAAGTTAACTAAAACACTTAACCAATTCAACATGTTAATGAAATTGATGGGTGGGGTTAGGTAAATACAGACACTTAACCGCATAACATGTTTGACTAGAAAACCCTAGTAACAGTGACCCATTTCAGCAGTAACCCAATTAGGTATCATGGTACCCTGAAACTAGGCAGGGTGGGGCACGATTACTGGGCTGATTGTAAGCGGTCAAAGCGACGGCGGTGGGTGCAACAGTGTGGGTTCTAACGGAGTGCGGGCGTGCACACACTTCGGAGCAGACAAACAGGGCACTGAGGGCACCAGTAGTATAACCTATGCATTCTAAGGATTGTGTCGGGTCGCCACCATGGGACTTGATACACCCTATGGTGGAGCTAGCATAGGTATCTACAATATTTGGGGGCCGTAAGACACAAGTAATTATGCGAGTAGGAGCCGATCGTTAGAATAAGGGGATCACTTCACCCTTAGCATGGGGTGCCAGTTTAGAACTAATGCATGTTGGTCTAGAGATATAGTGTGGGGTGCGATAGTATATTCGTTTCAGAACTACCTTATCTTAGTTTACGATACTTTCCTGTTTTCAGTTTATACGTATCATGCCCTTATTCTTATTCTCATACTGAAGAGTCACTAGACTTACCAGGCTTTATGTCTGACCCTATTTTCTTTCGTCTTCTTTTCTTCCGTCCCCCCCCCCCAGGTCCACTGGGAGGAAATAACCCAGCTTAGTCTGATTCTTTAAAAGCTTCAAGATAGTTGATGTACGGTTTGGAGTCTCTTTTCTTGGCTATGGCTGTTGGACACACTCTATGGGGATTTATGTAGTTTTAACCACGTTTTATGCTTCTTTATTTAAAAACCAAGACAGAAATGATGTCGTAATGTTTTGGAAGTTGTTATGAGACAATTATGGAAATGTGTTGTATGAACAAGTATTTTATGAAATAAAAGTCTGATGTTTTCCACTGCTTATATATATATATATGTTTATATCTGTCTTGTGCTTTATCTGTGACTTTTACTTACAGACCTCCACCAAAGTTAAGGCAGTCCCTTGTGAGTGACCTTAATGGAGGGTGGGGTGTTTCAGATTCACTTGGACTAGGTTCGGGTCCCCTTCTTGAAGTTTGAGAGATTTATTCCATGTTTGGGAAATTAATGTCACACGAGACCAGATTTGGGTCCTTATTTAGGTGTATCATAGAGGCCAAGCATTATTGTATATTCATGGCATTAAGCAAGTGAACGTGAGGATAAATGTTATGGTAGATTGTTTTCTATCACATACACGTCTATTCACACTTTGTGATGTATTGGCCTTAAAGTAGAGTACATCATTATATGTGCTAATTCTTTGGATGCAGGGACATGACAGACATGGCTCTTCATACTTATAGTGTTACTTTATTAGTATATGAGATTACTCTCACTCGAAACAGATTGTGTCTGACTTGGAGTTTTATGCATTGCTTCTTATTACTCTGGGTGCTCTTAAATGAGAAGACTAGAGATAGTTAGTGTGTACTCGAGTAGCAAACCAAAGACGAGCAAGAGGCTATTCGCGTATTGTTATACATACTCTTTTACCATTCTTCACTTTCATTGTTCACTACTTTGGGCATAGTAGTGTTTTGTACTGAGATGGTATTTTGGAGATGTATCTATGCATGAGTTATTTGATACTATGCTATGATGTGGATCTATTACTTTGATATTTATGATTCATTTAAGCTTATATTGTCTCGCCTGTTTTATATTAGTTTATGTTGCTATTATATCTTGTTCCATGTGCAGCGAGATATACAATAGGTATTGGGTTAATTTTTCTCTTATGTCAACCATGATGATCGCCCCGCATTGGTCGAGCACCGCCATAGCGCATCTCGTTGGGTGTCGGTAGTGTAAAGCGGTTGTCACTTTTCATATCAGAGCTTAGGTTATGTAGTTAACCTAAGTGGGAATGCCTAGGGAGAGGGTATACTTATAAAAGAGCGTATACTTGTAATATACTTTGATTTTTAAAACTATTCTGATATATTATTAGTATATCCGTAAGACTGAAGACGCACTGCAAATACGCACTGCTAAGTAAGATTCCTTGGAAAAAAGGGACTAATTTCCTTCTTTAAGATTAAATGATGAATCGAAAAACAAGGAATAATGTTATGAACTCCACTTTTAGAGTTGAAGAAGGAGCCGACTCAGAAGCTACCAATGCTAGCAATCCCAACATTCAAAATATGTTCACTTCTTTTATAAGGAACATGCCAAAGAATGCTTAAGGAGTTACTCTTGATGCTACTGAAGGTAGTGATGCACTAGTGCAAGCGTCCAAGATTTACTTTTCTAAGCTTAATAAGGATTTTACCAATTTGAGTGGTAAACCTTTCCAAGGAACGGAGTTAGCTATGGTAGTTCAGGATTAGCACGACACTTATGAGCGCATCTTTGAAGATCTTGAACTTAACGACGTAATAGAGAGAGAGTTGGCCTTTTGTCAATTTCAGGGCAGAGAAATGAACGAGTGGGATGCCATTAAGGCTGCTACCCCCATGATGATAGGTTCACTTTAGATCAGTTTAAGGCTCATTTCTATGGGATGTTTATTTCGGCTGCCTAGAAGTCGGAACTGTTTAGGACCGTCTCTGAATATGTTGCACAATTCGATATTTTATCGAAATACGAGATGTCCTTTATCGACACTCCCAGGAAAAAGAACGATAAGTTCATCATTGGCTTGGACGACTAATTGGTGGAAAGGCTTATCAATTATATCGATGAGACTTTCGACTCCATTGTTGAGAAAGCTCTGAGGATAGAAGCAAAAAAGGCTGAAGCCGCTATTGTTCAGCAAGAGGAGCCAAAGCCGCATGGTAGTAGAAGGGGGAAGAAAAAGTGGAACAATAAGAGGAAAACCTTTCAGGCCAAGGATTGATAGAAGAAGAGACCCAGATCTAAGATGGAATGCTACAAATGCGGAGAAAACGGCCATTATACCATAGAACGGAAGGATGGATGCCAAAGGTGCTTTAACTGCAACAAGCCTGGGTACATAAAAAGGGATTTGCCCGAACCAGCAAAGTAGAAGCAGATGGTGAAAGCATATGCTATCAATGTTGTTCCTTCTTCATCCAATGACCCCAACGGCGGAGAAAGGTAAGGATGTTGTTATTCAAGGTATGCTTATGATATTCCTGCTCGAGTTTTGTTTGATACTTGAGCTTCCCATTCTTTCATATCTAGTGACCTGGTAGATAAGTTGAGATTGGAAACGAAAATTGTTGGTCGACCACTGGTTGTGACAAACCCAATTGGTGGCTCTACTAGCCTTTATATGATTTTTCGTAGGTTGGTCTTATCGAGTCATGGATGCACTTTTGATTGTGATTGCTTTGTTTTAGGTTTTATTGGGTTTGGTATTATCCTTCAAGTTGATTGGCTCCATAGGTACGGGGTGGTGGTGGACTGTGAGAGGTCTTCGGTGATCATCAGGGCGGATGATAGGCAGAGGGTGGTGTTGGTCTATCTATATGGTGATGGCTAGTTTTTGGTATTCGCTTGATATTTCGCATGATGAGTTATTTAGTGTACCTATTGTTCGGGAATATTCGTACATGTTCGAGGAAGTGATCAGGACTTCCACCACATAAAGAGATCGAATTCTATATCGACCTAGTGAAAGATATCAGAACGATGGTAATTCCTCTTAGGAGAATGACACCTAGAGACCAGCGAGAGCTTGAGGTACAGGTGAATAACCTTTTGAGGTTCATTCGAAGAAGTATATCTGAGTGTGGAGCACTTGTTGTATTTTCCACGAAGGAGGATGGTTCTCTTCGTTTGTGTGCTGATTACCGTGAGTTGAACAAGGTGACGGAAAAGAACAAGTATCATCTTCCATATAAGTATGGCTTGTTTGGCCAACTGAATGATGCTAGGATATTTTCTCGGTTGGATCTCACAATAGGATTCCATCAGTTGAGGTAAGAAAAAGAGTGTGCCCAAAACGACATTTTGAACACTGTCCGGTTTCTATAGGTTGTCGGTTATGTCATTCGGGTTGACCAACACACCAACATATTTTGTTGATCTCATGAACCGAGTTTTTAGGGATCAGCTAAATAAGTTTGTACTTGTAGTCGTCGACGATATTCTTATCAACTCACGGATAGAGGAACATCTAAGGATCGTATTGATGGTGCTAGGGGAGCACCTACTGAAAGATAAATTTTCCAAATGCCACTTTTGGAGAAGAGAAGTGTGGTTCTTAGGTCGTGTTGTTTCGGAAAATGGTATTGTTGGGGATCCTGCAAAGGTAGCGATGGTACAAGATTGGAGTACACGCAAGAATGCAACCGATGTAAAGAGTTCTTGTGATTGGCTGGATACTACAGTAAGTTTATCCAGGATTTCTCTAAAATAGCAGGACCATTGACTT
The DNA here is from genome assembly GCA_030737875.1 of Allium sativum. NCBI lineage: Eukaryota > Viridiplantae > Streptophyta > Magnoliopsida > Asparagales > Amaryllidaceae > Allium > Allium sativum. The sequence continues at coordinate 796,818,893 of CM060919.1, forward strand.
AGTTAACTAAAAAAATCAGGCTTTTATTTGGTATGTGAGATATGAGCATGCATTTATAAGTCTGAAAGAAAGATTGACGTGTACGCCAGTGTTAGTTATTCCACGAGGGATAAGGAAATAACGGTATACTCAGATGCTTATGGAACAGGACTGGGTGCGCTACTGATGCAATGGGTAAGGTTGTCGCCTATGCCAATCGACAACTAAAACCTCACGAGAAGATGTACCCTATTCATGATTTGGAATTAGCGACGATTGTATTTACACTGTAGAAGTGGAGACACCATCTCTTGGGAGAAAGATTTGAATTGTTTACTGACCATAAGCCATTGAAATACTATTTCTCCAAAAAAGATCCTAACCTCCGCCAGCAACGATGGTTGGAGTTCTTATCCTCTTACGATTTTAATATTGCATACACCTCAGGAAAGGGTAATTCAGTCGCTAACGCCTTGAATAGAAGACATGTCAGTTTGGGGGCTATGATCTTAGAATGGAAGGAACTTGAGTACATTGCCGTTTATGACTTTCAACCTAAATACGAGTTGCAGCCGGAGATGTTAGCAAGCTTAACAATCATGCCTACCTTGATTGAGCAGATCGATTTTATTCAGAGGAGCAATCCTCGATTAGCAAAAATCATTACCAAAGTAGAGGTCGATATTGATACTGAGGGTATGAGAGTGTACGAACTCGACTGAGATAGTTGGATTTGGAAGAATGCAAGATTAGTTGTAGCCAATATCGATGGGCTGAGGAATGAAGTGCTTCGAGAGTGTCATCACTTGAAGCTGACCATACATCCTACTGGTAATAAGATGTACCATGGTAGGAGACAAATCTATTATTGGGAAGGTATGAAGAAAGATGTTGGGACATTCATCTCTAAGCGCATGAGTTGCCAGTTGCTCAAGGCCGAGCAGAAGAAGCCTAATGGTTTGTTACAACCACCCGAAGTTCTTAAATGGAAATTAATGGGAGCAAGTCTCGATGTACTTCATTTTGGGTTACTAAGAACTCGAGCTGGGCATGATAGTATTTGGGTAATCGTGGATCGATTGACCAAGGATACCAGATTTATATTCGTCAAGTCAAGTAAAACGACAACCAAGTTAGCCGAATTGTATGTGAAGTGGGTTGTGCGATTCCATGAAATACCAAAAGGCATTATGAGTGATCGAGAGTCGTTGTTTACTAAAGGGTTTTGGAAGAACTTACAGGAAGCTACGACGTCTGAGCTATATCTAAGCACAACTTACCATCCTCAAACCGATGGTCATATCGAAAGGATGAATTGCATATTGGAAGATCTCCTCTGGGCTTTCGTCTTAGACTTCGGAGGTTTGTGGGATGACCATTTGCATCTTGTGGAATTTGCATACAATAATAGTTATTAGCCTAGCATTGGCATGGCTCTATGCGAAGCTTTATATGGAAGACCATGCAATGCCCCTTCATGTTAGTTGGAGGCAGGTGAAAAGATAATACTTGGCCCGGTATGGTTAGAGAGACATCTGAGAAGATTGAGATCATTCGACAATGGATGAAAACTGCTCAAGATAGGAATAAGAGCTATGCTGATAAGGGACACAAAGATTTATATTTCTACGTTAGAGATTTAGTGTTTATTAAGATTTCCCCTCTAAGAAATGTGATTCAGTTTGGTATTAAAGGAAGTTGGCACGAAGATTCGTTCGTCCTTTTCTAATCTTTGAGCAGGTAGGAAATCTGGCATATAAGGTTGGCTTACTTCAAAAGATGGCTAAGGACCATAATTTGTTCCACGTCTCTCATTTGAGGAAGTTTGTACACGACAATGTGACTATCACGTCGGATCAATTAGATGATATTGAGGTGATTGCTATGATGCACAAACCTATTCATATCATTAGACATGATACGAGCAGCTTACGAGGAAGTCGGTGAAGCTTATCAAGGTCCCGTGGGGGTGAAATTGTGAGCGATTGCACTTGGAAGATCGAGGAGATCATGAGGATGTCACACTCAGAGCTCTTTACTTTGTAAGACTCTGATACTTCTCACTTATTTCCATTCCCAGTTTTCTTGTTTAGTGCCTTGCATGCTAGGATAAGCTTAAATTGTTTTTACTATCATGTTTGTTATGTACGTATGGTTGATTTTAATGATTGGTAGGCATACCGGATAATTTATTACTTGTTTGGGAATTTCGAAGGCGAAATTTCTTAAGAGGGAAGAAAGTAACGACCCATAATTTATGTATCAAAGGATCATAGAATATCTATATTATTTGGATATGAGGTCTTATGACTTTGGAAAATGACTACAAGTGTTATCTCCTATCTTCATTATTTTTTGTTCAATTTCATTGTGCCCATTTTACCCTTGGCGAATCTTGTTTCGTCCATTATTCTAACGGAGAAGGAATCCAAACTTGAAACCACTTCCATTTGATTTGGATTATGGTTTTATGTTCCATAGAGTAGTCACATTAAGAAAACGGACTTACCTTTTGAGAGGAATGCCTGAAATAAGATTTGAAGATGGTTAGACAACTTAAATGGGCTAAAAGAAGTCATTAGTAGGTGGACATGATCCATTTCGGGAGTTGAGTTAGTGGGGGTTGAAATAAGTTGGAGAATCATCTCCCACTCATTACACAAATCCCAAAATAGATCCTACGCTCATTAATGACTTTCATCTTCTAAAACCCTACCTAAACCTTACTTTATTTAGCTAAACCATGTCACTAAGTGAAGATTAAGTCAAATTAATATCGAATCAAGGTTAGAGTTGCTGCAATACCTAGAAATTTATGTCAAACACTCTTCTTTTGGATCTAACAAAGCTTGGGGTCTTAAGGTGAGTGATTAATATCTTTGCTCACTAATAAGGGTGTATTAACCTATAATCACCTTCTAAAAATGAGGAAAAATACCTGTAAATTATGATTAATCATATTATCACACATATGTGAAGTTGGGTTGGTTTCTTAACATTGCTTTGATTGAATTAAATATCGTTTGAGTGTGTTTTTATGTTAGAATCTTGACTAGAAATGTTTAAATGAGTGCAAACACCGACGAATGAAGTATTAGGAAGTATGAAGTCATTTGGTAGGGGTAGTAGGATCTAATTCGGTATAATCCGGTTCGACATAGTCTGGATCGACATAGCCCAAATCGATGTGATATTTCATGCGGACGACAAAGTAGGTCCCAAGAGGCCTTAAACAAAGTTTCTAGTCGTTTCGAGTTACACAGACCAAGTTATGGCGTCAACTGTTCCGGTTTGGCATGGGGATGGAGTCTTCGGCTCGGCAAGGGAAGACTTGGATTGGGTAAAGAAGCTGGCCTTGTAAATTCAAGCAAATCATTCTTATAAACTGGGTATGCTTGGTGTCCTTGAAGTTCAAATGGGCATGTTTGGTCTCGTTTGAATCTAAGTTAGTGAAGTGGTGTCTCGCCCGAATCCACTGAGTGCACACAGAGTTGAAAAAGTTAGAGGGTGTGTCTTGTAGTCTTGAAATTAAAATTGCATTGACTTTGATATTTGAAGAGGAAGCCGTACAAGATGCTATACCTAATTGGATATAGAGTTACTTTGAATCAATATAAAAATTTCTGATGTGCTCTCTTCAATTTTTTACTTTTAACCATTTCCACATTTATTTTGATTTATGCTTGCATTTGTAAACATCAAGTTCGAATTTTTGATACAAATTTCAAAAGATTCAAAAAATACCGTAAACATAATTATCCCCCTACTCCCAGCACCTGTTCCTCGTTCTATCCGATATTATTGTAGCCTCAAGATCCATACTTTCCTTTCTCATTTATACACGTTCTCAAAATGTGAAACGGAACATTTAAGGATAAACGTTTATGTCTATTCATAAAATTCAATACTCATGATTATGAAATATCTCATAAATGTTATCGAATAAACAGCATGTCCTAGCGATAATGTATTTATTAACTCTATGTATCCTAAAAACCAACAGTTGTTTCAAGTAAGTTTTCTCACAAGAGTTGCATGCCTTTTATAAGTAGTTAAACATTGTTTGTTTGAAGCAATTGACCCAGTAACGAAGCTTGATTATTATTTCGACAATTAAAGGCAACCTAAACATTGTCCGAGTCTAGACCAATTAAAACATGATCTACTCCATTAACTCTGTTTTTTAGAATATAAGTTGCACTATATTCAAGCATAACATTCATTTTGATGTTTCCAATTTTAAATCTATGATCATTAATATCTTGGTCTAAACCGTCACACAACAACCACTTGAGCTAGCAGTCTTGACAACACATTAACTCTTGCTGTAAATAGCCCGGATCAGCACGTTATAAAAAGGATCAATAGTTTCATCTTACCTTTATATTCAAGTGGTCAAAAATGAGTATTCATTACCTACTTATTAAAAATCTTATCTTTAGAATTTCGCAAACTTCAAAAATTCAGATTTTGAAAAATCCAAAGTAAACATTTAATGACTAAACACAAAACTTTATCCGATTCGCTCAGCATGGAACATTATATTCTATGGGTAACAGTACTTCAATGGTTCCTTCGTCTCCGAATCACCGGATAGTTAGCATTTTGCACCATTCCCCATGTGTGGGAAATGGACAGCTTATGATCAGCACATGAATAGTAGAGTTGATGCAAAAGAGACATGTTGCTAGCCCTTTAGACTGGTGCAACCACACCCTCATCCATATCCCTTTTTCGAATACATGATAATTTTTCATATTTCATATGCAGACACAGAGTTTTCAGACTGAATGCTCATTGACAGCCCTAGAGGCAACCTAAACGATTAAAGAAACGATATCAAAAAACCAACAGATATCATTCATAATTTATCAAGTAACTATGGGATTCGATTGGATCTGCTAATTTCTCAACAATGAACTACAAACACCACAGTTTCTAGATATTTACATTGGTGGCAGTACCCACCACAATGATTTGCATATTGAAGGATTGCCAGTCGATATCAGTATCAGCGATTGCCTTTCATCATCTTGAACCTAGAAACCGGCCTCGAGGGCTGAATACAAACATATTTCAAATCAACACCTTTAGACAACGAGATTGGATCACCATACGGCAAAACAATTTACATGCTTAACAAATTATGTACCTGGTTGGAAGTACTGCTTTCAGGCGGATTAGTTGGTTGCAGACCATGAGTGTGCTCAATTACTGAGCCTGTAAAAGCCTGAATCCAAGAATTCATTTATATACTTGTATGAATGAAATACAATTACTAGGCATGGTTTATAAAATAAACTAAACAGACCTTACGGCTGTTGAAACCACTTGTGTTAATGGACGAGCTCTGCATGAAAACTTACATAGGTCAAGATAGGTATAAACATGAACTTGAACGTAAATTGCCAGTGCACAGTATTAGTTACTAGTTCCACTAGCAATTCCAACAACAGAATTAGTTATCTGACATCTTTTAATGTAACCTTTTGACATGCCAATTGGCAAAAAAACTGAAAACAAGTATGTTACTGGCTATTAATTCAGCAAATTCAAATACTAATAAATTCATTTGGATCCAGGAAAAATTAACTTAAATTATGGCATTTCATGAATAACCATGTGTTTTTATATAATTATAAAACAATGATTTGTTCACTAAAATCATTTGAATATCGAATGATAGCTATTAATTAATAGATATATGGTATTTCATGATAACAAGAGCGATACTTCATTCAAGTAGACTCAAATCAATGACCCGTATACCCATTGTCTAAAGCGAATTACCTCTAACCACTTGAACTAGATGTCCTTGACTAATTGATAATATAAAATCGTCATTGAGAGAAGATGTAGTTAGGACTACGATAATCCTATCCAGGTATTTATTTAAAGAAAATTTACGTGGAAAAGGAAAACAGGTAATTTGTGGTTAATCTTGTTGCTTTTACGTTATTTCTTCTCAATCTATGCCTGTAGAGACCTTAATAAACCTAACAAACGGGTGTAAAACCTCATGAAAATATATTTTAACCATGGAATCAAAGACTCTTTCAGTTATAAGTATGAGTAAAACGAATGGAAGAAATCTGAAAATTTTGAAAATCTGTTAAGTTTGCACGATTCAAGTGGATTTGTCACTTGATTCTAACGGATCTAGTTACCCACTAGAAAACAACGGAAAGAAGTCTAGTGAGATGAATTTTGAAAAGTAGTTGATATGGATAAAAAGTGGTGGGACTTATCAGACAATATTTGGACCTTTTTCCCTTTTCATGTTGACGCAAATAAGAAATCGAACAAGAAGTTAGTAGATGAATATTTTTTATAAATAGGCAACAATTAGACGTTAGTCATGCGGAACTTGATGAATCTATGCCGAAGGAAAATAGATCAATTTATGAGCATATAAAGGAAGTTTAATCAAATATAAATCAACTGATGATCACTAAATACAAAATGGATTACAAGACAAATTTTAATGCTAAGGAGTACATAAATGAGAAGTCAGAATATTGATGTCAATGAAGAATTTCTACTCTGCCAAAGTTATTTCAAACATCTTGACAGTAGTCTGCATAATGAAGAAATGAAAACGTAAGGTTTTTTTTAAAAAGAAAAAAGAAAAAAAAGAACTTGGTGATGAAGAGAAAAGCCATACCATTTTAAAAGCGCGTAGTTTGACAGGATATGTAAAGACAAGGGCCAAAAAAGGAAGTTATGGTGGAAGATTAAGATATTCTCTCATAAAAGATAGTTGCCAAACAAGAGCAGCAGTGATGCTGCCGCTTTCACGTGATACTGTGAGAAAGCTAGTAGCATGCAATACTGCTACAATTCAAGATGGACAAAGAGCTATTGAAGCTGTTAATAGATAGAAAAAGACAACATTGTGATACCAACAGCGGTAGACAAATATGAGCAACAATGACAGATCCGTATCTTGCACTGATAAAGTAAAGTTGAAGCATGAATTTTCGTTGCATATATGCAGACATAAGAAAGCGCCATAGGTTGTAAGGAGCAAATGAAAGTATAATTGCCTAACGGTTGTGAGCTGATTGTGAAAGTACAGCTTACGCAGTTCAAGCTTTGCTAAAGCCCCGCAAAGCACTTAGCACTTTTCGACTGTTAAGTTTCTACAACTTAACATTAAATAGAGGATCGCTTAATGCCTCCCTATTCGTCGCAAGATCAGAGCTTTCGTTCTTTTCTTTTTTAATCTTTAACCTTTTTGTATAAAAAAAGTAGTTTGATTAGTTCCCCTTTAAATCAAATCAACAAAGTTAGGATATCGACATAAGTTCAAGGCTCCATGACAATCGACTCAAGTAAGAACATACAAATCCTAATCCCCAAATTTGAACTGCATGAATCAAGGCATTCTTGGATTATTGTCGTAACAGTAAACTCTATTTTTATTTCCTAACCAAATGAGGTGGAACCGATAATAAATCCATTTCTAAAATTGAACTTCATCTCCTGCACTTTAATCGCACATATACCGCTTTAAACAGAATAATGATGTTCAATTGAAAAAGCATTGATCAGAGACATGTTTTTGTAGATCGTATTTTTTTTTTAAAAATAAAATAAAATCTTGGTTGGATAGTAAGGGGTAAAAAGATACTATTTTCAGCCTTGATGTGGAGTTTTTACAGAACGGGACTGAGAAAATGAAAGTTCTACACACAATTAGAACTAAATTACTTGTAGATGATGACATGCAAGATGATAGAAATATGAAAGACGAGGATGTACAAGGCATGAACATTTTCAACACACTGCGGAGAAAATAATTTATTTCAATCAAGACATGAAGAGTGGGATAAACACAGAAATCCACAAATTCTGTACTGATTCTTTTGCGGTGATAATTGGTTTATGAGTACGAATGCATGTTCGATTGTTGGGCATATGCATATGGGAGTGAATAATGAAATGAGCCGATCTGTTATGAAATATGAATAAGGTGGAGAATCAGTTTGAATTAAGGTAGAGCCAGTGGAACCAATGTGAAATGTTTGATTTTGAGATGTGAATATTATTTTATGGGCATAAGTGCAAAATAATAAGTATCTATTTATTTTAGAAAAGATTTGAATGTTTAAAATTTATCAGGGTTGTAATTCCGGATACACTGAATGGTTAATATCAACTGATGAGTGATGACGACGATAAATGATGAGTGATCACTTTATTTCGATATTTCCTAACAGAATTTCACTACAAAATAATAAAAGGAAAACGATTAAAGAAATTGTGTGCATACTGTTTCTTCTTAATCTAAATTTGTAGTTATCCTTGAAGGGAATCCGAATTAAGATTTTGATAACTCTGTTTGGATATCTTGTTAAATAATTTAACTGAGAACTGATACAAGCAAGAAAAAGGTTAAGGAAGTATGTGCTTACATTTTTTTTCTTCTTAATCTAAAGTTTGCAATACAAGCCTAACACCATCTGCGTTCAATTGAACAGTAATTAACATAATATATCTCCAGTGCCATCTGCCTATGACAATTATAACAACAAAGTGCAATGGCCCGTTATAAATAGGGCATCTTAGCAATATCCTTCAAAGGAGATTTATACAATAAAATTAATTTTACTAATACCTTGAATCTAGGTCATAGCATAAACTTGCATCATTTCAGATAAATGATGTAATATCTAGTTGATTAGCTATAAAGAACATGGCACAGTATGTATGAAATGCTTTAAAGTGCAATGCTTTACATTGCCCGTAATGACTTTGAAAAAAATAACTTCTAGTTTTCTTCTCATGTTAAAAAGTGTATGCAACTGGCATTTATTAGTTACCAGCTGGGTAACTCATCTGACCAAATTACAAAGGTAGGATGTCAAATGAGAGATGCATATGTCGTATCGCAACGACTTTGTAGATCACTTTGAGTCGTCTGTAGACTGTCTTTGGAGGTTTGTGCAGCAGGCTCGTCAACGGAAGATTTCGGATGCAAATAGTGTTATATCCGCATCCACATTGGAAATCAATTTTGGATGTCAGATATCCATAGTTGTGGATACAGATGGATATCCGATCTGCTAACAATAGACGAATCAAAGAACATAAATGGAAAATTTTAATTTCACATAAAGTATTTTCAATACAATTTAGTATTGAAATGTTAGAAGTAAACAAATATTATGATAATAAATAGTGTTAAGCAATTAATATGCATTTAGTGCTTATAATATAAACTTTCAACTTAAGAAAAAACGATAAAGACGTATATTTCATTTTACTAAAATGCACATAATTTAAACTATAATTTCGAGAGAAAAAAACAAACGGACGTTTTTTCGAATACGATATATTTATCCACTTCACGGATACGGATGTGGACGAATTTCAGCTTTTTTTTTTTTTTTGGTATCCATTGACAGATCTATTGTGCAGTAAGCAAGTAAGGGACTTGAGTTGAATAACTTCTATGATTCTAATATCTAATTAAGATAGAAGGCAAACAAACCAAATTTCTACATCTAATTTTAACACATACCTCGACCTTGGCTTCGGGATGTTTATCCTTGGAAATGGATGGCAAAGGTGGTCTAAATGAGACATGTGGTGCGTCTAAACGACTCTTAGTAGACCCATCTATAGGAATTAATATAACATTAGCCAGCAACATCAAATTTCAATTTACCATGTACTTCTGTAACATTTACTAAGAAAGAGTAGCATAAATAGCAATGTATACAGTTTCAACAAAACGTATGGAGAATCATCTATGTAAAATTTGGGTTCATTTCGACATTATAGCCTCTTCAAAATCCTAACACAATATTTCACCATTCAAACATTACTTGAACCATCAAATTTCAGCCCTTGTAGGGGTAGCAATACTGGAACAATGAAATGTTAAAGAATGGAAGTTTAAAACGCAAAACATGAACGTATTAAGCTACATTTCACAATGTATAAAAAAAAATAAGGAATTATACATTGAAATATTTTGAGTAAAAGGTAAATGATCTGAAGACAGCGGAAGAGTATAAAGAAATTTCACATTCTGTATCTTTAAGCTGTATATATCGTTGCTTAGTTTAGCAACAAGTTTGACAAGACACAACGAGCAACTAATATTTGTTATAAAGGGCAATGAGCATTTAGGCAGTTGTACACACTTATGTGGCAAAGTTTGACCATTTACGAAAGTACCCATGTCAATCATATAGATATAGTTAGGCAAAGGGTCAATATTTGTTATAAAGGGCAATGAGCATTTAGGCAGTTGTACACACTTATGTGGCAAAGTTTGACCATTTACGAAAGTACCCATGTCAATCATATAGATATAGTTAGGCAAAGGGTCATTTATTTTAAATGTATCAGATATAGATTGCTTAATTTACAGAAATCTGCAATGTGTCAGCTATTTTAACTGTAAGACAGCTTAATTTAAAGGAAATGTCTATGAATATGCAGCTAGCTCTAAAGCTAAGAAGCTAGGACAGCTAAAGATCAGGGCTGTCAATGGATGCTTTCGGATACGGATAGTGTCATATCTGTATCCGTATCCGAAATTATTTTCGGATATCAAATATCCGTATCCGCTTAATTTTCGGATATCCGTATCCGCTTAATTTTCCGATATGGACGGATATCGGATATTTATCCGCTCCGCCAGTAATTAATGATTTTTTAAGAATATAAATAAAAATTATTGCATCAACATAAAATAATTTTTATACTAATGTTTATAAAAAACCAAAAAATAAAGGAATATGATGATGAAACATTGTTTTATACTAATACCCATAAGCATATCCAAAAATATTCCAAAATTAAACATTAAGACTACCATTTTTCAATAAATATGGACAAAAATTTATATCATAGTAACATCCAACAGTTACAAAATAATTATTAACTCTATTTTTCTGTTTTGATTTATATATATTACATCAATTAGTCAGACGGATATTTTTCGGATACGGATACCACTATAACCATATCCGTATCCGAAAAGCTTTTCGGATATCGGATATCCGTATCCGCTTTTCGGATAACGCCGGATAACGGATATTTCGGATACGGATTCGGACGAATATCGGATTTTTCGGGTATTCATTGACAGCCCTACTAAAGATTATATCAATATATGGTGACAAACCATAACATGAAATATTATATTTGAATATTTGTATGGGACACCCTGAACTCAAACTTCCTAGGTAGATAACAGCATTAAAAAAAAATTAGTAAGTTTCATTACAGCAAACTTTAGCTTGAAAGATTGTTATGTTCTTTCCCTGGAGGAAACAAATGAAACCAAGTAATATGGTGGCATATTTATCCTGTTAGACTTTATATAATGCAACTAAAACAACACATATCCAAAATTCCCAGGTAAAAGGAAGAAACTAACCTTTGCTAATATATTTGGAGCCTGCATCTGAACCCTGCAACTTTGAATAGTAATTCAGCTTAGATCAATTATAAAACATAGTAGAGGTAATTCAGGTGGTAAGGAGTGTAGTGTACTAAAGATTACTAACATAGTCGTGACCAGAAATAGATGAGCTCAACTGAGATGATTCTTGACTGCTTGGGGTTTGTACTGGCTTCACTGACTCTATATTCTGCGTTTACAAACAAACAAGTTTATCTTACTTACTACATTAAAATTTTGAATTTAGTCATGTGACAGTAATTCAGCATAATTTTATAATTATACTGTTACCTTTGAACCTCTGGTTTTGTCATTGCTATAAAGATTTTGAGGTCCGGATAAACTAATGACAGGCACAGAGCTTCCATCTTGATCAGTGCCCAAAGAATTTTCAGCATCGGGTTGAGAATCAAGATCATCATCTAGATCACTGCCATTACTACTATTATCCTCAAGTTCTTCCTTTTCTAGCTCACTTAACTTTGCCATTATTCGAGCATGTTCTTCTTCTTCATTGTAAATATTACAGAATTATAACAGTCAATTGCAAATAATTAGAACAGAACAAAGAAACCCAAAAAATGATCATTTATTATTAGTAATCACTGAAATAGGGGTTATTTCAGGAGAAACCCGATTATATAGCCAGATATCAAGAAATCATCAGATCTCCAAAAATTGACACATCCCAAATTGTTGAAAATCTATATAACTGAAACTTGCCTTTATTTCACCATAGTACTGCTCGTGGCAAGCGTCTAAAAGGTAAAAACAGGAAATGGCCAAAGGAGAATTGTAGGAAAACTTCACCAGTAGAACTAGGACAAAAGTGTAGCCTTTCAAGTTAACACAATTTTTGGGTCAACGATAAGGGGGTCCTTCGTAACAATAAAATTAAAGAATAAAGTTAATCAAGTTCTGCTGAAGCAAAAACTTTTCATTATAAATGATATCATATCCTACTAGCAATAGAATGAGATGTTTCTTCCTCTGTAGGGTTGCATCGTTGTGGTAAAATTTGTTTTGGTTTTTTTTTTTTTTTTTTTTTTTTTTTTTTTGAGGGGGGGGGGGGGGGGGGGGGGTCTTTGTGTATTTAAGGAAATTCGATTTACAGACAAATCAGTGACACAAAATAGAGCATGCTTAACTCTTAACCATTACAACTTCCCCAGATTCCCCCCCCCCCCTCTGTGTGCATGTAGGTAGAGAGGAGAGAGAGAGACTTCAATTAAAATTTCACCCAACATTCCTCAACAAAATTATCAGCTTTTAGCATTTGAACGTATGTAACATATGAAATACCTGCTCGCTTCTCCCATTTGAAGATGATTTGGGTGAACTGTTTCGTAAAATATGAATCCACTGCTTACTTTATAGGTGCTCTAGTGACAAGTTGGGTAAAAACACACACTACCATCATCAAGATTACTGGCTGAAATATATATTGTTCCTTTATATTTCATTTGTTAATGAGAAGAAAATCGTGGTGGACAATGTGGTATATATCCAAAAAAAAAAAAAAAAAAAAAAAAAAAAACTGTTCAGGCTTACACATGATTCTAATCTGTGTACAGTTACAGCATAAATGCTGACCATCGCCATTTTGTGGGCAAAGTAGATAAAGTATATTTCCATACACTAATACTAAACATAAACAATGTCAACTGTCATAAATATTGATATAGAAATATGAAATGGAAACAGGAAGAAAAAAAATGTTCTTCCACCAGATCATAGAACAGTATCACAATCATTAACGTTGAAAACAATCCCAAGACACAAGCACAAACAAAAACACAGCATAGTTAGTAATAAATTGTTTGATATCTTCCTTACCGCCCATCTTAGTCACCTAATTTTCCTTGAACAAGGTGAAACTTAGGTCCATCTGTGTTGTTTAAATGAGGAAAGGAGGTTTTAATTTTATTTTTATTTTTTTATTTTCTGCTACTCTCATTAAATTACAAGGGTTTGATGATTTGAGGGCACTTCCGGAGACCAAGAATTTTATAAACATCATAGTATACAATTCTATATTAATGAACTAACCCAAGTGATTCTGAGGATAACAAAATAACCAATGGAAAATTAAGTTATCTGAGGAAATGGAACTTTTTCCACCCATTTATCAATTTTAAACAAGCGAAGAACTTATTCAACAAAACTGAGGAGTAAGTACCAACCGAAGATTGAACAGATGATGGTTTCAATAGAAAATATTAAAAAGACCCAAACTATATGACTGTTTCATGAAAAGTTGTAAAACTGAAATGAGAGGCAACAACAATTGATTTTCTCACTTTTTAATCACGAAAATATTTTTGTTTTAAAAGCAGGGTGAAAGCATCATGCAAAGCTTTAGTATATGTAAGAGGATCATGACAATATACGACTTTTTTTTTATAATTAAACGAAGATGCATGCGACCTAAGGATACAAATTTATGGGAAAAGAATAATCATACTACAATATACGAGCAAAAATAAATAAACTAAGAAAGGTATGTGAAGCAACATTTCTTAATGAAACGAATAAGAGTACAAAGATAACAAACCTAATGAAGACTCATTTTGCAATTCTTCATCATATTTTTCTTTCATCTCCGAGTAATCATCCTGGATGCAAATGATACCTTCTAAAGGTGCAGTATTAAAAACAAATGATTAAGTGCAATACGCTGAATCAGAGAAGATGATACCTGTTGAGCTTCCTCAGTGTATTCTTCCATTATCTCCACGACACCTTCCTGTTCAAGTAAAGGTATTTAACATTCACAAGTTTGCAGCTAAGGATGCTATACGTACCATCTGAAGAGAGGATCAAGTAATTAACCGATGATAAAGGCAGCAAATCTCAGCACTACTACCTCAGCAAATTAACTATAGATGTGGAAGGTGAACGCACCGAAACACACAACAACATGTTCCAAGATATCTACGCATCAACCATTACGGAATGTTGTTGCTCAACAATTATTACGTGTTTGCGAGATCATGTAAAAGAGAGATGAATTGTAAATTTAGAAAAGCAGAAAAGAGTTGGACTTCGTATTACTAATTACGTAGTATTGAACAAATTTTTACACAGCTCCTCTTGGAAAATAATTTTCTTTTGTAGCACTTTGATCATAGGATCAAGTTTCAAGGCCTTGCCTTTGGTTTCAATTTCAACGATTAGCATTTCAAAATATCAATAAAAAAAAATTTGATTTTGGTTTCGGTTCTGAATTCTGTACCTTCTTGATCAAATTAAATGCAGAATTAAACATAATCCAAGCTGGTGGATTGAATACACGCACACAAACAAATACAGAGACATGCGTATGTGCGTATATATACACTTACTATTAATAAAGAAAACTCGATAAACATGATTTTCATGGCCTCTTTTTGAAATTTCGAAAACGCACACATCCATCAACAAAATCTCACCATCAATTTGCAACATTCACCGTCATCTCCTCTCTGTCTATTCATCGACGAAATTTTACAATCAATTTGTCATCGATACCACCAACAAAACAACTTAGAATAAAAGTGTTGTGTCCACCAAAACTTTGCATTTACAACACACATTCATCCGTTCATTAATTACACAAAAAGTAAATATCTCTTAATATTAGATGCACAGACGTGTATATAATGATAATAGTAATAGCAATAAGAACTACTACTTAACCTTTCAATCTTAAACATTATCTAGAATACCCAAACCAAAATAAACATCATACTCAACCAAATTAAAGAAAACCTACAACCATTGATTAAACATTCATTGTCCCAGTCACTCATCAACTTCACTTAAACCTGTGGTTCTAGAAAATAATCCAGATTATGAGAGAGAAGAAAACTGCGTTGTACAATTTAAGGGAAACGAGTTTTAGAACCACAATCAAGAGATCTTGCCACTAAAGCTAGTAGTAATTGACTTTAATTATTTGTTGTTGATTTCTAAAATACTTTTTTTCAGGTTAATTAGACAAAATCAAGATTTTAACCACATTCGATCTCGCTGAAGATTAGAAACGAGCAAAGATGACCAAAATCCAAGGTTCCAACCGAAACCTTACATGCATGCAAGCATGTATTTCTTGTCAAAGATGGGATTTGAACTCGTAACTTGATGTACATTTTTTTTGTCATCTGTATAAATTACATAGGAACATTTTTCAGATTTTTTTTTCCTTTAAAAAAAAGTAACACTAAAGATATATTAACTATTATTAAAGACAAGTGTTACGGCACATGCTTTACGCATGACAATAGTACATGCTTCGCTGGTAAATTGATCTTTTTTACAAATTATGTGTTTAACGTATTCAGTAGAAATAATTTGCTTTTATGTCTAGCTCATTGTTGTCAAAAATCTTAAAATCCTACAAATTGAATCTCGTTTCAAATCGAATTTCTACATGAACGATTCGATTTATATTTCGATTCAAATCTAGCTAATACCGTGGATTTGATAGATCATTCAATCCAATTTGATATATTCAACATACTTATTTGAGTCTACAACTTCAATTCTAATTATTTTCAAACAAAATAAAATCAAAACAAGAGAAAAAAAAAATTATGTTTTAGTATTGGACATAGAAGTTCAAACATCAAAGTAAATTTCAAACTATGTGCAAACCTTAGTATTAAATCTTCGAATCTACGATTTAAGATTTAAATCTCATTTCGATTTAAAAATTGAATTTTACGATTTACAATTTAAGTCTCATTTTGAAAACCATGATATAGCTACGTAGAAATCATGTGCAGTTAGTTTGAATTTTTTATTTCTAAGTTGTATTTTTTTCTCATTAGTCTAAAATTTTGAAAATTCACGGTACAATCAAAATTTTGCGCTTTCAAGCCAACTATTAATAAAGATATTACAACTAATAATAAAGATGTATTATATGCATAAGTTGTGCACTGAGAAACCTTCCAAATAATAAAAGTAGTGGAAATAGTGGTAGCATTATAAAAATAGAGAATAAAGTAGTTGAATCACGTATTAGAAGATGGGCATTAGTGCTCTAATTATTTTGCGATAAATTTGTCAATATGGAGGGGAGTATTTCAGGACTTGGTTTGGATGAAACGAAAAGTGAATGATGAGACTTTATGATATTTTTGTTAATGGGTTATGGACTTAACCACGACAGTGTTAATCTACTTAAGTCTCTTTTACTTGTATGGCTAAGTGTAAGTTCAAAATTATTCGTATAATTATCTATTAATTAACCAACTGCCTTACATGTAGACTACACTTAACTAATATATATGCATATTATTTTCTACTCGATCACAACGTCATTATCACCATGTCACTGCTCCTTGTATATGTAATAAAACAATAAATACAATCATAAATTAAAATACCAAAATGCTATGGATTCTTACTAACATAATCTTAAACTATGGATTATCCTAAATCAAAAGAAAATGCATATCCATGGTTAAAAAAAATGAAAATGGCAACGTGCTACTTTATTTTTAGCAAATTGAACTAAGAATACTGACGTATTTAAGAAAATAAAATTTATCTTATTATAGAAAGCTCGTGAATACATATGTGCTCTAAAGATGTTTAAGGAAATGCAAATTTTCGCCTGTTGGCAACCAAAACCAAAAGATCTCCAGAGCTTAACATTAGCGATATAGTAAGGTTGGAAAAAAGGTTGGCAATCAATAGAGAGATATAGCATACATGTATGTTTTATATATGCGTGAAAAAGATCACAGTTAGTTATAAATACACACATACGCGTTCAATGTATTATATGTATAAATATATATTTTTGGCCAAAATGTTGTCACTGTAGTATTGAAAATATCATCATCTACTTGCTCAAATTTAGTTCTTGCAATTAAGGTTTAATAATAATTGCAAAGTACGACAGGGTAGAGAAACAAACCACTCTGTAGGGTCATATCTGAGAAAGAGTTTCATGATTAGGTATAACAACGTATATCAAACAATCCAGTGATTACAAATATGAAATCGCCAAATCTGTTTGGTTAATGTACACAATGCAAAAGGAAGTCCCCTACAGTTTTGCTAATGTACACATTATTATATTTATAAATAGTGAACATCGCACTTATTTGTTAGCTGCTAGTACTGAACCAACAACGGCGTTATGAAGTGCGCAAAATTATAACTTCTGCTCAAGAAAAACAGTCTAATGTGATGCAGAGTAACTACGTGTATAATGTAAGTGTTTGGAATAGCAAAAACATAGCATAGTACGTGCTTTCCAATGTTCGTCCATCTGAATATGCCGATGACAAACTACATGGCTATATTAATGTGATATGATGGGCTACACAGAATATAAGACTACATGTCATTTTTATGTCTGACTGTCTGTTTTCATTGTGCCATCTCATACACCATTGCTTTGGCTTTGGCTTTGTTTTGTATATGATCTATAACTTTACATAAGATCACAATTTAATTCTAACAAACAATGGCGCGAACTATTAAAATCAAATTTTAATCAAGCACCAAAATTTCAGTTTGTAACTAAATATATGTATTAAAACAACGAAAATGAAATAAATATCAATTGGTACAACTTAATATTAAGGCAAGGAAATAAGTAATCAAAATATGAATCAACAACATCAAATTAAACAGTAATCATTTAGTTAAATGCATTACCTATTTTATGTAAAACGTGTTTTGAGTTATGTTTCAAATTATCCATCGTTAGCAAATGTCATGTTTTAACTATTTACAAAAAAAATTAACAAATAACTTTCAAACAATGAGATGTGTCACGCATTGTATAAAATTTTGAAAGTTTAGAGCTACTGTTAGATTGTTTAAACAAATCATAAATATATACAACAAATTTTTTGTAAAATTAAGCAGAAAAGTTAACCTGCAGTAAGGATGCCAGTAGATTTTTGTGAAACTAAGCAGCAAAACAACGAACAATAAAAAGCGTTGAAAGTGAAACACTGATGGAGAGAAAAATGAATATCAATGACAGTATATACTATGAATGAGTATTTACGGTTTTAGGGGGAAAAGTTTATAGCCATTATGGTATGTCCCACGTTGCCTAGTATGAGTTTGATGCATATAAAACATATTAGAAACCCTCCCCTTTTAAGCTAGCTTTTAAGGATGAGTTTTACCTAATTTGGTTTGTTACACAATCCTATAGCTTAATGAAATTTAGACGGAAATATGGAACCATTAAATTCCAGCTTGATTTTATTTTTATTTTTTATTTTTGGAGACTTGATACAAAGGGACAATGAACCATACGAGCATCCAAAAGAAGTATGCATGGTTAATTTGTGAAAAAACATGGCCTACTGATTCACCACTCAGGATTTTTCTATCTACAGTTCCAACATATGTTTATGTAAATGGAAAAGAATACATGTACAGCGAATGAACCAAGTCTCAAGCAATGCAGCATAATGCTTGCCAACATTATGCCTTGCATCTTCTGGTCATAAGCAAGAGGACAGAAAATAATCCTATAAAAAGCAAGCTTTAAGAAGCATACTACACAAGTATGACTTGTTTTCTATGTCCTATTACCATTTTGGATGATACCCTGACTGATATAATTTATCAAAATATTCGGTGCAAGACTACTTAATGTAATTGAACATTTTCGAGGTAGCGGAGACTAGTGGAGTAACCTTTAAGAAAAGTAAACATTAATGTCTTACCTTAGCATCAGTAGCTGTTGAGCTAAAAAAATTGGCCTCTGCTTCTAAATCCGATAAACTGGCTTTTAAAGCCTCCATCTGTGACTCCAATGACTTTTCTCTCCTCTTCAATATATCCAAGGTTTGCTTTGATGTTTGTTCTGCAAAATATCCATCGCCTAATAATACCTACATACATGTAAATCCTTGAAAACAAAGCGGACAACCATCAAAAAGGAAAGAACCAGAATTATGGCATGATACAAAATAAAGTCACAACACATAAAGAGAAGTATCATGGAGCTCTATGTCTAACACATATACATCACCAAGCCATCAATGCACAAAATATTAATGTGTCTTGAGATTCATGTACAATGACACCTATTCAGCTTCAGTCCTATACCACAACAATAGGACATGCCTTCCCAATAAGTTCGGCAAGGGTTAGTAAGGAATTCATAAGGAAACTACTGTATCCCATCCCCGAACTCATAGTTGTATTGAAAGTTCAACGACGTTACTGGTAGACCTGCTTTCTTAACTAAATAACTATTTTATAGATGATATAAACTCATATTGTTGTAATCTGATGAGAATTGTTTGTTATTGATTTTAGTTTTCTATTGTGTTTCATCCATAACAAGAATATTGTATTAAAAATTTACCATGAACTCATTGGTATGTATAAGTTGCCCAGGAAAGAAGGCAGCACTACCAAACGGAACCTGCCAAAAAAACAAAGAACAAATGCATTATCTTTTCAGAAAAGGTAAGTTGCATGAAAAGCCCAATATTTTACCAAGATTAGCTAAGTACCATTATCTGGTGTGAGATTTCATCAGGTAGCTTGCGAATGAGTTTCATCAGATTTGAATTATCCACGATGAAGGAATTGAGTTGCTGGAGCTCTAATTGGCGATCAAGGATAGCATCTTGGACACGCTTTGATGCCTTTTGTGCTTCTTCTGCGGGGAACAGAGAGCCTAAGGTGGTAACTTCACCCTTATTCTCACCAACAACCTTTTCCATCATAATCACACACTCGCCCTCAATTTCTCAAAGTATTTGCCACTGATGAAGAAACTGAAAATCATTCTTTTTTAATAGAAAATATTACACCTAAATCCAGGGGCAGAGACAATGTTTGCTCAGACAGGGAACATACCTTGCTCAATTTTCAACATTCTTTTGTAAAAAATGGTACAGTTGTTCATGTGTGTGTATACATACATGAGTACATATATAAACACACTCTAGATCAAACCCGTGTTACGCACACACGTGTTGTTAGAAACCTTATTGACATAAACATATGATAAAACTTGGTATTAAGTAACTCAGAAGTGTTAAGAATCCAGTTACTGATTTGTAAAACCTAAAAATAGGAATAAAGTGGAAAATATTGATGACCGAACATTCTACAAACCTTCAAGTGATGCAAGCACGGTTTAATTATTCAAACATCATAGGCTTCAAGTTACAGAATATTTGCATTAAGCATAACATAAAGGGTATATGGGAATGGTCGTCAATAGTAAGGTTTTCAAAGGGTAAGATCTTTTATTCACGCGCCACACAAACGCGCGTGTGCACACACGCGAACATAAACATATATACACATACATACATACATATATGTAGTGCCGGCCCAAGGAATTTGTTGCCTAAGCCACATTATAATTTTGTTGCCCATTGCTAATTTGCTATTAAAATTTCAGCATTTTCTTTTTGAATATTAAGTATAAGATAACATAAAAGACTATAGCATACAAAATATTCATTTTCATTCCAAAACGCACTACACGAAGTAGGCTACAACATTCAATTCAATTAAAGAAAAAACATCGTCAACATTTTCATCAATAGCATCACTTGCTTCTCCGACTTGACTTGAACCAATTGACAGTTGTACTTTGGCATTAAATAGTTTACAAAATTGAGTCGACAAATGATATAGATATTGCATTTTGACGTTGTTTCACCCTACTGTTATGTGCATCAGAATTTTGTGTTCTATTTCTCACCCTCTTCTTATTTTGTCACATTATCACTATCTAATAAAAAATTAAATTTATGGGGTCCGTTGATGTGCACGTAAAAATGCACATTTATATTCACATATTTATTCTCGTTTAGTGCTAATAAATGTCATATACGGTTATTTTATCATGTTTAAACAATAATTGAATTGATTTCAAAACATCATGCATTTATCATCATATAGGGGGGAAATGGTCATTTTTTGTGCTTAAATTATTTTGAGAATGTTTACTTGGACATTTTTCATATTTTTGCAGAAATTGGATGCATGTAGAAAATGACTTCATAAAGATATATATGCATACAAAGGAAAAAAGGGAAAGCAATCAATGGAGAGGGAATCAATTCAAATAGAGGGAATCAATTCAAAAAGAGGAAATCAATTCAAATAGAGAATTAATGGAGGACCATATTCACTCTCCTTCCTTCTTTAGTGGAGACAAAATTATGGCTTCATGAATCACTATTGCTAAAAGACAAGATGCAGCTTAAAGCGGGGGCATTCTGGGTAGCGTGCAAAAAGTTAATTTAGGGTTTTCCCTCATGTATAAATAACCTATGTATGATATTGTAAAAAAGATCTTGGATTTTTAGTTTAGAGTGGAGGCTGAAATAAATCTCTCTTTTTAGCTTACATTTTCTTTTATTTCTTTAATGTTGCAAACTACATTTGTTGTTAAAATACCAAACATGAGAGGCTAAATCCCTACAACTTAGGGATAATGAAGCTCTCTTTATTCATGTAGTTTCAATATACTTGTTTATTCATGATCTCTTTTTGTGTTTTAATTCATGTTGATGGTTATGGTTTCTGTGTTCATCATTGAGTTTGATAGCCTATAGTGTTGACACCACATAGGTTATGTTTGTTCATATGCTCACTAATTACCTCTTCATCTACATATGATTATGGTAATTAAGTGGAGATTGAAAATCTAAATTTGATGGTTTATACTCCTAATTAATAGGGGATAAGTCATGCTTAAAGTACAATTCAATTTCAACTTGTTATCATTTTTCATAAAATTAGTAAAGTTCTTTAAGAGGTGTGACAAAATTTGATGGCTTATGTTGGGCTAATCAATAGCACAAATAGGTCATGCTTAGAATAGTCACATCAATTAAATTAACTTTTGACCAAAAAGAGAGATCATGGTTTCATTTTATATTGATTCATGTGATCTTGAGAGTGAATTTGTTCCTAAGTTGTCATTTAATCTCTTATTTTTCAACCAACGTTTGTAGTTAATAGTTTGTTAGAGTTTGCTAATTTTTAGCTATTTAGTTAACATTCTCACTCACTTTCGGTTTAATTTGATTGAATAAAATTAGAATTGCTTCTTTCCCTGTGGATCGACCCGTATTCGCCACGTACTACGATTGTACGCCGTGCGCTTGCGGTTTATTTCAATATTCGCGACGATATTCTAATTCATAGAATATTCGTCGTCGAACAAGTTTTTGGCGCCGTTGCCGGGGACAGAATTTTAATTTTGATTTTATTCTTCGAGTTAATTTTCTTATTTGTTGTTATTCTAAAAATAAAATAAAAAATTGTGTGTTGTTCATAGTTTTCTGTTTTGTTTTGATCTTTTGTTGTTTCATTTTGTGTGTGCTTGTTTTTGTGTTCATTAAAAAAAAAAGAGTTGTGTGTTTTTTTTCCATTTTGTGTTTGTGTTTTGTTGTACTTTTGTTTGTGTGTTTGTTTCTTCTAGTGTGTGTTTTTATTTTGTGTTTTTTATTTATTATAAAAAAAACTTTTGCCAATTTCCTTTATTTCTTTTCCTCTCATTTATTTCTTTCCTTCCCTTTCCTTGCTTATTACTTGCCATTTCTTTTCTAATTTATTTCTCAATCTTCTCTCCAATTGTTTTCCTTTATTTCTTTCATTTTTCCTCTCTCATTAATTGTCTTTCTGTTTTCTGCCTTAATACCCCCACACTCATTTATTCCTTCCCTTTCTCTAATTTATTTCTTTTCCCTTTCTATTCACTTTCAATTCTTACACATAATAAAAATCTTTCCATTTTTCTTTTTTATTTCTATCCTTTCTTTGATTTCTTTCCAACTTTTATCCAAAAAAAAATCCTTTCTTCACAAATAAAAAAAAACAATTTATTGCTTGCCATATTTTTGTTTCTTCCTTCCTCTGTGATTTTTCCCCTTTCTGCCTTAATATACCCCAACATCCTCACTAAAAATCACTCACTCCATCTACAAAACTTCTTTCATCAATTCATAACTCTTGTCCCATCCACCACCATATACTTCTTCTCTGTCCCTTCACCTTACGTTTTCACGGCCCTCTCCCCTTCCTCTTATCCAAATCATTCACCACGCAAACAAATTCTTCCTCCACTTTTGTTGTTTGTTTTCACTTTTGTTTATTTGTTTTTTGTGGGTGCTAGTTTTCTTGTTCTTCTTATTAAAAAAAAAAAAAATCTTGTTCTTGTATTTAGTGTTTGTTCACTTGTTGTTGTGTTTTGTGTCACTTTGTTTTTGTGTTTATCTTGTGTGTCTGTTTTATTTTGTTGTTCTTCTTTAAAAAAAATCCTTTTTATTGTGTATATATTGTATTCAAATCTCTTTCAGGTTGCAAGATCAAGAAGGAACAACATCGCTTTGCCGCGCTTGCTAATAAATAAAATTGCTGCTTAAAAACAAATAATTGCTAATAATTTTACATGCTCTGATTCCAATTTGGATGTACCTGATTTGTGCTTGTAGACTTTTATTTGAGAGTGTGATTTCTAGGTATTGCAGAACTCAGCGGATAAAAAAGTGAAATCTCCAAAAAATTGAATCAAGGAACCAATAGTAAAGAAAATCGTTCAAGCAAAGCTAACATAGTTCTAGGGTCAAACGAAGCAAACAATAAAGTCTCATAGTTCTGGAAGGACAGTCATACCCCACTGTGAGTGATTCCTAAACTCTACAGGTGCTCTGCTGCAAAGAAAAATATATTGAAATTGCTTGTAAAAATCTTATGCAGGGCATCGGCTTGCTTGTAATTTTATTTATTTATTTCTGCAATTATTATTCTGTGACTGTCTGTGATGGATTATTTTGCCTGTTGATGTGTGGTTGGAAATTTTAAAACAAACGTGGAATACATTATTTTTGAAATCAAATTGAGAATTCCTCAAAGCTCATAGAACAAAATATTCGTTAAATTGACAATTAGGATTGATACTCTCTAAGGTGTCTAAGGAACGGTACTCAAACAGGTTCTTAAACCTTCAGTCGTGTTTCTACGGTGATTCGTGGCACACTGATAATCCCTGTCCGAACCTGGCATAGACTTGTATTCATATTATCCAAAGTTGTTAATTTTAACATATTATTTTTTAAAGAGCTTTCTTGAAAATGTCTCAATTCCCTTATTCCTACGGATTTTACGATAGTTGTGAAAATCAATATAATCCATATAATTTTACACCAAATTCATGTGGATATTTTAATAACTATTGTACAAACAATTTGGATTTTACGCCATCAACTTTTCAGAATTTTCAAAATAATCCTGATTGTACACCACCAATTGTTCAAAATGATGATCGACCCTCAAGTCTTGAAATAAGTCTTCAAGCTCTACGTGAAGAAAGTCAAAGATTTAATGAATCAAGTCAAAGATTAATTGAATTGATGTCCAACAATTCAAGTCGAAATTTTCAAAATAATCAAAATTTGAATTCGCTTCCAAATTCAAATGATTTTGATTATAACCCGTGCCAATTAAATTTTGAACTCCAAAATGAATTTCAAATTCAAAATGGAAATGTGAATGAATTTTCAAATGGTTTTGGCAATGGAAATAATTTCAATGATGGTGCGATTAACGATTCTTGTTCTCAGCAAATTCAATTGAAAATTCTCATGTAAATAATTATAAATTTGATTTTGTTGAGCAAGTGAATGAAATTCACGATAATCACACGAATTTGTTGCTTCAAGACTACTTGAATTTTCATGAAAAACAAAACAATCAAAATCGAACGTGTGATGATTCAAATGATAATTCACCTTTGCCCAAAATTGATGATTTTCAACTAACAACTTTTGAAATTGAGGAAAATCTTAATGAAGTTGTTGAAAACTCTGTGATTGATTTGAATTTTAATTATCTTGAAAACGAAAACGTCAATCTTCAATTTGATCTTTCTCTCTTAGATTCTGAAAATTTTGAAAATTTAGCAACTTTAGATTGTCAACCTGACAAAAATGATGAAGTTGTTAACAACTGTTTAAGTGAAGACGACTTTGATGAGCGAAAACTTCTTAAACTGATTGACGATGATATTGCTGGATCTGAAACTGAAATTGAAACATTTGAAAACTTCGAAATTCTTGAGGATGAAAACAACAAAACTGCTGAATGTGATCTTAAACACAATAACGATTTTTCTGACATTGTTGAAACCCCTTGCGACTTGATCGTTTCAACTAAAGCTCACTGTGATCACTTATTTTTCAATGATAAATTTCTGCAGTATATGAACTCTTTTTGGAATAACACTGTTTTTGAGAAAACACGATTTCGAAATTTACTGAAAATTCATTTGTTTGGTTTTAACTTTAGATTTACGAATGAACCTTTAGTTAACAAAATTTCAAATATCAAAGCAAAACTAAACAATTTTTCTCAAAACAAGTGTGGGGGTGAGAATGACGCATATATCTCTCAATTTATACATCATTTGAACAAGTCAAACTTTGTTTTTGAAACTTTTTATGAACCCCGGTTCACTGACCTCTCTGTAGTTGCTATAGAAATTCAATTCGATTTTCGGATCAATTGTAAGCTCAAAATTTTAAAATTAGCAACTCAAACTTTTGAAAAAACAAAATTTGTTTTTCCAAATCTGATATATGATGCAAAATTCTTTATGATTTGGTTTTCTATGCGTAAGCTGTGTCTCATAATCTTAATGAGGTTGATCCATTGGTCCATCGTGGACCGGTTCATCTATTCGATGACTACATATTTTCTGCATGCACATTTGGTAAGTCGCACTAACTCTTTTTTGTACATATTTCTCTTCCATTCACTCATTGTGTCATGCATTGACTGTGGGGACACAGTCAAAATCAAGTATGGGGGGTATCTCATTTTCATTCTGTTTTGCATAGTTTAAGTTAGCATTTGTTTTTTTTTCCTTTCTCTTTTTGCTTTTTTTTCGTTTTCTAAAAAAAAAAAAGTAAAAGTTTCGCACTTCTATTTACTTTTAAATAAGACATGATGGAGTTAGCATATAATTTTGGTCGTTCGATTTAAATATTTGGAAATTTACTTCTCTTAGCGGATAACGAAATGAAAGTTTGAATTATGAGCAAATTTGGTGTAACTGGTATATTGGGAAATTTGTAGGTGATGAGTATGAAATGTTTTCTGAATTGTAATCCGATTAAATGAACGGTTAATTTAGACTACTTGCGATAACATTTTAGATCGTTTAAGTGAAGTTGTGCTAAGATATTCTCGCTTAACTCTCTTTCTTATGTAAAAAAAAAAGAAAAAAAAAATTGTATGTATATATATAATAATCCAAGGGTATCCAACATTGTTGGTACATCTGGCGTTGGTGTGCAAACCCGCCAAGCTCTTTCTGACACCTTGTTGACAATGTCAGCGCCGGTATATCTTGGTCTCATTTTATGAGTTGGACACCTAAGGATTACCGATATCTTGTTGACAAAGTCAGCGTCGGTCTGCACAATCCGCCAAGCTCTGTCCCAAACTCTCACTGGTGGTATACCTTGGTCTTTTCAGTTAGGTGTTTGTAAATAGTATGTAAATATTTTATAATAAAGAGAGAGTAAGCACTTGAAATCAAAGCACACTCTTCACTTATTCGACCTAACTTGTTAACAAAAAGGAAGTTGAGATGCCGTTTTACGATTGTTGATATCGATTACAGAATTCATTTCATATTTGCACTATGTTTCTACCAAAACAACTGGCCAAGCTGGAGGAGTTTGTGATGATAACATGACTTTTGTTTAAAGTTTTGATTAGTAATGGACTTAAATTTCATAGTGACAACCCAAATTTGTGTTAACTCATTCGTGTAATATTTAAAAGTAAATTATCCAATTGTAAATATTTCTTTAAAAACTTGCATTCATCTTGTAAATATTTTCGAATCTTGCATTTTGTAAATAGTTTTTTTTTTTTGCATTTAACTTTTGGATTTTGTGGGTAGTATCTGCTGAAAACCCTCACGAGACAACACTCGTCCTACTGGGACACCCAGAGGTTTAACGGCTTGTTGCATACGCTCAATGCAATCGTGCTCCCTACGAAAATGGGTTTAACTTAGTTTTTACTTTATTCGAGGACGAATAAATAGATAAGTGTGGGGTATTTGATGTGCACGTAAAAATACACATTTATATTCATATATTTATTCTCGTTTAGTGCTAATAAATGTCATATACGGTTATTTTATCATGTTTAAACAATAATTGAATTGATTTCAAAACATCATGCATTTATCATCATATAGGGGGAAAATGGTCATTTTTGTGCTTAAATTATTTTGAGAATGTTTACTTGGACATTTTTCATATTTTTGCAGAAATTGGATGCATGTAGAAAATGACTTCATAAAGATATATATGCATACAAAGGAAAAAAGGGAAAGCAATTAATGGAGAGGGAATCAATTCAAATAGAGGGAATCAATTCAAAAAGAGGAAATTAATTCAAATAGAGAATTAATGGAGGACCATATTCACTCTCCTTCCTTCTTTAGTGGAGACAAAATTATGGCTTCATGAATCACTATTGCTAAAAGACAAGATGCAGCTTAAAGCGGATGCATTCTGGGTAGCGTGCAAAAAGTTAATTTAGGGTTTTCCCTCATGTATAAATAACCTATGTATGATATTGTAAAAAAGATCTTGGATTTTTAGTTTAGAGTGGAGGCTGAAATAAATCTCTCTTTTTAGCTTACATTTTCTTTTATTTCTTTAATGTTGCAAACTACATTTGTTGTTAAAATACCAAACATGAGAGGCTAAATCCCTACAACTTAGGGATAATGAAGCTCTCTTTATTCATGTAGTTTCAATATACTTGTTTATTCATGATCTCTTTTTGTGTTTTAATTCATGTTGATGGTTATGGTTTCTGTGTTCATCATTGAGTTTGATAGCCTATAGTGTTGACACCACATAGGTTATGTTTGTTCATATGCTCACTAATTACCTCTTCATCTACATATGATTATGGTAATTAAGTGGAGATTGAAAATCTAAATTTGATGGTTTATACTCCTAATTAATAGGGGATAGGTCATGCTTAAAGTACAATTCAATTTCAACTTGTTATCATTTTTCATAAAATTAGTAAAGTTCTTTAAGAGGTGTGACAAAATTTGATGACTTATGTTGGGCTAATCAATAGCACAAATAGGTCATGCTTAGAATAGTCACATCAATTAAATTAACTTTTGACCAAAAAGAGAGATCATGGTTTCATTTTATATTGATTCATGTGATCTTGAGAGTGAATTTGTTCCTAAGTTGTCATTTAATCTCTTATTTTTCAACCAACGTTTGTAGTTAATAGTTTGTTAGAGTTTGCTAATTTTTAGCTATTTAGTTAACATTCTCACTCACTTTCGGTTTAATTTGATTGAATAAAATTAGAATTGCTTCTTTCCCTGTGGATCGACCCGTATTCGCCACGTACTACGATTGTACGCCGTGCGCTTGCGGTTTATTTCAATATTCGCGACGATTTTCTAATTCATAGAATATTCGTCGTCGAACATCCGTCTATTCACACCCCCCATCATTTACTCTTCACCCCAGAAATTTAAAAAAATAAGTCATCCCCTCTATTTACTCATCCCACCCGTTTATACCCGAACTGCCCCTTTCTTTTCAATACATTGTCTGCTCCCCATCCCGTTTTCAAAACCCAAAATTTCAAAACAAAACAAAAAATGCGATTTTGACACAAAAAAGTTATGCAGGAATGGCCATGCCTCATGCATTTGTGATTAAATTTATCTTTCCCTTACTTATATAGCTAAACCATAAACATTTCACATAAAAATCTGAATGGATTATACTGATGAAAGAGATTATTTTCTTTTTTGAATTGAAGCTTAATGAAAGATTAATGAAATATTATGTTGTTTTTAATGAACAAGCTTAATGGAGACGTTGATATCTTTTTGTTTTAATCAATAAGCTTAAACATGTTATTTAGAAAATTATTAAAGGGTATAATTGGTATTGAATTTTAAAAAAATTTACCCGGGGGTGAAGAGCAATTACTGGGGTGGAAATAGACGGACCCTACCCAAAAAACTCAAAAAGCTAAGGCAGAACAAGTCGAGAACACCAAGAGGTTAAACCGCAAAACAATCATCAAAAACTACCTCAAAACTCAAACTAATCATGGACACAGACTCAAAAGCACAGAATCCAACAGTTGTCGAGCAAAGCCAATACCATGGGCTGGAAAGACTGCACCTTGAGTACTGCCAAGACCAGATCTTCCCTCGCTCCAAATTAGCAGACGCAGTTGTTCACGAGAGAACGTTAGTGACCACCGCCTTGAGCTTTGCAGAATAAGTGTTGAGCACGTCTGGTTGCCGGAAGAGTACGGGTGTTCGAAATTGGGACGGAACAGCCAAATCGCCCTAACAGGGAAAGCTAGGTATAGTTTGAGGCAGATGTGGATGATGTCGAAATGGATACAAGGAAAATGAGTAGAAGAGATTTCGGAAGAGGTTAAGGGGGAGAAAGAGAAAGCGGCATGAAATGAACCCTAGTCCCCGTTATCGAACGAAGAGAGCTGAACTTTAAAAAAATTGGATAGGCCAATAAATTGGTTCTAAATTGGATTGGCTTTGAAGCTTATGTAAAATCCAATTTAAATGTGAATGATAGTAATAAACTTTATTGTCAAGGGTCTATCTATTTGCACCCCAGTATTTGCTCTTTCCACTCCAGTAATTCATATAAAAAAGCTTTCCCCACTTTTTACTCTTCCCACCCCGTTTACACCCATATTACCCTACCATTTTTCATTAATGTGTTATCTACTCTCTTACATTAGTTCCCAAATCCCTGAATTTAAAAAAAAAAAAAAAAAAATGCAAGCTGCAAAAACAAAGACAATAGGAAGAGGTAACCGAAAAGTGGAAGAAATCAGATCCAAGAAACACCATGTTAAGATCCAAATTCCTTTTCCTGTTGCTGTTTTGACCTACGGCATGACCGTGCGTTGATTCGATTAATTCCTGAAACTAAGATGAGTTTGTTGTACTAGAAACAATTTAAATTTTGGTAATTTGGAGGAAATTCTGGGTATATATATATATATATATATATATATATATATATATATATATATTGCAGATGATTATATTGTAAATAAGTATATTACAAACATAAGTTTGATCGTGGTGTATACATTGTAAATAAGTATATAAGTTTCTGAAAAATATTGAAGGGCGTAATTGGTATTGAAATTTTAAATTATTAAGGGGGGGTGTGAAGAGTAATTAGTGGGGTAGAAATAGATGAACCCAAATTTATGTTACTCTTTTTAATCTAGAAAAAATGCCGTTTGAAAAAAAATGCAGTTTTTAATGTAAGAAGATTGCAGTTCAAAAAAACATGCAGATTTTAATCTAAATTCAAGCAATTTAATCAGTAAACTAATTTGTAAATCAATGAACTAACTTATAAATCAATGAATAAGCTTAAAAATTCTAATCAGTCAACCAATTTAATCACTGAACCATGAAATCAAGATAATCAACTCCTAATTATCTACCAATTCTGAATTTCTTATCAATCAGTTTTAATTACCTCAAACTTAGTCGCTGCCTTGCGCCCTTCTAAAGGGAGATGGAGGCGGAGCACTGGAGGCTGGCGTCGAAAGTCGGAGATTAGGTGCAGCGATCACCACACATTGGCAATTGTCTAATTCGTCGATATTAAGTTTTGTACCCTAGTCTTCGAACGATGGCTTTCCGTTTCGCGTGAGCTGATTTTTGCTGCAGTTTTTAATCTAGTTGCTGCAATTTTCTTTTCCTGGGCCTCTGTTGCAAAATTTGCCCTAAGTGGAGGCTTTAGCCTATGACATGGACTTGGTGGGCTAACCATACATACATACATATATATAGGCGAGCGTACAATGACACCCCCTTATTCTACACCCCCTATTAGCCCCCCGTTTTCCACCTCGCATTTATATTATTTTAAGGTGAGTGGAAGGTGAGAGAGTTAGTGGAATGAGAGAGGGAGGAAATGTGTGGTGGAAAACTGGTAGGTTAAAGGGGTGCTCACTATTTGGGGGTGTCATTGAACGCTCCTTATATATATATATATATATATATATATATATATATATATATATATATATATATATATATATATATATGAGGGTTCCGCTACACCTCTTATATTGCACGTGAACGCTCCCCTTTAATCTCCACCACTCATTTCCCCACCCATTCTCTCTCTTCCCACTAACAAATAATATTGAAATGAAAAGAGAGAGAATGAGTGGGGAAATGGGTGGTGGAGATTAAGGAGGAGAGTTCACGTGCAACATAAAAGGTGTAGCGGAACCCTCCTATATATACATATACATATATATATGTATATATACATATATATATATGTATATATACATATATAAGCAAGCGTTCGGTTGCACCCCAAAAATGAAGTACCCCAAATTTCCACCACCCGTTTATATTAGAGAATGTGAGTGGAAAGTGAGAGGGTGAGTGGAAAGAGAGAGAGGGGAAATACTTGGTGGAGATTGAGTGGCATTTGACGACAATAACACTACCGACTGTTTATCTCTCGTGGATGATCCAATGGTATCATTAGAAGAAGTATGTAGATTATTATTACCTCCATCGGAAGCAACTTCTTTTCGCGGTGTCGTATTCCCTCCTTGTTGATTGATAAGAAGCTTCATAGATTGTTGCAAGTACGCTAATGTCGAGTTCATTGATTTGACGTCTTCATGCATTTAATTTTGGTTGTTATCCAATTTAGCTAATTGTTGTTTAGTCGCATTCTCTTTCGCCGCGGTAATTGCTTTTGAAGCTTGTGCTATTTTTACTTGTTTTACATTGCATGTAGAGCTGATAGCACGACAATAACTTCTTCTTTTACCATCTCCAAAAACTTCAGCAATGAGATCTTTCTCAAAATTATCTAGACTTAGAGCATCATCGCCACCTTCTATTCTTTGTTTTTCTTCCGCTGCTTCAACCAAAGCCTACAACGTCCAACAAATATAATGATATGAGTCTATGCCTGACTAAAAAACAAAGAAAGTTCAACTGAAGATGTCCGATTAAAAAACAAACAAAGAATGTTGGCTGCTTTGAACCCTGTCATGATATGTAAGCTCAACATGAAAATCAAAATCAATAGCATTTCAGTTGTAAATTTATAAGTCAAAGCATGATAGATTTCAGTTACAAGCTATTTGAAGCAATAATTTGTATGTACTTACTCGGCTCAGGTTTACTGAGCCACAGGCTCAGTAAACCCGAGCCGAGTGGCTCGGTTTACTGAGCCGAGTGACTCAGTGTAACTGAGCCTCGTAGGCTCAGTGTAACTGAGCGACTCGGCTCGGGTTAAACCTGAGCCCAGGCTCAGTAAACCTGAGCCGAGTGGCTCGGTTTACTGAGCCTCATAGGCTTAGTGTAACCGAGTCACTCGGCTCACGTTTTCTGAGCCTGTGGCTCAGTAAACCCGAGCCACTCGGCTCAGGTTTACTGAGCCACAGGCTCGGTAAACCTGAGCCGGGTAAGTACATACAAATTATTAACAAATATTTTAACACCACATAGGTGCACTTCAGGTGAGTTTAAATGTGAACCCAAAATGTTCCAGTTCACATATTTTGTAAAGACCCAGCATAGCCTTAGTTGTATGCATCAACAAAAATAGCATACCCAAAACAGTATGGTATCATGGTTAATGCAGTTTCATTTTTCATGGACAAAGGGTGAAACAGAGTGTGTGCAACAGGCAGAACCCATATCATATTGTCCTATATTATATATTGAGTTAGTCATGAAAGTACAATTATAGATAACTCAAGATTCAGTATACCAAGCACAAGCACAAACCAAATAATAATGAAGCAGTATTCAAAATGCTTTCCGTTAGCATACTACAAAAACAAATATGCAGATAATTGTAATAATCTTATGATTAAATTACCTCAGCATGTTAGAAAGAAAGCATGCAAGTAGAAGGATTAAATAATCACATGTGTCACAGGACCCGATTAGTGATTAAGCCATTAAGAATCACATATATCACATATATTCCATTCACAGTTCTTGCTGCAGTTCAGTAGAAGGGAAACAAGAGGAATAATGGCAGAGAATTTGTAGCTGCAGACTTTTTTTTTGCAACTTGTCCTTTTATATTTTTGTTGCATTATTCCTCTCATGCTTCCCCCTTATTTTAAATTCTCATTGGATGACATTTGGTTTTTACTGCATGACAAGATATACTCTATAATATTTGATTGTCTTTTTGTTGTGTTATTTCAAAGTTGACTGATGTACATGCTTTACCATGTTTGCATAAAACTCTGTATAAGTTTATGAATATCAGTTCATTCAGGTTGAATTTAAACTATTTTTTATCAGGGAGCAAAAGCTTTCTTTAGCGGCGATGATCAAGCATGTCGAACATTGACTAGGCTTTACTCCGTTGATTATTCATTGTTATTCGTCTCTGCATGTGCTGTGACAGTTTTCTAGAAGTGTGCATGCCTGCTACTGTTACAGGTGAACATGTTGATCAAATCATATAAACAAAATGTTTAATTCATACAGTATCATATCTTTATGGTTTTAACTCGTAAAGTAAGCATACTTTCATGTATGTTCCAACTCACAAAGAAGCATGTTTTTTTGCTTTAGATTATATATCAGATGTTGTAATATGTCTGTTGTCCTCTTTCTTTTTGTTGTGCGCCAGTTTATGTGCTGATCTTTTTTCATTGTTGTTTATATGAGCAAAATGCACCATTTTCATTTACAGCATGAATTTCGAACGAATTCCATGAACATCATGTATTAATTATTCCCAAAAACTATCCATCACCCATTCGACTTCAAGTATGGTGGTGAAATAAATAACATGTGCTCGGTAGCCAGGTTTAAGGTATAAGGAGTATTTTTTTCATGGGTACAACGGTTTCTTACTGGCATGGCAGTGTAAAATATTCCGGGCCATCAAGTAATGAAAATCTGTGTATATTAATACATGCAGCACACAAAATAAACTATATGAAGATCCATTCTCCATTTAAGAATACTCCAAATGCCAAAATGAAGAACAATTAATTGAGGGACTCCTTGCATGATTTTTAAAACCAGTTTATCAAAAATGGTGAATGATAATCTTTCATAATAATGTGTATGCTTCGCTCTGGTAAAACCTTTATGCAACACCCAAATTACTCCATGATTTATGTTATGATAGCTGAATCCCGTCTACCCGTAAATTTTCTGGACTCTTATGAACATGGGTTTATTTTCATCTTTATCTAATATTCATTTCCATTTCATATTAAATTCACATCCATCTAAATTATTTATTGTGTCCAACACAAAAGAACCAATTTTATTTTGAGATGTTAATTTTCACTTTTACAGGCATGTGCTAATTTACTGGTGTATATAACTATTGAAGATGCTATAACAGGGGTTAATTTTGCTTACCAAATCTTTAAAAACAACAAATATTTCTATTTATGTGATGGTATAGATGTATAATTGACTGTAGTCTACTAATTTCAAGTTTTTAATACACATGCGTGCATTATCCATTTTCCAACTTAAGATCTATATACTTTTAACATTTAATAAAATTGCGAAGTTGGAACAGTTTACTAAACATTCTCCACTCGGCTCACGTTTACTAAACATTCTCCATTTTGGTAAATATGAAGATCCATTCTCCATTTAAGAATACTCCAAATGCCAAAATGAAGAACAATTAATTGAGGGACGACTTGCATGATTTTTAAAACCAGTTTATCAAAAATGGTGAATGATGATCTTTCATAATAATGCGTACGCTTCGCCCTGGTAAAACCTTTATGCAACACCCAAATTACTCCATGATTTATGTTATGATAGCTGAATCTCGTCTATCCGTAAATTTTCTAGACTCTTATGAACTTGGGATTATTTTCATCTTATATCTAATATAAATTCATTTTTATTTCACATTAAATTCACATCCATCTAAATTATTTATTGTGTCCAACGCAAAAGAACCAATTTTATTTTGAGATGTTAATTTTCACTTTTACAGGCATGTGCTAATTTACAGGTGTATATAACTATTGAAGATACTATAACAGGGGCTAATTTTGCTTACCAATTCTTTAAAAACAACAAATATTTCTATTTATGTGATAGTATAGATGTATAATTGACTATAGTCTATTAATTTCAAGTTTTTAATACACATGCGTGCATTATCCATTTTCCAGCTTAAGATCTATATACTTTTAACATTTAATAAAATTGTAAAATTGGAACAGTTTACTAAACATTCTCCATTCGGTTAAATATGAAAATCCATTCTCCATTTAAGAATACTCCAAATGCCAAAATGAATAACAATGAATTGAGGGACTACTTGCATGATTTTTAATGACAATGCAGTTTTTTCAATGACAATGCAGGTTATTATGAAGCAGTTTTTTCTAATTGATTTTTTAATGATGCAGTTTTATTTTAATGAAACAGTTTATACAATGCAGCAATTTTTTCAGTGAAGCTGGTGCAGTTTTTTAACAATGCAGCAGTTTTTTTTTAATGAAATAGGTGCAGTTTTTTAACAATGCAAAAGTTTTTTTAATGAAAGTATGAAACAGGTGCAGTTTTTTAACAATGCAGTAGTTTTTTTAATGAACGTATGAAGCAGGTGCAGTTTTTTAATGATAATGCAGTTTTTTATGAAGCAGCTTTTATAAATAGTTTTTCCAATAAATCAGTTTTTTTAAGTAAAACATAGTTGTGAATTAATCAGTTGAACTTATTTGTAGGAGAGTTGCTTACGGCAAAAAAAAAATCTATATACTGGACTCCTTGTGCCTGACTACATAGACTTATATAATAAACCTCAGTTTAATTTTTCAATGCAAATAGCCCTATGTAATGTTATTCTTAGCAGTAACACTACTCTGTTCAGCCACTTCAACATACAAAAGATTTTAGCTTCTCAATCAACTATGCTAAAATAGGCTGAGTACCAAATCACATTTCAACAGAACTGTCATGAAATCACAGTAGGAGAAAAAAACCACGAAAGTGAGGAGCTGCTAAGCAGCGACGGTGAACGCACACACGCAATCACAAACACCGATGTCAGACCCACGCAATCCAAAAAAAGCAAGAAACCAAATAGTACCCACCAGCTCAAAAGCATTGAGCAAATAGCAAAGCAGCAAAAAACTGCTTAAGGAAAAAAACATTAGAAAAGTAAAACCATACCTGCCTCGAAAGGAAGCAAAATGCGACGACCTGCTAGCAAAGGACCAACAAACCCAAACAGTAAATCAATTAGTTAACCAGAAATCATAAATTAAATTACTCCGATTAATTAAATACTTCACTTTAACACGCAAACACATACTGTTTATATTGCCAGAAAATCTACAACAATAGCAAATGAGCAGTCAGTCTAAAAACGTCGTTGAAATCTGCGCTACATGTAATAAAAATGAATGTGTGCTTTCTCATTTGTCTAGGTAATTGACACATACATCGATAAATGCTTCTGTGTGTTGGCGCGTCCAATCCACGATAGACGTGGACGAAGAAATGTTAAAATCAAAGACAGATGAGTGCACCATAACAATAGAAAGATAAAATTTAGGATTTACCAAAATAAATCTAAAAAAATGTATGTGCTTATAACAAAAAAAGTATTAACGAAAAAATATACCTAAAAAAAATTAATGGAGTCCGTAACCGTTAAGTATGTGTTTTTTAATTTATGAGAATATTATCATTATGATTCACTTAAAACCATTTTCAATAGAATAGTTAAAACATCGAGGGTCGTTTGAAATCTTATATATATATATATATATATATATATATATAGAGAATACAATAGCAAATGAGCAGTCAATCTAAAAATTAGCTGAACAAAAGAAGGGTATGTTTGTATTACCAGAAAAAAAAGGACTGCAATTTATTTTACCAAAAACAAAAAGAAGGGTATGTTTGTATTACCGAACTTCTTTCACAGAAGCAAAAAAACTACCGATGAAAGAGAAGAGCTATAATAAGGAGGAAAGAGATATAATAATGCAAAAGATTATAATGTATATAATTTAATCATGTTAATACACGTTAATGATTCTAAATCTGAATTTGTTAGCTGATCAATGTCTATGTAAAATTAATGTTTCTTTATGTGGTATGAATTATTGATATACTGGTGTATTAAAAATGTTCCCTGCTAATTATGTATATGATATGCGTTTAGGAATCATCGTTGGAAAAATTGTACTGACATGAAATATGGTGGGTATAAATAAACTGATTATTGTTGTTTTATTTTATTAAAGGTACCACACTGCGACATAATTTGTATATGGCTGTTTCAGAAAGCCACTTGCAAGGAAATTTGGTTGATGTTAACAAAATCAATTGTATGGAGCGTGAACTCTATAAAAGACATACTACTGACATAGGGTATTCAAAGGTAGCACATATGAACTACAGGTTAGAAGAATAAAATTAATGGGTATTTATTTCAAGGACATATTCTTTAAAAAGAAAAATATATGGACAAACTTTTGCTATGTAAATTAAGGACAATGTTCATGTTTTAATTGGAAAAAATGCAAATATTTTAATTTAAGGACAAACTTTGATATTTCACAAATAATAAAAATTAATAAAAAAAACTCTTGTGATTACAAGATTAAAAACTAATAAAAAAAGCTGCATAGAAAATTTATTAAACTTTGAAAAAAGGAATAAGGAATTTATTAAACTTTGAACTCTTCATAACAAAAAAAAAACATCAGCAACCCACACATTGCAGCAGCAAAACATCCCCCATCTAGTTAGTTATGCTTAGCCATATTGTATATCCAAAACATAATCAAATACTTGTCGTATTTATTGCATAATAAATTCCAGTACCTACACACAGACATAAGTCGCAAGCAACTTGAATATTTATTGCACAATAACATCCTTTGTATATTCCATAATACATTATTTTTTTGGAATTGGTACCGAAATCTAGAGAAAGAATGTGCGTAGTTTTCCACTTTGGTTTGATACTATTGCATATAATCATATTAAAAACTGCATAGAAAATTTTAACATATTCAATTTTATTTAAACAACGAAAAAGCATAGTAGAAACAAATAGAAACATAAAGATGACAATGGAACACATAGATATCAGGAGGATTGGATATTTTCATTTTGTTCATCACAAACTTAATAATAGGAAAAAAACGAACCTTATAATTTAATGTTGTAAGAAAAGGAGTATCAAATTACAGTTTTCACACATGTTGCAGAATTTAAATATTGGAATGTTACAATTTTCAACAATTATTTATCGGTCCCCTTTGTATATTATTAATCATAAATATAGTAATTATTAAAAATAAAAGTGTATGGAAGGCTAACATCTGAAATGCAAGCCTGTAAATGGAGGACTGCAATATATAATTGTACTTGTCAATATCTACTCAGCAATATTCTTTAAAAGAATATAATAATTAAGCGCAAAAAAATTCAATAACTAAAAGATTAACTCATCAATATAAAAAATAATTAAGTATGGTTTAGCTAGGAATACAATAATTTAATTGGTTTAAGTTTTATCTTAGTAAAATTGAAGTAAATAAGAGAAAAATCACGTGAGAATTGTATTACAAATCATGAGCCATATGGAATAGAATTACTTTTATAGCATAGTATATAACCTGATGGAAACCTAAGGCTCACCGTCAATAACAAAAGCATGATATTCAACTAATTTCATAAATTAGCATTTGTGTATAATGAATAAAGGTAATGAATAAACAAATACCTAAGCATTTGAATAGATCGGCGTCGGCAGCGTAAGAATCGTTGTCAGTCAGAACGCAGCAGAGGCAATCAACATCGAGGTGAAAGAAATCAGTCAGAAAGAGGGAGCAAATCTAGCGGCGGCTATGAAAATTTGGGGATCCAATTGTTATGTGAATAACGAAAGGGAACGGAAGGGTTAGAAAGGTGAGTGGATGTAAATTTACGGTATTATCCCTTCCGTGAAAAATAATGGGTTATTGTAACGGTAATAACTATTATAAGGGAATATCACGGTAATTAACGTTATAAAATAGTAACAGTAATAACCGTTACTTCAAGGATCCGAGAAGATGTTACAAAATGGCCTGTTTGGTGTAGTGAAAAAAATATGTGTTTAATTTAATTGATTTATAGTTAATTATTTAATTTGTGTAATATGTGTTTAATTAAAATGAAAAAATAATACATAAACTGAAATAAATGCATATTAACTAAACTACGTTAAAAAATACACTGGTAAAATGCAACACCAATACGATGGAAAAATAGTTATTATTACAATCATATTTGCTCACACCGCCACTTTAGATCAGAAATGATTTGTAGTTTGTAGAAACACATTCAACATTTGTTGCATGCGACAACTAATTATATGCGTCATCGTTAAGGGTATTAAATAAATTTGTATTATGCGTAACAAAATATAACGCTTCAGCAAAATTAAAGTTTGCTTCTTCTGTAAGACGTTTAACGTAGGCAACAATACCTGCGTGGCTTAAAGAATTTTTTGTTGTATGTATGTTGTTTATGTTCGGACTATCTTAAGTCATACGAAAAATATAAAGATTTTATTGATAATAAGAAGAGGAAGTAGAAGGTGAATAAGGAGGAAGGATAAAGAAGAACATAGAAGAGGGTCGGTTTTATGGACCGGAGAAATTGGACCATTGGCGGACACCAACTCAATTTTCTCCAATGAGAAAACTTAGATCAATTATCATTTTGGACGTGTCTGATACATCAAAAAGGTAACCGGTAAAATTCTTTTGCGAGCGACAGCTTAAATAGTGGTGTTTTTTTTATTATTTTACTATCATCATTTAGTGTTGATATGATATCCTTTAATATTTACGTTTACTCGGTGGCTTTTGGAACTAGGGTAGTGGACAATTACACCATTTGCATTTATTTCACTCAATATGAACATTTTGGCTATGTTTTGAACATTAGACCTCATGAGATATTGACTCAATATGAGCGTTCTTGCTATATTTTCAATATTGGTACTCATGACATCCACGTTACAAATCATATATTGCTAAAACAATGCAAGTTGAAGGCAAAGTGCAGATATAGTTTTAATTTGAATAATTCGTAACATACATGTAACTGAGTTCTTTTTTATAATGTTAATTATTTTTATTATAATCATTTTAGTTAAATTGAAGCGAAAACCGACAAATTTATATTATGTAATTTGTATAACTTTTTTATTATCTATCATAATTTAGGTGCTTGAACATGGCAAATCTTGATATTGTTTGTAATTATTATACGGCGATCGGTATCAGTAAAAAGAAAACAAGGCGCAATTTTCTGCAATAAAGAAATTTCCGGTGGAAATGTAACACGTATGAAAGAACATTCGACAACAAAGACTCGCAATGTTCCACCATGACCTAGCGCTCCTACATTCGTTAGAAAACTTACATGGGAACGTAAAATAAAAGAAGAGAAACAAATAAGGGGAAGCTTGAAAAACAATGTGCAAGAAGAACTGATGAGCATGCATGAACAACAAAATTCAGATGTTGAAAGCGAGGGAAATGAAAATGATAGAGATGTTCTGTGTGCGTTACAAACAAGTAAGGAATCTTATATTAGTGGTGAAAGACAACGTTCAGGCGTAGGATCCAGTAGAGTAAAGCACACTGATCGTTCTAAATCATTGAGAGTGGATAATGATGTTGAGATTTTTAGCATAGATTCGTATGTTTAAGCACGATGATGTAAATCTCAACTTTCAGTAAAAACTACAATAAGAGATATTAAAGAAGTCAAAAAACATACAGGATGTGGTATACTTTTTTTTTTAATTTTAAGCATAATACTACAAACAATTCTTATTATCAAAAAATAGTTGATGTCATCACAAAAGCTGGAACGGGAGTTAAAGCCCCCACTCCGAGTAAACTTCTGGAAACTTATTTATATTTAAAGTTTATTGAAATCAAGTAACATATTAATACTTACTCTAAATTTTGGGATGAGCGTGGCTGCATGTTGATGTGTGGTGGTTGAAGCACACAAAATAGATATAAAAGTTTAAAAAATTATTGTGTACTCCTCTCAATGTCCGTCTTTCTCGAACTTGAAGACGTCATTGATAAATTTCAAAGTGCCGATTATATTTATGGTCTAATTGATATGTTATTAACTTTATTGAAGAGATATATAGAATTGTGCAAAAAGTAACTAACAATGGAGCAAATTATAAAACTTCTGGTCAATTACTACTGGAAAAAAGAAGATGGATATATTGAACACCATGTGCAGCACACTGCGT
Organism: Allium sativum; assembly: GCA_030737875.1. Classification (NCBI taxonomy): domain Eukaryota; kingdom Viridiplantae; phylum Streptophyta; class Magnoliopsida; order Asparagales; family Amaryllidaceae; genus Allium; species Allium sativum. The sequence goes on from CM060919.1 coordinate 796,860,647, forward strand.
CGATTTGATTTTAGACGATATTATTAAGGGATGAGGAGGAGAGTTATTAGAGAGGAACAATTGCAATTTTTATTGATGCAAAACATGATACAAAGAGCACATATATATAGTGCTATGAGCCCAACGGCTAGTACAAAATATACCAAATATGTATGAGCCTAACGGCTAATATTAAATATACCAAGTATGTATGAGCCTAACGGCTAGTAGATAATGAAAAAGCATGCTAAATATGATAAAAACGTGTTCACACTCTAACGGCTCTATTGTCTTCGTTATGCCCCCTCAGTTCGTACTAGGTTTTCCTTGCTCATTCTGGCTTCCGCCTGCACTGATAACGCGAAGTTTCTCTCTCATTCTGATAAATTTTTTGGTCGAAAGGGCCTTTGTGAGAGCATCTGCTCTCTGATAGTATGCGGGCACATGACATATTGCAAGTCTTCCTGATTGCGTTCTTTCTCTCACAAAGTGGAGATCAATTTCAAGATGTTTCGTCCTTGAATGTTGAATAGGGTTTAGAGATAAAGATACTATGCTCTTATTATCGCACCAAATGACCGGCTTTCGTCTTGGAGTGAAACCAAGCTCCTCCATCAGTGATTCTATCCACATGATTTCGGCTGTAGCGCTTGCCAGTGCACGGTACTCAGCCTCTGTGCTAGATCTTGATGTGGTCTGTTGTTTCTTCGTACATCATGAAATGATATTGGAACCGAGGTAAACGCAGTATCCTGAGACAGACTTTCGATCGTCAATATCGTTGGCCTAATCGGCATCGCTAAAGCACTGTAAGTTAAGTTCCTTTTCTGAATTTAGGCGTACGCCGTAATGTTTTGTGCCTTGTAAGTATCGTAACACTCTCTTTAATGCCATCCAATGTTCTGATAAAGGGTTCTGCATGTATTGACTGAGTTTATTGATGCTGTAGCATATGTCTGGTCGAGTAATAGTTGCGTATTGTAACGCTCCTATTATGCTTCTATATTATTTGGCATTGTCGATAGCTTCTCATTTATGCTTAGATAGTCTTAGGTTACTAATCATAGGTGTAGGTAATGGGTTTGCCTTGTGCATATTTGCCCTTTGCAGTATTTCAGTGATATGATTTTGTTGGGATAATATTAATTCACCATTGTTTTTCCTAATCACTTGTATTCCAAGAAATTTTTTTAGTTCCCCCAAGTCTTTAATGGCGAAATTTTGATCCAGCTTGTGTACGATTCTGTTTATTTCTTCGCTGTTGTCTCATGTTATTAGCATGTCGTCAACGTATACTAGAATGAACACAGTTCCATGTATGCCCTTCTTCATATATAGAGAATTGTCCGATTTAACTTGTGAGAAACCTATGTTAGACAAAGTTGACTTTAGCTTTTCATACCAAGCTCTCGAAGCTTGTTTTAAGCCATATATTGCTTTGTGTAGTTTGCATACTTTATCACCAGTACCATATCCTTCAGGCTGTTGCATGTATACCTCTTCAGTCAATTCCCCATTCAAAAAAGCATTATTGACGTCCAATTGCCTCACATTCCATCCTTTGTTTAGAGCAATCTCAGTATAATTCTGATGGTTGTGGGTTTTATGACTGGGTAAAAAGTTTCATTGAAATCAAAACCAAATTGTTGCGCGTAACCTTTTGCAACCAGTCTGGCCTTGTATTTGTCAATAGATCCATCTTCTTTTCTTTTTATTTTGTTTGTCCACCTACAACCAATCACATTTTTGTGTTTTGGTTGAGTCACTAAGCTCCAAGTGTTGTTTTTTATGAGAGCTTTATATTCAGTGTCTATTGCCTCCTTCCATTTGTTTGATCTTATAGCCTGAGTGAAATTCAATGGTTCGATCTCACTGGCAGAAATATTATATACTTTGGGTTTGAAGATGCCTCTCTTTGACCTGGTGATCATGTGATATCCAGTTGATTGTGGTGGTGTTTGCTGCTGTGTATCATTGTTGCTGGTAGTGTCAACATGGTTGTTGTTTTCTGTATCTTCACTATACCGCATGTTTTGATGTATGTTTGTATCTTCTGAGTCAATGTGTGTCTCATTGGTTTGCTCATTTGTTCGATCCATAGTTTCTTCCTGGGTATTTAAATTGCTTGTGCATTGTTGCTCTTCATTTCTATCAATTGAAGGTGGTTCAGTAATGAATGGCTCGAACCGTATATTATTGTTTATGCTTTGTTCCCCATCCTTTTTGCCGATTTGCTTTTCTGCATAAGGAAACTTGTTTTCATCAAATATCACATGTTTAGAAACATATATTTTTCCATTTTTGTCCATGCACTTATAACCTTTTTGGTTTTGTGCATACCCGATGAATGTGCATGGGCTTGATCTCATACTTAGTTTATGATTGTTATAGTCTCTCAAACATGGAAAACATAGACACCCATAGGCTTTCAGAAAACCATATTCTGGTCTAACACTATATATCATTTCATGAGGGCTTTTATTGTTTAAGACTTTGGTTGGCAACTTGTAAATGAGGAATACAGATGTGTAGAAAGTTTCATTCCAATATTTCATGAGTAATGAGCTTTGTGATAACAAAGTTAGACCAGTCTCTACTATGTGTCGATGTTTTCTTTCGACTAAACCGTTTTGTTCGGACGTATGCGGGCAAGTTAATCTATGTTTGATCCCTCTTTTGAGAAAGTAATTAGTTAGAGGTTTAAACTCAGCTCCCCCATCTGTCTGAACAACCTTAACAGTACTGTTCATTTGTTTTTCGACATGAGTTATAAATTGCATAACTGTATTGCAAGCTTCTGATTTAGTTTTCAGCATGTATATCCAAGTATATCTAGAATAAGAATCCACAAAAGAAAGATAATACCTGTGTCCCTGATATGAATTTAGAGGCGCGGGTCCCCACAAGTCAGCGGCTATAAGTTCCAGTGGCTCATTATAGCTGGTTTCAGAATCACTAAAAGGGAGCTTGTGGCTCTTGCCGAGTTGGCAGTGCGTGCATGTGTGTTTGATAGGTACATTTTTATAATGAATGTTATTATTACGCAGAACAGTCTTAACAGTTTCCAGATTAGGATGTCCTAATTTTACATGCCAAGAATTAATCACGTTACATTCACTGCTATTATTGTCATAGTCAACATTATTGCAACTATTCCTAATACATTCATTGTCACTACTAGCATCTACATTATTGTACCAGAATTCTCCACTTGAGTTTGCAGTCTTGAATTTGTATAAATCATCGAATAGGTTACCTCGAAGTAATATTTCATGATTTAGGGAATCTTTAACTAAACAAAACTTAGGATGAAATTCAAAGTAAACATTATTGTCGTTGGCAAATTTTGATACACTTAACAAATTTTTATTAATCGTAGGTACCCTAAGAAGATTGTCTAATTTGAGTTGTCTTTTCCCAAAGATAGTCCCTTTGCCTATGTGTGTGATACTAGCAGTACTACCATTACCCATATGCAAATTTCTCATACCTGAGTAATTTCTGCTCCCAATGTTTAAATTTTGAACATTGCTAGTTATGTGGTGAGTCACTCCTGAGTCAGGGTACCATTCTTCGAAGCCATTGTCTTCATTTTTTACTTCATCATCATCTGCAGTATTATGTCTTCGGTTTGCGTTATTATTATTTTGAGTTGAATTCCCTATTGTTGCCATATTTGCTTGTGCTCTTCTTTGTGAAGAGTAATTTTGGCTTGCCTGTTGTCTACCTGTGTCTGAATTATACCTGAAGTAACATTTGTTCGCCATGTGACCAAACTTTTGGCATATTTGACATTTCACACGATAGTTGTTGTTATCTCCTTGTATCTGCTTATTTCTGACTGTGGTATAATTGGCAGAGAACTTATTTTGTGCTGTTTTTCTTTGGTCGATTCTGCCTTCATGAGCAAGGAGTGCTGATCGAACGAATTGTAAATCAGGTAAGGTTTGTTGTGTGGCTAACACAGTTACTAGAGATTCATATTCTTCATCTAATCCACCAATAATAAATAGGATTTGCTCATTGTCGCTGATCTTATGGCCAACAACATTTAGTTTGTCATACAGATTTTTAATTTTTCCTAAGTATTCTTTCATGCTTGCCTCCTTTTTTCTGGAATTTTGTAATTCCCTTTTATATTGCATGATTCTAGCAGCTGATTGTGAACTGAAAATTTGTTTAACTATTTTCCATATTTCATAAGACGTGCTACATCTAACTATTTGTGATAATAAATTCGAACTTACTGACGATAAGAGCCATGAGGAGAGGAGGCTGTCTTGTTCTTGAAACTTTGTGTAGTCTGTGTTAGGCACAATTTCTCCTTCCGAATTGGTTATCGTCACTGGTGGGACTGTTATTGGCCCATTAATGCACTGCAGTAAATCATATCCTCTTAAAGCGATCTCTACTTGATATTTCCATAGAATGTAATTGTCTTCGTCTAGAGATGTGGTGATAATTTGGCTTTTTGGTTTAATCAGGTCATGATGGTTAGGTGGAGCGCTGTACCCCATACTTCCTGAAACAGCGGAGGTTACTTCATTGTTGTTGGCCATAAAACAAAAACAACTTTCTGCTTGATGATTAAGCCTTTCGGCAATTTGGCTCTGATACCATATTAAGGGATGAGGAGGAGAGTTATTAGAGAGGAACAATTGCAATTTTTATTGATGCAAAACATGGTACAAAGAGCACATATATATAGTGCTATGAGCCCAACGGCTAGTACAAAATATACCAAATATGTATGAGCCTAACGGCTAGTATTAAATATACCAAGTATACATGAGCCTAACGGCTAGTAGATAATGACAAAGCATGCTAAATATGATAAAAACGTGTTCACACTCTAACGACTCTATTGTAACGACTCTATTGTCTTCGTTAGATATTAAAAAAAAAAGATGAGGTGAAAGTTATTATATCAAATTGTTAGTCCATAACAAGGTAGATATACAAGCATGGTTGGTTGCTTACCATAGTGAGGAAAGAAACAAAAATAAATAATTGTTTCGATCAACGATAAGCAAGTTTATTATTCGCTTTATTGCATTAGAGTCCATATACGTGCATAAAGAGGGTTTAAAAGAATGATCAAATTGAGGTAGTGGAGCGTAGAGATTTCAAACTTCAGTTCTAAAGACCAATAACCTACAATAACTGTCTATAACTTGAATCACAATAATAAATTTTGAACTAATACCGCTGCTATTATTCACAACGATGATAAAGCAGAGATGTGATATTTGTATGAAGCAATAAAACGAGCGAAGGAATTAATTAAGAAAAATATTGGTGCATGACAGTACGTGGTGGAGCCTATGCAGTTAAAGCCCCGCTAAAGCTGCGAAAAATCCCTGCTATAGCTTATAGCGCTCTTTAACCGCTACGCTGTTTCAATTCAGTGCTGATGAACAGTAGATCCACTTTTATTCTCGCTATTTCCTGTTGCATCTGCTAAATCAAAGTTTCTTTAGCACTTACTTAGCAATATTAATATATAGGGACTGATTTTACTAGTTCTTTTTAAAAATAAAATAAAAAGAGCTAGTGTAAAGAACTAGTTTTAAGGCACAAGTGTCCAATATAATATAGAAATCTATTATAATTATTAAATCTAGTATGTGTAACCTAGATATTTTTTTGATTTTGTTATACAAGATAAATTAATGTCAGTTTCTTCTAAACATATAAATGTAAGAACATTAATTAATTAATTTTAAATATTTTGTTTCACATCAAATGAACATTTTTGCACCTCCACTGCTATGGAACCGCTAAGTGCTTTAACTACACAGGGTGGAGCATAATCGATAAACGATGGAAAAGACAGTTGCATCAATCAATTCATGTAGTAGGTAATCTATTCAGCAATTATACAAGTACATACATGTCAATGATACTTTGATCAACCACTTCTTTTAGGTTATTTTCACTATACTTGTATTCAATAGGAGGTAAAGCAATAAATGGTGATGAATTTTTAAATGAATGAACAAATGTTTTTGAAAGAACAGTATTAGATATTACTGTATAAATTGAAATTTCGAAAGAGGTAAGAACAATATACTCAATTACTTATGATTCTTCTTCAAGTTATGACATATCTATTAATAAATGTTGTGAAGGTGGGAAAATACAGAGTAAAACTTGATGTGTTTGGTTTCGCAAAAGCAAAACAAGTTGTCAATTCATGTCTTCCAACCATGTAGTTGTCATTTATCGACAGAGAAACTGCTCTAAACTTAACATCTTTAACAATGTGTATTCTTAACTAAACAGTTTCTTTTCAAATTATGAATGAAACTGGACAACATTTGCAATGACTCATACGAAGCTGGAAACAAAATAAAAGTTAAAAATTTGGAAAAATCAGTATTTTTACATTACAAGCTGGAAACAAAATAAAAGTTAAAAATTTGGAAAAATCGGTATTTTTACATTACAATATGCTCTTGATGAGAGTACGACATATAGAAAGTAAGAAATGATCGATCAACTTATTGACCTAGATTGCATCTTTCATGAGGAGGATTTATTAGTGGAATGAGTAAAAGAAGTTGAGAATCCATTGTTTGACGATAGAAGTGATAATCTATGGTCAGATAATGATGATGTATCTACATAAAGAATAAAAGAGTACGACATGTAAAAAGTAAGAAATTATCGATCAACTTATTGACCTAGATTGCATCTTTCATGAGGATTCATTAGTGGAATGAGTAAAAGAAGTTGAGAATCCATTGTTTGACGATAGAAGTGATAATCTTTGGTCAGATAATGATGATGTATCTACATAAAGAATAAAAGGTCAAAATTGTGAAAATAGTAGTTCATCAAATAGTGACTCAGGTTATGTTGATTCTCAAAGATCTACCCAAAATGTAACGGTTCGTATTTTAACGCTTGGATATTTAAATATTAATTTTTAAGTAATTGATGTTCCAAAATGTGACTTTTCATATACGATCGGATCAGGATTTGAAACCACTTTCACTGAGTTTGGATGGCCCTCCATGTGAAGAAAAGTATAAGAATCCTCATATTTTGGGATTGGTCGTTTCAATGGTAGAACGGTATCGATACATGCTAATTCGTTGTTCCGGTGTACAATGTAGGATTATGACGAAATTTATATTTTTAGAACCGTAGTATTTGCGATTGTTTGATCCAAAATTGGCTCTAACACCCAAACGAGTAATGATTCCACTGAAATGAAATCAAAAAATGAAGAAAACACACAATTTATAGTGGTTCGGCGTTAAATAGCCTACATCCACTTTCTATTCTTTGAATTGATGACTTGAATGCAAGTACAACAGTAATTCTCACTCAATTTTCACTTATACAATGCATTGATTCACTCAATTTCCTTCGCAATATGATTCAAAAGGTGATTATAATCTGAATAAGTTGATGAAATTCGGATAGCAAAGGGGTTTGAGTTCTGAAAATGCCAAAACATCCTTCCAAATGTCCCTTAATGGTGTATTTATAGGTGGAAAGTGCTCCTGGGATGGCTTCGGTTCGAATCCACGTGGCATCCATCCCATTATTATCGGGTTTAGATGGAATACAGTGGCAACAACGCATCAGGTTAGTGGCGAACGTGGGAAGAACGTGGGTATAACCGCTCCGAATATTAAGGAAAACGTGGAGTGAAACTGTTGTGAGTCTGGGTTCGGATCGGGGGTGCTAGCAACCAGGGGATCGGATCGGTTTTGTCCCCTCCGATCCGATTCGACCTGTATTCTTTCTTTCTTTGCTTTTCGCTGGTTTTCCCTTGTCAAAAGAAATCCGATCCGATCCGACTTGAATGAAAAAACATTCTTCATTCTTTTGATATTTTAATCATTGTGTAACCTAGTTCACAAAGTAGGCTAATATTTTGCCTCCTCAAAGGACGCTTCTACTGAAGATGGAGCGTGCTTTGACATTATCTGTTCACTAGTCTCTGAATTTGAACTGTTGAATAGTCGCTTCCATTCGTTCGTAGGGACGCGTTGTGTCATGAAGTCATGTCTCTTGTTGCCTATAAATACACCAAAAAGTTCACGGATTTCCTTCTTTATTTCAAACAGCTTTGAGAACTCTGAATTTTGTCTAGCGACTCCTCCAGATAAGCTATTTGTTTATTTTTATTTTCCTTTGAATTCAATTCATATGCCAAGTCAATGTGCATGATTCTATCGGGATCCAGTTTCCGATCCGATCCTAACGGCCTTTGTTACACTTCACTATTATTGAATGAATGGGCTAAATACCCGTATGGGCCAGTACTCCGGTCCGATCGGAATGAAATGTTGGGAATACTAAGAGCCATTCCAAATCTATATAAATTCGCTTTTCATCCTCTTCTTCCTTCTTTCCTTCATTATCACCTTCCTCTAAGTTTTTCTAAAAAGAGAAACCCTAATTTCTGAAATATCAATATTCCCTTCAATTCTCGAAATAATCACATAGGTAGGTTGCAAAACTTTAGTTAATTCCTTTTTAATTGATTTCGATCCAAATTCGTGGGTAATTTAGATGATTTGAGCATGGTACTTAGCTGGCCTTAACGCCATAACCCTCTCCCCCCTCGCCATCGTCGTTAATGGCCTCATCGCCATCTCGAGGCAGTAACGGAGGGGATTTAGGATCTAAGGTTGAACGCGCCAGCACGTAAGTGCTTGGTTTTGATTCAGTTTTGGGCATGAGATTGGGTTTGGTGTTGGTTAAGGAAGAAAGAGGATGAAGAAGAAGAAGAGGGAAAGGTCTGGGATCAGTTCGGGTGAAGAGGTATAAGAGTGAAGAGGAGAGGGGGTTCCATCTGACCGGATCGGGTCGGAGTGAAAAATAAAGAGAAGGATTAAAACGAGGTGTGCCCAACCGGGTCGGGTCGGAGTGAGAGACATGGTCATGGAAATATATGGGCACTCGGACCGATCCAGATCGCGTAAAGTACCAACTTCTGAACCGAACCGATATGCTCATAGTGCATTAACTTCTGCTTTGGGCCGCACATGGTCCTGCCCCCAGTCCGAACCCTTTTCTTTGCGGGCGCCAGATCCGATCCCCAAATATATATATCCGAACCGAACTGGAACCATCCAATTTAATGCATAAGAAATGTCCGACTTGCTCAATCAATGTTTGCCTTAACTTACAACTTAATGAACAGTTAGGATAGTGTCTTACGAACATGAGCAAATATTTAAGACTATTCTGAACATTATTGTTTCGCCAAACCTTTGCATTATGCTCTTATGTGTTTACTTTGCATCTCTTGCACACATCGCACACACTTTAGTTCACACATGTGCACGGGGGGATACGAGCTATTATACTCTAACCTATGTTATTGCTTCTTCAGTGGTTTAGCGACCATGGCAGAGAGACATTCATCTAGGTTAGCAGAAAAGGGAGAAGTAGCAAAAATTTTCGAGAAACTCACTCTTGATGACATATCCTCTCCCTCAGACCCTGAATTGGATGATGAGGGAGCAGATTATGAAATGGAAGCACACAATAGTGAAGTATATTCCGGGAGTGAAGTTTCTCTTGGTGAGGAAGAGGAAGGAGAGATAGGAGATGATCGTGCTCCCAACGGGTTTGAAACTACCACTATATTGGAGTTACCCAAAGATTATGTTGAGTCGACGATCGATGATGATAGACTCGTCCGAATATGTCTAAAGCATGGGATATTAAAAAGAGATACCCTGGTGTCGTCGAAAACAGATCGCCCCCACAATCCACTAGAAGGATTTATGGCAATTACCTGATTAATGTGTATAGTTGGGGCAATACCTCCGTTTCCGCATTTTGTCGTCGATTTTCTGAGACAGATGCGGATTGCCCCAATGCAATTACATCCCAACTCTTATGCTTATTTATACACCTTGTATATAGCACAAAAAGAGATTTTAGGTATAGAACCTACCTTCGATGATGTCCACTTCTTTTATAATTTCAAGCATCGGACTCAAAAGACTCCCTCCTTCTCATACTTTGAATCAGTCCCAAAAAGGAAAATTATTATTGTTCCATATAGCAGCAAGGCTGGTGTATCTAAACCCAAATGGTTTTATATCAGATAGCAACCGGGGTGCTCCAGGAGGTGGACCAAATCAAGTAAAGCACCAACTTTGTAGATTTCAACTTTAAATGCTCATACCAACACATTAATTTGCTTTCTTTTTCATTCGCAGTTGATAACCCAAAGCAAATATCGGGTCAATTATACTTTGATCGTTTGCATCAGCTGCTCAATGGCAACCAAAAGTTCTTAACCATCGACGAAGTTCTTAAGGATGAGTATCTCCATCATCACAGGTTACTATCTATTACCCGTAGTATAGGTCATGAGACAGGTCCATATGTGTACATACCCCCGGTCGACATTATTCCTGAGATGGGTGAGGGCTCGAAAGGTCCAATGATACCTCTTAGGACTCCTCCTTCTCCATCCTCAACTCAGGACGATGAATTAGCCAACATAGCTGAAAAGCACAGAGAAGGGTATACCATTCCTGATGACGCCATTTCTCCTGAAAAGTCAACATCTTCTAAAGAGCTACCACTAGACGCTTCTCAAGGAGATGCTCCTGCTACCGACGATTCCATATTTAAGGGTTTAGGAAATCTTCCCCTGCCCGAAACTATCTATACTTTAGAGTACTTCGGAACGAATCCTTTAACCTTCACTTCTTCAGAGGAGACTACTCCTGTGAAGACCAAAGATCCCACTCATGCTAGTCTGGCTTCAGGCTCGGGTTTGTTGGGGGGGACGTCACTTAGGATGCACATCACACATTAGCACCGCACGTCACACCACTCATGCCTTATATGAAAGTCGATTCTGAACTCCACTTATATTATTATGCAGGTACAATGTCATGCCCTTACTATAACGTCAGAAAAATTCGTCGTAGCATGTCTAGACCTCCTTCTTACACCGAGCATGATCACCGTGAGAACCAGGGCAGAGATGACATAAGGCATTATGATTCCCATCGACCTCACACTTCACGCTCTCGTTCTCCTATTTGGTCGGATCCAGACAGGTATAAGAGTCACCAAAGTCGTCGTGGGGAAGACACATCACAATCCAAAGACCGAATTTCTCCCCAAGACAAATATAATCAAGAAAAAGGTCCACCGAATCACACTGAATCGCGAGACAAGCACAAAGCTTCTGAGAAGATCTGAAAAAGGCGATGCAGCCATCGTCCCTGCTAAGCGGAAACATATTGAACTATCATATTGCAAACCTCCACCATTGGACGCTGATTCCAAAACGAAACTGGAATATTTAGAGAAGCAGTTCCCAGATCACTACTTTGGAAATCTAACTTTCTTACCCGCACTTGAGCCTATTTCTTCAAAGTGGGCAGATGAGACTAAGGCAAAGATCGATGCAGTAGAGAAACAGTACTCAGAGATGTACAAGTATTCACGCAATCTCTCCAGAATCATTCGGGCCTTAATTACAGACGTCGATGCAATGAAGAAAGCTGCAGATTCTGATGATAATGCTTTGAAAAATTTGGAGAAGGACTTAGAAGATACACAGGCTCAACTTGTCATCGCTCAACGAGATGCCAACAACTTCAAAAAGCAATTTGAGGAATTACAAAAGCGTTATCATGACCTACTAGAATCTCACAGTCAAGAGCGTTTAGCGTTGAAAAAATAAGCTGAAGACGATAAGTCAGACAGTGTCAAAGTGCAACTAGCTTACAATACTCTTGAGCAAGAAAAGGCTGAGTTAGCGAGGAAGAACGCCGAGTTGGAGAAACGAAATGTTGACTTGGAGTCCAAGTTAATGGAAGCCGATACTAGAGCTACCTTAGCTGAGGGGAATGTGGATAGCGCTATTAAGTCTACTGAAGATACTCATAAACAGCTATCAGAGGCTCAAGAAGAATTGCACGGCTTTGGCGAACTGATGATTGAATTCTTTGCACACATAATCCGTCGCCGAAACATCTCTTGGATCGAAGACTATCCGACTACCTTAGTTCATGTATGGAGTCAAATCAGCGAATGGGAAAAAGATAAACTTAAGGTAGACTCCGTTGATGATGACAAACTCATGGAGAAGTATCTGAAAGATTATGAACCGACATGTCTAGCCAAGGGGCGTCGCCTTATTGCTGCTACCATGGAGGAGGAGAAACGCCTGGCCAAAAAAAGAATTTCCTTGAAGTTGGTTCTTCTTCTGTTACCGCCGAAGCTACTGGAGTCAAGGAATATGATCCTGAGAATCCGGGAATTCCTAGAGCGTCTCTTTTATCTCCTATACCTGAATCAGCATCAGAGACGGTAGCTGGCCTAATTGAGAAATCATCAGAAGGTATTTCCACCTTTTCACCCCAATTTGTCAAGGCAGTCTCCACCTTTCATCACATCATTGGGCAATCGATCGAGGATTCTTTGTTTTCTCCTGAGTTGATAACTGTTGCTTCTCATTCTGTAGGTGCTGAACCAACCGAAAAGACTGATGAGTCTCGAGGAACCACCATTGGGGGAAAATCCGTGGAAGAGGCTCAGGGAGGACAAGATAAGGCTACCATCGTTGAATCCGGAGGGGGAGCTGAACCGCTTAACATTGACACTTCTTATGATGATGAAATGATAGACGCTTTGAAAGACGACGATGGTAATGATGGGCATGAAGAAGGTCCTGATGTCGCTATAATTGGGGATTCGAAAAATGCTGATGACATAACTTTGGCCGAAATGAAAGCCGAATAAGACAAACGCATACAACTAAAAGTCGAGGAGATAGACCCTGAAAGCTTTAAGCCCCTTGCAGTGGTGGATGCTGGATCGAGGTTAGTTGTTAAGCTTTCAACTAGGTCAATTACAGAAGAGCTTGCTAAAAAATCTTCTCTTGATTCTAGTGCTCCGACTCCTGGGAAGAAACCTACCGATTCTAGTACCTCAATTACAGAGAGAAGAAACCAAAGCATCTCATGTCTGATGCTAAAAAAGAAGTTAAAAAGGTTCTTAAGGCTGCCAAGAAGTCCAAGTCTACTCCAAAGCCCAAGTGACAATGCGCTTTGTTTTTCATTTTGATATTCCACTGGTCCGCTATTGTTGTAGCGAGTGCGGCCCTCGCATCTTTTGCTTATCTTTCCTGTTTAAACTCACATGTTTGTGAATAAAGTAGTTTGTTCCCTATAACCTCTAATATTCGTAAATTTAGTATTTAAGTAAAAATGCAAATGAACAACATGTCATATCACGGTTATATAATAAACTCATTATTAAGGGGAACATGTGTACATATATATGCCCCCAATCAATCTTGGATATCTGATTAAGACTTATTCAAGATTGATTAAATTCAAAATTCAGTTGCCCCCGATTCTCTGACGGGGCCATATTCTTTTCGTCATTGATGCTTATTCTTTTTAGCATCTTTATACTCTCCTGTCTTATAACCAGGTTAGAGTATTACTGAGGCGGTCTCTTATCGGGGTGCACCTTCACGCCTCAAGGGACGTCGTCTTTCCGTCCTTTATACTCTCTCTCGATTCATGAGAGTTAGAGTTAAGAATGTCATCTTCCCATTCTTTGCACTTTATCATGCAAGCGGTCATTTTGTTTACTCCTGCACATAGGTTATCTCCAATTTTTCAAATTTAATTTAATGTTTTGCGTTTCATAGTCTTGATAGAATAATTGTTGAAGATATAAATAATGCAGGAAAAATAAATGACACACGATATTTTTATAGTGGTTCAGCTAAGTCGTAGCCTACATCCACTTCATAATTCTTTGTTCATATAAACAGACTTTTTAAGGCAAGTCGTGCCTTTTTACATAGCTTATAAAAACAAAAAGGAAGACATTTCATATTTAGCTCAGTTATCGTCGCAAGTGCTGAGCATTCCAAGCTCTGGGAATCTCTTCACCGTCCACGGTCGTTACTTGAATGCTCCTGTATCAAGCTTCCATTGGATGGCGTATGGCCCTTCCCATTTTGGACCCATCTGGGTTGAAGGCGGGAAGACTCATTTCAATACTAAGTCTCCTGGTTCAAAGGTTTTGAAGCGAACTTTCCAGTCATAATAACGTGCTACTTGATGTCGATGTCTTGAGGCACGCAAGTCTGCTTTGTCTCTTTTTTCTTCAACCATATCAAGAGACTCTAGGAGTAGTGTTTTATTCATCATCGGGTCATAGTATGCGACTCGATGAGAAGGGACTTCTAGTTCTATTGGGATTACTGCTTCTGACCCAAAGGAGAGTGAAAAGGGGGTATGGCCAGTGGTCGTCTTAAAGGTCGTCCTGTAGGCCCACAAAGCTAGTGGCAACTCATCTACCCACTTGGCTTTGGCCGGCTCCAACCGCTTCTTGAGAATAAATTTAATGACCTTGTTTACTGCTTCGACCTGGCCGTTTGACTACGGGTGAGCTACAGTGGTGTATCGTTTATCAATCTTGTACTTCTGGCAGAAGTTTCTGAACTCGACGCTGTCAAACTTTGTCCCATTATCAGTTATGATGGTCTTCGGTATCCCAAATCGACAGATAATGTTTCTGACCACAAAACTAATCACCTTTCTTGCCGTGATCGTTGTTAAAGGTTCAGCTTCCACCCATTTCGTGAAATAGTCCACGGCGACGATCGCGTACTTTGCTCCCCCTTTGACAATAGGTAACACTCCAATAATATCAATTCCCCACATGCAAACAGCCATGGGCTTACCATCGACTTGAGCTGAGTCGGAGGTGATCTGGGAATTTTGGCGAATCTTTGACATCTGTTGCAGCGTCGTGAATAATCAGCTGCGTCTTTATTCACGGTAAGCCAAAAATATCCATACCACGATACTTTCTTTGCTAGGGTTTGGCCCCTGGTGTGGTCCCCAAACTCACCTTCATGTACTTCTTGCAGTACACGTTTGATGTCTTCATGTGCGATACACCGTAGTAGGGGCATTGAAAACCCTTGGCGATAAAGGACGTCGTCCTGTAAAACGTATCTTGCAGCCTTACGTCTTATAGTTCGTCTTTCATTTTTCTTCAACGGGAGGGCTCCACTCTTGAGAAAATTCTTGATCGGTGTCATCCATGATTCTCTCTCTGGATCTATTCTAAGGCTAGTTCCACCGCCATCAGGTCGAAACTCGGTGATTCCAAAACCTCTATCAGAACCATTTCAGTTTCTTCGGGGTTATCAGAACTTGCTAGTTTTTCCAACCGATCTGCTTTCTGGTTCTCCATTCTTGGAATATGCGTTATGCCATAATGCTCCAAATTGTCCAACAACTGTTTTACCTTTTTGCGATAAGTAACGAGTCGAGGTCCTTTAGTAACAAACTCCTCCCGTACCTGGCATACAACTATCTTGGAATCACTGCATATATCCAGTGTCTTCACCCCTAGTTCTTTGGCGAGTTTCAGCCCGGCAGTCAGGGCTTCATACTCGGAATCGTTATTGGTAGCAGCAAATTCTAATCGCAATGCATAGTAAATAAATCGTCCTTCAGGAGTTATTAAAATAACTCCAGCTCTGGACCTTCGATCATTTCTGGCTCCGTCCGTATATAACTTCCACGAATTAAGCTCCAATTCTTGGTCTAAAGTAACCACCTTATCACCTACCGTTTCCTCTTCGGGGATTGTGAATTCGGCTATAAAATCGGCCGATGCCTACCCCCTTATTGATCTCCGTGGCTGAAAATTTAAATTGAATTGACTCAACCCGATGTTCCATTTAAGTAAACGCCCCGATGCTTCGGGTTTTTGCAACACTTGTCTTAAAGGTTGATCGGTGTATACAACTATTGGGTGAGCCTAAAAGTAATGACGAAGTTTGCGGGAAGTAATCAGGAGGCTATAAGAAAGTTTTTCTATCTTCAGATAATTACGTTCTGCAACAGCTAGCTTCTTGCTCACGTAGTATACATGCCTCTGAACTTTATCTTCTTCACGTACCAATGTTGTACTGATGGCATGAGATGATACCGCTACGTAGACAAACAAATCCTCATGTTCCATGGGTTTTGATAATATTGGAGGCTTTTCAAATAAGCCTAATAGATTCTGGAAGGCCTCCACACAATTAGGAGTCCACTCAAAATTTCGTTTTCCTCGTTTTATCAGATCGAAGAAAGGTAGGCATTTATTTGTGGCTTTGGAGATAAACCTGCTCAATGCAGCAACTTTTCCGGCCAGGCTTTGAACATCCTTAATCTTTCGTGGTTCTTCAATATTCCTTATTGCTACTATTTGACTAGGATTTATCTCAATCCCTCGAGAACTCATGATAAACCCAAGGAATTTCCCAGATGCGACCCCAAATGAACATTTTAGGGGGTTTAACTTCATTCCATATCTTCGAATAATATCAAACATTTCGGCTAAGTCCCTTGTGTGATCGGAAGATTGTGTAGACTTCACAAGCATGTCATCCACATAAACCTCCATGATTTTCCTGATTTGATTATAGAACATGCGGTTGACCAAACGCTGATACGTGGCTCCTGCATTCTTTAATCCAAATGGCATTACCACATAACAATATAACCCCAAGTCTGTGAAGAAACTTGTGTGTTCCTGATCTGGTATGTGCATGAGAATTTGATTGTACCCCGAATAGGCATTCGGAAAGGATAAAAGCTCGTGTCCGGCCGTTGAGTCTACTAGTTGGTCAATCCTGGAAAGAGGAAAGCTATCCTTCGGACAAGCCATGTTCAAGTCAGAGAAGTCAATACATGTACGCCACTTCCCGTTAGATTTTTTGACTAGGATAGGATTTGATATCCAGTTGGGATATTTCGAATCCTTAATGAATCAATTATCCTTTAATTTCTCTACCTCTTCTTTTAATGCTGCTGTCCGCTCTGGGCCTAACATCCATCTCTTCTGCTTGACCGGTGGGTGCTTTGGATTAATGCATAAAGAGTGGCTCATAATAGCAGGCAAAATCCAATACATGTTAGCGTGAGTCCAGGCAAACACAACTAAATTTGCCCTTAAGAAATCAGCCAACTCTTTCGCTCGAATTGGATCTAGCTACGAGCCGATCTTTAGTACTTTTGTCAAATCTGTCTCATCAATAGGTATATCTATTGTTGTCTCGTTGGGAGTCGCCTTTCTATCCTCGGGTTCTCTATCCTCTCTGGGATCTATAACCTTGAGCACATCTAAGGGCGACTCTCTTGGGGTTGGACCCCTTAATTGCTATGTTGAGTTTTCCTTCGAAGGCGGAGAATCGTCCTTAGATTCTATATTCAACCCCTTCATTAGCGTCTTCAACTCCGTCATGTAACAAGCTCGTCCCGTAGCTTGGTCGTCTCTCATCACCCCTATTCCTACGTCAGTCCGGAATTAAAGCAGCAAGCACCAAGGTGCATTACATGCCCTAAACTCGGCGAGGGCCGGTCGGCCTAGGAAAGCATTGTAGGGTGACTCTACATCCAAAACTACAAACGGTAGGATCCTCACTCTCTGGCGATCTCCCTGTCCTAATGTCACTGGTAATTCTATGTAGCCCATCGGAGCCGTTGATGCCCCATTGAAGCCCCTTATCCATCCTTCGTAGGGCTTTAGATCTTTTGCTTCGAGTCTCATTTGTTCAAAAGCTTTCTTGAAGAGGATATTGATTGAGCTTCCATTGTCCACCAACACCTTATGGACTAAGGCAGGGCCGATGGTCGTGGTAATCACCAATGGGTCTTCAGTTGGTGATTGAATTCCAGTATCATCTCTACTACGGAATATGACATCATCTGACATCGTCTTTTGTTGTTTTATTGGGGTAATGTCTTCGAGGTTACTGCATTCTCCTACCTCAAAGTGCTTGGCGGCATTGACGTACTGATCCATCGCTTTGAAACTACGGCTAGCTAGGTGGGGTCTGCCTATAATAGTATTGATAACGATCCCCTTACCTTTCTGTTGGGCTGTGGGATTAGAAGTAGACTGGTTTTGGTCCGGGGCTTGCCCCCCTTGCCCCCTGTCCCTTGGGGCAACCTTGTACTCGTCTAACTTCCCTTCCCGCAGAAATCTTTCAAATACATCTCTCAAATGACGGCATTGTTGGCGGAATGTCCGTGGGTTCCATGGAATAAACAAAACTTTCCCATTGCGATCTCTTTTTCAGTGGAGTCTCTGGGTGGTGGCTTTTTGTATTGCAATATATTGTATGTGTCCAAATAAATGTTTTCCAAGGTATCATTTAATGACGAATAGTTTTCGAAAGTTTGGAATTGAGGTCTTTTGCTGGAATTGTTCCCTCGGTTCCTACTCCTCCTATTGTCGTTTCCATTCTTGTTGTTGTTACCTCCGTTCTGGTTGCCAACGTTCATTTCAACCTTCCCTGAAATGTCTTCGGATTGTTTCACAGCAACATTACTTTGGACACCTTCCCTCGTGGCCCCTTCGGACTTTCTCTTCCTATTTGCATGAGCTTCTTCTCGCCTTAAGCGAATATTAGCCTTTTCGTAGAACAATTCCCTAGTGGGGGGGGGGGGGGTGGTTTCTCGGATAGATAATCCCCAAATTCTGTGTCCGGGTCAACTCCTTCTATTAAAGCCATCAGAATAGTGGGTTCATGAGGGTCACTAACTTCGGTGACAGCCGGGTTGAAGCGGTCCAAATATGATTTTAGAGATTTGCCCGGAGCCTGTTTGATCCTTGACAACTCTATGACACATTTGGATTTTCGGGCGTGAAGTCGAAACTGGTTCGTAAAGCGCTCACTTAATTCTGTGAAATTTGACACTGATCGTGGAGGGAGTCGGGTGAACCACATTAATGCCACGTCTTCTAGATAAATTGGAAAGGCCTTGCATTTTATAGCATCTGGAGCTGCTGCGGCATTCATGAACCATGCATACCTCATCAGATGTTGTCCTGGGTCTATTCTCCCTGAATATCGATCCATTTGTGGCAAGTTGAATCGCCGAGGGAACTGGAAGTCCAATATATCATCTGTGAAGGGGGTATGACTTCGCTCAATGCCCCAGTCCTCATTAGTGTATCATCGGCTTTCGAACATAATCTGACGCACCATTACCCACACATCGACATTTGTTAATGTATGCACAGGTTCTCTAGGTCTGATATTCGGATTACTCTTGGGTTCCTGATTAAGGGATAACCTCCTGTTTCTAGCGGCGGCTGCTCTACATTGTTCCCTACGCTTCCGGTCGATCTCAGGAGGAAGTTGCTGGAGAAGTTGCTGTTGCGTAGGATTAACGTGGGATCCACGCATGGGCAATAACATAGACTCTCTCAAGCTCAGGTCATCAGGCCCTAACACACGAGCGGCGTCTTCGTGGGATCCTAAAGATCCAAAAGTTAATTGATCAAGGTTCTGAGGTCGCTATAACGGCCTTCTTTCACGAGGACATCCCTCATCTGAAAAAGATGAATAATCTGCAGCAAGGCGGCGTGTTGGGGAAGGTGTCTTTTGCCTCCAAAGCTCTTGAAGTTTCCTACTCATGGTGATCATGTTCTCTTGCATGCGAAGACTGTCACGCTTATGGGCTTCCAATGCCTCCTTAGTACTCTGGAGCATTTCAAGAAAGCGTGAAAAATCTCCTTGTGTGACTGGTGCAGATGGGTCAGGCTGATCATTGGTCATAGCGGCTGGAATCGGAGCATTGGTAGGAGCTCGAGTAGAAGTTCCAGCTTCACTTTATTTCGGATCGGATCGGAGCATAGTTGTATGTAAAGACCCGAAAATCCCCACCCTGTGAATCGACCATAAACCACACAGGTCTGAACCAAAAGTCGGAAATCTTCGAATACTTTAACTTTGGGAATACAATACATTAGAACAAATAATAGCAGACCTTTATTACATCATGATAATATAAAATCATAGTACATAATATATCAGAGTACATTGAATAAATAATACAGCGGAAGGTAAAATTTCCAAAGATTTAATACAAAGCAGTGGAGAAAACTAAACTAATACAACGAAACTCTATCATTGCTCTGGACACAGCTTTAAGCTTTGATCCAGAATCCTGCTCAAAAGGTATATCTACAAAACAAGCTACTCGACTGCCCGTGTGGAAAATAAGGGGCACCCGAGTTTGCACGTGAAACAAACTACGGGTCAGTCATGGGACTGGTATGTGAAATCTTATTTAACTTGTTTAATAACAAGGCTAATCACAGGACCACGCCGCTAATGCAGAACGGGTTTACTCCATTGGATTGCCAGTGCATAAATAAAGTAAATCGTTAAACAACGCAATGCTTTTTAGAAAAAATGAAACCATTATAAGACTCAAGTCCCATCACACAATGCAACGCAAACCGAAGGATAGATTTTTACCTTATAATGGTCAAAAGATGCTTGATACGATAAAACGGATTTGATATTATTATTCGTGTAAATATGTGTAAAAACAATTTCAATCATAATGTATCAATCATAGACGGCATAGTACCCCATCCTACTATGTCACCGTACTAGTTATACAATCAAAACCGCATTATGTCGTATTGGAAGTTGGATTTCCATCATGAGTCAAGGCTAAGAACGATCTCCTGACTGATTCGAGACACTCTAGCAATGTCTCAGGATTCAGACGCTGGCGAACCCTAGGATCCTGCAGGGCCGGTCCCTCAATAGTGTAATGGGTTGGATTAGTTATGCCTGAACACACGCTCCCCGGTCCTATTGGACCTATAATACGGCCATTGGCGACCGATAAATCCGAGGCCTCGAAAATTCCATCATCCACATAAGTAAAATGTTAGGGTTGGTAAGTCGTTGACACCACTTTTAGCTAGAAAGAAACGTGTGCACTCCCTACGTTCCCACGCTCCGTTTTAGACTCTACCGGGGTGTGAGGCTCGCGAAGCAACGCTACACAAAGCTATGCTAATTAAAGCTATGCTTTGATCATCATCCATAAGGCTCTGCTTTTCAACAAAAGCCTTGATCTATGCATCTTAGCATGCTACATTGTCAATCCTTACCATTGATTTCTACCAATATATAACTTCTAAGCTCATACGTCTCAGAGAAGGGTATTAAGCAAGAGAATGAATTCTCCGCTACCAAACAGATATATATTAGCAGAAATCAATGGATACAATGTAAAGGAATACAACGTCAGACATGCCATCCATTTACGAGTCTGTTCTGGGTCTGAACGAAACCGAATGCACCTTATGCTTCGCATATCCGAACGATCAACAATACGTATGGACAACTACTGTAACGATACGGATTTTGCCCGGACTTAATCGACCGCTAAATCGACCAAGACCGTTCAATTCCCGCATACGTTAACTTTGGGAATACAATACATCAGAACAGTAACAACAGACTTTTATTAACATTATAATAACGTTACATCAGAGTACAGAATATCAGAGTACGAATAAATATATTACAGCGGAAGATAAAATTACAATACTTTTTAATACAATGCAGCGAAAGAATTTTCTAAGCTTTGGACACAGCTTTAAGCTTCGATCCAGGATCCTGCTAACAAGATAAATATCTGCAAAACAAGCTACTCGACTGCCCGTGTGGAAAAGAGGGCACCCGAGTTTGCCAGTGAACAAACTACAGGTCAGTCAGGGGACTGGTATGAGAAATCTAAATTAGCCTATTAATTAAAATGGCTAATCACAGGACCACGCCGCTAACGCGGAACGGGTTTACTCCATTGGATTGCCAGTGTATAAACAAACAATCAAAAATGCAACAATCAACATGCAGTTCCAATCTACCCATTTAGGATTAATCCCTAAATTAAGATTTCAAAATCCAATTCAATTTACAGAAATTATTTCTTTGGACTTTATTTCCCGATTTCTTTTATTTCAAATCGTTTGGAATATATATCTAGCTTTTGTAATATCAAAGTAGATTTCACTTCGGGATTTGAAAACAAAACATTTGGAAATATGAATTCCAAAACATAATAATGCATAAAAACAAATATGCAACCAAATATCGGGTTTCCCTTAGACAAGGCAAAGGGCACGCACCTAAGCAACTCGATATATATATATATATATGTGCACCTCTCACTATGGAGCAGGCTACACTAACCACTGACCAGTACAGTCGGTCAGGGTCATTCAACCAACCCATACTTTTAGTCGTTCGGGTCACCAGAATCTTTAGCCACATACTAAATCATTTTTATATCCCGAAGTGGAAAAATCATTTCACAACATAATAATCACAAGTATAATCAAATCTATATAGGTTTCTGCTTTCAAATCATTTTGAAATTATTGTGTTTAGTCCTCGAAATTCTTTCTGTTTTATAAAACATTTTATAAAACATTCCCTGTCCAAAATCGGGAATATTTCTTCTTTTACTTAAGAAAATCACTTTTCAAAATCATTCATTAATTTTGAAATAAACAATCGCTAAACACCTTATAGTCAAATCGTGAAGTGTTTCACAAGGTGTTGGCATACATATAATTCTACCCACCCAAAGTTAAAAAAAAAAACATAATTTGCTCATAAACTGGTCGAGCACAATCCATTAAATCAATCAGTCATAACATGTCAATTTTATATGTTGTACACATATGTTAAAAATCATCTTTTTAACAAACTAATAATTATTTCTTGCATTACATTAAAAATGTAAGCTTTTCTCTTATTCTTATACTACATTAAAAATATACTCTTTTAATTTCATTCTTTTTGATGTAAACAATTCACATTAAAAATATAAACTTTTAACGTAAACAATTTAACGCTAAAATATGTTCTTATAATGACGCTAAAATATGCTCTTCTTATTACGCTAAAATATAATTTTTTTATCGCACTAAAAATATGTCCTTTTTAATAACGTCAAAATACGTTCTTTTAATGCGAACAAAAATATGTTCTTTTAATTCGAACAAAAATATGTTCTTTTAATTCGAGCAAAAATATGTTCTTTTAAATTTGAGCAAAACGATATTAAAAAGTTGATCTTTTCAATATGAACAAACGGTATTAAAAAGTGGTTCTTTTTAATATGAACAAAATGATGTTACAATTTTCCACAACAACTTCAATAACCAATTGTGATAAATTTGGTGTAACTATATCCAACATATACGAATGCAAATTTTAAAACGCACACATCCTAAGGAACCATTCGTGTATATATATAAATATTCCCAACATATACGATTTCAAATTTCAAACACACAAATCCTAAGGAACCATTCGTATATATATATTTATATATATATATATATATAAATCTCCGCAAAGATGAGATTTTTATCGTATTAACAATTCTGAATATAAATGAAATGAAATAAAATAAACCTCAAGATGAGATTTTCACATCCCACACTTGAAACTGAATAAAAATGAATCCCACGATGGAACTTTTACATCCCACTCTTGGAACAAAATAAAATGAATCCCACGATGGAACTTTTACATCCCACTCTTGGAACAAAATAAAATGAATTCAAAAATGGAACTTTTACATCTCAACTTTTATAACGTGTAAGCAAGATGAGATTTTTACATCCCACGCTAGTAACACGAGCCGCAAAGATGAGAGTTTTATCCCACGTTTGAAAATAAAGGAAAATAAATTCAAGATGGAATTTTGACATCCCACAGCTTGAAAATAAAAGAAAATAACATCAAGATGGAATTTTGACATCCCACAGCTTGAAAATAAAAGAAAATAACATCAAGATGGAATTTTTGACATCCCACAGCTTGAAAATAAAAGAAAATAACATCAAGATGGAATTTTGACATCCCACAGCTTGAAAATAAAAGAAAATAACATCAAGATGTAATTTTGACATCCCACAGCTTGAAAATAAAAGAAAATAACATATGAAAATAAACAACGCGTCATACAAAGAAAATGAACAGTATTCGCGTGTTCACAGATCCTATCCCAAAGATCTGGAATATAATAATTATAATTTTCATCGCTTATTCACAAATTTAGAATCTCAATTTATTATGAGATTCATCGCATCAAACCAAGCGAATATATTTTCCATAACAACAATAATACATAAATAACATCTAAATTATCACAGCGCAGAATAACACATACGTATATGATTATAAATGCGAACATCAATAATTAAAGTATAATAATTTAAATAAAATAAATAGGATTTCTCACAGACAATTATTTAACAGTAAATAAAAATAATTAAATTCAGAAATCTCACCTTTGTATTTGTCAAAACTAGAACAAATTGAACATCAGAAATTTGTTCACACCGATCTAAGATGTTGCGCGATGTTGCGTTGTCGCAGGATTGTCAAATTTGTCGGGTTCTAGTCCTTTGGATAGATAAATCAAAGAGAGGTAGATCTTGTCACCGTTCCCAAATCAGCACAATAGAATGAAACTTATTTATTTATTTATTTATTTATTTTTTGATGGAGGAAGGAAGAAGAGAATGGCGACCATGGCTTAGAGAGGAAGGAAAGAGAGGCGGCTCATTTATCACAAATGGGGATGGAGAATTTCATGAGGTAGAAATGGGAAAGAAAATAAGAGGAGAGAAGGAAGTATGGTAAATATAAAGACAAATAAAATGAATGCATTATTTATTGCTTGATAGGAAATTGTGAAACTTTTCAAATTTCAAAATATATAATATTAAAATGTTAGAATTTAAGGAGCATGTTAAATTAGACATACATATATAAGGTAAAAAAAAATTCTAGATATATGCATAGACAACGCTGATCGTTTTTATAGTTTTTTCTCTCTCTCTCTCTTTGTTTCTTAAAATAAAAAGAAAAGGGAAACATAAACACATAGAGTTGGTTTATTTTTAAAGAAAAATAATGATGGATAAAAAAAAGGAAAGAGAAATAAAGGGATGTAATTTAAGAGATAAGAATACATATGTGAAAATAGAATGAAGAGAAATAAATTTATAGAATGAGGAATAATAAAGTAATAAATAAAGGAAATAAATGAATGCGTAGGAAGGAGGGTAAAAGAGGCATGTAACCATGCAATAATGTTATGGCCTTTTATGTTTCATTATTTTAGTTTGACACAAAATTTCATTCCTTTATGAAAATTGACCGTCCTTACTGTTTGCCTTCATCATGGATATAATATATGGATATGTTTTTAAAAATATATGTTGGATGTGTGGTTTAATAGTGCATATGAATCTTTAATTAGCTATATCTACTAAATAAACTAAAAATCTTGTATTTTCAAAGATGACAAGTCGCAGTTCACACTTATATCTTTAAACCTTTTATTTTCTATTTTTTTAATACATATAAATGGCTCGAGACCCTTTTCAATGTTTTTTTTTAAATTCGAGTGTTTCACAAATTAAAGAAATAAAAGTGGCATAATGCATAAAACATAAATGGAAATGAATTTTATAATGAATGGACGCATACGATATATGGTCGAAGAAAATAAAGTGGAAGAAATATTATGTTCATAATTTATTTCTCTAAAAAGAGTTTAATAAGGAAAGTAGAAAAAGAATAGGAAAGAAAATAAACTTCATAAAATGTGAATGAGCAAAGAAATTTTGTGCAAGATTTATTGGACTATTAATGTCAACATTAATTAACGAACGTTACTTTGTCTATCACATGTGACATGAAATTTACTATATAAATAAAGTGAAACAAATAGATTTTATCATTTAATTTTTCCAATCAAACATATCTTATAGTTGACACTCAACTTTGTAACAGTTTCTTATTAAAAATTATATTGAACCTTTAAAATAAAATAAAGGATTCAACTGCTATTATTATTATTATTATTTTAATTTAAAAATATTTTTTTTTTAAATTCTCCCGTATTTTCTAACAAAATTTTATGAAATAAAAATTTTAAATTTAGCCTCAATTTTCGGGTTGTTACAACTACCACTGGAACCTTTTCAAGGCAGCAACTCCAATTGAAGGCATCAGTAGTCCTCATCCATTCGATGTGAAGATCATCGGTCTTTAACCACCGTCTTCATCCTCGACTTTTAATCATCGTAGTAATTATTCAGAATGGGTTAAACTCAGTCTTTCCGAATAACTCGCGTAATTTAAATTCAAGTGCTGTGCAAACTCATCCAACGCCTCATTCCAATTCAGAATATTCTTTTAATCAGGTATTCACATTATTTGGAAAAAGGTTCCCATTAATTTTATCAAAGATAAATTCTTAAATTTATTCTTTAATCCCCCTTTTGAAGATTCATTAAAACCCCAATTTGGTTTTAATATCCAAAATCACTACTTTATGATTATTCAGATTTAAGAGATAAATCTTATCTTTAACTGCGTTAAAGAACAAATGTCATTTAAAAACAATATTTTCGATAAACCCCAAAATCATCTTCCATTAAATATGGAATTTTCACAGAAATCAAATCAATATATAATCGATATAAATTTCTGTATCAGGCCAATAATATAAATGGAATTACAACAGAGTCTTTTAAATTCCATATATAGTAACGGTCTTCTTTTACAGAATCTCATCTCGATTATTATTAAATCGAATTCCATTCAATTCCAATTTAACATATTAAATTGGAAAACTTTACTTTGGAAAATTTCCACTTAAATCTTAATAACAGATTTATAAATTCCAAATTATATTTCCACTGTTGATTGGGTTAAAGAACTAATGTCTTTTAAAACATTGGATTATCTTTCTAGTAAATAACTAGTTTGTTTTGATAAAAATATATTTTACCTTTACAAAAATTGGAGTTTTTCATCAAAAATCTTTTGAAATCGTTTATTATGATTTTACAATTTTTTTCCATATTTTAAATAATTTTATTAAGGCCTTTGCAGTCGATTTCCATAAACGGTCATCGAACTGCACTTATAGCGGCCTTTTCTGAAATTGATTTGGACATAACTCCAAATCTAACCATTAGATTTCAAAACTCTTATATTCATTGGAAATCTCTTTTCGATACGAACCCAACGGTTCCGATTTTAGGAGAATCCGACGGTCGAATCTCCCGTTACATCAATTTGAAGTTAATGGTCGAAATTCGCGAACGGTCGCTGTGCGGCACGTTCTATTCAGGCCATTATATATATATATATATATATATATATATATATATATATATATATATATATATATATCGTCGATTTCTAAAAGTATTTTATAAAATATTTATAAATTTATTTATAATGATTTTATCTTTATTTCAATTTTAAAGCAACATCGAATATTCTATATTTATATATTATCAAAATATTGGATTTATAAATCACTTCTTTTTATATTCATTCTAAAATGAAATAATCGATCGATAAACACGTTCGGGTTAAAAATTGCGTCCCTACATAGCACGGCTTATATTTTATAATTTTGTATCCATTCTGAGATGGACATAAAAATTATACTTAATTCTTAACTAAATTTATTTTAAGATATTCTTAATTTTAAAATATATTATATTAAAATATTCTTTGTTCTAAGATGTTCTTTCTTTATATTCTTAAACATTAAAATGTATTTTTACATTAATATGATCTTTTCATTCATCTACACAAAAATGTATTTTCCCATTAAAATGACCTTTTTCATTAAAATAATTATGAATCGGAATGCGACTAAATCAATTACCATATAAATTCAGTTATATGGATTTCATACATTGCATATATCCAATGATAATGATAAACAATCATCAAACAATACATTCACATCCAAAGTGAGAATCATAACTGTGTGAGCATAAAAATTAATAAATAAGTAATGCTCAACACAGATTGTCAATCCATCGATTGACAATTAATTAAATATTTTGACTAGTGTGTGTCTAATATCATCCCAATACTCATGTGTGGTTTTCAGCCAACAAACAATAATATATTATTTGTGCACTTGGGCGATGTGTGAAAAATTATTGTCTCAATCACATAAACAAGTCGGACAACTTGTAAATGGAAGTGTAAGATTTCAACATTGCAAACATATATTTTAAGACATCGCTACATTATATATTCAACACAGGAATATTTTCATATAATCCCTTTTTACAATAAAAATGTGAACTTTTTATAGTTAAACATTTTAATGTAACAATGAATCATTTTCATATACAGTAAAAATGTAGGTTCTCATGTTAACATAATTTATCAAAACAACGAATCTTTTCTACTGATTCATTTACATTAAAAATGTGAATTCTATTGTTGACTCATTTACAATGAAATGTAATCTTTTTATATTACATAAAGATGATATCCTTTTTACAGTGTATAAAAATGTAATCTTTATATTACATTAAAAATGTAATCCTTTTTGCATTGCATACTGTGACATAAAAAAAAAATGTAATCGTCATTCTACTCTTTTTATCGTCTGGAAAGTGGCAATAAAAATGTACCTTAAATTTTATTCTTTTTATTGTCTCCAAAGTGACAATAAAAATATTACTTTTAATCCTATCATTTTTATTACAGCTAAGATGTAAATAAAAATGTAACTTTTTATTTTAATGTTTTGTTTGCACCTAAAATTGCAAACAAAAATGTTACTTTAATTCTAATGTTTTGTTTGCATCTAAAATTGCAAACAAAAATGTATCTTTAATTCTAATGTTTTGTTTGCATCTAAAATTGCAAACAAAAATGTATCTTTACAAATCATATTTTTAATTTGTATCTAAATTTCGAATAAAATATAACCTTTTTAAAACTATGTCTTATTTGCATCAAGAAATGCAAAAAAAAAAAAAAAAAAAAAATTCCAATTTTAACATTTTATCTGTATCAAAGAATGCAAATAAAAGTATAACTTTTTATTTCAATGTATATTTGCACCAAGGAATGCAAATAAAAGAATAACTTTTAATTCATTGTATATTTGCATCAAGGAATGCAAATAAAAGAATAACATTTAATTCATCATTTATTTGCATCAAGGAATGCAAATAAAAGAATAACTTTCTGATTCAATATTTATTTGCATCAAAAAATGCAAATAAAAGAATAACTTTTTAATTCAATGTTTATTTGCATCAAAGAATGCAAATTAAAGAAAATTTTCTAATTCATTGTTTATTTGCATCAAAGAATGCAAATAAAAGAACAACTTTTTATATCAATATTTATTTGCATCAAAGAATGCAAATAAAAGAACAACTTTTTATATCGATATTTATTTGCATCAAAGAATGCAAATAAAAGAACAACTTTTTAATTCATCGCATATTTGCATCAAGGAATGCAAATAAAAGATTCATTTTTTATATCAGTATTTATTTGCATCAAAGAATGCAAATAAAAGAATAACTTTTTGTACCAGTATTTATTTGCATCAAAGAATGCAAGTAAAAGAATAACTTTTGTATCTCCATTCAATGGTACAGACAACAATGATATATTTTCAATTGTATTGACAATTCTATTTCAATACAATAAAAATGATAAAATAATGTTTTATGTTGAATTGATAATTCTATTTCAATGCTCAAAAATGATAAAAAGATATTTTTAATATTGAATTGACAATCTAATTCAATTCAACAAATATGATCAAAATAATAATTTTATATTGAATTGACAATTTAATTCAATTCAACAAATATGATCAAAATAATAATTTTATATTGAATTGGAAATCTAATGCAATTCAACAACAATCATAAAAAAAATGTTTCAACTGTTGAATTGACAATTCTATTTCAATTCAACACTATAACAAAATGATTTATTTTTATTGAAATGGATATTCTAATCCAAATCAATAATAAGGCAATATTATTTATTTTAACACATACAAATCTGTGTTTATACATCACCAACAAACAGATAAACCATTCACAACATCATCACATAGCAGATCTCAGTCATACACATTCAATCATTCCATAGCAATTAAATAAACAAATTAATTATATATAAAAAATGAAATCTCACCTTCGTTAAAATTTGAATTTCTGTTCACGTTCAAATTTGGTTGAATTTCAAAAGTTCTCCATTTCAGCTCTAGCCAGTTCCAGGTTGTAGATCTCGAAATCACGGCTTCAACGCAATTGAAATCATCGAATTCTGATAAGATTTGAGAGAGATATCATTGTTTATATGTTAATTACAATTTTAAAATAGTTAATTTATTAATTATCCCTTAACCTTTCTTCTTCAAATCGTTATCTGGAACTAATGCCGTGACTTTTTCCCTTTAGCTTCAATCTAGGGTTCATATTTGTGAGCACCAACATCGACGAGATGCAGATCAGAAAGCGCAACACTGAAGGGGACTGAGTGGCGCACCAGGAGGTCCCCACGGTGGCCCACTCGATCGCGTCAGGGAGGTGGTATGACGACTGTTGCGGCGTGACTTCGGGGGGGGGGGTGTCTATTCTTGAAGTTTGTGCCACCTGATCAACTCGTATGGAATCGTAGAGGAAGAGAATCTCAACGATATTGTCAAGGGGATGGACAAATTTTATTGAGAGGGTTTGGAGATTTTTAGGAATGAAAATCGAACTGTATTGGCCATTGAAAAATGTCCCGGCGGCGGCTTGTATATGGGGATTAGGGTTTGCAATGATTTTTGTGAATATTTATAATATTTAAATGTAAATTTTACAAATAAATCCATAAGTTCTAAACCAATCCAATTTCAGTCCAACAGGAGTTGACCCCACCTAATAGCCCCAATTCCGGATCCAATAGGCTAGGTCTCGTCAGCCCAAACGACTGTCTGTGGCCTGTTTTATTTAATTTAATATTTAAATCATTTATTTAATTAATTCCATCTTACATTTAAATTCACCGGGGCCACATACGAGCTCAGAAAAATCCAGAAAAAATATTTCTGGATTTTTTTCGACGATACGGTCCTAACAAAATTATTTTTGTTGAATTCCGAGACCTTTGGAAAAATGCCTATTTTCAAGTCGATTAAATTTGACTGAAATTGACAAAACACATTTTCGTTTGCCACGCTCACATATTAATTCGAAAAATTACAAAAATTGAAACCTAGCAATAATTTAACATTCCGGTTCCAACAAAAGCGGTTTCGTCAAAAACGGAGGTCGTTTGCAAAATGGCTATTTTTAAGGGACATATATTATGTTAAAATATATATAAATTCTATAGCAACTTTTCTAAATTTGAAACTAGCCATAACTGTTTATTTTTAAAGTGAAATTTCAGTTTCTTACATTCGTTAGAAAGACACAATTAAACAGATTTAAATATTTTTGGTTTTACTGAAATCCGATTTATTTTGAATCATGTACATTCAGTTAAAGTTTAAAATCAAATTTTCAAATTATCGCGCCATCTCTAACTCCTTTTATATTTAAATTAAATTTATTCGTTTTAACTTCGATTAAAATAAATTTTTAGTCGTTATTATTTAAAATAAACAATTTTAAATATTAAATTTTCATTAAATTTCCTAAAATAAATTTTTTGAATTGGTTCAGAATTTGCGGGTTGTTACAATCTCGCCCACTTAAAATCTTTTCGTCCTCGAAAAGGAATGTAGCTAAAGGTTGTTTAATTAACCAACTCAATTTTCATTTCTTATCAATTTAGTTCAATATTAAATTCGACTTAGCTAAATTTATCATTCTTTCTCATATTGGTTAAACTAATGATCATACTAACATTTTTAATTTGTTAAACTAATTATCAAACATCACAACCAGCAATCAATTAGGTGATTAACTTTTTAAATATATAACTTTTATATATAGTCAAAAATCATATTTTTGGCGTAAATCACAGCAGTGAACCCTATCTAGTTTTGGTTTTCATACCAGTCGATTGGAAATATATAGATATCCTACTCTTAAACTCGAACATAGACACCGATGATGATGTATCATCATCAGAATCATCTCCGGGCGACTAGAGTGTGACTCTATATCTATTTAGTATATTTGAGACTTCGTATACACATGGATCAGACATATATTAAAATCTCTATATGCTCGATTATCCAGATTAAAATATAATAATATCTCAAATACGTATTTTAAAATAAAATTTTCAAAACTAAATTTGTTTTTATTTTATTTTTAAAATAATACTCTTCGGACTCATTCTAGGATACTACTGATCCCATCTCTAACGAGTCATTCTTTTTATAGGATATTACTAATCCTACCTCTGATGAGTCTTTTGTTCAGTTCTAATGAGTTGTACCCCAAAGATTTGAGCTAACCTGGCTCTGGTACCAAATGTAAAGACCCGAAAATCCCCACCCTTTGAATCGACCATAAACCACACAGGTCTGAACCACAAGTCAGAAATCTTTGAATACTTTAACTTTGGGAATACAATACATTAGAACAAATAACAGCAGACCTTTATTACATCATGATAATATAACATCAGAGTATAGAATATATCAGAGTACATTGAATAAATAATACAATGAAAGGTAAAGTTTCCAAAGATTTAAGACAAAGCAGCGGAGAAAACTAAACTGATACAGCGGAAGTCTATCATTGCTCTGGACACAGCTTTAAGCTTTGATTCGGAATCCCGCTCAAAAGGTATATCTGCAAACCAAGCTACTCGACTGCCCGTGTGGAAAATAAGGGGCACTCGAGTTTGCAAGTGAAACAAACTACGGGTCAGTCACGGGACTGGTATGAGAAAACTTATTTAACTTGTTTAATAATAAGGCTAATCACAGGACCACGCCGCTAATGTGGAACGGGTTTACTCCATTGGATTGCTAGTGCATAAATAAAGTGAATCATTAAACGCAATGCTTTTTAGAAAAAAATGAAACCATTATAAGACTCCAGTCCCCTTACACAATGCAACGCAAACAGGATGATAGAGTTTTACCTTATAATGGTCAAAAGATGCTTGATACGATAAAACAGATTTGATATTATTATTAGTGTAAATATCTGTAAAAACAATTTCAATCATAATGTATCAAACATAGACGGCATAGTACCCCATCCTACTATGTCTCAGGATTCGGACACTAGCGATCCCTTGGATCCTGCAGGGCCGGCCCCCCAGTAGTGCAATGGGTTGGATTAGTTATGCCTGAACACACGCTTCCCGGTCCTATTGGACCTATAATACGGCCATTGGCGACCGATAAATCTGAGGCCTCGAAAATTCCATCATCCACATAAGTAAAATGTCAGGGCTGGTAAGTCGTTGACACCACTTATAGCTAGAAAGAAACGTATGCACTCCCTGCGTTCCCGTGCTCCGTTTTAGACTCTACCGAGGTGTGAGGCTCGCGAAGCAAAGCTACACAAAGCTATGCTAATTAAAGCTATGCTTTGATCATCATCCACAAGGCTTTGCTTTTCAACAAAAGCCTTGATCTATGCATCTTAGCATGCCACATTATCAATCCTTACCATTGATTTCTACCAATATATAACCTTTAAGATCATACATCTCAGAGAAGGGTATTAAGCAAGAGAATGAATTCTCCGCTACCAAACAGATATATATTAGCAGAAATCAACGAATACAGTGTAAAGGAATACAACGTCAGACATGCCATCCATTTACAAGTCCGTTCTGGGTCTGAACGAAACCGGAGGCACCTTATACCTCGCATATCTGAACGATCAACAATACGACCGGACAACTACCACTGGAACCTTTTCAAGGTAGCAACTCCAATCGAAGGCATTAGTAGTCCTCATCCATTCGATGTGAAGATCGCCGGTCCTTAACCACCGTCTTCATCTTCGACTTTTAATCGTCGTAGTAATTATTCAGAATGGGTTAAACCCGATCTTTTCGAATAACTCGCGTAATTTAAAATCAAGTGCAGTGCAAACTCATCCAATGCCTCATTCCAATTTAGAATATTCTTTTTATCAAGTGTTCACATTATTTGGAAAAAGGTTCCCATTAATTTTATCAAACATAAATTCTTAAATTTATTCTTTAATCCCCCTTTTGAAGAACCCCAATTTGGTTTTAATATCCAAAATCACTACTTTATGATTATTCAGATTTAAGAGATAAATCTTATCTTTAACTGGGTTAAAGAACAATGTCATTTAAAAACATTGTTTACGATAAACCCCAAAATCATCTTCCATTAAATATGGAATTTTCACAAGAATCAAATCAATATATAATCGATATAAATTTCTGTATCAGGCCAATAATATAAATGGAATAACATCAGAGCCTTTTAAATTCCATATATAGTAACAGTCTTCTTTTACAGAATCTCATCTCGATTATTATTAAATCGAATTCCATTCAATTCCAATTTAACATATTAAATTGGAAAACTTTACTTTGGAAAATTTCCACTTAAATCTTAATAACAGATTTATAAATTCCAAATTATATTTCCACTGTTGATTGGGTTAAAGAACTAATGTCTTTTAAAACATTGGATTATCTTTCTAGTTAATAACTAGTTTGTTATGATAAAAATATATTTTACCTTTACAAAAATTGGAGTTTTTCATCAAAATCTTTTGAAATCATTTATTATGATTTTACAAAAAAATTCCATATTTTAAATAATTTTATTAAGGCCTTTGCAGTCGATTTCCAGAAACGGTCATCGAACTGCACTTATAGCGACCTTTACTAAAATTGATTTGGACATAACTCCAAATCTAACTGTTAGATTTCAAAACTCTTATATTCAGCGGAAAGCTCTTTTCGATATGAACCCAAAGGTTCCGGTTTTAGGAGAATCCGATGGTCGAATCTCCCGTTACATCAATTTGAAATTAATGGTCGAAATTCGCGAACGGTCGCTGTGCGGCACGTTCTATTCAGGCCATTATATATATCGTCGATTTCTAAAAGTATTTTATAAAATATTTATAATTTTTTATAATGATTTTATCTTTATTTCTATTTTAAAGCAACATTGAATATTCTATGTTTTTATCATATTAAGTTATTTATATATTATCAAAATATTAGATTTATAAATCACTTCTTTTTATATTCATTCTAAAATGAAATAATCGATCGATAAACCTGTTCGGGTTAAAAATAGCGTCCCTACATAACACGACTTCATATTTTATAATTTTGTATCCATTCTGAGACGGACATGAAAATCATACTTAATTCTTCACTAAATTTATTTTAAGATATTCTTTATTTTAAAATATATTATATTAAAATATTCTTTGTTCTAAGATGTTCTTTCTTTATATTCTTAAACATTAAAAATGTATTTTTACATTAATATGATCTTTTCATTCATCTACACAAAAATGTATGTTCCCATTAAAATGACCTTTTTCATTAAAATAATTCTGAATCGGAATGCGACTGAATCAATTACCATATAAATTCAGTTATATGAATTTCATACATTGCATATATGTAACGATAATGATAAACAATCATCAAACAATACATTCACATCCAAAGTGAGAATTATAACTGTGTGAGCATAAAAATAAATAAATAAGTAATGCTCAACATATATTGTCAATCCATCATTTGACAATTAATTAAATATTGGGACTAGTGTGTGTCCAATATCATCCCAATAACCGTGTGGGGTTTTCAGCCAACAAACAATAATATATTATTTGTACACTTGGGCGATGTGTGAAAAATTATCGTTCCAATCACATAAACAAGTCGGACAACTTGTAAATAGAAGTGTAACATTTCAACATCGCAAACATATATTTCAAGACATCACTACATTATATATTCAACACATGAATATTTTCATATAATCCCTTTTTACAATAAAAATGTGAACTTTTATAGTTAAACATTTTAATGCAACAATGAATCATTTTCATATACAATAAAAATGTAGGTCCTCATGTTAACATAATTTATCAAAACAACGAATCTTTTTTACTGATTCATTTACGTTAAAAATGTGAATTCTAATGTTGACTCATTTACAATGAAATGTAATCTTTATATTACATAAAGATGATATCCTTTTTACAATGTATAAAAATGTAATCTTTATATTACATTAAAAATGTAATACTTTTTGCATTGCATACTGTGACATAAAAAAAATGTAATCGTCATTCTACTCTTTTTATCGTCTCGAAAGTGGCAATAAAAATGTACATTAAATTTTACTCTTTTTATTGTCGCCAAAGTGACAATAAAAATATTACTTTTAATCCTATCATTTTTATTACAGCTAAGATGTAAATAAAAATGTAACTTTTATTTTAATGTTTTGTTTGCACCTAAAATTGCAAACAAAATTGTGACTTTAATTCTAATGTTTTGTTTGCATCTAAAATTGCAAACAAAAATGTATCTTTAATTCTAATGTTTTGTTTGCATCTAAAATTGCAAACAAAAATGTATCTTTACAAATCATGTTTTTAATTTGTATCTAAATTACAAATAAAGTATAACCTTTTTAAAACTATGTCTTATTTGCATCAAGAAATGCAAAAAAAAAAATACTTCCAATTTTAACATTTTATCTGTATCAAAGAATGCAAATAAAAGTATAACTTTTTATTTCAATGTATATTTGCATCAAGAAATGCAAATAAAAGAATAACTTTTAATTCATCGTATATTTGCATCAAGGAATGCAAATAAAAGAATAACATTTAATTCATCATTTATTTGCATCAAGGAATGCAAATAAAAGAATAACTTTTTGATTCGATATTTATATGCATCAAAGAATGCAAATAAAAGAATAACTTTTTAATTCAATGTTTATTTGCATCAAAGAATGCAATTAAAAGAAAATTTTCCAATTCATTGTTTATTTGCATCATAGAATGCAAATAAAAGAACAACTTTTTATATCAATATTTATTTGCGTCAAAGAATGCAAATAAAAGAACAACTTTTTATATCAGTATTTATTTATTTGCATCAAAGAATGCAAATAAAAGAACAACTTTTTTAATTCATCACATATTTGCATCAAGGAATGCAAATAAAAGATTCACTTTTTATATCAGTATTTATTTGCATCAAAGAATGCAAATAAAATAATAAATTTTTGTATCAGTATTTATTTGCATCAAAGAATGCAAGTAAAAGAATAAATTTTTATCTCCATTCAATGGTATAGACAACAATGATATATTTTCAATTGTATTGACAATTCTATTTCAATACAATAAAAATGATAAAATAATGTTTTATGTTGAATTGATAATTCTATTTCAATGCTCAAAAATGATAAAAAGATATTTTTAATATTGAATCGACAATCTAATTCAATTCAACAAATATGATCAAAATAATAATTTTATATTGAATTGACAATTTAATTCAATTCAAAAAATATGATCAAAATAATAATTTTATTTGAATTGGAAATCTAATGCAATTCAACAACAATCATAAAAATAATGTTTCAAATGTTGAATTGGTAATTCTATTTCAATTCAACGCTATAACAAAATGATTTATTTTTATTGAAATGGAAATTCTAATCCAAATAAATAATAAAGCAATATGATTTATTTTAACACACACAAATATGTGTTTATACATCACCAACAAACAGATAACAACCCGAAAATCTGAGCCAGTTTAAAATTTTTATTTTGGCAATTTCAGCGAATTTTGAACATTTAAAATGGATATTTTAAATAAAATCGACGAGAAATTTATTTTGAATAGAATTCGACGTATATATTATATACGTCGTCGTTAGAATATAAATAATTATATATAATTATAAAAGGAATTGAAAATGGCGCGGTAGTTCGATAATTCGATTTCAAACTTCGATTGAATGTACTGGGTGCAAAACAATCCGGATTTTAGTGAAACCAAAAATAATAGGATCTAATTGATGATATCTTTCCAACGAATCCGAAAAATCAAAATTTCATAGCGGGGATCAAAAGATATGTCTAGTTGAAAATTCTGAATAGTCGCTATGGAATTCAGACCCTTAAAAATAGACATTTTGCAAATGACCTCGGATTTCGATGAAACCACTTTTGTTTGGTCCGTGATGTCAAATTATTGCTAGATTCCAAATTTCATAATTTTTTGAATCAATATGTGAGTGTGGCATAGGAAATCGCGTTTGACCAGTTTCAGTTGATTTTAATCGACTGGAAAATGGCCATTTTTCCAACGGTCTCAGAATTCGACGAAACTAGTTTTGTTAGGACCGTATCGTCAATACGAAGCTAGAAAATATTTTTCTGCAATTTATAGAGTTCGTATGTGACCCCGGTAAAATGAAATGCGTGTTCAAATTCAATATATAGAGTTATATGTTGATTTTAACGGAAACTGATCGAAACGATCGAATCAGCCTGCGATACATATCCCATTATGTTCGGAATGGGGGTAAAACGCTATGGACGACAGGCGGTGGGCCTCGTTTAGAGGTCGTATGAAAAAGTCAACTTTTTTGAAATAAAAAATAATAAAATAATAAAAATAAAATCTCTCACCCCTTAAATCCCTCTGCCCCCCCGTTCGATTAAAATCAGAAATCAAAAAGAAAGGAAAAAAAACCGACGGACCCAGGATATCGCGCCGCCGCCTGCGCCTCGGGTCACCGCGCCTCCTCCTCGAGCTCCCCCTCCTCTCGCGCCGCTCTCCCATCCTCTTCCTGCTCCTCCGCTTCTTCTTTCCCTTCCTCTCCCCTGTCGTGCGAGCCACCCGACCCTCCCTCCAACCGACGACGCGCACCACCGCCACCGCAACCTCCTACCGCCCCCTCAGCACCACCAGCGAACAAGAAAACCCCCCTCCTCTTCCTCAAAGCGATGTAAGTCTTTAGAATTATTATTTAATGTAATTAGGTTTTTATAGTAATAAAAATGTGATTTTTATGATTAGAAAAATATGATTTTGCCCTTAGAGGAAGTTTAGATTTTTGTTTAGGGAAAATGAGGATTTTTGTGAAGATAAAATTTAGATTTTTATAACGATAAAAGCTAGATTTTTTATTAGTGAATGTTGAGATTTTTATAACAACAAAGACGGGATTTTTATATATTGAATAGCGAAGTAAAAATTCGATTTTTATATATTGAATAGCGAAGTAAAAATTCAATTTTTATATATTGAATAGCGAAGTAAAAATTCGATTTTTATATATTGAATAGCGAAGTAAAAATTCGATTTTTATATATTGAATAGCGAAGTAAAAATTCGATTTTTATATATTGAATAGCGATGCAAAAATAGAATTTTTATATGAATAGTGAAGTTGGGATAGCTTTCGGTGAGAACTTCTCACTCAAATTTCTTTTTCTAGTCATATATATATACTAGGATGCAGACGGTGCTTAGTAGCACCCGACACCCGTCATCCACAGACCATGGATGGCTTGTTTGTTTAATTGGTGTGTTGTGAAAATTGATTGTGTTGTGGAATGGTTGAATATTAAAATATTCCTGTGTTGAAAGGAAATAAAATATTTATATAGTTAAAAATATTTTATCGTTAAAAATATATTTTTTAACGTGAATGTGAGTAAATAAATATTTATAAACAAATCGGCCGATTTGTTTATGTACACTGATTTGACTGATATTGATTGGGATGATAAATTTGACACATCGCCCAACTGCACGAATAAAAATATGTGTTTGTTGATTTGAAACCCCACACGGGTGTTGGGATGATATTTAAGTACACTAATCCCAATTATTTAATTGTATGTCGATCGATTGGTCGACAGGCTGTGTAAGCATTGATTATTTATATTTGATGCTTATGCAGTTGTGTGGTGCACCTTGGATGATGGTTGATTGTTGATCGTTGCTATTATATACATGTGTTGTATGGAATCCATATAATTAACGTTATATGGTGATTAATTGGGCCTCATTCCAATCGGGAAAATAATGAATATT
Source organism: Allium sativum (assembly GCA_030737875.1). NCBI lineage: Eukaryota > Viridiplantae > Streptophyta > Magnoliopsida > Asparagales > Amaryllidaceae > Allium > Allium sativum. The sequence continues at coordinate 796,900,341 of CM060919.1, forward strand.
ATAAAAGGAAATTCATGTGTTGAAACTATTCATGTGTTGAGTGAAATATTTTATATAATAAAATTTACATCTTTATCATATTTACAATTAGAATCTACTTCACGGTGGAGTCTAATTAAAAATCAAACGATAGATACCATGATTTAATAAAATATTTTACATAACAAAAATAGTCGTGAGTTGAAAGGAATATAGATTCATGTGTTGAATAGAATATATATTCATTTGTTGAATAGAATAACGAATTATTGAAATATAAAGCCGTGTTGATTAGAGTTGCGCTATTTTGACGTGAACGATATTTATATCGATTTTATTCGTTTTACAATGAATATTGAAAAGTGATTTCAAAATTTAATATTTTGAAATGAAATTCAAATTAAATTAGATTAAAATTCAAATTGAAATTTTATTGAATCAATTTGAAATGAATTCGAATCAAATAGAAAATGAATTCGATTCGAATTGAATAGAAAGTGAATTTGAATTCAAATTGAATAGAAATGAATTCAAATTGAATTAAATTGAAATTGAATTAAAAACGAATTGAAATCGTTTTGAATGAAATTTAAAACGAACTGAAATTGAATTGAAACGAATTAGAATTTGAATTGAATTGAAACGAATTTGAATTCGAATTAAATAAAATTGAAATGAATTCGAATTGAATTCGAATTGAATTGAAATCAAATCGATTTGAAATTGAATGTAGTGTTGAAATGGTTTTGAAAAAGAATTTAAAACGATTTATAAAATACGTTTTAAAAAGGAAATCGATGAAATATATAATATATATATATATTATATATATAATGGCCTGAATAGAATGCGCCGCGCCGCGGCAATTCGTGAATTTCGACCATTGACTTCGAATTGACGTTGCGGGAGATCCGACCGTCGGATTCTCCTAAAACCGGAACCGTTGGGTTCGTATCGAAAAGAGCTTTCCAATGAATATTAGAAATTTGAAATCTAACGGTTGGATTTGGAATTATGCCCAAATCAAATTTGAAAAAGGTCGCTGTAAGCGCAGTTCGATGGCCGTTGATGGAAATCGACTGTACGGGCCTCGATAAAATTATTAAAAATACCAATAATTTGTGTAAAATCATAATATATGAATTGGAAAGAACTGGGATGAAAAATTCCACATTTGAAAAGATAAAAATAGATTTTTATCGAAGTGAACTAGTTTTGAATTAGAATTAAAATCAATTTATTTTTGAAATAAATAAATTGAATTTGAAAGTGATTTTAAAAATAATCAATATTCCCAATACGTGGATTAGACTGGAGTTGAATCGAAATTATCTTCGGAATATTTCGATGTGGGGTTTCGTGACTATGCAGATATTGTTATGGGAATTTGAAAGATATATTTTATATCGTTATTTCCAATACGATATTTGTTGGTTTCAGAATTTGATATTGAATATAAGCCGGTATATTTTCTATTCAGAGCCTTGTATTTAATATTAAATGTGATTTGGGTTTATCGTGAATCGTGTTTTAGATGACATTGGTTCTTTAACTCAATTAAAGGCAAGATGTTGATTTTTAAAAGGATTAAAACTAAGTGGAGTTTTAATGAATCTTTAATTAGATTAAAATGTGAATTGATAATTTAAATTATCAAATCTGAAAAGTGATCGAGAGTGGAGTATCACCAGTTTTGCTCCAAAGCGATAGTTAAATCTTTAATTAGATTTGAACGTGAAATGGTAATTAATTTTACCGACAACGCCGTGGTGTTAGGTATGGAGTACTACCAGTTTTACTCCAGGGGATGAACAGGTTGGGATTGGGAAATAAAATAAATAATTACTTCGGTGTGGTTCGCTAATCCCGACTAGTTCGAAATGATATCCAAAGGAAGATTATAGAATAAATTTAGAAGAATTTATCTTGGATAAAATTAATGGGAACCTTTCCCTAAGAATGTGATTTTGTGAATAAAAGAATGTTCTGAATTGGAATGAGGCGTTTGTTGTGTTTGTGTAACATTTGTTTATCATATACGTGGGTTATTCAGAAAGACCGGGTTTATACCCATTCTGAATAACCGATTCGACGAGATGTCGAAGATGAAGACGGTGGTTGAAGACCGGAAGTCTTCACATCGTTTGGGTGATTACTGATGATCTTGATTGGGCTGTACACCCAAGATGAGGGAATTAGTTGGTGATCGTCCAGACGTACTTGGAGATGGATGGATATGCGAGGAAAGTGCCTCCGGTTTCGTTCAGACCCAGAGCGAACTTGTAAATGGATTGTGTGTCTGACATTGGATTTTATTCTGTGTTGATTGATCTCTATTAAATATACATCTGTTTGGCGGCGGAGAATTTATTCTCTTGCTTAACGCCCTTCTCTGAGACGTACGAGCTCAGAGGTTGTATATCGATGGACATCAGTCGCACGGAGTGAATTGCCAGTGTGGCACGCGTAAGTGGCAATTGATCAGGGCTTCTGTTGAAAAGCAAAGTCTTGTGGTTGATGATCAAAGCACGGCCTGTGTGGCGTAGCTTTGTGTATAACGTGAATTCGCGAGCCTCACACCTCGGTATGAGTCAAAAACGGGAGACGGACCGCTGGGAGAGCACGACGTTTCTTTCTAGCTAGGGTGGTGTCAGTGACCTACCAGCCCTGACATTTATATACTTTTCACCTGTGTGGTTGTTGGAATGCGAGGCGCCTCGGATATAGGTCTGTAAGGACCGGGAAATGTGTGTTTAGGAATTGTCAATCCTCAAAAGTAAGAGAGGACCAGCCCAGCCGATTCCAAGGATCAAAGTGGGGTCCTGGGACATTTGCTAGAGTGTCTCGAACGCGGAGAGGAGCTTGCCCCTTGCCTCGACTCATGATGGAATCCAATTTCCAATACGTGATATTGCGGTTTTAATTGTAGAACTAGTATGGCGACATGATATATGGTACCCATGCCGCCTATGATTGATATTTATGATTGAAATTGTTTTGACACTATACACCTATGATAGTATCAAATGATTTGTTTTAAACGTATCAAGCATTATTTGGCTATTATAAGGGAAAACCCTATCCTCCGGCTTGCGTTGCATTGTGTGATGGGACCTGGATCTTATAATAGCTTCATTTTTCCAAAGAGCATTGCGCTGTTTTGTTATATGCACTAGTATTCTTGGGAGGAAACCCGTTCCGTGTTATACGGCGTGGTCCCTTGAATTACTCCCTTTTTAAGTAAAGTTTTAAATAACTGTTTTAGTTCTCACACCAGTCACATGACTGACCTGGAGTTTATTGTTTTAACCTAAACTCTGGGTGCCCCTATTTTCGACACGGGCAGCTAGTAGTTTTGGTTTTGCAGATTTATATTCACAGGATCCTGATTAACAGCTGGAACGATGCTCGGAAAGCTCTGTATCCGTGTATCACTTCTAGTTGTGTTTTGTATATTTTTCCGCTGCTATGTAATTTATTGTAATCTCTGATATTTGTTGAATGTAATTTATTCATTTATACTCTGTATATTCTTGTATCTGATGGGATTGTTGTAATATACAATGAAATGTTCTTCTGTCTGCGTTCCGATTTGTCCTGTTCTCAAAACGATCAGGGGTTTCGAACGGTCTTAGTCGGTTTAACGATCGATTCGGATCGAGCGAAATTCCTTGCCGTTACAGTTGGTATCAGAGCTTTGGTTTACAGAGCTCGAGAACAAGACACATTAGAACCATACGAAAGAATTCATCAGATATTGGATTAGTAATATCCAATTAGAATGACTCGTTAGAGATAGGATCAGTAGTATCCTAGAACGAGTGTGAAGAGTATATTTTTCAAATGAAAACAATATTGTTTTGAAAATTGAAACCATTTTATACGTATTTGATTATTTATTTATTTTGAATTTGGACAATCCAATATATAAAGGTTTTGTATATATGCGTCATGAACGTATATTCGAAGTTTTAATATACTGGATAGATATAGGATTACACTCTAGTCGCTCGGAGATGATTTTGATGATGGAGCTCCATCACCAAAATTTATGTTCGTGTTTCGAAGGTGTGATTTCTATATATTTCCATTAGACTGGTGTGAGAACCAAAACTAATATAGCTAGATTTATTGTTGTGAATTGGCATCAAAACGTGATTTTTGTATATATCAAAATTATGAATTTGAAACGTTAATCCACTAATTAATTGATGTTTGTATTGTTTGATAATTTTGAACCATTTAGCCTAATTGTATCAAATATTGAATTGTATTGAAATTGGTCACATTTGCTTGCATATACATATACTTACATTGAACAGGTCATAGCAAGGAGGCTAGAGCAGAGAATAAATTTTGTATGCCCGACAAATAGGTACATGTTTACTATAATTTAATGTTTTGTTTGGGTGATGATGACTTTATGAGCCTATTGGCTAGCCGCTTGGCCTTTACTTTTTCTTTTTGAGATCAGAAGGCCTATATGGCAATTTCGGGATTTTCCCGTGGCTCCCGGTGCAGGGGAGGTTATGGTGAAATTTTTCGAAAATTCCGGGTGTTAACCAAATTTTTGAAGAATTTGAAAATTCTCAGAAACTGAAAAGTTGGAGAATGGAAGCCAGATCCAACGTAGAGTTGATTTATCAAACCACTTTCGACTTCGTTCCTTTTCGGGGACGAAAAGTTTTAAGTGGGGGAGATTGTAACAACCCGAAAATCTGAGCTAGTTTAAAATTTTTATTTTGGCAATTTTAGCGAATTTTGAACATTTAAAATGGATATTTTAAATAAAATCGACGAGAAATTTATTTTGAATAGAATTCGACGTATATATTATATACGTCGTCGTTAGAATATAAATAAATATATATAATTATAAAAGGAATTGAAAATGGCGCGGTAGTTCGATAATTCGATTTCAAACTTCAATTGAATGTACCGGGTGCATAACAATCCGGATTTTAGTGAAACCAAAAATAATAGGATCTAATTGATGATATCTTTCCAACGAATCCGAAAAATCAAAATTTCATAGCGGGGATCAAAAGATATGTCTAGTTGAAAATTCTGAATAGTCGCTATGGAATTCAGGCCCTTGAAAATAGACATTTTGCAAACGACCTTGGATTTCGACGAAACCACTTTTGTTGGGTCTGTGATGTCAAATTATTGCTAGATTCCAAATTTCATAATTTTTTGAATCAATATGTGAGCGTGGCATAGGAAAACGCGTTTGACCAGTTTCAGTTGATTTTAATCGACTGGAAAAAAGGCCATTTTTCCAACGGTCTCAGAATTCGACGAAACTAGTTTTGTTAGGACCGTATCGTCAATACAAAGCTAGAAAATATTTTTCTGCAATTTATAGAGTTCGTATGTGACCCCGGTAAAATGAAATGCGTGTTCAAATTCAATATATAGAGTTATATGTTGATTTTAACGGAAACTGATCGAAACGACCGAATCAGCCTACGATACATATCCCATTGTGTTCGAAATGGGGGTAAAACGCTATGGATGACAGGAGGTGGGCCTCGTTTAGAGGTCGAATGAAAAAGTCAACTTTTTTGAAATAAAAAATAATAAAATATTAAAAATAAAATCTCTCTCCCCTTAAATCCCTCTGGCCCCCCCGTTCGATTAAAATCAGAAATAAAAAAGAAAGGAAAAAAAAAACCGACGGACCCAGGAAATCGCGCCGCCACCTGCGCCTCGGGTCACCGCGCCTCCTCCTCGAGCTCCCCTCCTCTCGCGCTGCTCTCCCATCCTCTTCCTGCTCCTCCGCTTCTTCTTTCCCTTCCTCTCCCCTGTCGCGCGAGCACCCGACCCTCCCTCCAACCGACGACGCGCACCACCGCCACCGCAACATCCTACCGCCCCCTCAGCACCACCAACGAACAAGAAAACCCCCCTCCTCTTCCTCAAAGCGATGTAAGTCTTTATTGAATTATTATTTAATGTAATTAGGTTTTTATAGTAATAAAAATGTGATTTTTATGATTAGAAAAATATGATTTTTCCCTTAGAGGAAGTTTAGATTTTTGTTTAGGGAAAATGAGGATTTTTGTGAAGATAAAATTTAGTTTTTTATAACGATAAAAGCTAGATTTTTTATTAGTGAATGTTGAGATTTTTATAACAACAAAGACAGGATTTTTATATATTGAATAGCGAAGTAAAAATTCGATTTTTATATATTGAATAGCGAAGTAAAAATTCGATTTTTATATATTGAATAGCGAAGTAAAAATTCGATTTTTATATATTGAATAGCGAAGTAAAAATTCGATTTTTATATATTGAATAGCGAAGTAAAAATTCGATTTTTATATATTGAATAGCGAAGTAAAAATTCGATTTTTATATATTGAATAGCGATGCAAAAATAGAATTTTTATATACATAGCAACAATATAAAAATATGATTTTTACATATGTAGAGAATACGGGCAACGAAGATGACAAAAAGGCGAGAACGATGAAGATTTCTATAAATGAAGTGTCGTGAAGTTGGGATAGCTTTCGGTGAGAACTTCTCACTCAAATTTCTTTTTCTAGTTATATATATATACTAGGATGCAGACGGTGCTTAGTAGCACCCGACACCCGTCATCCACAGACCATGGATGGCTTGTTTGTTTAATTGGTGTGTTATGAAAATTGATTGTGTTGTGGAATGATTGAATATTAAAATATTCTTGTGTTGAAAGGAAATAAAATATTTATATAGTTAAAAATATTTTATCGTTAAAAATATATTTTTAACGTGAATGTGAGTAAATAAATATTTATAAACAAATCGGCCGATTTATTTATATACACTGATTTGACTGATATTGATTGGGATGATAAATTTGACACATCGCCCAACTGCACGAATAAAAATATGTGTTTGTTGATTTGAAACCCCACACGGGTGTTGGGATGATATTTAAGTACACTAATCCCAATTATTTAATTGTATGTCGATCGATTGGTCGACAGGCTGTGTAAGCATTGATTATTTATATTTGATGCTTATGCAGTTGTGTGGTGCACCTTGGATGATGGTTGATTGTTGATCGTTGCTATTATATACATGTGTTGTATGGAATCCATATAATTAACGTTATATGGTGATTGATTGGGCCTCATTCCAATCGGGAAAATAATGAATATTATAAAAGGAAATTCATGTGTTGAAACTATTCATGTGTTGAGTGAAATATTTTATATAATAAAATTTACATCTTTATCATATTTACAATTAGAATCTACTTCACGGTGGAGTCTAATTAAAAATCAAACGATAGATACCATGATTTTATAAAATATTTTACATAACAAAAATAGTTGTGTGTTGAAAGGAATATAGATTCATGTGTTGAATAGAATATATATTCATTTGTTGAATAGAATAACGAATTATTGAAATATAAAGCCGTGTTGATTAGAGTTGCGCTATTTTGACGTGAACGATATTTATATCGATTTTATTCGTTTTACAATGAATATTGAAAAGTGATTTCAAAATTAATCAATATTCCCAATACGTGGATTGGACTAGAGTTGAATCGAAATTATCTTTGGAATATTTCGATGTGGGGTTTCGTGACTATGCAGATATTGTTATGGGAATTTGAAAGATATATTTTATATCATTATTTCCAATACGATATTTGTTGGTTTCAGAATTTGATATTGAATATAAGCCGGTATATTTTCTATTCAGAGCCTTGTATTTAATATCAAATGTGATTTGGGTTTATCGTGAATCGTGTTTTAGATGACATTGGTTCTTTAACCCAGTTAAAGGCAAGATGTTGATTTTTAAAAGGATTAAAACTAAGTGGAGTTTTAATTAATCTTTAATTAGATTAAAATGTGAATTGATAATTTAAATTATCAAATCTGAAAAGTGATCGAGAGTGGAGTATCACCAGTTTTGCTCCAAAGCGATAGTTAAATCTTTAATTAGATTTGAACGTGAAATGGTAATTAATTTTACCGATAACACCGTGGTGTTAGGTATGGAGTACTACCAGTTTTACACCAGGGGATGAATAGGTTGGGATTGGGAAACAAAATAAATAATTACTTCGGTGTGGTTCGCTAATCCCGACTAGTTCGAAATGATATCCAAAGGAAGATTATAGAATAAATTTAGAAGAATTTATCTTGGATAAAATTAATGGGAACCTTTCCCTAAGAATGTGATTTTGTGAATAAAAGAATGTTCTGAATTGGAATGAGGCGTTTGTTGTGTTTGTGTAACATTTGTTTATCATATACGTGAGTTATTCAGAAAGGCCGGGTTTATACCCATTTTGAATAACCGATTCGACGAGATGTCGAAGATGAAGACGGTGGTTGAAGACCGGAAGTCTTCACATCGTTTGGGTGATTACTGATGATCTTGATTGGGCTGTACACCCAAGATGAGGGAATCAGTTGGTGATCGTCCAGACGTACTTGGAGATGGATGGATATGCGAGGAAAGTGCCTCCGGTTTCGTTCAGACCCAGAGCGAACTTGTAAATGGATTGTGTGTCTGACATTGGATTTTATTCTGTGTTGATTGATCTCTATTAAATATACATCTGTTTGGCGACGGAGAATTTATTCTCTTGCTTAACGCCCTTCTCTGAGACGTACGAGCTCAGAGGTTGTATATCGATGGACATCAGTCGCACGGAGTGAATTGCCAGTGTGGCACGCGTAAGTGGCAATTGATCAGGGCTTCTGTTGAAAAGAAAAGTCTTGTGGTTGATGATCAAAACACGGCCTGTGTGGCGTAGCTTTGTGTATAACGTGAATTCGCGAGCCTCACACCTCGGTATGAGTCAAAAACGGGAGACGGACCGCTGGGAGAGCACGACATTTCTTTCTAGCTAGGGTGGTGTCAGTGACCTACCAGCCCTGACATTTATATACTTTTCACCTGTGTGGTTGTTGGAATGCGAGGCGCCTCGGATATAGGTCTGTAAGAACCGGGAAACGTGTGTTCAGGAATTGCCAATCCTCAAAAGTAAGAGAGGACCGGCCCAGCCGATTCCAAGGATCAAAGTGGGGTCTTGGGACATTTGCTAGAGTGTCTCGAACGTGGGGAGGAGCTTGCCCCTTGCCTCGACTCATGATGGAATCCAATTTCCAATACGTGATATTGCGGTTTTAATTGTAGAACTAGTATGGCGACATGATATATGGTACCCATGCCGCCTATGATTGATATTTATGATTGAAATTGTTTTGACACTATACACCTATGATAGTATCAAATGATTTGTTTTAAACGTATCAAGCATTATTTGGCTATTATAAGGGAAAACCCTATCCTCCGGCTTGTGTTGCATTGTGTGATGGGACCTGGGTCTTATAATAGCTTCATTTTTCCAAAGAGCATTGCGTTGTTTTGTTATATGCACTAGTATTCTTGGGAGGAAACCCGTTTCGTGTTATACGGTGTGGTCCCTTGAATTACTCCCTTTTTAAGTAAAGTTTTAAATAACTGTTTTAGTTCTCAGACCAGTCACATGACTGACCTGGAGTTTATTGTTTTAACCTAAACTCTGGGTGCCCCTATTTTCGACACGGGCAGCTAGTAGTTTTGGTTTTGCAGATTTATATTAACAGGATCCTGATTAACAGCTGGAACGATGCTCGGAAAGCTCTGTATCCGTGTATCACTTCTAGTTGTGTTTTGTATATTTTTCCGCTGCTATGTAATTCATTGTAATCTCTGATATTTGTTGAATGTAATTTATTCATTTATACTCTGTATATTCTTGTATCTGATGGGATTGTTGTAATATACAATGAAATGTTCTTCCTTCTGCGTTCCGATTTGTCCTGTTCTCAAAACGATCAGGGGTTTCGAACGGTCTTAGTCGGTTTAACGATCGATTCAGATCGAGCGAAATTCCTTGCCGTTACATAAACCATTCACAACATCATCACATAGCAGATCTCAGTCATAATCACATAGCAGATCTCAGTCATACACATATAATCATTCCATAGCAATTAAATAAACAAATTAATTATAAAGAAAAATGAAATCACACCTTCGTTAAATTCTGAATTTCTGTTCACATTCAAATTTGGCTGAATTTCAAAAGTTCTCCATTTCTGCTCTAGCCAGTTCCAGGTTGTAGATCTCGAAATCACGGTTTCAACGCAATTGAAATCATCGAATTCTGATAAGATTAGAGAGAGATATCATTGTTTTTATGTTAATTACAATTTTAAAATACTTAATTAATTAATTTTCTCTTAACCTTTCTTCTTCAAATCGTTATTTGGAACTAAGGCCGTGACTTTTTCCCTTTAGCTTCAATCTAGGGTTCATATTTGTGAGCACCAACATCGACGAGATGCAGATCAGACAACGCCACACTGAAGGGGACTGAGCGGCACACCAGGAGGTCCCCACGGCGACCCACTCGATCGCGTCAGGGAGGTGGTACGACGACTGTTACGGTGTGACTTCTGGGGGGTCTATTCTTGAAGTTTGGGACACTTGATGAGGATCAACTCGTATGGAATCGTAGAGGAAGAGAGTCTCTACGATATTGTCAAGAGGATGGACAAATTTTATTGAGAGGGTTTAGAGATTTTAAGGAATGAAAATTGGACTGTATTGGCCATTGAAAAATGTCCTGGCGGCGGCTTGTATATGGGGATTAGGGTTTGCAATGATTTTTGTGAATATTTATAATATTTAAATGTAAATTTTACAAATAAATCCATAAGTTCTAAACCAATCCAATTTTAGTCCAACAGGAGTTGACCCCACCCAATAGCCCCCGTTTCGGAAACAATAGGTTAGGTCTTGTCAGCCCAAACGACTGTCTATGGCCTGTTTTATTTAATTTAATATTTAAATCATTTATTTAATTAATTCCAGCTTACATTTAAATTCACCGGGGCCACATATGAGCTCAGAAAAATCCAGAAAAATTATTTCTGGCTTTGTTTCAAAGATACGGTCCTAACAAAATTAATTTCATCAAATTTCAAGACCATTGGAAAAATGGCTATTTTCAAGTCGATTAAATTTGACTAAAATTGACAAAACACATTTTCGTTTGCCATGCTCACATATTAATTCGAAAAATTACGAAAATTGAAACCTAGTAGTAATTTGACATTCCTATTCCAACAAAAGTGGTTTTGTCAAAAACGAAGGTCGTTTGCAAAATGGCTTTTTTTAAGGGCCATATATTATATTAAAAAATATATAAATTCTATAACGACATTTCTAAATTTTAAACTAGCCATAACTATTTATTTTTAAAGTGAAATTTCAGTTTCTTACATTCGTTAGGAAGATATGATTAAACAGAATTTTTTGTTTTACTGAAATCCGATTTATTTTGAATCCTGTACATTTAGTTAAAGTTTAAAAATCAAATTTTCAAACTATCGCGCCAGCTCTAACTGTTTTTATATTTAAATTAAATTTATTCATTTTAACTTCGATTAAAATAAATTTTTACTCGTTATTATTTAAAATAAACAATTTAAAGTATTAAATTTTCATTAAGTTTCCTAAAATAATTTTTTTAAATTGGTTTAGAGTTTGTGGGTTGTTACAATAGTAGTACGGCTGGACCGGTTCAGATGGGGAGAGTGGGTGACGTCAACATCGTTGGATCGGCTCGGATCGGGGTCTTTAGTTCGGCTCGGACCTTCCTGACCGGAGCGGCCTGCTCCAGAGTCTTGATCACGTGACCTCGTCACAACCATTGTTTGCTGATCTTCGTTAACTTCATTCTCTCGATTACTTTGGATTTCTTTGCCTTTTCCTTTGGCTATAATCTCCAATTCTTCAGTGATTAACCAACATGTACTTAAAGGTGTCAAAAACAGAGGATTAACTTCTTTGAACTTGAAGGTCCAAATAGTAGAATGATAATCCCAAAAAGCGGAGAATTCAAAAATTCTCAGTGAAAGCACCAAAATGTTAGATCCAAAATTGGCTCTAACACCCAAACGAGTAACGATTCCACTGAAATGAAATCAAAAAATGAAGAAAACACACAATTTATAGTGGCTCGGCGTTAAATAGCCTACGTCCACTTTCTACTCTTTGAATTGATGACTTGAATGCAAGTACAACAGTAATTCTCACTCAATTATCACTTATACAATGCATTGATTCACTCAATTTCCTTCACAATATGATTCAAAAGGTGATTGTAATCTGAATAAGTTGATGAAATTCGGATAGCAAAGGGGTTTGAGTTCTGAAAATGCCAAAAGATCCTTCCATATGTCCATTGATGGTGTATTTATAGGTGGAAAGTGCTCCTGGGATGGCTTCGGTTCGGATCTATGTGGCATCCATCCCATTATTATCGGGTTCGGATGGAATACAGTGGCAACAATGCATCAGGTTAGTGGCGAATGTGGGAAGAACATGGGTATAACCGCTCCGAATATTAAGGAAAACGTGGAGTGAAACTGTTGTGAGTCTGGGTTTGGATCGGGGGTGCTAGCAACCAGGGGATCGGATCGGTTTTGTCCCCTCCGATCCGATTCAACCTGTATTCTTTCTTTCTATGCTTTGCGCTGGTTTTCACTTGTCAAAAGAAATCCGATCCGATCGGACTTGAATGACAAAACATTCTTCATTCTTTTGATCTTTTAATCTTTGGGTAGCCTAGTTCACAAAGTAGGCTAACGGCGATAATACATGCAAACAGTTTTCATTACGATTGAATTTACGGCTTGGTTGTTCGAGTTCTAACGCGTGTCAGTTTCAATTGTGGAAATTAAATATTCAGAAAATGGTTTAGGCACCACAAAAATTGAAATGTGGTCTCAAGGCATATTCCATTGCATTCAAAATATTATTTTACGTTTAGATCGCCTATTGACACGTGTCAATCGGAGTCGGACCCATTTAGCTCATTTCGTACCTTCCACTATAAATATGGGCATGTAGTTCGAGAATAATATTATTTCATTCTCAAACCCAAACCCTAAATGCCATGAAAATGTAACATTCAATGATCCATGTTGCACCTCTAAATCTGACAACTTTCAACCATAGCATCTAACATGAAAGTTTCTCTATCATCGATACAGAGTCATACATATTCGTCCATCGATCTGATCAATAGTGTGTACGAAATTGAGACAAATCGAAACTGCCCAGTTTTGTATTTTGACCGGCATATGTCACATCATCGAGAATTAGAATATGGCACCAAAAGTAGTAGTGTGGAGTATTGAAAAATGAAGAGGTTAGTTGTGATTTAATGTAACGGCGCGATTTTCGACCCTCTGAAAACCGTGTCATTTTTGAAAGAAATTAGAAGATGAGATAGAAAAGATAGAACTAATAGAATAGAAGAATAAGAAGTTATCAGAAATCTCACAGCGGAATTTAAAAATACAAATACATTACATCATAGGGTCTAATACATCATAATACATCAACAACTTACATCATCATAGTACATTCACATAATAATACATCATGATAGGGAAATACAAATCTAACTGGATACATAGGTGTAGTTAAAACTACTAGACTTGTCCTGCAACTTGAACTTCGTAAGGTTCCATTTGCCAACCTGAATTACTTTCCTACTCATAATAAATATTTTGAGTACCCAAGAGTTTAGGGAAAACACAGAAAATAAACTCCGGGTCAGTCAGGGGACTGGTGTGAGTAAACACAGTTAAAAAGATGTAAACAGGGAAATAAGGAATAAGGTGTTCCGTTATTAATAGATTCAATTACTTTAGAAATCTTAAACCCAATTCCATAACTAACATATGGAAAATGACCCTTGTATTTTGATATCAAAACGTTTGATATTTACGATAGTATTTATCAAATAAATAATCATCTAGTGAATCGCTTGCATCTCACGTTCACGTACATAAAAAAAAATCTAAAACCGTCGAGCGCTTATTGGAATTTGGTTTCTAACTGACAGGGTATGGGAGCACCCACCGATCAGTGTACTCTAGAGAGGATACACTGGGGTTCAACAAGAACATCCCACAACCCGGCCACACATGACCGTCCACTCATTTAGCTTGAGTGTAACGAATATATTACCACCTCCACGGTCGGGAATGACCCACCGATTACCGAAGGTAACAGAGGTGAATATAGATTTAGAAACAAAAGGAATTACTCTAGATGGTGATAATATACCCTGCTTGGGTATGACCCAACTAGCCATGCTGCCTAGCCCAACTATTGTCTTTCCGGGTTGTGAGGTTTGAAGTCACGTTTACCGTTTCACGGATTATTCTTCAACGACTTTGAATGTCACACCGTCCTATCTGACAGATCACTCATTTGTTTCCACAAATATATTTTGGGTATAAGGCTAAAGAAACGAATCTCTCCGCCACCAACATAACACACTTATGTAAAGTCGATGTGTAAAATCTGATCGATATACGTTGTCAGACATCCGACTGTTCGGATCTGTTCTGGGATTGAACAGACCGAGGATACTATTTTGGAATAGTCCTTGCATCCTTCATTTTTATCGATTTCCGGTATACGTCGTATAAATTCGAGTCGAAGTGGAATGTAGATTACGGACTCTTCGAAACGGTGTACGAAATATCTTTTATAGTCGATAATTGATTATCAGCTTAACTGTCTTTATTTCAGTTGCACGTTCTGTTATTTAGAGTTTATATACAGTATATATTTATCTGGTTCATATCTGGATATCTTAAATATCTTTTACAATTGTATAGTTAAAGTGTGTGCGTCGCACACAAGATGTTATACAGTTTTTATCATTATTTGGATGTGTATAGAAAAAGCCCGTGCTTCGCACACGGTATCTTTCTTTGCTTATCATCGATATTTAGACGATGTTCTATACTCCAGTTTGCTTTGTAAAATATTTATTATGTTTATTTTAACTTAAATAAATTGTTTAATAATTTATTTAAATTTAATTATCTTAATATCTTAAGTTTCCAACTCGTCGATCTCCTTCGGACAACTTCGATTCTTTGACCTCACTGTCACTTTCATTGTTCCACTTGCCTAAGACAAATTAAATAAACATTCTATTTTTATTTAATTAATTAATTATTAGTTAATTATATTTTATTTACTTATTTAATTAAAACGGTTTTTAATTAAATTCTTGGATTTGAAAACCGTTTTCTTTCTTTCATTGCCAAGTCGAACTCGGCATTTCAAAACTGATGATCAACATGGGTTGATCACCGATTTTCCCTTGCCAAACTCGACTGGATCACCATCTTCAGCTTGCCAAACTTCCTGCCTTGCCAAGCCTCCCGATCAGCTCCATTTCCCTTGCCAAGACCTTCTGCCTTGATCCAGCTACACCGTGCACAACTGTGCACGTGCACACCGCCACTGGCCAACTGCAGACCTCCGATCCCCCTCCGACAAGTCGCCTTGCCTTCTCCGATCATCTATGACCAGTCACCACCGTCACCAGTCACCTCCTTCTCCAAAACCCCCTTCAACATTTTCAAACCGAAACTGCTTCTTCGATACCCCCCACCGACATCGACCTCGTCCGACACCCTCCGACCCCCTGGAGACCTCGCACCGCCGCCGATAGCTGCCCCAACTTCCGACGCCGCTCCTCCCCAAGTTCTGGCCCACTCGATCCATCGTGGACCCCACACGACCTCTGGAAATGCTCGAACCCATTTCGCTTCTCAGAACATAAATCGAGCTCGTTAGCTCAATCCACTTGCTGGAAAAATTATCTGATATTTTTCCCATGATCCCCGAAGTCTCAGCCTCCTCCACGCTCCACGCCTTGGCGTTCAACGACGTTGATCATCGGATTTTGGCGAAAATGCCATTTTCGTCCATCTCGACTTATCTACCCAGTCCCAACATTTAAAATCTTGAAAACACTTTTAAAAATCATCGTTTGGCATGTCGATTACATTCATAAACCTGTATTTCGATTCTGTGATGTTTGAAAATTTAAGTGTTGAGTTTGAGACAGAGAACAAACTGTTCTTGTCTGTTTGGGTTTTCAAAACAAAATGTTCACGCTCTGATCTCTCTAAATGTTTGTAAAGGTTTGAGTATACATAATTAACTCCTACGTATACACACATGTCTTGTGTTTTAAAACAAATCAAAGTGTAGTTTAAAATCAGAGAGTATTTGGTTTTAACAGAGGAAACATAGCAGTATTTTCCTTGTTCACAGTTTAAACTATAAACCCATTTCCCAACCTACTATCCCTTATATACAGAGTTTACTAATGAATATAAACGAGGTGTTCTAGCATCTAAAAGAGTGTTAACATCATGATATAACTTGCAGTAACATATATACATGAAATGAGTAAAACTGTTTACAGTAAACAACATCAAACATTAGCTAAGTGAGGTTTACTCACTTGTAAACTCTTCAAATTTCTTGCTTGTGAAATGTTATAAATCTCAGCAAAAACTCTTGAGTTTGTGTAAAAGGAAATGCATGGAAATGGGCATGTATTTATAGGCAACATCATACTATAGTTTTCTACAGCAAAAAGCTTTTCTACCTACCCCTTCACTCTCTCTCTTCGAATGGCTCACAAATGTTACAGCATACACCAAAGTACATTGCATAAAAGAAAATTTTACCAACCCCTTTTTCTCTCCTATAAGTACACACGCCTCATACTTTCATTAAATGCCCATCTTGTTTTCATTAGATGCAAAGCTTAACCCTTCTTGTCAAGATAAAGAATGATTTCCTTCCTTGGATATTTTGCTGAAAGTCTTTATCCATGCGTATGTATTATATTTGAGACGATTTAGGTGATGGTTCTAAATTCTTAGCTACACTAAAATGATGTTGAATTAAGGTCCTTGAAAAACTTCATTGTTATTGATGTTTAAATCAATTTGTCAATTGTTTTGTGTACCCTTTATGTGTATATGTGTATGGCCGAATTGTTTTCATGTGTCTACTTCATGATTTATTTTCCAGTCCTTTAAGTGATCACTATCCTTTTACATGTAGGCTTTGTCATTATCATTTGATTTTGGTTTTAAGCTTTAATTTGCAAAGAGATTAAGTTACACTTATATATGTTGCTAACATTTCCAACATTTATCTTTGTTAGGATTTAATGACTAAAATTGTTGCTTATGTATTTAGTGCAAATCATATATGTATATACATACATATAGGTGATTATATACATTTTAATTGGTTGAGCAACTCAAATATATTTTAATTTCCTCATTAAAATAGATATCAGATGCTTGAAAAATCCAGCCATTACAGACTGCCCCACTTAAAAGAATTTCGCCCCGAAATTACATAAGAAAGATAGAAAGTTTCCAAAAGAAAATATTTCATAAACTGGTTGTTTTAGTACACATTCACATACGACTAGTTCTATACTAACACTAGTCTCGATACATACAATAATACTAGACTTGACTACTCAAGTTCTAAACTGCCCCAAAATATACATACGTAACTATCCTCCTCCAGTCTCTGTCCTACTACTCGTCGTCAGAGATATCTATTATCTCTACGACCTCCTTGTCATCAGATATATTAATGACTTCAACTACGTCTTCTGAATCTGTCTCTTCCTCGTCATCCTCTATATAAATCAGACCCACTGGTGGTATTAAATATAGCCTCACCACGGGGTATCCATACTCACCGAATACTTGTACTCCTCCTCCTGCTATGCGAAACTCGACGAGAACTTGTTCCAATCTATTCCATATCGCTGTCCTTTGGGCTACTTGCTCTTCTTGCTGGTTTCCCGTAGCAATGACTGGGGTTCCCGGAATAACTTGGTCTTCTTCTTCCTCTTCTTCTTCTTCTTCGTATTCTTCCTCTTCTTCCTCTTCAGCGTCCATATACTCAACTTCTTCCTCCTCCTCGTCACCCTCATCTCCTTCCCCATAACCGCCAACACTCCCTTCATTTCCTAACACTTCATCCTCATCAGTAAAGTCTTGGTGTCCTCCATCTTGTTCTAATGGTTCGTTCCTGCCAAGCACTGATCCTTCTGATGATATGTGTGTACCTTCGTCGTCGATGGGTGATCTCTCTCGGTTGTTGTCGGAATCTCCTACTCTTTGTCTCTTTGCTCGCAGCCTAAGAAACTGGAGTGGTGTCACCCTCTTTCTTGCCGTGGTCTTCCATACTGGAGCCATCTAACACGTAAGCAAGAATATAGAACTCATCAGTGATGTAAACATACAAGAGAGTTCATAAGTCCTAATAAACTGAATCCATAAAACACACATGCAAATGCTCCCAGAAATGTAGAAATCGAAATTTCATTATATTTAACTATACCAAAGTAAATCATACCTAACCCGTAGGAAAATCTGGGTATAATTTCTTTATATGCTTCTCGGTCTCCCACGTACAGTCTTTCGGGTTTTCGCTCCACTGGATCTTTAGTAGCCTCACCACTTTGTTGCGAAGTTGCTTTCCCTTTCGGTCAATAATACTAAATGGATGTCTTATCACTGTCAAATCTGGCTCGATCTCTATCTCTTGCTGAACAGAGGGTTCCAGAATTAATGATGGATTGTGCATACATTTTCTCAAGTGTGATACGTGAAATACGCTGTGAATTCCCGCCATATATTCTGGTAATTCAACTTTATATGCTTGAAAACCAATTCTTTCTAAGACGCGGAAAGGTCCAACATATCTTGGTGCTAACTTTCCATATTTTCCAAATCTTACTACTCCCTTCATTGGTGAGATCTTCACGAAAACTAGATCTTCTATTTCGAATACTAAATCTCTTCGCCTTTTATCGACATAGCTTTTCTGGCGATCCTGGGCTTCGTTCATTCTCAGCTTCACTAATTCCACTTTCGCTGCTGCCTCTCGTATCATATCCGGACCAAGTACCAATTTGTTTCCGGACTCCACCCAACATGCAGGCGCTTTACAAGGTCTCCCATATAATGCTTCATATGGTGCCATTTGTATACTCGCCTGGTAACTGTTATTATATGAAAATTCTACTAGGTGTAAATGATCTTCCCATGATCCTCCAAAATCTAAAATACACGCTCTTAGAAGATCTTCCAATATACGATTAACTCTTTCCGTCTGACCGTCCGTTTGAGGATGGTAAGCTGTACTGAAATTTAATCTTGTTCCCAACGTTCTCTACAAAGCTTCCCAAAATCTACTTGTGAAAATGGTATCTCTGTCGCTTAAAATGCTCGTTGGAATACCATGCAGTCGTACTATCTCTTTCATGAATACTTCGGCTAATGTTATGGCAATGCGCGTTGGTTTCACTGGAATAAAGTGCGCACTCTTAGTTAACCGATCTACGATTACCCAAATCCCTTCGTAGCCTCTCCTTGTTCTTGGCAAACCATCGATGAAGTCCATCGATATCATTTCCCACTTCCAGTTGGGAATCTCTAATGGCCGTAATAGTCCAGCAGTCTTTTGATGGTCTCCCTTGACTTGCTGACAACATAGACATTCATTTACGAAAGTAATGATATCTTTATTCATTCCTGACCACCAGAATACTCGTCTCATATCGTGATTCATTTTATGAATTCCTGGATGGATGCTCAACTTTGATGCATGGCATTCTTTTAAAATCTCCTGTCTTATCCCATCCACGTTAGGTACGCATAATCTGCCGTTTATTCTCAATACTCCTTGATTGTCCAACTCGAAGTCGGTCTCTTTTCCGTTTGTGACTCCTCGAATAATCTTTTCCAGTTTGGGATCCCTTTTCTGATTACTCATTATCCTTTCTTGGAGAGTCGGTGTGACTTCCAAAAGTGATAATATCGCATTTCTACTCAAGGCATCTGCCACTACGTTCGCTTTTCCCGGTGTATAAATGATATCCAAGTCATATGATGCAAGAAATTCTAACCACCGCTGTTGTCTCAGATTTAAATCTTTTTGAGTGAACAGATACTTCAATGGTTTATGATCGGTGAAAAGTTCGAATCTCTCACCCAAAAGATAATGTCTCCACATCTTTAGTGCGAAAACCACTGCCAATAACTCTAGGTCGTGAGTTGCGTAATTCTTCTCGTGAATCCTTAACTGCCTACTTGCATATGAAATCACTTGTCCCTTCTGCATTAACACCGCTCCTACTCCCTTTCCACAAGCATCGGTGTAAACTGCAAATCCGCTCGTTCCATCGGGAACAGCTAATACTGGTGCTTTTCTTTAGTTCTTGAAACGATTCTTCACACTTTGGGTCCCAAATAAACTTTTGGCCCTTCTTTGTTAACTTGGTCAGATGTGACGATATTTTGGAGTAGTCTCGGATAAATCTTCGATAGTATCCTGCCAGTCCTAGGAAACTACGAATATCTGTTGGTGTTTGAGGTTGTTTCCATAGTTGTACTGCATCTACTTTAACTGGGTCTACTGATATCCCATCTCCGTTTACTATGTGCCCCAAAAATCTCACTTCCGATTTCCAAAAGTGACATTTTGAAAACTTTGCCTTCAACACGTGTTTCCTTAGAGTTTCTAGCACTACTCTAAGATGACCACGGTGTTCTTCTTCGGTTTTTGAAAAGATTAAGATATCGTCAATGAAAACGAGAACGAATTTATTAAGAATTTTCCTAAAGACTCTGTTCATCAGATCTACGAAGAAAGCTGGTGCGTTGGTTAGTCCGAACGGCATAACCAACCATTCATAAAAGAAATCTGGGCCTCTGAATGCTGTTAAAGGAATACAATCTTCAGAGATTCTCAATTGGTGAAATCCTGTTGCTAAATCCATCTGGGAGAATACCGTTGCTCCGTGTAATTGATCGAAAAGGTCATCAATTCTAGGTAATGGATATCTATTTCGGATGGTTACCTTAATTAATTCTCGGTAGTCCACACACAGTCGTAAGGACCCATCAGACTTTACTACAAAAACTACCGCAGAGCCACAACTAGAAAAACTAGGTCGGATTAAGCCTTTACTCAGCAAATCCCGAGTTTGTTTCTCTAATTCCTGAACTTCCTTGGGAGCCATCCGTCTCTTTGGTTGAATCATTTGTCTAGCTCCTGGGACTAAATCAATTCGGAATTCGATCTCTCGATGCGGAGGTAAACTTCCGACTTCCTCGAATACATCCTTGAATTCTCTTACTACTTCCAAAGTGTCGAGACTTTCTTGAGGTGCTTCTAAAGCGTATAGAAAACTACAGGTGTGAATTCCCGATTTCCCACAAGTTATTCTAGCTTTTCGCTCTAAGCTAGTTATAAGGGTTATGATTTCTTTATCACATTTTATCTTGGCTTGGAACTTGCTTAACCAGTCTAATCCAAGTATAAAATTGAAACTTTTGAAGTCTAGAACATAGAAGTCAAATCGAAAAGAGTGTGAGAGATATAAGAGAGTTATATCCTCACAACACATTTTAAGCTCAGTTTCCCCCCTATGGGGTTTGATACGCAAATGGGGTTTGGTGATATAATTGGTTTAAGGTCAAACTGATCTATGGTTTCGGCTGAAATAAAACTGTGTGAAGCGCCGGTATCAAATAAAACACGAAGGTAAATTCTATTAAACTGTAAAGTACCTTCCAGCACTCCCTTCCCTTTCACATTCTGAGAAGTAGACGGTTTATCTTTGATTGTAAAAACCCTAGGCTGTGGTGCCCTCTTCATCAATGGACAGTCTTTCACCATGTGTCCTGATGACAGTTGAAACAGAGATTCTTCACTACCATCTCGTTCCTCTGATTCTGGTTCTGGTTCTGATTTTGTTGCTGAGGTTTCTGTTGCTGTCTCGGGTGTTGCTGGGGTTTCTGTTGCTGTTGTGGGTATTGCTGGGGTTTCTGTTGCTGTTGTGGGTATTGCTGGGGTTTCTGTTGCTGTTGTGGGTATTGCTGGGGTTTCTGGTTCCCCTTTTGTTTACAGAATCGTGCAATGTGTCCCTTTTGCTTGCAGTTGTGACACACCACATTCTTAAATTTACCTTCCACAGTCTGTTGCCCCGTCTTAGCTTGGCCCTGATTATCATTCCAATCTGGGTTGACCTTTCTTTTCATGATATTCACCCCACTCGTCTCCCCAGTCTGGATCCTCGCTCCTGGTTTCTTTGTATCTAGTGCTTCATATCTGAGTGCTAGGTCTACTAGTTCCACAAATGGATCCTTCAAATGTCCCATCATCCTTCCTTGCAGATTATCTCTAAGACCAGCAACAAACATCTCGTTCTTTTTCAAAAGAGTATTTATCAGCTCCGGTCCAAAGATTGAAAGTGCGTTGAACTGGTTTTCGTACTCAGCGACAGACATGCTTTCCTGCTTTAAGTCAATGAAGTCTCGGTACATCCTTGTCCTTCCAGTAGCAGGTAGATACTGACCTTCAAAAGCTTCTTTTAATATGGGCCAAGTAAAGTTTTCCTAAGGAGTGTTAGCAGTCTGGGCATCCCACCATATTGCTGCGGCTCCTTCCAGATTCCATGAAGCTACGAGACGCTTATGCTCGTCATCCAACCTCAGTCCTTTAAAAATCTTCTCACACGACCTAATCCATGCTTGGACTCCGACCAGTGATTCGGTACCTCTGAAAATCTTTCCTCCCAGAGCTGTGTAATTCTTACAGACCATAGCAAAGTTAGGCTGAGTTGGTGCCCGGATTACTTCAGTAGTATCCACTTGGGTCTGGTTAGCAGTGTGTCCGTTTGTCGTAGTTTCTCCGCTTGCTCCTCGGCCTCTTCCTCCACGAGAACTCATTTTCAACTCCTTGAGTACACGGATTGAAATTTTATTAACTAAATTGGAAAAATATGTCGAGGGATTACCTAAGTAACTATGATCTACCTATATTAAAAATATAGTTTTTAGTAAAAATACGCTCTCTTACTATTTCAAAGCCTAAATGTTTCCGAAGAACATAGGCTCTGATACCAACTGTAACGGCGCGATTTTCAACCCTCCGAAAACCGTGTCATTTTTGAAAGAAATTAGAAGATGAGATAGAAAAGATAGAACTAATAGAATAGAAGAATAAGAAGTTATCAGAAATCTCACAGCGGAATTTAAAAATACAAATACATTACATTATAGGGTCTGATACATCATAATACATCAACAACTTACATCATCATAGTACATTCACATAATAATACATCATGATAGGGAAATACAAATCTAACTGGATACATAGGTGTAGTTAAAACTACTAGACTTGTCCTGCAACTTGAACTTCGTAAGGTTCCATTTGCCAACCTGAATTACTTGCCTACTCATAATAAATATTATGAGTACCCAAGAGTTTAGGGAAAACACAGAAAATAAACTCCGGGTCAGTCAGGGGACTGGTGTGAGTAAACACAGTTAAAAAGATGTAAACAGGGAAATAAGGAATAAGATGTTCCGTTATTAATAGATTCAATTACTTTAGAAATCTTAAACCCAATTCCATAACTAACATATGGAAAATGACCCTTGTATTTTGATATCAAAACGTTTGATATTTACGATAGTATTTATCAAATAAATAATCATCTAGTGAATCGCTTGCATCTCACGTTCACGTACATAAAAAAAATCTAAAACCGTCGAGCGCTTATTGGAATTTGGTTTCTAACTGACAGGGTATGGGAGCACCCACCGATCAGTGTACTCTAGAGAGGATACACTAGGGTTCAACAAGATCATCCTGCAACCCGGCCACACATGACCGTCCACTCATTTAGCTTGAGTGTAACGAATATATTACCACCTCCACGGTCGGGAATGACCCACCGATTACCGAAGGTAACAGAGGTGAATATAGATTTAGAAACAAAAGGAATTACTCTAGATGGTGATAATATACCCTGCTTGGGTATGACCCAACTAGCCATGCTGCCTAGCCCAACTATTGTCTTTCCGGGTTGTGAGGTTTGAAGTCACGTTTACCGTTTCACGGATTATTCTTCAACGACTTTGAATGTCACATCGTCCTATCTGACAGATCACTCATTTGTTTCCACAAATATATTTTGGGTATAAGGCTAAAGAAACGCATCTCTCCGCCACCAACATAACACACTTATGTTAAGTCGATGTGTTAAATCTGATCGATATACGTTATCAGACATCCGACTGTTCGGATCTGTTCTGGGATTGAACAGACTGAGGATACTATTTTGGAATAGTCCTTGCATCCTTCATTTTTATCGATTTCCGGTATACGTCGTATAAATTCGAGTCGAAGTGGAATGTAGATTACGGACTCTTCGAAACGGTGTACGAAATATCTTTTATAGTCGATAATTGATTATCGGGTTAACTGTCTTTATTTCAGTTGCACGTTCTGTTATTTAGAGTTTATATACAGTATATATTTCTCTGGTTCATATCTGGATATCTTAAATATCTTTTACAATTGTATAGTTAAAGTGTGTGCGTCGCACACAAGATGTTATACAGTTTTTATCATTATTTGGATGTGTATAGAAAAAGCCCGTGCTTCGCACACGGTATCTTTCTTTGCTTATCATCGATGTTTAGACGATGTTCTATACTCCAGTTTGCTTTGTAAAATATTTATTATGTTTATTTTAACTTAAATAAATTGTTTAATAATTTATTTAAATTTAATTATCTTAATATCTTAAGTTTCCAACTCGTCGATCTCCTTCGGACAACTTCGATTCTTTGACCTCACTGTCACTTTCATTGTTCCACTTGCCTAAGACAAATTAAATAAACATTCTATTTTTATTTATTTAATTAATTATTAGTTAATTATATTTTATTTACTAATTTAATTAAAACGGTTTTTAATTAAATTCTTGGATTTGAAAACCTTTTTCTTTCTTTCATTGCCAAGTCGAACTCGGCATTTCAAAACTGATGATCAACATGGGTTGATCACCGATTTTCCCTTGCCAAACTCGACTGGATCACCATCTTCAGCTTGCCAAACTTCCTGCCTTGCCAAGCCTCCCGATCACTCCATTTCCCTTGCCAAGACCTTCTGCCTTGATCCAGCTACACCGTGCACAGCTGTGCATGTGCACACCGCCACTGGCCAACTGCAGACCTCCGATCTGTAACAACCCGAAAATCTGGGCCAGTTTAAAATTTTTATTTTGGCAATTTTAGCGAATTTTGATTATTTAAAATGAATTATTTTAAATAATATTGACGAGAAATTTATTTTGAATATAATTCGACGTATATATTATATACGTCGTCGTTAGAATATAAATAATTATATATAATTATAAATAGAATTGAAAATGGCGCGGTAGTTCGATAATTCAATTTCAAACTTAAATTGAACGTACCGGGTGCAAAATAATCCGGATTTTAGTGAAACCAAAAATAATAGGATCTAATTGTGAATATCTTTCCAATGAATCCGAATAATTGAAATTTCATAGCGGGGATCAAAAGATATGTCCAGTTGAAAATTCTGAATAGTCGCTATGGAATTCAGGCCCTTAAAAATGGACATTTTGCAAATGACCTCGGATCTCGACGAAACCAGTTTTGTTGGGTCCGCATTGTCAAATTATGCTAGATTCCAAATTTCATAATTTTCTGAATCAGTATGTGAGCGTGGCGAAGGAAAACGCGTTTGACCAGTTTCAGTTGATTTTAATCGACTGGAAAATGGCCATTTTTCTAACGGTCTCATAATTCGACGAAACTAGTTTTGTTAGGACCGTATCGTCAATACGAAGCTAGAAAATATTTTTCGGGAATTTTTCGAGTTAGTATGTGACCCCGGTAATTTGAAATGTACGTTTAAAATTCAATATAGTGATTTAAATGTAAATTCAACGAAAACTGATCGAAACGATGGAATCAGCTTGCGATACATATCCCATTGTGTTCGGAATGAGGGTAAAACGTTAGGGACGACAGGCGGTGGGTCTCGTTTCGAGGTCGAGAATAAAAGTTGCTTTTTGTGGAAAATTAAATAATAAAATAATAATAAAAAAAACCTTTTCTCCCCGTTAACCCGCTCTGGCCCCCCCTTTCCTTTTTATCGAAACAGAAATCAAAATAATAAAAAAAAAGAAGAAGGAAAGAGGACGGAGCAGCCGCCACCACCCGCCATCGTGGGTCCCTCTGCCTCCTCACGCCACCCGCCTCCTATCGCAGCCTCCCCCTCCGTTCGAACTCCCTCTCCTCCCCAAGACGCGGCGCTCGAAGGTCAGAACCGCCCCAACCCTAGCGCCTCCAGCCTGCATCGCCGACCACCCAGCCTCGCCACCGCCTGAGCAACCTTCGACCGCGACGGCCCATCTCCCCCCCTTCCAATTAAACTGTAAGTTTTAATTTCAATTTAGTTAATTATTTATTTTGATAATTTTCAGTAATTACTTTAAAAAAAAAAAAGTTAGTTTATATGAGAATGGCAAAGTTAGATTTTTAAATGTATAAGACGTTTATAAAAATATGATTTTTATATTTTTAAAGTATTAAAAATATGATTTTTATATTTTTAAAGTATTAAAATTATGATTTTTATATTTTTAAAGTATTAAAAATATAGTCTTTACTATATAGATGATGTCAAAATATGATTTTTGTTTAAGTAAAGAATTAAAAATATAAATTTTACATGATAGGCATATTAAAAATATGATCTTTATATGTGTAGAAAAATAAAAATGAGATTTTTATAAAGATGAAATCTTTAAATTTGAAAAGGCGAAATCTTTATTTTTATAAAGTTGAAAGCTTTATTTTAATAAAGGCGAAATCTATATGTTTATAAAGACGGAAACTTTATATAGAGAATAGCGTGATAAAATTCGATTTTTATAAATTGAATAACGAAGTAAAAATTCGATTTTTATATATTGAATAGCGAAGTAAAAATTCGATTTTTACATATGTAGTGGCTACAGCAACGAAGATGCGATGACGATGAAGATTTCTATCAATGAAGTGCCGTGGAGCTAGGATAGCTATATGTGAGAATTTCTCACCTTTCAATTTCTTTTCTAATTATATATATATACTAGGATGCAGACGGTGCTTAGTAGTACCCGACACAATCGTCCACAGACCATGGACTTGTTTGTTTGGTTGCATAGCTTAGTTATATGATTTGATTTGAATTTGGTTGTTTGGTGAATTAGATTGATGTGTGAATGGCGTGGGCCTTCACTAGACCGGGGATAAGGCTAGGCCTCGTCCCGTTTCTAGTATCGTGCCGTTATGCCGCCGAAATTTTCTAAAATATGTTAGAAAATAAAAATATCATTTTATTGTGTAAATGAATAATAGAAATTCATATGTTGGAATAAAATGTTTTATCGTTAAAAATATAATTTTTAACGTGAATATGAATATAGTGAAAGTGAATAAAATAAAATATTCATTTACAAATCGGACGGTTTGTTTATGTACACCTATTTGAAGGACATTGATTGGGACGATAAATTTTACACATCGCCCAACAGCACAAATAAAATATGTGTTTGATTGTTTGAAACCCCACACGGGTGTTGGGATGAAATTTGAAGTTCACTCATCCTGATTTATTAAATATGTCGATCAGTTGATTGACAGACTGTTTTAAGCGTTAGATATCTATATTTGATGCTTATACAGTGTAGTGCACTTTGGTTGATGGTTGATTATTTTTCCATGCTATCATATACGTGTGTTGTATGAAAATCCATATAATTAACTTTATATGGTAATTGATTGGGCCTCATTCCAATTTGAAAAATAAAG
Source organism: Allium sativum (assembly GCA_030737875.1). Taxonomy (NCBI): domain Eukaryota; kingdom Viridiplantae; phylum Streptophyta; class Magnoliopsida; order Asparagales; family Amaryllidaceae; genus Allium; species Allium sativum. The sequence goes on from CM060919.1 coordinate 796,927,953, forward strand.
AATAATGTAAAATAAAGGTTCATGTGTTGACAGTACTCATCCATTGAGATTGGTCATGTGTTGAACGAAATATTTTAGTAATAAAATTTACATCTTTATCAATATAAAATAAAGGTTCATGTGTTGACAGTACTCATCCATTGAGATTGGTCATGTGTTGAACGAAATATTTTAGTAATAAAATTTACATCTTTATCAATATAAAATAAAGGTTCATGTGTTGACAGTACTCATCCATTGAGATTGGTCATGTGTTGAACGAAATATTTTGATAATAACAACTATTTTGAAAAAGAAATATTTGAAATAGAATATTTGAAAATAGAAATTTATGAAGCCGTGTTGATTAGATTGACGCCATTTTGACGTGAACGATATTTATATCGATTTTATTCATTTTGAAATGAATTGAATATAAAACGATTTCGAAATGAATTGAATATAAAACGATTTCGAAATGAATTGAATATAAAACGATTTCGAAATGAATTGAATATAAAACGATTTCGAAATGAAATGAATTGAAAACGATTTCGAAATGAAATGAATTGAAAACGATTTCGAAATGAAATGAATTGAAAACGATTTCGAAATGAAATGAATTGAAAACGATTTCGAAATGAATTGAATATAAAACGATTTCGAAATGAATTGAATATAAAACGATTTCGAAATGAAATGAATTGAAAACGATTTCGAAATGAAATGAATTGAAAACGATTTCGAAATGAAATGAATTGAAAACGATTTCGAAATAAATTGAATTGAAAACGATTTCGAAATGAATTGAATTGAAATTGAATTGAATTCAAATTGAATTGAAATTTGAATTGAATAGAAACGAATTTATAAAGAAGAATTCAATTTTTCTTTGGATTGAAATGGAAGTTGAAATTGTTTTTGAAACGAATTTAAAACTATTTATATAATTCGTTTTAAATAGAAATCGACGAAATATATATTATATATATTATATATATAAAATAATGGCCTGAATAGAACGCGCCGCGCCGCGACAGTTCGTGAATTTCGACCATTTATTTCAAACGGACATTACGGGAGATCCGACCGTCGGATTCTCCTAAAACCGGAACCGTTGGGTTCGTATCGAAAAGAACTTTCTAACGAATATTAGAAATTCAAAATCTAACGGTTGGATTTGGAGTTACGTCCAAATCAAATTTGAAAAAGGTCGTTGTAAGTGCAGTTCGATGGCCGTTGATGGAAATCGACTGTACGGACCTTGATAAAATTATTAAAAATAATAATAATTTGTGTAAAATCATAAGAAATGATTTAGAAAGAATTGGTATGAAAAACTCCATATTTGAAAAGATAAAAATAGATTTTTATCGAAATGAACTAGTTTTGAACCAGAAATATAATTCTATTTATTTTTAAATAAATAAATTGAATTTGAAAAGGGTTCTAAAAATAACCAGAATTTCCAATGATTGCATTGGAGTGGATTTGAATCGAAATTGTCTTCGGAATATTTCGATGTTGGAATTCGTGATTATACAGATGTTGTTATGGAAATTTGAAAGATATATATATATTTATATCGTTATTTCCAATACGACATTTGTTAATCGTAGAATTTGATATTGAATATAAGCTGATATATTTTCTATTCAGAGCCTTATATTGAATATCAAATGTGATTTGGGTTTGTCGTGAATGGTGTCTTCACTAACACTGTTCTTGAACCCAGTTGAGAAAAGATTAAATCTTTTTATTTAGATTTAATGAAGTGTACCAATTAAAAATGATATTTAATTGGAATTGAATTGGTATTGATTTTTGGGTTTATCGTGAACAGTGTTTTAAATAACACTTGTTCTTTAACCCGATAATTAATGGAATGTGATTTTGGGTTTATCGTGAAACGTGTTTTAAATGACACTGATTCTTTAACCCAGTCGAAGATTAAAACTAAGTGGAGTTTTAATGAATCTTTAATTAGATTGAAAAGATCGAGAATGGAGTATCACCAGTTTTGCTCCAGGCGATAGTTAAATCTTTAATTAGATTTGAACGTGAAATGGTAATTGAATTTACCGATAACACCGTGGTGTTAGATATGAAGTATAACCAGTTTTACTTCATGGGATGAATAGGTTGGGATTGGGAAATTAAAACAAATGATTACTTCGGTAAGGTTCGTTAATCCCGACTAGTTTGAATCGATATTCAAAAATAGATTAAAGAATAAATTTAAAGGATTTATCTTTGATAAAATTAATGGGAACCTTTCCCTATGAATGTGAAATTTAGAAACTAACTGTCGGTTAGCTAAGCAGAATGGTTTTCTGGATATTGATCTGATGTTGGTTTCGGCCTTCGGGGTTAATATTTAGGGAATTATTCTCTTGATTAATTTACGGTTAGTGACTAATGAATTGGAATGAGGCGTATGTTGTGTTTGTGTAACACTTATTCAAAATATATGCGAGTTATTCGGAAAGACCGGGTTTATCCCATTTTGAATAACCGATACGACGATAAGTCGAAGATGAAGACGGTGGTCGAAGACCGGAAGTCTTCACGTCGTTTGGGTGATTACTGATGATCTTGATTGGGCTGTACACCCAAGAAGATGGAAACAGTTGGTGATCATCCAGACGTACTTGGAGATCGATGGATATGCGGGGTACTAGGTGCCTCCGGTTTCGTTCAGACCCAGAACGGACTTGTAAATGGACTGTGTGTCTAACATTGGATTTCATTCTGTGTGACTGATATCGGTTGCATAGAGTGGTTTGCCTGTGTGGCATGCTAAGATGCAAATGATCGAGGCTTCTGTTGAAAAGCAAAGTCTTGTGGTGATGATCAAAGCACGGCCTTTGTGGCGTAGCTTTGTGTAACGTTTACTTCGCGAGTTTCGCACCCCGGTTGTGAACCCAAAACGGGAGAGGACCTCAGGGAGGGCATGCGTTTCCTTCTAGCTAGGGTGGTGTCAGTGACCTACCAGCCCTGACATTTATATACTTTTCACCTGTGTGGTTGTTGCTGTTGCGAGGCGCCTTGGTTTGATCGGACGATCCGGGTCCGATGGAGTCATTCGTTGGCTCGTTTACGCCCCAAAGGGCGGGGAAACGTATTGTTCAGGCACTATAATCCACATCGGTGGACTGGCCCTGTCGCTCCAAGGGGCAGTTGCGGCTGTTCCGGAGACATGGGCTAGATTGTCTCGAAGACGGTGAGGACGATCCCTGGCCTCGGTTCATAGATGGAAACCCAATTTCCAAATACGTGACTTTGCGATTTTGATTGTATAACCTATATATGGTGACATAGTGGTATGGGGCATTCATGCCGCCTATGATTGATACTTATGATTTGAAGTTGTTTTATACACTATACACTTATAATAGTATCAAATGATTTCTTTTAAACGTATTAAGCATTCTTGGCTATTATAAGGTAAAAACCCTATCCCCCGGCTTGCGTTGCATTGTGTGATAGAACCTGGGTCTTATAATAGCTTCATTTTTCTTTATTTAGCATTGCGTTGTTTGTTTTATGCACTGGTATTCTTGGGAGGAAACCCGTTCCGTGTTATACGGCGTGGTCCCTTGATTTACCTAACTTTAAAAATAAAAATTAATAACTGTTTTAGTTCTCACACCAGTCACATGACTGACCTGGAGTTTATTGTTTTAACCTAAACTCTGGGTGCCCTTATTTTGACACGGGCAGCTAGTAGTTTTGGTTTTGCAGATTTATATTCACAGGATCCTGGTTTACAGCTGGAATGATATCCGGAAAGCTTTGTATCCGTATATCTCTTCTAGTTGTGTATTGTATTATTTTCCGCTGCTATGTAATTTATTGTAATCTCTGATATTTCTATGTAATATTTATTTGTTTATATTCTGTATATTCTTGTAATCTGATGCATTATTGTAATATACAATGAAATATTCTTTTGTATGCGTTCTATTTTGTCGCGTTCTCAAAACAATTCGTTCTTTCTCATCTCTTCGGAGACCGGGGAAGTTCGGGTCGCTTCATTTGGTATCAGAGCTTTGGTTTACTAAGCTCAGAGAACAAGGCACATTAGAACCTTACGAAAGAATTCATCAGATATTGGATTAGTAATATCCAATTAGAATGACTCGTTAGAGATGGGATCAGTAGTATCCTAGAACGGGTGTGAAGAGTATATTTTTCAAATGAAAACAATTTTGTTTTGAAAATTTAAATCAACTATTCGTATTTGATTATTTGTTTATATTGATTTTGGACAATTCAGTATATAAAGAATTTGCATATACGCCTTGCAAACGTGTATTCAAAATTTTAATATATTGGATAGATATAGAATCACACTCTAGTCGCACGGACCTGATTCTGATGATTGACGCGTCATCATTAGTAATTATTTTCGTGTTTCGAAGGTGTGATATCTATATATTTCCATTGGACTGGTGTGAGAACCAAAACTTATATAGTTAGAACACATTGTTGTGAATTGGCATCAAAAACATGATTTTTTGTATATGTATCAAAATTATGAATTTGAAACTCTAATTCACTAATTGATTGATGTTTGTGTTGTTTGTTTATTTGATTGATAATTTTGAACCATTATGCCTAATTTGATCAAATATTGAATTGTATTGAAATTTGGTCGCATTTGCTTGCATATACTTGCACTTACATTGAACAGGTCATAGCAAGGAGGCTAGAGCAGAGAATAAAATTTGTTTGCCCGACAAATAGGTACATGTTTACTACATAATTTACTGTTTTGTTTGGGTGATGATGATTTTATGAGCCTATTGGCTAGCCGCTTGGCTTTTTCTTTTTCTTTTTGAGATCTGAAGGACCGGGGAAGCTATTTGAAATTCCCCGATGCTCCCGGTGCAGGGGAGGTTATGGCGAAATTTTTCGAAAATTTAGGGTGTTAGCCAAATTTTTGAAATTTTGAAAATTCTCAGAAACTAAAGAGTTGGAGAATGGAAGCCAGATCGAACGTAGAGTTGATTAATCAAACCACTTTCGACTTTGTTCCTTTTCGGGGACGAAAAGTTTTAAGTGGGGGAGATTGTAACAACCCGAAAATCTGGGCCAGTTTAAAATTTTTATTTTGGCAATTTTAGCGAATTTTGATTATTTAAAATGAATTATTTTAAATAATATTGATGAGAAATTTATTATGAATATAATTCGACGTATATATTATATACATCGTCATTAGAATATAAATAATTATATATAATTATAAATAGAATTGAAAATGGCGCGGTAGTTCGATAATTCAATTTCAAACTTAAATTGAACGTACCGGGTGAAAAATAATCCGGATTTTAGTGAAACCAAAAATAATAGGATCTAATTGTGAATATCTTTCCAACGAATCCGAATAATTGAAATTTCATAGCGGGGATCAAAAGATATGTCCAGTTGAAAATTCTGAATAGTCGCTATGGAATTCAGGCCCTTAAAAATGGACATTTTGCAAATGACCTCGGATCTCGACGAAACCAGTTTTGTTGGGTCCGCAGGGTCAAATTATTGCTAGATTCCAAATTTCATAATTTTCTGAATCAGTATGTGAGCGTGGCGAAGGAAAACGCGTTTGACCAGTTTCAGTTGATTTTAATCGACTGGAAAATGGCCATTTTTCTAACGGTCTCAGAATTCGACGAAACTAGTTTTGTTAGGACCGTATCGTCAATACGAAGCTAGAAAATATTTTTCGGGAATTTTTCGAGTTAGTATGTGACCCCGGTAATTTGAAATGTACGTTTAAAATTCAATATAGTGATTTAAATGTAAATTCAACGAAAACTGATCGAAACGATGGAATCAGCTTGCGATACATATCCCATTGTGTTCGGAATGGGGGTAAAACGTTAGGGACGACAGGCGGTGGGTCTCGTTTCGAGGTCGAGAATAAAAGTTGCTTTTTGTGGAAAATTAAATAATAAAATAATAATAAAAAAAAAGAAAAAAAAAGAAAAACCTTTTCTCCCCGTTAACCCGCTCTGGCCCCCCCTTTCCTTTTTATCGAAACAGAAATCAAAATAATAAAAAAAAAAGAAGAAGGAAAGAGGACGGAGCAGCCGCCACCACCCGCCGTCGTGGGTCCCTCCGCCTCCTCACGCCACCCGCCTCCTATCGCAGCCTCCCCCTCCGTTCGAACTCCCTCTCCTCCCCAAGACGCGGCGCTCGAAGGTCAGAACCGCCCAAACCCTAGCGCCTCCAGCCTGCATCGCCGACCACCCAGCCTCGCCACCGCCTGAGCAACCTCCGACCGCGACGGCCCATCTCCCCCCCTTCCAATTAAACTGTAAGTTTTAATTTCAATTTAGTTAATTATTTATTTTGATAATTTTCAGTAATTACTTGAAAAAAAAAGTCAGTTTATATGAGAATGGCAAAGTTAGATTTTTAAATGTATAAGACGTTTATAAAAATATGATTTTTATATTTTTAAAGTATTAAAAATATGATTTTTATATTTTTAAAGTATTAAAATTATGATTTTTATATTTTTAAAGTATTAAAAATATAGTCTTTACTATATAGATGATGTCAAAATATGATTTTTGTTTAAGTAAAGAATTAAAAATATAAATTTTACATGATAGGCATATTAAAAATATGATCTTTATATGTGTAGAAAAATAAAAATGAGATTTTTATAAAGATGAAATCTTTAAATTTGAAAAGGCGAAATCTTTATTTTTATAAAGTTGAAAGCTTTATTTTAATAAAGGCGAAATCTATATGTTTATAAAGGCGGAAACTTTATATAGAGAATAGCGTGATAAAATTCGATTTTTATAAATTGAATAACGAAGTAAAAATTCGATTTTTATATATTGAATAGCGAAGTAAAAATTCGATTTTTACATATGTAGTGGCTACAGCAACGAAGATGCGATGACGATGAAATTTCTATCAATGAAGTGCCGTGGAGCTAGGATAGCTATATGTGAGAATTTCTCACCTTTTAATTTCTTTTCTAATTATATATATACTAGGATGCAGACGGTGCTTAGTAGCACCCGACACAATCGTCCACAGACCATGGACTTGTTTGTTTGGTTGCATAGCTTAGTTATATGATTTGATTTGAATTTGGTTGTTTGGTGAATTAGATTGATGTGTGAATGGCGTGGGCCTTCACTAGACCGGGGATAAGGCTAGGCCTCGTCCCGTTTCTAGTATCGTGCCGTTATGCCGCCGAAATTTTCTAAAATATGTTAGAAAATAAAAATATCATTTTATTGTGTAAATGAATAATAGAAATTCATATGTTGCAATAAAATGTTTTATCGTTAAAAATATAATTTTTAACGTGAATATGAATATAGTGAAAGTGAATAAAATAAAATATTCATTTACAAATCGGACGGTTTGTTTATGTACATCTATTTGAAGGACATTGATTGGGACGATAAATTTTACACATCGCCCAACAGCACAAATAAAATATGTGTTTGATTGTTTGAAACCCCACACGGGTGTTGGGATGAAATTTGAAGTTCACTCATCCTGATTTATTAAATATGTCGATCGGTTGATTGACAGACTGTTTTAAGCGTTAGATATCTATATTTGATGCTTATACAGTGTAGTGCACTTTGGTTGATGGTTGATTATTTTTCCATGCTATCATATACGTGTGTTGTATGAAAATCCATATAATTAACTTTATATGGTAATTGATTGGGCCTCATTCCAATTTGAAAAATAAAGAATAATGTAAAATAAAGGTTCATGTGTTGACAGTACTCATCCATTGAGATTGGTCATGTGTTGAACGAAATATTTTAGTAATAAAATTTACATCTTTATCAATATAAAATAAAGGTTCATGTGTTGACAGTACTCATCCATTGAGATTGGTCATGTGTTGAACGAAATATTTTAGTAATAAAATTTACATCTTTATCAATATAAAATAAAGGTTCATGTGTTGACAGTACTCATCCATTGAGATTGGTCATGTGTTGAACGAAATATTTTGATAATAACAACTATTTTGAAAAAGAAATATTTGAAATAGAATATTTGAAAATAGAAATTTATGAAGCCGTGTTGATTAGATTGACGCCATTTTGACGTGAACGATATTTATATCGATTTTATTCATTTTGAAATGAATTGAATATAAAATGATTTCGAAATGAATTGAATATAAAACGATTTCGAAATGAATTGAATATAAAACGATTTCGAAATGAATTGAATATAAAACGATTTCGAAATGAAATGAATTGAAAACGATTTCGAAATGAAATGAATTGAAAACGATTTCGAAATGAAATGAATTGAAAACGATTTCGAAATGAATTGAATATAAAACGATTTCGAAATGAATTGAATATAAAACGATTTCGAAATGAAATGAATTGAAAACGATTTCGAAATGAAATGAATTGAAAACGATTTCGAAATGAAATGAATTGAAAACGATTTCGAAATAAATTGAATTGAAAACGATGTCGAAATGAATTGAATTGAAATTGAATTGAATTCAAATTGAATTGAAATTTGAATTGAATAGAAACGAATTTATAAAGAAGAATTCAATTTTGCTTTGGATTGAAATGGAAGTTGAAATTGTTTTTGAAACGAATTTAAAACTATTTATATAATTCGTTTTAAATAGAAATCGACGAAATATATATTATATATATTATATATATAAAATAATGGCCTGAATAGAACGCGCCTCGCCGCGGCAGTTCGTGAATTTCGACCATTTATTTCAAACGGACATTACGGGAGATCCGACCGTCGGATTCTCCTAAAACCGGAACCGTTGGGTTCGTATCGAAAAGAACTTTCTAACGAATATTAGAAATTCAAAATCTAACGGTTGGATTTGGAGTTACGTCCAAATCAAATTTGAAAAAGGTCGCTGTAAGTGCAGTTCGATGGCCGTTGATGGAAATCGACTGTACGGACCTTGATAAAATTATTAAAAATAATAATAATTTGTGTAAAATCATAAGAAATGATTTAGAAAGAATTGGGATGAAAAACTCCATATTTGAAAAGATAAAAATAGATTTTTATCGAAATGAACTAGTTTTGAACCAGAAATATAATTCTATTTATTTTTAAATAAATAAATTGAATTTGAAAAGGGTTCTAAAAATAACCAGAATTTCCAATGATTGCATTGGAGTGGATTTGAATCGAAATTGTCTTCGGAATATTTCGATGTTGGAATTCGTGATTATACAGATGTTGTTATGGAAATTTGAAAGATATATATATTTATATCGTTATTTCCAATACGACATTTGTTAATCGTAGAATTTGATATTGAATATAAGCCAATATATTTTCTATTCAGAGCCTTATATTGAATATCAAATGTGATTTGGGTTTGTCGTGAATGGTGTCTTCACTAACACTGTTCTTGAACCCAGTTGAGAAAAGATTAAATCTTTTTATTTAGATTTAATGAAGTGTACCAATTAAAAATGATATTTAATTGGAATTGAATTGGTATTGATTTTTGGGTTTATCGTGAACAGTGTTTTAAATAACACTTGTTCTTTAACCCGATAATTAATGGAATGTGATTTTGGGTTTATCGTGAACCGTGTTTTAAATGACACTGATTCTTTAACCCAGTCGAAGATTAAAACTAAGTGGAGTTTTAATGAATCTTTAATTAGATTGAAAAGATCGAGAATGGAGTATCACCAGTTTTGCTCCAGGCGATAGTTAAATCTTTAATTAGACTTGAACGTGAAATGGTAATTGAATTTACCGATAACACCGTGGTGTTAGATATGAAGTATAACCAGTTTTACTTCATGGGATGAATAGGTTGGGATTGGGAAATTAAAACAAATGATTACTTCGGTAAGGTTCGTTAATCCCGACTAGTTTGAATCGATATTCAAAAATAGATTAAAGAATAAATTTAAAGGATTTATCTTTGATAAAATTAATGGGAACCTTTCCCTATGAATGTGAAATTTAGAAACTAACTGTCGGTTAGCTAAGCAGAATGGTTTTCTGGATATTGATCTGATGTTGGTTTCGGCCTTCGGGGTTAATATTTGGGGAATTATTCTCTTGATTAATTTACGGTTAGTGACTAATGAATTGGAATGAGGCGTATGTTGTGTTTGTGTAACACTTATTCAAAATATACGCGAGTTATTCGGAAAGACCGGGTTTATCCCATTTTGAATAACCGATACGACGATAAGTCGAAGATGAAGACGGTGGTCGAAGACCGGAAGTCTTCACGTCGTTTGGGTGATTACTGATGATCTTGATTGGGCTGTACACCCAAGAAGATGGAAACAGTTGGTGATCGTCCAGACGTACTTGGAGATCGATGGATATGCGGGGTACTAGGTGCCTCCGGTTTCGTTCAGACCCAGAACGGACTTGTAAATGGACTGTGTGTCTAACATTGGATTTCATTCTGTGTGACTGATATCGGTTGCATAGAGTGGTTTGCCTGTGTGGCATGCTAAGATGCAAATGATCGAGGCTTCTGTTGAAAAGCAAAGTCTTGTGGTGATGATCAAAGCACGGCCTTTGTGGCGTAGCTTTGTGTAACGTTTACTTCGCGAGTTTCGCACCCCGGTTGTGAACCCAAAACGGGAGAGGACCTCAGGGAGGGCATGCGTTTCCTTCTAGCTAGGGTGGTGTCAGTGACCTACCAGCCCTGACATTTATATACTTTTCACCTGTGTGGTTGTTGCTGTTGCGAGGCGCATCGGTTTGATCGGACGATCCGGGTCCGATGGAGTCATTCGTTGGCTCGTTTACGCCCCAAAGGGCGGGGAAACGTATTGTTCAGGCACTATAATCCACATCGGTGGACCGGCCCTGTCGCTCCAAGGGGCAGTTGCGGCTGTTCCGGAGACATGGGCTAGATTGTCTCGAAGACGGTGAGGACGATCCCTGGCCTCGGTTCATAGATGGAAACCCAATTTCCAAATACGTGACTTTGCGATTTTGATTGTATAACCTATATATGGTGACATAGTGGTATGGGGCATTCATGCCGCCTATGATTGATACTTATGATTTGAAGTTGTTTTATACACTATACACTTATAATAGTATCAAATGATTTCTTTTAAAGTATCAAGCATTCTTGGCTATTATAAGGTAAAAACCCTATCCCCCGGCTTGCGTTGCATTGTGTGATAGGACCTGGGTCTTATAATAGCTTCATTTTTCTTTATTTAGCATTGCGTTGTTTGTTTTATGCACTGGTATTCTTGGGAGGAAACCCATTCCGTGTTATACGGCGTGGTCCCTTGATTTACCTAACTTTAAAAATAAAAATTAATAACTGTTTTAGTTCTCACACCAGTCACATGACTGACCTGGAGTTTATTGTTTTAACCTAAACTCTGGGTGCCCTTATTTTGACACGGGCAGTTAGTAGTTTTGGTTTTGCAGATTTATATTCACAGGATCCTGGTTTACAGCTGGAATGATATCCGGAAAGCTTTGTATCCGTATATCTCTTCTAGTTGTGTATTGTATTATTTTCCGCTGCTATGTAATTTATTGTAATCTCTGATATTTCTATGTAATATTTATTTGTTTATATTCTGTATATTCTTGTAATCTGATGCATTATTGTAATATACAATGAAATATTCTTTTGTATGCGTTCTATTTTGTCGTGTTCTCAAAACAATTCGTTCTTTCTCATCTCTTCGGAGACCGGGGAAGTTCGGGTCGCTTCACGATCCCCCTCCGACAAGTCGCCTTGCCTTCTCCGATCATCTATGACCAGTCACCACCGTCACCAGTCACCTCCTTCTCCAAAACCCCCTTCAACATTTTCAAACCGAAACTGCTTCTTCGATACCCCCCACCGACATCGACCTCGTCCGACACCCTCCGACCCCCTGGAGACCTCGCACCGCCGCCGATAGCTGCCCCAACTTCCGACGCCGCTCCTCCCCAAGTTCTGGCCCACTCGATCCATCGTGGACCCCACACGACCTCTGGAAATGCTCGAACCCATTTCGCTTCTCAGAACATAAATCGAGCTCGTTAGCTCAATCCACTTGCTGGAAAAATTATCTGATATTTTTCCCATGATCCCCGAAGTCTCAGCCTCCTCCACGCTCCACGCCTTGGCGTTCAACGACGTTGATCATCGGATTTTGGCGAAAATGCCATTTTCGTCCATCTCGACTTATCTACCCAGTCCCAACGTTTAAAATCTTGAAAACACTTTTAAAAATCATCGTTTGGCATGTCGATTACATTCATAAACCTGTATTTCGATTCTGTGATGTTTGAAAATTTAAGTGTTGAGTTTGAGACAGAGAACAAACTGTTCTTGTCTGTTTGGGTTTTCAAAACAAAATGTTCACGCTCTGATCTCTCTAAATGTTTGTAAAGGTTTGAGTATACATAATTAACTCCTACGTATACACACATGTCTTGTGTTTTAAAACAAATCAAAGTGTAGTTTAAAATCAGAGAGTATTTGGTTTTAACAGAGGAAACATAGCAGTATTTTCCTTGTTCACAGTTTAAACTATAAACCCATTTCCCAACCTACTATCCCTTATATACAGAGTTTACTGATGAATATAAACGAGGTGTTCTAGCATCTAAAAGAGTGTTAACATCATGATATAACTTGCAGTAACATATATACATGAAATGAGTAAAACTGTTTACAGTAAACAACATCAAACATTAGCTAAGTGAGGTTTACTCACTTGTAAACTCTTCAAATTTCTTGCTTGTGAAATGTTATAAATCTCAGCAAAAACTCTTGAGTTTGTGTAAAAGGAAATGCATGGAAATGGGTATGTATTTATAGGCAACATCACACTATAGTTTTCTACAGCAAAAAGCTTTTCTACCTACCCCTTCACTCTCTCTCTTCGAATGGCTCACAAATGTTACAGCATACACCAAAGTACATTGCATAAAAGAAAATTTTACCAACCCCTTTTTCTCTCCTATAAGTACACACACCTCATACTTTCATTAAATGCCCATCTTGTTTTCATTAAATGCAAAGCTTAACCCTTCTTGTCAAGATAAAGAATGATTTCCTTCCTTGGATATTTTGCTGAAAGTCTTTATCCATGCGTATGTATTATATTTGAGACGATTTAGGTGATGGTTCTAAATTCTTAGCTACACTAAAATGATGTTGAATTAAGTTCCTTGACAAACTTCGTTGTTATTGATGTTTAAATCAATTTGTCAATTGTTTTGTGTACCCTTTATGTGTACATGTGTATGGCCGAATTGTTTTCATGTGTCTACTTCATGATTTATTTTCCAGTCCTTTAAGTGATCACTTTCCTTTTACATGTAGGCTTTGTCATTATCATTTGATGTTGGTTTTAAGCTTTAATTTGCAAAGAGATTAAGTTACACTTATATATGTTGCTAATATTTCCAACATTTATCTTTGTTAGGATTTAATGACTAAAAATGTTGCTTATGTATTTAGTGCAAATCATATATGTATATACATACATATAGGTGATTATATACATTTTAATTGGTTGAGCAACTCAAATATATTTTAATTTCCTCATTAAAATAGATATCAGATGCTTGAAAAATCCAGCCATTACATTTAAGGTCAAATGGAGGTAGGAGGAGATATAAACCTGCATTTTAGTGATTTTGGATTTTTTTATTTTTTCAGATGATCGGAGGCATTTCAGGCGGAGAGGCTTATAGAGAACTTAGGCGGCAGAGGGGAGGTCAGAATGATGTGGTGTGGCAGATTGGAAGTTGGTATGGTAACAGCGACTGTGGTTTAAAGATGGGAAAGGAGAACAGTTTCAGGAGGAAGGCGGAAACATGAAAAACACATTATTGAAAAGAAAGAGAATGCACATGAGGTGTGCGTGCGGACATGAGGTGCTGAAGGCATAACCTAAGGGGCGTTGATGTGGCAGTTGAGGATTTGTTAACGAGTATTTGCATTATTTCATGTTTTTTGCATATAAGATCCTTTCCGGATGATGTATCTTTTCCATTGGACACGTATTGAAGAGTTACACACTATGACGCTGGTTTGAACCGATTTGGATAAGGTGAGCGGTATTGCCTCTCACTATAATTGTTTATGTACTATAAAATTAACGTTTTAAAGTGATTTCTAGTCTTAAAATATAATTTATATATATGAGAGTTAAACCTAGTAAATAGTAAATAAATGAATTAAAAAGTAATTTGATTAGTTTAAATTTGAATATCACATTTTTACATATTTAAATGCTATTTTGATTCTTTCACTAGATCTGAACTATTTTGACAAGAAACGTGTAATAATCACTTTGGATAGGTTCTTCTTATATTATGAATGCTATCACGGATATTTGTATGCTATTTTAGACATTTATAGAATTATTGGTTACGTTGTTGCTTATTTGCATATTTTGGTTGAAAATGTCATTCATAGGCGACGTAGGTCTAGGATTATCTCGTTTTCTCGAGTTTAGTTCTTATCATCAAAAGCATCGAAGGGCATACTGATTGAGCACTCAAGGATAATAGACCCAAATGGATGAGATAGATTCACAAAGCAGAATCATCAGAGCATAAATGTTGATTGGAAGATGGAGGAGTACTGGAGTGTAGAAACTGCCTAGAAGACAAAGCAACACTGGATCTTAGAAACCGATCTTAAGACGTGGGATGTACTTGGGGATGAGCTTGGATTTTTCAATGAATGTCGGACTCTTCCACTTGATGTGTATTTATCCAATTTTGATTGAATACATGATCAGAATGGTAGTTATTGATTATTTGGAATGGTCTATATTTACTACAATTGATAGTTGACCACTTTGACCAATTTGAACATGGACAATGATGCGGTTTTGAGCAACATGGTATATGATGGTTCGTTCAATAGTGGTTTGGCATTGTGGCTCTTCGATCAGTGGTTTTGATGTTGGGGCAAAGATGCGGTGGCTGAACACAGTTGTCCGTCATTAGATGATGGTGATTCCACGATGGGAAGTGTTGTCTTCTACGATGGATGGTCTTTCCCAGAGAAGCATAGTAAGGGACTTTGAGTCGAGATGATGGGATTGTCAGAGTAGAGTTTTGGGAATGACGACATTCTGTGACTGATGATGGATCTAGGATGATCCTAGGACTATGGTAGCTTTGAGGAAAGGGTACAGTGGCAATCCAAGTTTGCTTTGTTATAAGGGAAGCGTGGGCTCAAAGATGTATAACATTCGTAAGTTTCAATATGTACCGGTAGAGGGGGGTACTTTTGTGATGTTCGTTGGGTGACGATACTCCAGGAATTCACATGAGCCGTGATGGCTCTTAGATTTGAGTGCCTCAGACTATCATCAAATGGTTTTGTTCATGGCCGCTTAAGTGGCATGGAGTCGAGCACGAGAAACCGGGACCATAGTCATCCTTGACATGATAATGAGATCATACAAATATTATGCATATCCAATGCACCAAGTGAATGTGAGAATGGATGATGGATGGTATGTTTTCTTAATCATTTATCACCTTAGGGGCATCACACGATGTGGATATCACTGATTCAGATATCTAGACACTCCTAGTATTCTGTTATATAATAGACCAATGATAATTATCACAAAGTAGTACGTATTTTACATGTGCTGAAACTCTTTGGATGCACAGATATGTCAGGTATGATTCTCCATACCCTTTGTATCTTATACTATTACAACTTTCATAATATTTTGAGTTTCGATTATTGCTCAAACTAAACTATTGTCTGATCCAAAGTTTAATGTTTCCTCTTATTACCTTGGGTAATCATTGACGATGCCAATAAATAGACTAAGTAACAGATACACATTATTTTATGATGCGCTAGTGGATTGGCAGGTGGTGATGCTCTTTTCTACTTATATTTGTACTATTAATGGTTATTTCCGTTATGGGACACCATGGAACCATGACAGTGTTCGACTTGTTATTAGAGATAGTTTTCCAGTTGATTTTATTTACCTTTTCTGTGTAAAGTCTATTTGTGAGACTGTACGACCCAGTATACTCTAATTATATGATTTATATAGTCATTATTGTCTTGCCTGTTTTATATCTATGATTTCTGTTATATTTATCCTAGGCGCTGTTAGAAATACAATAGGATTTGTGTTTATGTCTTGTGTTCCTTTCTTTTTCTTCTTCTCTTCTATTTCCTTCTTTTTTCCATTTATCTACTTTTCTTATATTTCTTCCCTTGACAGCTGTCTTGCATCGACCGAGTATATGTACAATGCACTAGTGGGTTATATAAGCACTCACGGTATAGGACGATCACCACATTTGGTATCAAGCTTAGGTCGCGTTGTTTAACCTAAGTAGTTTCGAAATCGAGAGGTAATATATACGAGAGAGTACATATTTATATGTATTTTTGTTTTCAAAACTATATATTAGTAGTATATATAGTATAAGTTGTTTCGCACACGAGTGCCATTGAATATTTTTCTCAATTAGTGATTGACCATCCAAACCACTTAGCTCAGACAATATATAAAACAAGAAATATTACTAGTTACTCTTTCTCTAGAGTTTAGAATTGGACGAGATTGAGGACCACTCGCTTTAATTCACATAACATGTTCTCAGTGTTGGTATGAATCACTATTTGAGATGTCCAAATTTCTCGAATTAGTTCTGATACTCAAGTGCAATGAGTCGACCAAGCCGAGTTGTATAGATGCCTAAGTGTCTATGTGATGAATTGTTCCTTGAAATAGGGTCGACTATGGTGGTGCAAGATTGGTTTGGTTTCTTGCAAGGAGTTCTTCAATGACTTAGAGTTGGATGGTGAAGTGAAGTAGAAGTTTACTCCTAGGAAACTTCAATGTCGAATCTGTATTGGTTGAGAGATCCTACGGCTTCGATTTCCAATATTGATTCACTCGAGACTAATTTATGGTTCGCTTCAAAGAACTTTGTTTTGACTCCTCCAAAGTCAGCACTAAATGAGCCATATGCCGATTTGAGTATGGTGATATGTTTGTTTCGAAGTATGTAGCCGAATTTGATGCGCAGTCAAAGTATGGTTTACTTTTCCCATCGTCACTCCATACAGGTAGGATTGAAGTTTGTGATTAGGCTGGGAGATCGATTTGGGAGGTAACTGGTTTTATTTAGTGGAATAGTGATGGCCTTCATGAGTTGATAAGACGAGCTCACGTAGTTTGATATTGTACCCAATTAAGAGTTATCTTGTTCATATAGACCAATAATGGAAACATATACATCGATCGTTATTCATGTTTCATTGAGTGCTCCCTTAATGATGAGAGAGAAAGGAAAACAACATCACCACATGAAACATGATTTCCACTAATTGTGTGTAATGACCCGCATTTGCAGAGGTATTATAATTAATTAATTTAATTATATAAAAGGTGATAAAAAGGATTTAATGGTCGTGGAATTAAATAATGGTGAATATTTAATTTAAAATAATATATTTAATTCTGAAATAATCAGAATTGGCTGAAATGGCGATATGGTGTGAACTGGACATCTGTGATATTTAATTCAGTTTAGAATTGAATTAGAATAACGAATATATTATTTGAACGACAGTTTGAAGGTATAATTATATTATAATTAAAATCGAGCTTGAAATGGCGCTACAGTTCGTAATTTGGCGATTTGAACTTCAACTGAATGTACAGGATTCGTTTTAAGCCGGATTTCTATGAAACAAGAAACGTGTGGAGCTGGTGGAGTATATCTTTCTAGTGGAAGAGGAAAATCTGGATTTCGTCGGGTAGATTTTGATTTACGTCCAAATCAAATTTTAGAAAAGTCGCTGTGGAATTCCTTTATAATTTATAAAGGAATTATTTATATTTTTAAAAGGAATTTCATTTTAAATCGAATATCGATTTAATCAGGATTTGAAATATCAAGTTAGAAATTCATAGAGGAATATTCTAGAGTTGTATGATATTCTGTTGTGAATATATACGATAATACTTATTTTTAAATATTAAATTAAATTATATTTAAATATATTTATATATTTAAATGGGCCATTCAGAGCTTTTAAAAATAGCCAGTTTTACAAACGAAGTCGGAATTCGACAAAACTAATTTTGTTGGATCCGCAATGTCAAATAGTTGTTAGATTTCCAGTTTCGTGATTTTTAGAGTCACTATGTGGTCGTACGGATTTTTAGAGTGAGAAACAGTCAATATTTCAACAGTTAAAATACGCTGTGTGAGTAAACGGAGTCAGAATTCGACGAAACCAATTTCGTTGGGTATGTAATGTCGAGCTGTAGCTGCATGTCCAGTTTCGTGATTTTTGGGTGTCATGTGTGATTACAGGAATTTTAGAAGATAAATAAAAGCAACGACTAATTATAATTAAAATAATAATCAATATAATAACAATAATAACTATCTATAAATAGTCGTAACATGGCCTAAACCTAATCCTATTTTCACCGAAGTCAACACTTTTTCCAGCCGCCTTTTGGAAAGTAAAATCGGTGGAAAATTCTATGCTTCAATAATCCCTCAAAAATCAAGTAAAATCATATAAATCATAATATACATATAATCGGATTCAGCAACAATAGAGCTTCGATTCTATGTTAAAATCTTGGGGTTCAGTGAGTTTTGATTTCGCTGGAAAAGGGACTGACAAACTAGGGTTGGCCAACGTTCGAAATGGGTGATGCGGGAGACTGATTCGAGGGCGCAGACGAGTTCCTAAAGTCAAGGCGCGAGTTTTGGGTTCGACGGTGGGTGCTTGGGCGCTCGTTGATGGATCGCGTCACTGGCAGTGACGGGGATGAAGGAGCAAATCGGTTTTACAGGGAGGTGTCGAGTTAGGCATCGTGGGTACAGGCGGATAGAGAAGAGGACTGGGAGTTCTCTGGTGGAGGTGGCAGTCGGAAAAGATGGACAGAGAGATGGTGATGGGCAGTCAAATGGCGGTCAATGGTAGAGAGTGTAAAGGAGCGACGGGAAGGAAGTTGGAAGATGGTTACTGATATGAGGAGGAAGGATACGTGTTCAGTGGAATGCCTGATCGGAGAAGAATGATTTGTGGTGTGGGCTTTTGATTTGGATATTTGGGCCCGAGAACAAAGGTTAAAGACCTTCTATTTAAAATAAAAATCCATGTTTATTAATCCAAATAGTATATTGCGTTGTAAATTCAATATCATGATCATACGGTATCAAAATTCAGAAAACCCGGATCCGACAGGATCGTAGGAACAAACACTACAACATGGAATTGGAATGGAAATGATTCGGAGCTTATCTAGATGTACGACAGAATAAAACGAATGAAAGGAATCAAGAATCGTTAGTCGTTATTTAACGATAACGATCAAATGTGATTAAACTCACCAACTCTGAACAGTTCTATTTTTATAACGTATATTTAGAACTGATAAATGATGACTGATTGCTGTGTGTTGACTGATTGATTGAACTGCTAGACAGTTAGTGGAAATTATATATATATATAAACCGTTAAATAAATATTGATGCTGCCTATCAGAATATTTCATATTGAACTGAAAGTGATGATAATCATATTGTGTAACATCTGTGGATGCAGGGAAACAGGTTGGGGGAATCCAACTGGATTCCTCAACATTTATTTTACTGTGATTCATATATGGTGATATATAATCTGTTGTTGATTATGTGTGTTTGGACGATATTTATCGTTGTTATATGGTATGTTAAATACCATAAGAAATACTGGATGTGGGAAAGGGGATTTTCAAAGTGTATTTTGAAAATGAATTATTTATATAAAATCGATGGATTTTATATAGAAAAGGAAAAGGATTTTTATAAAAGAAAATAATTATAAAATCGAAGAAATAGAATAGATATAAAAAGGAAATATTCATTGGTTAAATAAATAGAATTGAAAGGAAATATTTATTTGCTAAATAAATAGAGTTAACCAGTTAGAGATAATCGATTAGAGTTAGGGTTGACCAGTTAGAGTTAGAGTTAACCAATAGAGTAACTAAATAGAGTTAATCAAATTAGAATAAATCGATTATAGTTATTCGAAAAGGAGTTATCGAATATTTGTTATTCGAATTAAATGAGTTATCGAATATTTTTTATTCGAATAGAGTTAAAGGGGTTATCGAATATAGTTTATTCGAATGGAGTTAAAGGGGTTATCGAATATAGTTTATTCGAATAGAGTTAAAGGGATTTTCGAATACAGTTTATTCGAATAGAGTTAAAGGGGTTATCGAATATAGTTTATTCGAATAGAGTTAAAGGGGTTATCGAATATAGTTTATTCGAATAGAGTTAAAGGAATTATCGATATTCCAATAGAGTTAAAGGGGTTATCGAATATAGTTTATTCGAATAGAGTTAAAGTGGTTATCGAATATAGTTTATTCGAATAGAGTTAAAGAGGTTATCGAACTAGAGTTATTGAATAGAGTTAAATCGAACTAGAGTTATTCAAATGGAGTTAATCGAATTTAGTTTATTCGAATAGAGTTGAAACGAGTTAATCAAATTTAGTTATTCGAAGTGAGATAATCGAATCAGAGATATTCAAAGTGAGATAATCGAATCAGAAATATTCGAAGTGAGTTGATCGAATCTAGTTATTCGACGGGAGTTAAATCAAATAAGATTTATATGAAGAAAGAGATTTTCGAATATAAGTATTCGAAAGTAAGCAAATCGAATATAAGTTATTCGAAATAGATTCAATCCAGTAAGAGTTATTAGGTTGGAGTTATTCAAATAAGAGTTATAGATTAGAATAACCGAATAGTAGTAAATAAATTAGTTATCGTTATATTATTCGAGTTATGAAATAAAAGTCATACTTAAGATAATATATTTCGGATGCAGGAGATTATAACACCTTTGATACAATCACGTAAACTAGTAAAAGAAAGGGGTTCGTAAATAGAATCCGAGAGTAGAAAAGGAAGTGTTAAAGGGTTAAAAGATGAACTTACCCTATTTCGAGATTTGAAATGTTGTTCAGTTAAGGTATGAGAGGTAGTTATACCCCAACTTGATTGACTTCGTTTTTAATTTAGAATTGGTTAAGGTTCGAGAGTGAAAGTGGTTAAGTGATTTAGTAAATAAGTATAGTGGTTCGAGTTGTCGTCGCGATGTTGATTTAAACATCTATTTAAATCCAAGTAAAGAAGATTTGGAAATGTTTTCCAAATAGAATCAGAAACGTAATCAAATATTGAAATTTGAAATATGGATTTGAAATGGAAATGTTTTCCAGTGTTAACGTATATTTTCTAAACATAGAAAATAAGGAATATGAATATATATATATATAGATATATATATGATTGATGATTGATTGATAGAATTTCCATCTGGAAATAATATCGTTGTTTGCACACCTGTTTTCTTTGATGGTTAAATCACAGACTGTCGAAGTTTTTTGACCATTTTAATGTTGTTAATATGGAGAGACCGGTTGGATTATTATCCAAAGAACCACTCTGTATTGGCATAAGCTTTGCGAATCGTTTATGCCAAAGATAATTGAAGACGAAGTAATGTGCAAGGGCTATTGTATAAGTCTTAGATAACAGTGCCTAAGATGGATGTACTGAACAGTGCCTTCGGTTCATCCTGTTCCTAGATGACTTGTATGGATGGATGTCTAACGGAGTACTTCCAGAAAGGTCACATACATTGAGTTCTTCAACTGTACCAAGAGTGGAAGCGGAGAAGGAAACTTCTTTAGCTAACACGTAATGTACTATGGTAGACGTCAATTTGTGATTTTCGATGGATCTGACAATGTGGAATTCGAAGTGAATCTGATGTGATGATAAAGCGTAGCTTCTAGCCTCAGATCCGGTAAATGACAGAAATCGGGCAGGCAACGTGGCTATGTAGGTCGCACCTATTAGGGTGTATAATCACCTGATTTAGAGTTTCATTTACTTCTAAAAATCTATTGTTGATGCTATCCCATTCGGGAAACGGTTGCTGATCCCAACCGTTGGTGATATACATTCGATATACTCTAGCGAAATGAGTGGTCGGTCATGTGTGGCCGGGTTGCAAGATGTTCTTGTTGAACCCAGTGTATTCCTTTCTAGAGGTACACTAGCGAAAGGTGGTTCCATACCTTATCATAGATGGAAATTCATTACCCAATACGTGCTTGCGGTTTTGATTGTATACTATATATGTAGAACGTGAGATGGAAGCGTTTCTGCTAGATGATTATTATATTGTGGTTGGGAGACATTATTATAATATCAAAAGGTTTTGGATATAAAGATATTTTGGATTCTCATAAGGAAAAAACCCGTTCCGTTATACGGCGTGGTCTTATGAGATATCGTTTAATGGCTCAAACTTTTTTTAAACTGTTTTACTCACACCAGTCCTATGGCTGACCTGGAGTTTATTTTGTTTTGTTTTCCCTAAACTCTTGGGTGCCCAATTTTGTACGGGCAGTCAAGTAGTCGGGATTTACAGATACTTGAAGAGCTGGAGCAGGAGGCTTCAGGATCATATAGCTATAGTTATTTCCGCTGTGTTGTAAGTGTTGTACTTTGATAATGATGTATATTCAAGTACAGATGTATATTTCAAGTTATGTTATTTATATTATATGTTATTTGTTCTACTGTGAGGTTCGTGTTACTCTGATCTTCTTCTTTTCTAAGTTTCTATCTTATCTTTCCTCACCCTCTAATTTCTTTCATTAACTATTCGGTTATTTTCGATCCTTGGATGTTCGATGTGTGTTGTATATCGGATAGCCAAGATAGCAAATTTCCAGGTCGTTACAGTTGGTATCAGAGCTTAAGTGAATTACCTTGGCTCTGTGGCGTTACTCGGTGGAGATAGGGTTAGTAATACCCTAGATTGAGTTTGAGTGTATATATACGAGTGAACGTATTTATTATTGATACAAAAGTTTGTTTTATATTATGGAGATTTGTTGGTTGAGTTGTTTATGAGTTCTGGTCAATCAGTTTGATCCACTGTATCGGTAGGAGTTTATAAACTCTCGAATACGATGGGTCGACACGATATGTTTTAAAAAAAAGGGGTAAATTAAAATAAGTTTACCCAAGGTACATCTTGATATAGAGAAGATATACATATCAAAATTATAATATAATGATATATTGGTTGTTATTATAATCGAGTAAGATTATAAATTAAATGGTTATGTAAATAACCAATCAGAATTCATGTAAGTGAAATATGTGAAATCAGATGAGTTAAATCTGAAAATTTAAGCCAGAAATTGAATTAAAATTCTGGAAAATTGGATAAGTGTTTGTAAATGGATTTGGATAAAATGTAAGGAAAATTTAAGATCCTGGGAGATTTTAAATTGTTTTACAAGAAGTGTGAATTATATTTTGAAATGAATTTCAAAGTGGAAATGTTTAGAAATGGTTTTATAGTATTGAACTCACTTCGATCGCTGGAAAATAGATTCCGATGATGACAGCTGCATCATCAGTATTCATTTTCGAGTTGTAAGTGACGAATTGCTACCAGAAATACTGTTTTGAATTTGTTTTGGGAAAGACAAGTTGTGTTGAATTTCAAAATGGGATTTATAATATAGAATTTGAATATAGAAATTCAAATGGGATTTATAATATAGAATTTGAATAGAATTTGATTTATAGATTTGAATAATAGAAGTGATATAAAATTTGAATAGAATTAACTAAGTCGAAGAGGAATTAGTTAATCGAGTTTTGAATTTGAAGTTGAACTTTGAAAGGTGAATTGGATTTGTAAATGGATATTCGAAATTGAATATAGAACTTAAATTTGAAATTTGGATTCAAATTAGTTAATAAGCAAGTTAAAATATATTTGAACATGTCATGTTCAAATATAAAAGTGAAATAGACTAAAGAGTTAATTAACAAATTAATTAACGAATTGAGTTAAAACGATCAGGTATAGTTAAAATAGTTTGGGCAGGTATAAATATACATGAGATAGGTATGGATAAGGTATGAAGGTATATAAATAGAATGCTTGACGAAAAGGTACGTATTTAATTCATATATGAGATTTTATGCGCCGTATCGGCTAGCCGCTTGGCTTTTTCTTTTTCTTTTGGATTGGTGAGG
This sequence comes from Allium sativum, assembly GCA_030737875.1. Lineage (NCBI taxonomy): Eukaryota > Viridiplantae > Streptophyta > Magnoliopsida > Asparagales > Amaryllidaceae > Allium > Allium sativum. The sequence goes on from CM060919.1 coordinate 796,952,039, forward strand.
GCCATGGGAGGCTATTTGAAATATCCCGATGCTCCTGGTACAAAGGAGGTTATGGCGAATTTTTACGGGAATTCAAGGAGTTAGAATATTTTTAAGATAATTTGATAGTTAGAAATCAACGTATCGATATATATATATATATATATATATATATATATATATATATATGTCGATAAGGAAATGAACTTAGAAATCAAAAAGGAAGAAAATCTAGTAAGAATAGAAAGAGGAAGCGTATACGTGTTTAAAAATGAATAAGTAGTTGTATGGTATTGATTATTAGAGTAAGTAGTCATATCTGTTTTGATGTTATAAATGTTATTCAGTCAAGGTCTGAGAGGTAGTTATACCCCAACTTGATTGATTTCATTATTAACAAATAAATAGTAAGATTTCAGGCTCGAAGATCAATGTTGAATAAGAGTTAGTTGAATATAGTATTTGGGTTGTCGTAACGATGTTTTACACAGCATCCGTTTTAACCCAAATAAGTGTAAGCTTGGAAATATAATAAAGAATACTTCCTAAGTATAGAAATAAACGAGATCAGAAAAGAGATAAGTAATTGGAATATTTTCCAATTATAAATAACATATATTTTCTAAAGTTTAGAAAATAAAGGAAGGTGATATTCGGAAATGTTTTCCAAATAACATAAAAGGCCAATATGGTTATTTAAAATATTTGGTTAACAAATATTGATAAAGAAATAGAGAAGTGATTTAACTAATGGAATATTAATTAAGGGCTCAGTGACATGTTCAAAAGGAAAATTTGATTTTTGAAAAGAGTAAACTGTTTAAAAACTCCCAAGGAAAGACCGTTTGAATTAAAAACAAATTTAAAAGAAATTTGTGAAAGCAAAATTGAATTAAAGTAAAGCAAGTAAAGTGGTAACTGAGATTGAATTAGAATGATATCAAGACAAATTGGATTATGAGATTTAAATTTTAAGTGTAATGTGATAATCAAGTTAAGAGTTGGGAATCGAGAAGAAACTGGAGTTGAAATGATATTTGGCTCGGATATAAGCGAATGGTTGTGTTGTAGATAAAAGCAGATTGGAATTTGATTGGGATGACCCTTGTATCCGCTGATTGATAACAGGTGGAAAGGATATAATGATATGCTGACAAAAAGGTACGAGTTTATATTTCATACGGTATGAGATTTTGATAAGCCAAATTGGCAAGCCGCTTGGCTGTTTGATTTTCTTTTGGGTTGGAGATGGCCCAGAGAGGCGAGTTGGAGTTTGACCGATTGACCGGTACAAAGGAGGTGCTGGCGAAATTTTTCAAAAAGTTAAGGAGTTAGAAAATTTTCAATATTTTTGGAAATTTTCGTTGATAAGAATTAATTAATAATTTAATTGAAATTAAATTGGTCTAGTTGGAAACTGAAGTTAAGAAGTGAACAAATAAGTTATAACCAGTCGATAAGGTCGTTCTCTACCTTAGCAATTCCGAGGACGAAATTATTTTAAGTGGGGAAGATTGTAATGACCCGCATTTGTAGAGGTATTATAATTAATTTATTTAATTATATAAAAGGTGATAAAAAGGATTTAATGGTCATGGAATTAAATAATGGTGAATATTTAATTTAAAATAATAAATTAAATAATATATTTAATTCTGAAATAATCAGAATTGGCTGAAATGGCGATATGGTGTGAACTGGATCATCTGTGATATTTAATTCAGTTTATAATTGAATTAGAATAACGAATATATTATTTGAACGACAGTTTGAACATATAATTATATTATAATTAAAATCAAGCTTGAAATGGCGCTGCAGTTAGTAATTTGGCGATTTGAACTTCAACTGAATGTACAGGATTCATTTTAAGCCGGATTTCTATGAAACAAGAAACATGTGGTGCTGGTGGAGTATATCTTTCTAGTGGAAGACGAAAATCTGGATTTCGTCGGGTAGATTTTGATTTACGTCCAAATCAAATTATAGAAAAGTCGCTGTGGAATTCCTTTATAATTTATAAAGGAATTATTTATATTTTTAAAAGGAATTTCATTTTAAATCGAATATCGATTTAATCAGGATTTGAAATATCAAGTTAGAAATTCATAGAGGAATATTCTAGAGCTGTATGATATTCTGTTGTGAATATATACGATAATATTTATTTTTAAATATTAAATTAAATTATATTTAAATATATTTATATATTTAAATGGGTCATTCAGAGCTTTAAGAATAGCCAGTTTTAAAAACGAAGTCGGAATTCGACGAAACTAATTTTGTTGGATCCGCAATGTCAAATAGTTGTTAGATTTCCAGTTTCGTGATTTTTAGAGTCACTGTGTGGTCGTACGGATTTTTAGAGTGAGAAACAATCAGTATTTCAACAGTTAAAAATACGCTGTGTGAGCAAACGGAGTCGGAATTCGCGAAACCAGTTTCGTTGGGACCGTAATGTCGAACTGTAGCTGCATGTCCAGTTTCGTGATTTTTGGGTGTCATGTGTGATTACAGGAATTTTAGAAGATAAATAATAGCAACGATTGATTATAATTAAAATAATAATCAATATAATAACAATAATAACTATCTATAAATAGTCGTAACATGGCCTAAACCTAATCCTATTTTCACCGAAGTCAACACTTTTTCCAGCCGCCTTCTGGAAAGTAAAATCGGTGGAAAATTCTATGCTTCAATAATCCCTCAAAAATCAAGTAAAATCATATAAATCATAATATACATATAATCGAATTCAGCAGCAATAGAGCTTCGATTCTATGTTAAAATCTTGGGGGTTCGGTGAGTTTTGATTTCGCTGGAAAAGGGACTGACAAACTAGGGTTGGCCGACGTTCGAAATGGGTGATGCAGGAGACGGATTCGAGGGCGAAGACGAGTTCCTAAAGTCAAGGCGCGGGTTTTGGGTTCGACGGTGGGTGCTTGGGCGCTCGCTGGTGGATCGCGTCACTGGCAGTGACGGGGATGAAGGAGCATATCGGTTTTACAGGGAGGTGTCGAGTTAGGCATCGTGGGTACAGGCGGATAGAGAAGAGGACTGGGAGTTCTCTGGTGGAGGTGGCGGTCGGAAAAGATGGATGGAGAGATGGTGATGGGCAGTCAAATGGCGGTCAATGGTGGAGAGTGTAGAGGAGCGAGGGGAAGGAAGTTGGAAGATGGTTACTGATATGAGGAGGAAGGATACAGGTTCAGTGGAATGCCTGATCGAAGAAGAATGATTTGCGGTGTGGGCTTTTGATTTGGATATTTGGGCCCAAGAACAAAGGTTAAAGCCCTTCAATTTAAAATAAAAATCCATGTTTATTAATCCAAATAGTGTATTGCGTTGTAAATTCAATATCATGATCATACGATATCGAAATTCAGTAAACCCGGATCCGACAAGATCATAGGAACAAACACTACAACATGGAATTGGAATGGAAATGATTCGGAGCTTATCTAGATGTATGACAGAATAAAACGAATGAAAGGAATCAAGAATCGTTAGTCGTTATTTAACGATAACGATCAAATGTGAGTAAAACTCTCCAACTCTGAACAGTTCTATTTTTATAACGTATATTTAGAACCGATAAATCATGACTGATTGCTGTGTGTTGACTGATTGAACTGCTAGACAGTTAGTGGAAATTATATATATATATATATATATATATATATATATATATATATATAAACCGTTACATAAATATTGATGCTGCCTATCAGAATATTTCATATTGAACTGAAAGTGATGATAATCATATTGTGTAACATCTGTGGATGCAGGGAAATAGGTTGGGGGAATCCAACTGGATTCCTCAACATTTATTTTACTGTGATTCATATATGGTGATATATGATGTGATATATAATCTGTTGTTGATTATGTGTGTTTGGACGATATTTATCGTTGTTATATGGTATGTTAAATACCATAAGAAATACTGGATATGGGAAAGGGGATTTTCAAAGTGTATTTTGAAAATGAATTATTTATATAAAATCGATGGATTTTATATAGAAAAGGAAAAGGATTTTTATAAAAGAAAATAATTATAAAATCGAAGAAATAGAATAGATATAAAAAGGAAATATTCATTGGTCAAATAAATAGAATTGAAAGGAAATATTTATTTGCTAAATAAACAGAGTTAACCTGTTAGAGATAATCGATTAGAGTTAGGGTTGACCAGTTAGAGTTGATCAGTTAGATTTAACCAGTTAGAGTTAGAGTTATCCAATAGAGTAACTAAATAGAGTTAATCAAATTAGAATAAATCGATTATAGTTATTCGAAAAGGAGTTATTGAATATTTGTTATTCGAATTAAATGAGTTATCGAATATTTGTTATTCGAATAGAGTTAAAGGGGTTATCGAATATAGTTTATTCGATTGGAGTTAAAAGGGTTATCGAATATAGTTTATTCGAATAGAGTTAAAGGGATTTTCGAATATATTTTATTCAAATAGAGTTAAAGGGGTTATCGAATATAGTTAAAGGGGTTATCGAATATAGTTTATCGAATAGAGTTAAAGGAATTATCGAATATAGTTTATTCCAATAGAGTTAAAGGGGTTATTGAATATAGTTTATTCGAATAGAGTTAAAGGGGTTATCGAATATAGTTTATTCGAATAGAGTTGAAGAGGTTATCGAACTAGAGTTATTGAATAGAGTTAAATCGAACTAGAGTTATTCAAATGGAGTTAATCGAATTTAGTTTATTAGAATAGAGTTGAAATGAGTTAATCAAATTTAGTTATTCGAAGTGAGATAATCGAATCAGAGATATTCAAAGTGAGATAATTGAATCAGAAATATTCGAAGTGAGTTCATCGAATCTAGTTATTCGATGGGAGTTAAATCAAATAAGATTTATTCGAAGAAAGAGATTTTCGAATATAAGTATTCGAAAGTAAGCAAATCGAATATAAGTTATTCGAATAAGAGTTAATCCAGTAAGAGTTATTAGGTTGGAGTTATTCAAATAAGAGTTATAGATTAGAATAACCGAATAGGAGTAAATAAATTAGTTATCGTTATATTATTCGAATTAGGAAATAAAAGTCATATTTAAGATAATATATTTTGGATGCAGGAGATTATAACACCTTTGTTATTATCACGTAACTGGTAAAAGAAGGGAGTTTGTAAATAGAATCTGAGGGTAGAAAAGGATGTGTTAAAGGGTTAAAAGATGAACTTACCCTATTTCGAGATTTGAAATGTTGTTCAGTTAAGGTCTGAGAGGTAGTTATACCCCAACTTGATTGACTTCGTTTTTAATTTAGAATTGGTTAAGGTTCGAGAGTGAAAGTGGTTAAGTGATTTAGTAAATAAGTATAGTGGTTCGAGTTGTCGTCGCGATGTTGATTTAAACATCTGTTTAAATCCAAGTAAAGAAGATTTGGAATTTTTTTCCAAATAGAATCAGAAACGTAATCAAATATTGAAATTGGAAATATGGATTTGAAATGGAAATGTTTTCCAGTGTTAACGTATATTTTCTAAACATAGAAAATAAGGAATATGAATATATATATATATGATTGATGATTGATTGATAGAATTTCCTTCTGGAATTTATATCGTTGTTTGCACACCTGTTTTCTTTGATGGTTAAATCACATACTATCGAAGTTTTTTTGACCATTTTAACGTTGTTAATATATAGAGACCGGTTGGATTATTATCCAAAGAACCACTCTGTATTGGCATAAGCTTTGCGAATCATATATGCCAAAGATAATTGAAGACGGAGTAAAGTGCAAGGGCTATTGTATAAGTCTTAGATAACAGTGCCTAAGATGGATGTACTGAATAGTGCCTTCGGTTCATCTTGTTCCTGGATGACTTGTATAGATGGATGTCTGATAGAGTACTTCCAGAAAGGTCACATACGTTGATTTCTTCAACTGTACCAAGAGTGGAAGCGGAGAAGGAAACTTCTTTAGCTAACACTTAATGTACTGTGGTAGACTTCAATTTGTGTTTTTCGATGGATCTGACAACGTGGCATTCAAAGTGAATCTGATGTGATGATAAAGCGTAGCTTCTAGCCTCACATCTGGTAAATGACAGAAATCGGGCATGCAGCATGGCTATGTAGGTCGCACCTATTAGGGTGTATAATCACCTGATCTAGAGTTTCATTTACTTCTAAAAATCTATTGTTGATGCTGTCCCATTCGGGAAACGGTTGCTGATCCCAACCGTTAGTGATATACATTCGATACACTCAAGCGAAATGAGTGGTCGGTCATGTGTGGCCGGGTTGCAAGATGTTCTTGTTGAACCCAGTGTATTCCTTTCTAGAGGTACACTAGCGAAAGGTAGTTCCATACCTTGTCCTAGTTGGAAATCCATTACCCAATACGTGGTTGCGGTTTTGATTGTATACTATATATGTAGAACGTGAGATGGAAGCGTTTCTGCTAGATGATTATTATATTGTGGTTGATAGACATTATTATAATATCAGAAGGTTTTGGATATAAAGATATTTTGGATTATCATAAGGAAAAAACCCGTTCCGTTATATGGCGTGGTCTTATGAGATATCGTTTAATGGCTCAAACTGTTTTTAAACTGTTTTACTCACACCAGTCCCATGACTGACCCGGAGTTTATTTTGTTTTGTTTTCCCTAAACTCTTGGGTGCCCAATTTTGTACGGGCAGTCAAGTAGTCGGGATTTACAAATACTTGAAGAGCTAGAGCAGGAGGCTTCAGGATCATATAGCTATAGTTATTTCCGTTGTGTTGTAAGTGTTGTACTTTGATAATGATGTATATTCAAGTACGGATGTATATTTCAAGTTATGTTATATATATTATATGTTATTCGTTTCGCTGTGAGGTTCGTGTTACTCTGATGTTGTGTTCTTCTTCTTCTTCTTCTATTCTAAGTTTCTATCTTATCTTTCCTCACCCTTTAATTTCTTTCATTAACTATTCGGTTATTTTCGATCCTTGGATGTTCGATATGTGTTGTATATCGGATAACCAAGATCGTAAATTTCTGGGTCGTTACATTGTGTTTCGATATGTGTTTTATTTTTGTGCCAATGTTTCATCATTCTATTTGATCTTGCAGTTTGGTGGTTGGAATGACATTAGGACTCGAGAAAATTCATTTGCTTGTCTTAATTGTGATGTACCACATTGAGGGCGTAGTTTAACTATATGTGTGTAACATCCCATATTTGGTCTCAAGAGATTAATATTGTGGATGACTGTAGCATCCATAGCGATTAGTTTCTAAGATGAGAGAGTATTACAACATAGCTTTTCCATACTTGGAAGTATAGGTGGTTCATCAAAACTTAATCTCATAGAATCACGTTTGCTTGTTTGATAGTTTTTTGCCACTGATCGCTTTAGGCTTAATTAATTTAGCATTAGAGTATAGGAATTAACTTAGTAAGAGGATATAGAATGTCTGTGGTTATGAGAGGTTGTTGGTGACGATATCGTGGTTGGATATTTTACTCTTCAATAGTGAGTCATCCGAAATTTAGCAATAGTGGCTGAGACCGTGATCTTCAGTAGGCAAGTTGTTTATGATTGAAATGATAGTGGCCTGAGACATTTGGTTATCTAGTAGTGAGTCATCATTTAATCTTCAAGCTTGAGAGTATTTGGATGCATTTGATAAGGTGACCAAATAATCATCATAATCAGGTCGAGTTCCTTATTGACCTAGCTCTAGATGTTGAACCAGCAGTCATGCCTCACTAGCATGTGGTACCAGTGGGAAAGGATACAAGAAATTCTTGAAATCTTATAAGATTAGGCCTATAGAGCAAGGATGATATTTGTGTTAGACTCTTCGAGCGGATTTACACAACATAGAGTAGTTAGAAAGAGTGTACCGATTACAACATATCACACGCAGTTTTGATTTGATTTGTTAGTTAAGTCGTTCGGGTTGATTAGCAAATCGTTTGTGGGTTTCTTGGACCATGTTTAGAGATATCACATAGAGGAGTTATGATTGTGCTGCCCCATTGTATTTTTGTCTTTCCATTGATAGATAGAAAGCACGAGACATATATGATGTTGTGTTGTTAGCGTGGAGAAAACACTAATGTATGGTTTGGACTGTTGGAATATCACTTTGGGATGGTAGAAGTTAGGTATTTAGGTCATATTACCTTTATTAGAATTTCCACGTTGATCTTTTGAAGGTTATGGAAGTTTGTAGTTTTGAGTAGAACCTTGTGAGCTATAGTTTTTAAGCCTTGCCGAGGAATTGGTGAGCATATCGGCATCATTCATTTCTAATAAGAGCGAGGGGTCGATAACTTCCATTTATCTGTGTTTCTTAAGTAGGTATGGTGTTGATATTGAAGTGGGGATTGTCGCATATCTGATCGACAACCAAAACTGTGGCATCTAGAGGTCACGGACCCAACCACCGACCCTGTTCAATAAGTGGAACGCATTAGATGTCCGCTCTCTAGTTGGGCAGTAGGGGTCGAAGAAGGGCAATCACTCGTTTTTAAAATAAAACCATCATTCTTAAGACCAAAGAGTTAGGCGTAAAAAGGGAGAGAGCTCTCTGTTCATGGTTCTCCTATAGCTGGATTCTCCGAAACCACAAGAATCCTTAGAATGAATGGGATTCCAACTCAGCACCTTTTGAGATTTTGAGAAGAGTTGCTCTTTGGAGAGCATTGTATGATGAAAGTTGTAAGTTGTGTTCGAGAGAGGGGTGTTATTGTCTATCGTTGGCCTCTATGGTAGAATCAACCGGGGAGGCCTAAGAGGCAGTGGTTTACCCTGTGGCAGATGTCAGCGGTCCGAGTCTGCTTATCTCTAGTATCTGACTCCTGGTTCGGAGTTGGTGGTGATAGAGTTCTCTTTGGAGATCTGAAGGCATTATATATTAGCAAAGAAGCTAGAGTTGTTAAGTAATGTCACGTCATTAGGATTTTTTTCTCCTGTACTGGTCTCGACCTTCGTGAGTAGTGATGGTTAGAGCTCCTAGCGTCGTAGTGCAGTTGTTGCGTTTGAGTTAGAGTTGTACTAGTTTAGGAGTGGTATTCCATTAATAGACGTTGCTTATATTAATTACTGGTTATGAATAAAGCTTAGTGTGATGTAGTGCAGACTTAACCGTGGTGGTTGACTCTATATAGGAGAGGTTTTTTTGTTCCTAACATCGTTGGAGGAGAGTGATTAAGCATTCATATCAAGATGGATGGATGATCAGCTAGTAATGCTAAGTCAAAAGCGTCGAACAATCTCTCATAACTACTCGAGATTTAGGGGTGGATGCAGGAACAATTATTAATGATTTTCATCGATACGTTATCAAGTATTTGAGGAGTATGATAATGCTTAAGTCATATCCGATTCATAAATGAGAGATGTTGGATTTATATTCCTTATTCCCAACGAGATGGCAACCCAATTTGTCGAGTCATGTATGGATTGGTTGTTCTATTTGATGATTCATACCAAGTAGAATAGTATCATGCATGCTAGGGTAGACATTGGTGTTAGTTTTAATGGTTGCTATTATTTTGCGCATGTATGTTTGATTGCTGATATTCACCCGACTTCTTGATCCTATATGATTGTTAGGCACGCAGAATAATTATATCCCTATATAGCCTAATTGTTTCCATGCATGACTTGATAATAGATGTTTGATATTGAGTTGTAGTTTCTGCCATTGGTGCATTCTTGATGGTTTTATGCCCTAAATATAGGAAGCCACTTTGGGCTTTTGTTTTCTTTGGTTGGGTTGAGCCATATTTAGCTATTTGTGTTTTGTCCGGATTGAACCACGCAAAGGATTTGCTATTAGAATTTTCTATGAGCCGAGTTGAATTTGGAAGAGAAGTTTCTTAGTTGAATTTACTTCCAACTAGGGGGTTGTCGCTTTCATTTTCCATTATCGTTCATTTGGAGATAATTGGGCAACGTAGGTGTTTGTCCTAACTATACTGATCCCAACATTGATGGTGATTGAGCATAGGAAATGAAGATTAGGGCTCCACGCCAAGTTCCAGGTTTACTTTCTATGTTATAATCGCTTTCAATGGTTGTTCTTGAGAGCAGTGAGTGATGATTTGTCTTGTATTGTCACTTATTCAAGAGTTTTAGGCTGTGTTGCTTCATCCTTGAGAATTTCGAATTCGAAATCCTTTAAAGAGGGGAGATTGCAACAATATGTATTTTGATGATTAGATATTTAAATATTAATATTTAATAAATTGACGGTTCCAAAATATGACTTTCCACATGCGATCGAATCAGGACTTAAAACCATTCCATTCAGTTCAATGGTTCATTATGTGAAGAAAAAGTATAAAGACTTCCATATTTCAAGATCCGACATTTCAGGGGTAAATAGTCTTGGTATACACGAAATATGTCATTCAGGGATGTAGTGTCGGATCATGATGAAATTTACATTCTCGAAACCGTAGTGGTGAGACAATGTATACAAACGAGTTTTTTTTCGATTGAATTTACTGTTTGGTTGTGTGAGCATTGAATATATCTCGATTTCAATTGTGAAAATTGAATGGTCAGAAAAAGCGTTAGGTGTCGCCGAAATTTGAATTTGATCTCAAGCCGTATTCTTTTACGTTCAGAAGGCCATTTTATATTTAGACCGCCTATTGACACGTGTTAATCGAAGTCTATGTCCATTTCGCCCATCTTGGACCTTCCACTATAAATATGGATACGTAGTTCGAGAATAATAATATTTTATTCTTAAGTCCTTACCATAGCCACTGTGGAACCCTAACATTCAATGGTTCATGTTGCTACTCTCGATCTGTCCGCTTTTATTCAGAATTCACAACATGAAAGTTTTATCATCGATACAAATTTGTCCATAATTTCTGTAACAACCGGCCTGAAGTAGGCCTAAATTTCGACCTAGAAAAGGCCCATCGAAACTTAGAGCTACTCTAAACGGATCATTGATTCATATAAGGAATTACATTTGCACAGAATAACAGATACCATAACGTTATGGAATCTCATACAGCGGAATGAAAAAGTGTAATACCATAATAAGATGCACCATTGAATAAAAGCCACATATTCAAATACAAAATGTCAAATACAATTATTCAAACTGGTACCTCACCATTGTTCATAATCTAGGGTTTCCATAAGCAAAACAACAACAATAACTAATAATATCATAATATCCTCGTCACCTTCTTCAGGCTCCATCATTGTTTGGTCCATTGAGTCGCTACCCCACCTACTGACCTGTTAGATATGTTAAGGAGAGGGGTTAGAACATAAAGTCCAATGTGACTGAAAATAATATTTGCTTAAAGACCATACCGTAGATTTGGCAAGTTATATATGTCAAGGTATGTCTACGAAACACACAAGCACACATATATATAAAGAAGTATTTAACCAGTGAGGTGGATATCTGAATCAACCACTTAAGACCTTCATTGGTGCATTTAGAATGAAAACCCAGTGAGGTGGATATTCTCGGTCACTTAAGGCCCATTCTAACATGTTTATTAAGGGTGGATTCTTATGACCCTAAGGCAGACCTAGCCATTTAAGACCCCATCCTAGCATGTCAGCGTTCTTATATATATATATATATATATATTCTCACAAGTAATATGAGAAGTAGTAACTTACCGCTTAGTACCAATTTAGGGTAGACCCTTATAGACCCCTTTAAGACCCCTTCGGCAGACGCCTCGTGTTACTACTTAACTGATATTATGGTATAACATCTATGTCATTTAAGAATTAGACAGTTAGTGAAATAGATAATATGCTACGTCCCCTGTATAGCAATCTGTCCCTAGGTTGGCCCTCACAAAGCTCCTAGAGGAAGTGGATATACCGGTAAACTACCCTACTATGTTATTGCCATAACTAAGCCACTTTTAGAGAAGGAGGACCCATAGACCTACTTCGAATCTAATAAGGGAGGGTCCCATGACTTTGGTCCATATCCAAGGAATAAACCTTAGGAATGGTCCTAGTCCTAACCACTAAAGACCCAAACTAGATGAGAAGAGAGTCGGTCACTTAGGACCTTCTCAAGGCGTAGTAAACCTAGTAGTGAGCGTGGTTTGTTTTATCCGATGACGAAAATTGTCATACCAAACTAAAAGCAATAAAATGAAAACCAATCCAAACCAACCAAATCAAGTTTGGTTGGTTCGGTTGGTTATCCGATTTAAGCGAATTAAAAATATTTTAGACTTTATGTTTGTAATATTAACTATAATTTGAAATAACTAATAAATATACGATTAGAGTATTACTATTTATGACTCTTATACTTTCTAGAAATAATTTCGACACATATGTGATGACTAAAATTTAATTGGATGACTAATCTAACCTAAATTATTTATTATAATATCGATATTTTTGAAAATATAATAAAAGTTTGGTTAATTTGGTCAAACCGATAACCAAACTAAATTTTTTTCCTAACCAATTACAAACCGATCTAATTTCCAAACCAAGCAAAACCGACCAAAATTAATTGGTTTGGTTGGTTTATTTGGTTTAACCAAATAATGCTTACCCTAAGTAAACCTACCTATTTAGATACCTAATAGGTATATATATAAATACACATACACACTAGACCTCTCACATTAAACCGTATACTTGTAGATGCTGGATACGATGGGCGGTTCTGGGCAGACTTCTACTACAAGTAGCTAGGCTTAACCTCTTGTCATAATGTAATAAATTAAATGGCCCATGGCACCCAGACCTATCACCTTAGCCGAACCCACTTGTGGTTGCTGGATTTGTTGGTTGATTCTGGGAAGACTTCTACCATAAATGACGACCAACCTCGTGTCATTGTGTCACTATTTATTGTATAGGTAAGCCATTTTATATACACACATAAACAACAATTTATATGAGGACATTTCAAATACTAACCTTATTCTAATCGTATTTATTTCATCATTACTATGCTGATTACGTTAATTATGCTATATAAGTAGAATGCTTATTACATATATTAAGCGCTAATTTTCGTATCAATGAAGAAATGTCTTAACGGTATAGATTGGCAATTTGATCCATATTCAAGGCATACATGTTAATTTCCACATTAGACCGCTAAATATATGGCATAATGACATAATTAATGATAGCAGTAATGGAAAAAAATACAACATAACAATTAAAACTTGCATCCTAGGCTTGTTAGAATAATTCAAGTAATGAATCAAGAACAAGATGTAAATTTCCAACATAATATATATATACACATATATATACACACACAAATATATATATATATATATACATAGACCTTTATTTAATCTAATTTACCCTTTCTTATGTTGTACATAAAAACATTGATATTTGATTTGTTTCATATCTGAATATGTTCAAATTATCCACTTAGAATGGAATCCAAACCTATTTAAATAATAACAATAAATCAAACTGAACCATTTTACATCACAAACACTTTTAAATAAAAAAGGATGAATCAAATCAAACAAAAGTAAGTCATCCAAAATGTTCTTCATCCATAACCCAAACCAATTCACAAACCCAACATTCATCGACAATTCTTGTGAAACATATAAAAATAGGAGATTTTGGGGTTTTACAGTTTGATATTTTTGTTAATCCTAATCTTCTTAGGCATACTAATTCATATAAGAATCTACAAAATATAGAATATGCCTAAACAAATATTATTTCTACTCACGGTGATATGACTGTATGGAAACGTTGTAGATCTGACGTTGTTTGCCTACTAAATCTGAAAACCTTCAAGAATGAACCCAAATGCGAACTCCGATCCATTAGAAATAATATAACTATCCAAACTTGTATTCCTAGGCTTGTTGGAACAATTTAGATAATGAAATAGAAATAAGGTGTTAATTACATACATACATATTTAATATATATACATATTTACACACACACACACACAAAAACACACACACACACACATACATATATACATAAACCTCTATGTAATCCAATTTACTCTATTTCTATGTTGTACATAAAAAAATTAACATTTGATTGTTTCAAATATGAATACGTACAAATTATCCATTTTAGAATGGAAATCTAAACCTATCCAAATAATAAAACCAGACCAAATCTTAATCATTTTACACCCCAACACTTTTTAATTAAAAAGAGGTAAATCAGCTAAACAAAAGTAAAATTACCAAACTATTCTTCATTCATAACCCAAACAATTCACAAACCCAAATATTGATTGACAAACTTTGCGGTATATACAAAAATAGGAGATTTAGGGGTTTTATAATATGATATTATCGTGAAACCAAATCTCTCTTGGCATACAAATCAATATATAAATACATAAAATGTAGAATTTATCCTAAACAAGTATTATTTCCACTCACAGAGATATTGGAGAAACGAGATAATACTGATTTGAATGCTGAAATCATCGTTCTTCGATTCTACTGCAAATCTATGTAAGAGAATCATATAGATTTGAATCACATATATAAATTATAGAGAATTCAAAAAATATAAACTAAATAGAATTAGACTAGAAATGAAATTGGTTAGGGATAGAAGAAGAAACCTAAATTCCTGGATGTCAGCAGCAGAATGGAGGCACAAAGAATGAGTGGTTTTAGAGATTTGAGAGGTAAGTTAAGTGGTATGTATAGGTGTGCAAATTAATTTAAAACCGTTAGATTGACATATATTTGATGTAGGATACCCATTTTATATAGAACCAACCTAAAACACCAACTAAACCTGTAACACCCCGAATTTTCTGTGATCGTATAAGTAACAAATCAGAGAATAATTAATTTTTAAAATAAGATCCAAGGGAAACGGGTTGCACCATTGCGTTCGTCTCGAAATTATGCTTTGAAACGAGTACGAGTTTTCGAGAAACGGGGTCCGTATGAGGGAGATATGGCCCTCCGAAGTTTCAGAAAATTTCAGAATCGAAAACAGCTCGAAAATTCGAATTCAAATTCGAATTCAAACCCAGAAGCAGGCTGGGCGGGAAATTTCCCGCCCAGGACCCAGGTCGACTGGGTGGTCGACTGGGTGGTTGACTGGGTAGTCGACCTACCCCTGACCAGGTCGACTGGGTAGTCGACCTCCCCCAGACCAGGTCGACCATACTGTCGACCTGGGGGTCGACCTGCCTCCCGAAACCCACTTTCTGAACCTGATGCATTCTGATGTATTTAGACTCGTTTTCTGTCTAGATTCGTCCGCCTAATCCTATTTAAACACCCCCAGACCTCACTGTCTCTCCACACCATTTCATTCTACCTATGCTCTGCCTCTGTTCTAATTAAAATAAAAATGGCGTCGCTACTCTGCTGAAATATGAACTGGAACTAGGACTAAAGCATCTTCTTCCAAACTGATTAAAATTAAAAGAGAACAACTGCAACTCTTCTTCTTCTTTAATCCAATCAAGGCAAGTACAGTTATTTTCCGCTATAAACGTTAATTATGATTGTGACATGGACTGTAAATCTGAATTTGAGGTTATGCCTATTCTGTTCTGATCTATTTTATTCTGCATCTCTTTCTTCTTTCTGTTCTATAGCCAGGCTACCACGAGCCTGCACCAAATCTCATAAGAGATTAACGCACGAACGTTAAACTTTGGGACAAATAATGAATGATGGCATAAATGGGATATGGCTAATCTGTGACTGATTTAAGAAAAAGGACATAGGTTGTAAACTAGATTTAGATCTATGCATATTCTGTGAATTGGAAGAAGAGGAATCATTGTATGTTAACATATGACTCGAGACTTTGACATTACGCATATTTTGAATTAAGATCTGTTATAATTTAAAGTTCTAGATTGTTGGGCATATTGTTTATATAACAATTCATGATTTGGGATAAAAAGAGAATATGACTTAGGTGTGAAGGTTTATAATAAGATTTGATAACTATTAAATGTGAATAACACCTAAGTGGGAGATTTTTGAATATATGACGTACATTGAAATCGATGGCTATATTTGGTATAATTTATATGTGAATATTTTGTACTAGGCAAGTTTAACTAAATTTGGGACATGTGTTATATGGTAAATTATGACCACAATCTGTGCCATGTAAATTCAATGCAAACGCGAGGTATATGATCATATTAGGAATCATGACAACTATTTAGGCATGCAAACTTAGGCCAAATTTACAATTAGGCAAGATATGTTGATGAAACTTTAAGGAATGATTAAATCTGTTATATTGCCTAATCTGCTAGTTCTGTTATATTGCCTAATCTGCTAGTTCTGTTATATTGCCTAATTTGCTAGTTCTGCTATATTGCCTAATCTGCTAGATCTGTTCATCTGCTAAATCTGTCATCTGCTGAAAATGCCTAATCTGTTATATATAAAATCTGCTAAATTTCTTAATCTGCTAAATCCGTTAAGTCGCCTAATCTGTGAAATCTGTTATCTGTTGAGTAGATATATTTAGTCTGTTATTGACATAATCTGAATTGGCTATAGTTATGAATAATTGGCATGTATATTAGGCGTGGGCATAAATGGTAAATTATTAATTAATTGGCCGCAAAGATAAACATGGCTAACTCGAGGTTAAAATGAGTTTGCGGCGTAATTCTGCCCGGAACCGCCCGACACATCCAGTGGCCGCAAACAATAGGTTCTAATGTGAGAAGTTAGTCATAACGTGCTTGAAACCCGAGGTTAGACTCAGTTTGTGGCAGAAACCTGCCCGGAACCAACCGGCCTAACCAGTAGCTGCAAACGGTCAGTCTAATGTGAGAGGTCTGGGCATTAATATTTAATTAATGAAAATCTGGGATAAATATGATATCTAAAATGTGTTGGGTGGATAGGGTTAAACCAACTAGACTGGTGAAATTAATAAACCCGTTTTATGAATCTGTAGGCCCAATGCAAAGTTAGACAATCTGTAAATCTGTAACCGGTTAATCTGTAAGTCTGTTAATCTGTAACCGGTTAATCTGTAAGTCTGTTAAATCCGTATATCCGATCCGTTGGTATGAAAACTTGTCTGATCTGTGAATTAGTTGATCTGAACTCTGTATGTCTGAACTTGTAAATAAGTTAATCTGAAATCTGTTAGGCTGGGGACACAAGGTTAGGAGGGAAATTACTTGTGTCATCTGTTGTTTGGGACCCATATTAGTCAGTAACCCTTTCTGGTATCAAAACTTTGACCCAATAGTAGGTAGGGTCCGGGCACGCTTACTGAACTAATTATAAGTGGTTCATTCTGATAATGGCGAGTGGTGTTGATGGTGCGTTCCAACCGGGTCATGTGCGTGCACGGATCCCGGTCTGCCTCTGAGGATGTAAGACGCCGTGACATCTGTAAATAGGCCTGTGCCAATTGGTTGTCACTTTAGGGAGTGATACACCCTATTGTGGAACAGACACAGGGTATTTATGTATTAGGGAGCCGATCGCTTGGGGTAGGGTTTTAGGGTACACTTAGTTCTGTCTGTTTTTGTTGGTACCGTCTGTTTCTGTTGGGTGGCAACACCTGTCTGCGTGGTACCGTCTGTTCGGGTGGTAAAGGCCCATTTACTAGTGTACACCTAATTCTACATTCTGTTTCCGTAGGGATTAATCTGTTTTTGTCTGTTTCTGTTCGGGTGGTAAAGGCCCATTATTAACATTCTGTTTCTGTTTGTTTCTGTTCGGGTGGTAAAGGCCCATTATCAGCATTCTGCTTCTGTCTGTTTCTGTTCGGGTGGTAAAGGCCCATTATTAGCTTTCCGTTTCTATGGAAATTATTATGTTCCTGTTTCTGCTTCAGTTTAGACATTAGGGTGACACCTAATCCTGTTATACTAGTATTAGTGCAGAGAAATGAAAAGTAATATTATTATGTTCCTTCTGTTTAACCTAAGTACATCTGCTGCTCCTGTTACTGTTATCTCTCATCCAGTTTTATTTGCATGCCATGATTATTATTATCTGTTCATATGCTGAAAGTCACTGGACTTGCCAGACTTTATGTCTGACCTTGCTTGTTTTCGCCCCTTTTCTTCCATTCCCCCCCAGGTTTTCATATGAGGGAACACTTTAGCTTGATCCAGATTTCTTCTGATTGAAGTACTTAGAGTGCTTAAAGTATGGCTTGACTCCTTATGGCAGCTTCTGTGGGATTATGATTTTAAAGTTTTGTACTCTGATGATTTTCTGAACAAGGCTGATATTTAAGTACTTGAGTTTTTGGGAAAGATGTAACCAAACTGATTTCTGTTTTCCGCTGTAATAAAGTTATAATTTCTCCAGTATTGTTTATTTGTCTTGTAAATTTCTGTTCTGTCTACTAAAACGCTCCACCAAAGTTAAGGCATTCCCTTTGTGAGTGACCTTAATGGAGGTGGGGTGTTATACTTGGTATCAGAGCTGAAGGTTACCAGACTGGGTAAAGTTTTTGAAAACTATTTTCAAAAAGGTTTTAAAAGGAAGTATTTTCAAAAAATAAAGTTTGTTTTGAAAAACATAATCCCCAAAGAGCCATATATCTTTCCTTCGGTCCTTTTTGTATTGAATCTTTCCTTTTTCGTTTCAGCATGTCTGAAGCATCTGAGATACCAGAGGGTGTTCATGTACCCGGTTGGTTTCGTCAATATCTTGAGGCTAGGACCTGCGCCGCAGGTCCAGCAAATGACCCCCCTCCTCCGCCCCCTCCTCGTGTAATTGCTTTCTCAAAGATCTGTAAAGATTTTAGGGCCATGGATGGAAAGGATTTCAAGGGAATTGAATCATTCGTAGAAGCGAGGAACTGGCTCAAGGAAACTGAGGATCTGTTCGTTATCTTCGAGGTGGACGATAGGCAAAAGGTACAATTGGCGGTATGGTTGCTCAAGGACGAAGCTTCCTACTGGTGGGAAATCACTAACGTCGAGAGGCCGGTTGAAACTTGGATGGATTTCAGAACAAGGTTTGAGACGAAATTCCTCTTGCAAGCTGAACGAAGTCTACAACTGGAAAAGTTCTTATCTCTTAAGCAAGGAAATATGCCGGTCAGGGAATATGTCAATCAGTTCAACCAACTGGCTAGATTCGGGCTAGATATAGTCAACATCCAGCATAAAAAGGCTCTCCGCTTTGTTAAGGGATTGAACGAGCCACTGCACAGTCTAGCCATGACTCATGTACCCATGGGAGCGACTTACGAGAGATTGGTGGATATGGCACTACCGCACGAGGAAGACAACGAAAAGAAAGAAGAGGCAAAGAAGGAAGAACCACAGAACAAGAAAGCATGGCCCAAAAAGGAAACACAAAAGAAGGGTGAAAAGTCTGAAGATAAGAAGGAGAAAAAGTGCTTTACTTGTGGAAGCTCGACTCATCTGAACAAGGATTGCAGAAAAAGAAAAGGCACTTGCTTCAACTGTGGTGAGATGGGACATTTCACTAGGGACTGTCCGAAGAAACGAGGGCAAGGGCAGAGGGCAGGACCGACTTCTGGAAGGCAGGCGAACACTCTCGAGGCTAGTGGATAGGATAGAAACAGGAAAACTTTCTGTAGGAGGTTTAATTTCTTTATCTGATTGTTGAGTTGAAACTCTTTCTGATTCTGGCATTTTGATTCTGTAACCGATACTCTGCACTTTAATACTAGTATTATTTCTGATTCCGCTGTAGGCTCAAACCCATAAGGGTTATGACTCATCTGCTTGTGATAGATTGGGGTTTGAGAGATATCTGTGTTAGGTGTCATGAAGTACGCATACATTCTGGGTTTTATCATGCTTAGCTTTCTAAGAATCATTCGATAATCAGATCTGTACTAGTAGTCTGTAAGCATCTGGATATTTCTGAAAAGGTTAAGATTTCTAGTTTTGACATTGTCTAAAGAGGGTAATCCTCTGGGCATCAATCTGATGTTGATCTCGGTCTTCGGGGTGGATACTTAGGGAATTTGTCTCTCAACCAAGGTCTAATGGAAACCAAGTTTCTGTTTTATCTGTACTCGCTTCCATCATTCGACTGTATCCTACCGATCGAGTCTTCGACCTATAGATAGGAATCCTATGGGTGTAAACATGTGTTTGAGACATGTTATGTTTGATGGTTGCAAGTGGATGCAAGTGGTTGCTCGTGGATGCATATACACACACTAGGCACTAGATCGGCTCGAAAACACTCTCATACTGCATATGGATGTGTGAGCATTTTCAATTTTTGTGGATGCAAAATGGTTGACTCATCACATGGATGTTGCATTTGGATGAATGATTGCGCACACATTTAGAAATAATATGTATCAAATAGGAAGATTGCATACATGTTGGACTCATGACACTGACATAGTTCGCATTAAGGAGGTCAACTGAATCCGTGGACCGCCTGATCTTTGCATTAAATATACACACACTTTTGCATATGTTCATACAACATTAGAAGTTTTCTAAGGACAATGGATGCTTGTGGATGATGGTTGAGTAGATGGATGACCGGATGGTATTCTACTCAACTTGAAGATTTCGGGGACGAAATCCTTTAAGGAGGGGATAATGTAACACCCCGAATTTTCTGTGATCGTATAAGTAACAAATCAGAGAATAATTAATTTTTAAAATAAGAATCAAGGGAAACGGGTTGCGCCATTGCGTTCGTCTCGAAATTCTGCTTTGAAACGAGTCTGAGTTTTCGAGAAATGGAGTCCGTATGAGGGAGATATGGCCCTTCGAAGTTTCAGAAAATTTCAGAATCGAAAACAGCTCGAAAATTCGAATTCAAACCCAGAAGCAGATGGGCGGGAAATTTCCCGCCCAGGACCCAGGTTGACTGGGTGGTCGACCTCCCCCAGACCAGGTCGACCATAGTGTCGACCTGGGGGTCGACCTGCCTCCCGAAACCCACTTTCTGAACCTGATGCATTCTGATGTATTTAGACTCGTTTTCTGTCTAGATTCGTCCGCCTAATCCTATTTAAACACCCCCAGACCTCACTGTCTCTCCACACCATTTCATTCTACCTATGCTCTGCCTCTGTTCTAATAAAAATAAAAATGGCGTCGCTACTCTACTGAAATATGAACTGGAACTAGGACTAAAGCATCTTCTTCCAATCTGATTAAAATTAAAAGAGAACAACTGCAACTCTTCTTCTTCTTCTTCTTTAATCCAATCAAGGCAAGTATAGTTATTTTCCGCTATAAACGTTAATTATGATTGTGACATGGACTGTAATCTGAATTTGAGGTTATGTCTGTTCTGTTCTGATCTATTTTATTCTGCATCTCTTTCTTCTTTCTGTTCTATAGCCAGGCTACCACGAGCCTGCGCCAAATCTCATAAGAGATTAACGCACGAACGTTAAACTTTGGGACAAATAATGAATGATGGCATAAATGGGATATGGCTAATCTGTGACTGATTTAAGAAAAAGGACATAGGTTGTAAACTAGATTTAGATCTATGCATATTCTATGAATTGGAAGAAGAGGAATCATTGTATGTTAACATATGACTTGAGACTTTGACATAACACATATTTTGAATTAAGATCTGTTATAATTTAAAGTTCTAGATTGTTGGGCATATTGTTTATATAGCAGTTCATGATTTGGGATAAAAAGAGAATATGACTTAGGTGTGAAGGTTTATATTAAGATTTGATAACTATTAAATGTGAATAACACCTAAGTGGGAGATTTTTGAATATATGACGTGCATTGAAATCAATGGCTATATTTGGTATAAATTGTATGTGAATATTTTCTACTAGGCAAGTTTAACTAAATTTGGGACATGTGTTATATGGCAAATTATGACCACAATCTGTGCCATGTAAATTCAATGCAAACGCGAGGTATATGATCATATTAGGAATCATGACAACTATTTAGGCATGCAAACTTAGGCCAAATTTACAATTAGGCAAGATATGTTGATGAAACTTTAAGGAATGATTAAATCTGTTTATATTGCCTAATCTGCTAGTTCTGTTATATTGCCTAATCTGCTAGTTCTGTTATATTGCCTAATTTGCTAGTTCTGCTATATTGCCTAATCTGCTAGATCTGTTCATCTGCTAAATCTGTCATCTGCTAAAAATGCCTAATCTGTTATATATAAAATCTGCTAAATTTCTTAATCTGCTAAATCCGTTAAGTCGCCTAATATATGAAATCTGTTATATGTTATATCTGTTGAGTAGATATATTTAGTCTGTTATTGACATAATCTGAATTGGCTATAGTTATGAATAATTGGCATGTATATTAGGCGTGGGCATAAATGGTAAATTATTAATTAATTGGCCGCAAAGATAAACATGGCTAACTCGAGGTTAGAATGAGTTTGCGGCGTAATTCTGCCCGGAACCGCCCGACACATCCAGTGGCCGCAAACAATAGGTTCTAATGTGAGAAGTTAGTCATAACGTGCTTGAAACCCGAGGTTAGACTCAGTTTGTGGCAGAAACCTGCCCGGAACCAACCGGCCTAACCAGTAGCCGCAAACGGTCAGTCAAATGTGAGAGGTCTGGGCATTAATATTTAATTAATGAAAATCTGGGATAAATATGATATCTAAAACGTGTTGGGTGGATAGGGTTAAACCAACTAGACTGGTGAAATTAATAAACCCGTTTTATGAATCTGTAGGCCCAATACAAAGTTAGACAATCTGTAAATCTGTTAATCTGTAACCGGTTAATCTGTAAGTCTGTTAATCTGTAACTGTTAATCTGTAAGTCTGTTAAATCTGTATATCCGATCCGTTGGTCTGAAAACTTGTATGATCTGTGAATTAGTTGATCTGAACTCTGTATGTCTGAACTTGTAAATAAGTTAATCTGAAATCTGTTAGGCTGGGGACACAAGGTTAGGAGGGAAATTACTTGTGTCATCTGTTGTTTGGGACCCATATTAGTTAGTAATCCTTTCTGGTATCAAAACTTTGACCCAATAGTAGGTAGGGCCCGGGCACGCTTACTGAACTAATTATAAGTGGTTCATTCTGATAACGACGAGGGGTGTTGATGGTGCGTTCCAACCGGGTCATGTGCGTGCATGGATCCCGGTCTGGCTCTGAGGATGTAAGACGCTGTGACATCTGTAAATAGGCCTGTGCCAATTGGTTGTCACTTTAGGTAGTGCTACACCCTATTGTGGAGCCGACACAGGGTATTTATGTATTAGAGAGCCGATCGCTTGGGGCAGGGTTTTAGGGTACACTTAGTTCTGTCTGTTTCTGTTGGTACCGTCTGTTTCTGTTGGGTGGCAACACCTGTCTGCATGGTACCGTCTGTTCGGGTGGTAAAGGCCCATTTACTAGTGTACACCTAATTCTACATTCTGTTTCCGTAGGGATTAATCTGTTTCTGTCTGTTTCTGTTCGGGTGGTAAAGGCCCATTATTAACATTCTGTTTCTGTCTGTTTCTGTTCGGGTGGTAAAGGCCCATTATCAGCATTCTGCTTCTGTCTGTTTTTGTTCGGGTGGTAAAGGCCCATTATTAGCTTTCCGTTTCTATGGAAATTATTATGTTCCTGTTTCTGCTTCAGTTTAGATATTAGGGTGACACCTAATCCTGTTATACTAGTATTAGTGCAGAGAAATGAAAAGTAATATTATTCTGTTCCTTCTGTTTAACCTAAGTACATCTGCTGCTCCTGTTACTGTTATCTCTCATCCAGTTTTATTTGCATGCCATGATTATTATTATCTGTTCATATGCTGAAAGTCACTGGACTTGCCAGATTTTATGTCTGACCTTGCTTGTTTTTGCCCCTTTTCTTCCGTTTCCCCCCCAAGGTTTTCGTATGAGCGAACACTTTAGCTTGATCCAGATTTCTTCTGCTTGAAGTACTTAAAGTGCTTAAAGTATGGCTTGACTCCTTATGGCAGCTTCTGTGGGATTATGATTTTAAAGTTTTGTACTCTGATGATTTTCTGAGCAAGGCTGATATTTAAGTACTTGAGTTTTTGGGAAAGATGTAACTAAACTGATTTCTGTTTTCCGCTGTAATAAAGTTATAATTTCTCAAGTATTGTTTATCTGTCTTGTAAATTTCTGTTCTGTCTACTAAAACGCTCCACCAAAGTTAAGGCATTCCCTTTGTGAGTGACCTTAATGGAGGTGGGGTGTTATAAAACCAGCCTCATTGGGCTCTGGCCGCACCAGATGGTCGACATCCTCCCTAGGAGGGTAGTCGACCGACAATCGACACCACTTCTAGGGGGCGGTCGAGATCCTGGTCTCAAAAATGGCAAGTGGCCTACGTTGATTGCTAAAAAGATATTTTATTAAACATTATTTATATTTATTTATATCTTACCATTTAAATAATATTCTTATCCCCAATTGTATGTATATACATACATAATTTTGAATTAAATGGAATATTCTAATTAACCATTAATTATTTATTCTTATTCCATATATATTACAATTCAAATTTCAAACGTTCTTGCATATATTAACGTACAACATCTTTTAAATGTAAATCCTTCATACGGACTCTAAATTTGACATATTATATATGAAAATTGATCAGAATCTCGCCACGAATACAACTACGATATTTTAGTAGCCAAATTCCTAATGTTGTAAAAATCCTTTTTTTCAACCTATTAATATATTATTATTTTGTTGCTTATTTCTGTTATTTATTATTATTTATTTTAAATTATATTGTTTTAAGTTTGTTTAGGTATATTTTTATGGGGTGTTACGTATGAGATCTAATAAAATAGTGATATGCGATTGGTTTAGTCCGAAGGGTGAAGAGCCCAACGGGACAAATCATCGTAGGTGTCCGATGACATGGTGGGAGCGCTTCAAACTTATTATTATACGAGACTAAAAGGAAGTGCAAAACTTCTACGAGACATGAGGATACTCTGAGATGACCCTCTGGGGTAGGCGTAATGAAGTTGTACCCGTAGAGGTAGATTTGTACGGTTCCGCCCATAGAGTATGCATTGGCTCCATATATGGTAGAGGGCAGCCAAAAGACGGCTGGTATGACTTTTAGGATTCAACGATTGCCTCATCTTCGAGAGAAGATTTTATGGGCAGGACCCAAAAAGGATAGTAGATCGCCGGATACATCATACATGTTATTGTCAGTCGCAGCGAGTACAGGAAAGACTGAAGCTAAACCAACATGCCAATGATCTTTCACTCTCAAAACATTGGATGAGGGACAACGCCAAATTGGATGCTTGGATTGTTTGTTAGGGGCACAATAACTTTGCTCTTTGGATGGTCTTTCATTAGTTAGGGGTAGCTAGTGGGGTCATATCCACTGAGAAAAGAGACACACCAATCTATGGATACCTGTATTGTAGGCCTAACAAAGTTGTCCTTTACAGATATAGAAATCCCCCGACCAGGTTCCATAGGGGAACTCGGGATTAGGGTGCTTTCGTAGCACGGCGATGGAGGTTCATTCGCTTTCGTAGCGTAACCTGGTACGCTTTAATAGCATGGAGATGGAGATTTAGTGCATCTTTGTAGTGTGGTCTAGTTTGCTTTCATAGCATAACAATGGAAATCTGGTATGTTTTCACAGGGCGGTGATGGAGACCATTCCAGAGGGTACTGTGGCGAGTACCTCAGTATGTTGAGCATATATCTACATATATGATTTATTATGTTAATCTACTTAGGAGTAGATGGGTACGATTCATGCGTAAAAACGTAGAATGTAATATGCATTGAACCCAAATAACCTAATAAGTACAAACTAATAGTAGAACGATATATGTTGCATTATTTATAGAAAGTATAAATTTTCCATTCACTAGAACTTTAGTTCTGACCATCTTGTCATAACAAACCCGCTAGTTAGATAACAGAGATTTTACAACTAGAGACACTTGCTAGACAGTGTCATTATTATGGCAAGTATTTATTTACTATTATATTTTATTCGCTCCGATGTGAGACACTTATTGTGATATCTGATATATTTATCTTTGCCTTTCTACAGGATACCAGACAAACCAGCTCGGGTTTAAGTGGACTTGGATATTTGCATTTTGCAGAAAATTCGAGCCCGCTAAAATTTGAATTGTTACACTGCTCCACTATAATTAGGTTGAATTGATTTATTGAAAAAGTGTTTAGCTAAATTAGCACCGTTTTGCTATCTTGTTAAGTTTGACTTGTTTTGATATGCCAACGAATAGTTATTGATTTGTAAACTATCAATTGATAGTATAAATTATTTACATATATGTTATTATGTAAATATGTATACTACGACTTAAGTGTTGTTATTGAATTTTATGGTTGTTTGTTTAAGTATCATTTGGATTGCTAAGCCTCTTTTTAATCATGTGATAAGTCTTGGTTTTAAAATCAACCGCAATATTGAATATAAACTAAACAAATTATCAAATTGCTAGTAAATAATTTCAATTGTTAATTAAATCAATAATGATGTAGAAGGTAATTACTATTTAATTAACATCGGTTTAGAAGTTAATTATTATTTAATTAACAATGATTTATAAGTTATTTATTATTAAATTAAAAATGAATTAGAAGTTAATTATTATTTAATATGTAATTATTTAGGAGTTAATTATTATTTAGCCAATAATGATTTTGAAGATAATTATAATTTAATTAATAATTTGTGAAGGTTATTATTTATTTTAATTAATACTAACTTAGATAATTACCTTTCTTTGGGTAAGGCAAGCCGTTTTTATAGTGGGCGTACCACTTTTATTAGAAAAAAAGGAAAGAAGTCAAAAGGAGTTCTGCACAGGCACAAAACTCCAATTCTGGTTTGAAGTGCCAATACACTAAAAAGTAAAGAACATGAGCTATACTAAAACATGTAGGCTACATGATACGACGACCTAGCTCCCCACAAACGAGGAGGATCTACAAGTGGTGCTGGGCGGGACAACAACAAGGGTGAAACTGGAAAAGGCCAAGGCAAGATTTGGCACATAGCATGGATAAGGAGCACGGAAGATGTAATAACCCAGAAATCCGAGCCAATTTAAAATTTTTATTTTGGCAATTTGGATGAATTTTGAATATTTAAAATGAATTATTTTAAATAATCACAATGAGAAATTTATTTTGAATAGAAATAGAACGTATATATTTATATAAATCGTCGTTAGAATATAAATAATTATTTTTAATTCTAAAAGGAATTGAAAATGGCGCGGTAGTTTGAAAATTCGATTTCAAATTTCAAACGAATGTACAGGATTCAAAATAAACCGGATTTTGGCAAAACCAAAATTATTAGAATCTAATTGAGAATATATTTCCAACGAATTCGAAAAATTGAAATTTCATAGCGGGGATAAAAAGTTATGCCTAGTTGAAAATTCAGAATAGTCGCTATGGAATTCTGGCCCTTAAAAATGGAAATTTTACAAACGACCTCGGTTTTCGACAAAACCACTTTTGTTGGATCCGGGATGTCAAATTATTGCTAGATCCCAATTTGTAAAATTTTCTGAATCAATATGTGAGCGTGGCAAAGGAAAACGCGTTTGACCAGTTTCAGTTGATTTTAATCGACTTGAAAATGACCATTTTTCAACTGGTCTTAGAATTTGACAAAATTAGTTTTGTTAGGACCGTATCGTCAATACGAAGCTAGAAAATATTTTTCAGGAATTTTTAGAGTCCGTATGTGGCCACGATAAATTGAAATGTGCGTTCAAATTCAATATATATATATTTTGATTTTGACGAAAACCTATCGAAATGATCAAATCAGCTTACGATACATATCCCATTGTGTTCGGAATGGGGGTAATTAGCTATGGACGACAGTCGTTGGGCCTCGTTTGGGGTTCAAAAGAAAAGTCAACTTTTAAGGAGATAAAAATAATTAAAAAAATATATAAATAATTTCTTTCCATATAAGCCCCTTCCTTCTCACAATTATCTCAAATCAGAAAAAGAAAAAAATTTAAACCTAATTAACCCGTCGCCCTCCCCTTAGAGGCGTCGCCGTCGCTTCAGGAGGATGCCGCCCTCCACGATCGGTGCCCCCTCACCTTCTCCTCCTCCCCCTTCTCGCGAAGACCCTCCAGCCCATGACCCACGAACCCCGTCATCCCCCTCCTAGCTCCGCTGCTGGCGCAACCGCGGCCCCTCCCCACCACCACTCGCGCGATTTCCCCCTTCTTCCTCCAGCATTCGAGAAACTCTTCCCCCGCTGTAAGTGTTTTTGTTTTTGTTTTTATTTTAATTTATTTTGTTATAAAAACTAATTTTATTTTGTTATAAAAGATGATTTCTTTATGTTATAAAAACTGAATTTTTGGAAAGAACAAAAAGATTTGAAAAGCTATAATTTTAAACTAGAAAAGAAGTGATTTTTAATTATATAAAAGATGCGATTTTTATTTTGAATAACGCTTTGGAAAAGATTTTTCAAATAAAAAAGATAACATTTTTAAACAAGATAAAAAGGCGATTTTTACTCTCGTGTATTGCATATAAAAATCTGATTTTTATTCATATGAGTTGCATATAAAAATACGATTTTTATATGTGTATAGCGAAAATGGAAAATATAAAAAATGCGATTTTTGTATATGTCATAACGAAATAAAAACGTGATTTTTATAGAAAAGGTTTAGAATAAAAATATAATCTTTATAATGAAGACATCGTGTTAAAGATGCTATTTTTATCATCTTGAAAGCGAAGTAAAAATATGTGATTTTTATATATGTAGTGAATACATGCAACGAAAGTGACAAAAGGCGAGAACGGCGAAGATTTCCTACATATGAAGAGTTGTGGCGTTTGGTTTAGCTCTCGGTGAGAACTTCTCACTTTAATTCTTGTTTTCTAGTTAAAATATATGCTAGGATGCAGACGGTGTTTAGCAGCACCCGACACCCATTGTCCACAGACCATGGACGACTTGTTTGATTTTGTTGTGTTGTGAAAATCGATTATGATGTGGAATGAATGAAAATAAATATTCATGTGTTGAAATAAATTATTTATCGTTAAAAATATAATTTTTAACGTGTATGTGAATAAAATATTCATGTGTTGAATAGAATAAATATTCATGTGTTGAGTAGAATAAATATTCATGTGTTGAATAAAATAAATATTCATGTGTTGAATAGAATAAATATTCATGTGTTGAATAAAATATATATTCATGTGTTGAAAGTATCATGTGTTGAACGAAATATTTTAACAATAAAATTTACATCTTTATCATATATAAAATTAGAAACTAGCTGGAAACTAGTTAAGATGATTGGTTTCCTGGGTATTGGTCTGATGTTGGTTTCGGCCTTCGGGGTTAATACTTAGGGAATCGTTCTCTTACTAATTAACGGTTGGAGTCTGATTAAGAATTAAACGATTAAAATCATAATTTTTTTTAAATATATTAAATAACAAAAATAGTCATGTGTTGATGATACTCATGTGTTGAGTATATTCATGCGTTGAAACTATTCATGTATTGAAACTATTCATGTGTTGAATAAAATATTTTATACAATAAAATTCATATTTTTATTGTAAGTAAGAATTAATAAATATTCATGTGTTGAATAAAGTATATATTTATGTGTTGAAGAAAATATTCATTTGTTGAATGGAATAATGAAGTTATAGAAATATATAAAGCCGTGTTGATTAGATATGCGCCATTTTGACGCGAATGATATTTATATCAATTATATTCGTTTTTATAATGAATATAGAAAAGGAAGTGATTTCAAAATATTACGTTTTGAAAATATTATCATTTATATATTAGTGATATGAAATATTCAATTTTGATTTAAAATTGAATATGAAGTTGAATTTGTTTTGAAAACGAATTTAAAAAGATTTATAAAATACGTTTTGAATTGAAATCGACGATATATATATATATATATATATATTATATATTAAATGGCCTGAATAGAACGCGCCGCGCCGCGGCAGTTCGCGAATTTCAACCATTGACTTCAGATGGATATTACGGGAGATCCGACCGTCGGATTCTCCAAAAACCAGAACCATTGGGTTCGTATTGAAAAGAGCTTTCTAATGAATATTAGAGATTTGAAATCTAACGGTTGGGTTTGGAATTATGTCCAAATAAAATTTGGAAAAGGTCGCTGTAAGTGTAGTTCGATGGCCGTTGATGGAAATCGACTGTAAGGGCATTGATAAAATTATTAAAACTAGTAATAATTTGTGTAAAATCATAAGAAATGATTTGGAAAGAATTGGGATGAAAAATTCCATATTTGAAAAGATAAAAATAGATTTTTATCGAAATGAACTAGTTTCGAATTAGAATTTTAATTCATTTATTTTTGAAATAAATAAATTGGATTTGAAATGGTTTTAAAAGTAACCAGAATTTCCAATAAACGAATTGGAATGGATTTGAATCGAAATTGTCTTTGGAATATTTCGATGTTGGATTTCGTGATTATACAGATATTGTTATGGAAATTTGAAAGATATATTGATATCGTTATTTCCAATACGATATTTGTTGGTCGTAGAATTTGATATTGAATATAAGCTGATATATTTTTTATTCAGAGCCTTGTATTTAATATCAAATATGATTTTGGGTTGTCGTGAACGGTATCTTTAATAATACTGTTCTTAAACCCAACGAAGTTAAGAAAATCAGAAACTAACCGGAGATTAGTTAAGTTGAATGGTTTCTGGGGTATTGATCTGATGTTGGTTTCGACCTTCGGGGTTATTGCTTAGGGAATTGTTCATTTGCTAATTTACGTTTAAAGGCTGATGGACTAGAATGTGATTTTGGGTTTATCATGAACCGTGTTTTAAATGACTTTGGTTCTTTAACCCAGTTAAAGACGGGATATGATTTCCCAAGTTAAATAATCATTGATGTTGATTTTTAGGAAGATTAAAACCAAGTGGTATTTTAATGAATCTTTAATTAGATTGAAATGATTGAGAATGGAGTATCACCAGTTTTGCTCCAGGCGATAGTTAAATATTTAATTAGATTTGAACATGAAATGGTAATTGAATTTACCGATAATACCGTGGTGTTAGATATGAAGTATTACCAGTTTTACTTCATGGGATGAATAGGTTGGGATTGGGAAATAAAATAAATGATTACTTCGGTGTGGTTCGCTAATCCCAACTAATTTGAATTGATATTCAAAAGAAGATTAAAGAATAAATTTAAAGAATTTTTCTTTGATAAAATTAATGGGAACCTTTACCAAAGTATAAGAATATTTGAATAAAAGAATATTCTGAATTGGAATGAGGCGTACGTTGTGTTTATGTAACACTTGTTTATTATATATGCGAGTCATTCAGAAAGACCGGGTTTATCCCATTCTGAATAACTGATTCGACGATGTGTCGAGGATGAAGACGGTGGTCGAAGACCGGAGGTCTTCACATCGTTTGGGTGATTACTGATGATCTTGATTGGGCTGTACACCCAAGAGGAGGGAATCAGTTGGTGATCGCCCAGATGTACTTGGAGATCGATGGATATGCGAGGTACAAGGTGCCTCCCGTTTCGTTCAGATCCAGAACGAACTTGAAAATGGACTGTGCGTCTGACATTGGATTTTATTCTATGTGATTGATTTCTATTAAATATATATCTGTTTGGCGGCGGAGAATTTATTCTCTTGCTTAACCCCCTTCTCCGAGACGTACGAGCTGAGGGGTTATCTATTGATGGATATCTATCGCATGTAGTGAATTGCCTGTGTGGCATGCCTAAGTGGCAAATGATCAAGGCTTCTGTTGAAAAGCAGAGTCTTGTGGTTGATGATCAAAGCACGGCCTGTGTGGAACAACTTTGTGTAGCGTTAATTCGCGAGCCTCACACCCCGGTTGTGAACCAGAAACGGGAGAGGACCTCAGGGAGGACATGCATTTCTTTCTAGCAGCGGCGTGTCAGTGACCTACCAGCCCTGACATTTATATTATTTTCACCAGTGTGGTTGTTGGATTGCGAGGCGCCTCGGATATATCGGTGACTATGTGGAGCCGATGGAGCCATTAGGCGCATTTACGCCCCAGAGGGCAGGGAGACGTAGTGTTCAGCCATTTTAATCCACATCGTGGACCGGCCCTGACGATCCAAGGGTCGATGCTACTCTGACCCTGAGGCTCGGGCTAGACAGTCTCGAATTCGGTGGAGGACGATCCCTTGCCTCGGTTCATAGATGGAAATCCAACTTCCAAAACGTGACTTTGCGGTTTTTGATTGTAGAGCCTAGTATGGCGACATGATATATGGTACCCATGCCGTCTAGGATTGATACATTTATATTTGAAGTTGTTTTGTACACTATCCACTTATAATAGATCAAATGATTTGGTTTTTAACGTACCAAGCATGTTTGGCTATTATAAGGGTAAACCCTATCCTCCGGCTTGTGTTGCATTGTGTGATGGGACCTGGGTCTTATAATAGCTTCATTTTTCCAAAAAGCATTGCGCTGTTTTGTTATATGCACTGGTATTCTTGGGAGGAAACCCGTTCCGTGTTATATGGCGTGGTCCCTTGATATATCTGATTTAAAGTAAAGCTTTAAATAATTGTTTTAGTTCTCACACCAATCACATGACTGACCTGGAGTTTATTGTTTTAGCCTAAACTCTAGGTGCCCTTATTTTGACACAGGCAGCTAGTAGTTTTGGTTTTCAAGATTTATATTCACAGGATCCTGACTTACAGCTGGAACGATATCCGGAAAGCTCTGTATCTGTATATTCTTTTCAGTTGTGTATTGTATTATTTTTCCGCTGCAGTAATGTATTTAAATCTCTGATAATTTATGATGTGTACTATTTATTCATACGATGTATATTATTGTATTCTGATGGAATTGTTGTAATAAACAATGAAATGTTCTTCTGTTTGTGTTCTGATTCGTCTTGTCCTCAAAGTATCCGCGCTTTCCTTCACGGGGAAGTTACGGGTCCTTATATTTGGTATCAGAGCTTTGGTTTACAGAGTTCGAGAACAAGACACATTAGAACCATACGAAAGACTTCATCAGGATTGGATTAGTAATATCCAATGAGAATGACTCGTTAGAGATGGGATCAGTAGTATCCTAGAACGAGTGTGAAGAGTATATTTTTAAAATGATAATGAATTTTATTTTGAAAATTTAAACCCTATTCAACATATTTGAATATTTATTTGTATTGAATTTGGACAATCAAGTATATAAAGATTTTGCGTATACGTCTGATCCGTGTGTATTTGAAGTTTTAATATACTGGATTGATATAGAATCATATTCTAGACACCCGGGGATGATTCTGATGATGTGGCCACATCATCAGTATTTATGTTCGAGTTTCGAAAGTGTGATATCTATATATTTCCATTAGACTGGTGTGAGAACCAAAGCTAGATAGGTTTATTGTTGTGATTTGGTATCAAAAATATGATTTTCTGTATATGTACCAAAATTATGAATTTGAAATGTTAATCAACTAATTGATTGATGGTTGTGTTGTTTGATTATTGTTTGATTAATTAAATGTTGAACCTTTAGCCCAATTGAACCAAATATTGAGTTGTATTGAAAATTAGTCGCATTTGCATGCATATACATGTACTTACATTGAACAGGTCATAGCAAGGAGGCTAGAGAAGAGAAATAAAATTGTTTGCCCGACAAATAGGTATATGTTTATTGTATTTCTTGGGTTTTTGATGATTTTATGAGCCGATTAGCTAGCCGCTTGGCTGTTTCTTTTTCTTTTTGGATTGGTGAGGGCCATGGGAGGCTATTTGAAATATCCCAAAGCTCCCAGTGCAATGGAGGTTATGGCAAAAAATTTCGAAAATTTAGGGTGTTAGCCAAATTTTTGAAAAATTTAAAAAGTTCTTAGAAACTGAAAAGTTGAAGAACTTAAGCCATAAAGGAAATAATGGAAGTTGAGTTGATTTGTAAAACAACTTTCAGTTTCGTTCCTTTTCGGGGACGAAAAGTTTTAAGTGGGGGAGATTGTAATAACCGGGAAATCCTAGCCAATTTAAAATTTTTATTTTGGCAATTTTGATGAATAAATAATCACGACGAGAAATTTATTTTGAATAGAAATAGAACATATATATTTATATAGATCGTCGTTAGAATATAAATAATTATTTTTAATTCTAAAAGGAATTGAAAATGGCGCGGTAGTTTGAAAATTCGATTTGAAATTTCAAACGAATGTACAGGATTCAAAATAAACTGGATTTTGGCGAAACAAACATTATTAGAATCTAATTGAGAATATCTTTCCAACGAATCCGAAAAATTGAAATTTCATAGCGGGGATAAAAAGTTATGCTCAGTTGAAAATTCAGAATTGTCGCTATGGAATTCTGACCCTTAAAAATGGAAATTTTGCAAACGACCTCGGTTTTCGACGAAACCACTTTTGTTGGATCCGGGATGTCAAATTATTACTAGATCCCAATTTGCATAATTTTCTGAATCAATATGTGAGCGTGGCAAAGGAAAACGCGTTTGAACAATTTTAGTTGATTTTAATCGACTGGAAAATGGCCATTTTTCAAACGGTCTCAGAATTTGATGAAATTAGTTTTGTTAGGACCGTATCGTCAATACAAAGCTAGAAAATATGTTTCAGGAATTTTTAGAGTCCGTATGTGGCCTCGATAAATTGAAATGTGCGTTCAAATTCAATATATATATATATTTATATTTTGATTTTGACGAAAACTGATCGAAACGATCAAATCAGCTTACGATACATATCCCATTATGTTCGGAATGGGGGTAATTAGCTATGGACGATAGTCGTTGGGCCTCGTTTGGGGTTCAAAAGAAAAGTCAACTTTTAAGGAGATAAAAATAATTAAATAAATATATAAATAATTTCTTTCCATATAAGCCCCTTCCTCCTCACCGTTATCTCAAAACAGAAAAAGAAAAAAAATGAAACCTAATTAACCCGTCGCCCTCCCCTTAGAGGCGTCGCCGCCACCTAGGAGGCTGCCGCCCTCCACGATCGGCGCCCCCTCACCTTCTCCTCCTCCCCCTTCTCGCGAAGACCCTCCAGCCCGTGACCCACGAACACCGTCATCCCCCTCCTAGCGCTGCTGGTGCAACCGCGGCCCCTCCCCACCACCACTCGCGCGATTTCCCCCCTTCTTTCTCCAGCATTCGAGAAACTCTTCCCCCGCTGTAAGTGTTTTTGTTTTTATTTTAATTTATTTTGTTATAAAAACTACTTTTATTTTGTTATAAAAGATGATTTCTTTATGTTATAAAAACTGAATTTTTGGAAAGAACAAAAAGATTTGAAAAGCTATAATTTTTAAACTAGTAAAGAAGTGATTTTTAATTATATAAAAGATGCTATTTTTATTTTGAATAACGCTTTGGAAAAGATTTTTCAAATAAAAAAGGTAGCATTTTTAAACAAGATAAAAAGGCGATTTTTACTCTTGTGTATTGCATATAAAAATCTGATTTTTATTCATATGAGTTGCATATAAAAATATGATTTTTATATGTGTATAGCGAAAATGGAAAATATAAAAAATGCGATTTTTGTATATGTCATAACGAAATAAAAACGTGATTTTTATAGAAAAGGTTTAGAATAAAAATATAATCTTTATAATGAAGACATCGTGTTAAAGATGCTATTTTTATCATCTTGAAAGCGAAGTAAAAATATGTGATTTTTATATATGTAGTAAATACGGCCAACGAAAGTGACAAAAGGCGAGAATAGCGAAGATTTCCTACATATGAAGAGTCATGGCGTTTGGTTTAGCTCTCGGTGAAAACTTCTCACTTTAATTCTTGTTTTCTAGTTAAAATATATACTAGGATGCAGACGGTGCTTAGCAACACCCGACACCCGTTGTCCACAGACCATGGACGACTTGTTTGATTTTGTTGCGTTGTGAAAATTGATTGTGATGTGGAATGAATGAAAATAAATATTCATGTGTTGAAATAAATTATTTATTGTTAAAAATATAATTTTTAACGTGTATGTGAATAAAATAAATATTCATTTACAAACCGGATGGTTTGTTTATGTACACCTATTTGAAGGATATTGATTGCGATGATAAATTTTACACGTTGGCCAACTGCACCAATAATATTAAGTGTTTGTGGATTGAAACCCCACACGGGTGTTGGGATGATATTTGGCGTACACTAATCCCAATTGTTTAGTTGTATGTCAATCGATAGGTTGACAGACTGTGTAAGCGTTAATTATTTATGTTTAATGCTTATGCAGTTGTGTGGTGCACTTTGGATGATGGTTGATTATTTATCGTTGCTATTATATACATGTGTTGTATGGAATCCATATAATTAACGTTATGTGATAATTGATTGGGCCTCATTCCAATTGGGAAAATAAATAATATTAAAAATATAGTTTCATGTGTTGAATAGAATAAATATTCATGCGTTGAATAAAATAAATATTCATGTGTTGAATAGAATAAATATTCATGTGTTGAATAAAATATATATTCATGTGTTGGAAGTATCATGTGTTGAATGAAATATTTTAACAATAAAGTTTACATCTTTATCATATATAAAATTAGAAACTAGCTGGAAACTAGTTAAGATGAGTGGTTTCCTGGGTATTGATCTGATGTTGGTTTCAGCCTTTGGGGTTAATACTTAGGGAATCGTTCACTTACTAATTAACGGTTGGAGTCTGATTAAGAATTTAACAATAAAAATCATAATTTTTTTAAATATATTAAATAACAAAAATAGTCATGTGTTGACGATACTCATGTGTTGAGGATATTCATGTGTTGAATAAAATATTTTATACAATAAAATTCATATTTTTATTATAAGTAAGAATTAATCAATATTCATGTGTTGAATAAAGTATATATTCATGTGTTGAAGAAAATATTCATTTGTTGAATAGAACAACGAGGTTATTGAAATATATAAAGTCGTTTTGATTAGATATGCGCCATTTTGACGCGAACAATATTTATATCGATTATATTCGTTTTTATGATGAACATAGAAAAGGAAGTGATTTCAAAATATAACGTTTTGAAAATATTATCATTAAGATATGAAATATTCAATTTTGATTTAAAATTGAATATGAAGTTGAATTTGTTTTGAAAACGAATTTAAAACGATTTGTAAAATACGTTTTGAATTGAAATCGATGAAATATATATATATAATATATATATTAAATGACCTGAATAGAACGCGCCGCGCCGCGCCAGTTCGCGAATTTCGACCATTGACTTCAAATGGACATTACGGGAGATCCGACCGTCGGATTCTCCTAAAACCGGAACCGTTGGGTTCGTATCGAAAAGAACGAATATTAGAGATTTGAATTGTCCAAATAAAATTTGGAAAAGGTCGCTGTAAGTGCAGTTCGATGGCCGTTGATGGAAATCGACTGTATGGGCCTTGATAAAATTATTAAAAATAGTAATAATTTGTGTAAAATCATAAAAATGATTTGGAAAGAATTGGGATGAAAAATTCCATATTTTTGAAAGATAAAAATCGAAATGAACTAGTTTTGAACTAGAATTATAATTCATTTATTTTTGAAATAAATAAATTGGATTTGAAATGGTTTTAAAAGTAACCAGAATTTCCAATAATTGAATGGGAATGAATTTGAATCGAAATTGACTTTGGAATATTTCGATATTGGATTTCGTGATTATACAGATATTGTTATGGAAATTTGAAAGATATATTGATATCGTTATTTCCAATACGATATTTGTTGGTCGTAGAATCTGATATTGAATATAAGATGATATATTTTCTGTTCAGAGCCTTGTATTTAATATCAAATGTGATTTTGGGTTTTCATGAACGGTATCTTTAATAATACTGTTCTTAAACCCAACGGAGTTAAGAAAATCAGAAACTAACTAGAGATTAGTTAAGTTGAATGGTTTCCGGGGTATTGATTTGATGTTGATTTCGGCCTTCGGGGTTATTGCTTAGGGAATTGTTCACTTGCTAATTTATGGTTAAAGGCTGATGGAATGGAATGCGATTTTGGGTTTATCGTGAACCATGTTTTAATTGACTTTGGTTCTTTAACCCAGTTAAAGACGGGATATGATTTCCCAAGTTAAATAATCATTGATATTGATTTTTGGGAAGATTAAAACCAAGTGGTGTTTAAATGAATCTTTAATTAGATTGAAATGATCGAGAATGGAGTATCACCAGTTTTGCTCCAGGCGATAGTTAAATCTTTAATTAGATTTGAACGTGAAATGGTAATTGAATTTACTGATAACACCATGGTGTTAGATATGAAGTATTACCAGTTTTACTTCATGGGATGAATAGGTTGGGATTGGGAAATAAAATAAATGATTACTTCGGTGTGGTTAGCTAGTCCCAACTAATTTGAATTGATATTCAAAAGAAGATTAAAGAATAAATTTAAAGAATTTATCTTTGATAAAATTAATGGGAACCTTTCCCAAAGTATAAGAATATTTGAATAAAAGAATATTCTGTATTGGAATGAGACGTATGTTGTGTTTGTGTAACACTTGTTTATTATATACGCAAGTCATTAAGAAAGACTGGGTTTATCCCATTCTGAATAACTGATTCGACGATGTGTCGAGGATGAAGACGATGGTCGAAGACCGGAGGTATTCACATCGTTTGGGTGATTACTGAAGATCTTGATTGGGCTGTACACCCAAGAGGAGGGAATCAGTTGGTGATCGTCTAGACGTACTTGGCGATCGATGGATATGCGAGGTACAAGGTGCCTCCAGTTTCGTTCAGACCCAGAAGGAACTTGTAAATGGACTGTGTGTCTGACATTGGATTTTATTATATGTGATTGATTTCTATTAAATATATATCTGTTTGGCGGCGGAGAATTTATTCTCTTGCTTAATGCCCTTCTCTGAGACGTACGAGCTCAGAGGTTATATATTAATGGATATCAATCGCATGGAGTGAATTCCCTGTGTGGCATGCCTAAGTGGCAAATGATCAAGGCTTCTGTTGAAAAGCGAAGTCTTGTGGTTGATGATCAAAGCACGGCCTGTGTGGCATTGCTTTGTGTAGCGTTAATTCGCGAGCCTTACACCCGATTATGAACCAGAAACGGGAGAGGACCTCAGGGAGGACATGCGTTTCTTTCTAGCTAGGGTGGTGTCAGTGACCTACCAGCCCGGACATTTATATTATTTTCACCTGTGTGGTTGCTGGATTGCGAGGCGCCTCGGATATATCGGTGACTGTGTGGAGCCGATGGAGCCATTGGGCTCATTTACGCCCCAAAGGGCAGGGAAACGCAGTGTTTAGGCATTTTAATCCACATCGGTGGACCGGCCCTGACGATCCAAGGGTCGATGCGCTCTGACCCTAAGGCTCGGGATAGACAGTCTCGAGTTCGGTAGAGGACGATCCCTTGTCTCGGTTCATAGTTGGAAATCCAACTTCTAAATACGCGACTTTGCAGTTTTTGATTGTAGAGCCTAGTATGGTGACATGATATATGGTACCCATGCCGTCTAGGATTAATACATTTATATTTGAAGTTGTTTTGTACACTATGCACTTATAATAGTATCAAATGATTTGGTTTATTAACGTACCAAGCATGTTTGGCTATTATAAGGAAAAACCCTATCCTCCGGCTTGTGTTGCATTGTGTGATGGGACCTAGGTCTTATAATAGCTTCATTTTTCCAAAAAGCATTGCGCTGTTTTGTTATATGCACTGGTATTCTTGGGAGGAAACCCGTTCTGTGTTATACGACGTGGTCCCTTGATATATCTGATTTAAAATAAAGCTTTAAATAACCGTTTTAGTTCTCACACCAGTCACATGACTGACCTGGAGTTTATTGTTTTAACCTAAACTCCGGGTGCCCTTATTTTGACATGGGCAGCTAGTAGTTTTGGTTTTCCAGATTTATATTCATAGAATCCCGACTTACTGTTGGAACGATATCTGGAAAGCTCTGTATCCGTATATTCTTTTCAGTTGTGTATTGTATTGTTTTTCCGCTGCAGTAATGTATTTAAATCTCTGATAATTTATGATGTGTACTATTTATTCATACTCTGTATATTCTTGTATTCTGACGGAATTGTTGTAATAAACAATGAAATGTTCTTATATTTGTGTTCTGATTCATCTTGTCCTCAAAGTATCCGCGCTTTCCTTCACGGGGAAGTTACGGGTCCTAATAGAAGATGAAGTTCCTATCCCAAGAGTGTTCATAGAACTCAAGCTTATTAGTCTCACCAACATCATCAATTTGTATAAGCTCAATATTGTCACCCACAATCTGATACATTAATTTCCTCTTATCACTAACATCATTGTTGATAAATTTATGGAATGTATCACTAATGGGGAAATACCGCATACCAGATAAAATATACATCCATACCTTATCTTCGACATTCCAAACAATATCCTTAGAATTAGCATTGTTGACAGAATCCAGGACATCAATCTCTACGTCTAAAGCATCGGAAACCGAAGAAGGATCACAAGTGATAGATGGAGACAGCGGTATAGCCTCAGGAGGAATATATATGCGCCTCCACTTGACAAATGGAGGTTTAGGAAGAGGATTTTAGTCAACAAGATGTAATGGGGCTAAAGGAGAACAACCAGCACTGACAGGACAAGAAGCAACCGAATGACCAAAAATTTGACAAGACGAACAAATTTCCGGTTTCCACCCATATTTAACTACTACCTCAGCAACATATCCATCCGAAATATTTACTTTGATCTTATCTGGCAGTGGCTTTGCTGGAGATATTTCGATAAGTTCCTTAGCAAAGAAGAGCTTCTCCCAAGCAACAGTAGTATTTTCAAAGCATTTCAATTTTCTAATGTTATAAGCTAACCAATTCAAACCTGTCAAAGACTGTAAAACTAAGGGAATCTGAGAGAAATAGGTCCATACTGTACTAGATAATACATGATCTCTAGCACAATCAACAGATGGGCTCCAAGGGGTAACTATAAAAGGCTTCACATAAATAAACATTGGATCCCAACTGAGTATCCTCAGACGCTCATTAAATCTAGTGAATTTGAAATAGAACAGGAACCCGTCCAAATGAACGGAAAGGTCACCTCTAAGTTGTCAGGTACTAATACATTTCTCTTTCACAACCGAATACGGAGGATTAGAATCCAAAAAGAAGCCAACTGAATAATCCTTCCAAAAATCAGCTCTAGCAAGGTAAACTTCAGCCGAAGGTTCCATGAATCCATCCTTACCGACTACCTCAAATTCTTGTGGCACATAGTCAATAGCACTTACCGGATTATTACAGAATAACGAAACAAAGGACGGAGCAAAACTACCACTAGGACCACCAGAAATAGAACCCACTACAACCGTTTGCTGACTAGACATGCCCATCACACTACATTTAACTCTACCAATTGCATTTACACTAGCATTAGAGACACCCTTGCCAATACCAGTTTCAGAATTCACATTAACAACTACCACGTCATCTTTAGAACTATCACCACCCAAGTTGTTTGATACAACCATCAGAGCGTCGTGGCACGAAGCAGCAGGAAAAACCACATTCCCAGTACCCAAACCGACCAAATTAGCTCCAGTGTCACACGACGTAGTAGCGGTATCACAAGACAAATTATCATTACTTCCAGGGACAGAAGCAGTACACACTTCGATTCCCAGACTCCTAACTACATAGATTATTCCCAGCACATCAACATTACTCAACTCGTTTTCTTGATTACACTTGAGTACAGTTGCATCAGCATTACCTAGCTTTTCTACACAAGCTCCACCAATATCGTTCATATCGCTTACTCCCTGTTCAACTGAGGTCATAGACCATCTACGTTCATCGTTGGAAGCGTCCAAAAGTGGAGACAAGGCAATCTTTCTGGAAGTAGCAGCTATCGAAGGATCATCAGGCATGGCAAAAGAGTCTGCAACTAGATATAAAATCGGCGAGCCCAGGCTGTCAGATCCCATCGCGAGACCAGAGACAGTTGGCACACTAGTTGACGGATTTCCAGGAGGTGCAGCAACATCAGCGTTAAAGGGACGACTAGATCTTATAGCAGAAGAACGTCGTGCCTCGACACCTATGTATACATATTTGCCTCCACGCTTCCTTACCATAGTAGGAGAGAGGAAGACGAGAGCCTAGATGAGGAAAATAATGGAACTTGATTAGGGTTAAGGTCAGAAAAGAGGAGGACAACGATTATAAATTTAGGTGAAGAATCACCTATCGCAGCTAACCGGTAGCCACAGACGATTATATTTTTGTTCTTCTAGATAATTACCTTTTAAGTTGTAGTTCACTTATGTTAATTTTTTGTAACTAACAAT
This sequence comes from Allium sativum, assembly GCA_030737875.1. Lineage (NCBI taxonomy): Eukaryota > Viridiplantae > Streptophyta > Magnoliopsida > Asparagales > Amaryllidaceae > Allium > Allium sativum. Next base: position 796,994,357 of record CM060919.1, read on the forward strand.
GGTTTGGAAGTTTATAATTTTTTTAAATAAAGTTATTAAGATAAATAATTATTAATTTAACACAGTTTAATTAGAATAATTTCTTTGTCTATAGTAATTAAATTGATAAATTATTTATAAAGGATGTTTAAACTTGATTGATCGTTTTTATAAATGAAGTTTGACTAAATTAACAATTTATTAATGATATTTAAGTTAATCAAATTAACTTAAGAAGTGCTTTAATAATTACTATAAGTAAAGAAATTTGGGTTATATAAGAGAGATTTACTTAATAAATATATTAAGCAAAGGAGTATAATTAGTAAGAGATTTGAGAATCCAAATGATTTATAAAACCTTAACGTAAAGGGAATTATATACATAGAATTTGTAAAATCGTTTATTTGATACCTAGGTTTGACAAACCTATCTTTTATATATTTTAAAGGTAAAAATGTTTTCAATTAAGGTTTGAGATGTAGTGATACCCTAACTTGAACGACTTCACTATTGTCTGATGTATAATATTAGTTTGATATAGAGATTGATATTTTGGAGTTAAATATAAGTTGCATAAACAAATGTATGGACTCAAGAAAGTCAAGTTTTAAATGAGGTGGTTTGGGTTTATAATAATCAATGTTTCCAAATACCATTTGTTTATCCCATTTTATATGATTTGAACGAGAACCTTTCTTAAATGGTTGTTAATGTATACTTATAATATAGGGTTAAGTAAAAAAATTAAGAGAAAATATTTAAAGACAATAACTTGATAAATAATCAGTTATATGATGTTTAGTAATTTCCTTAGGAAATTGTATATGATTTCTTTGGGTCAATTGATTATTATATAACCAGCTATCAAATCTGGCTCAAGAGGACTAAGTTTTATATTACCTGAGTTTCCTCACCTTGACTTTCTAGGATGACTTAGGAGTTATTTTGTGATAATGCTCGGGGTCAGACCGAGCATATATTCAAATTAGGTTTGGATTGCTTTGGAGCTCCAGGAAAAGGCTAGAGATTCGATACGTATACTTGTATTCAATATTATTTCGTTATGTATGTCATCATTTTAGATTATTGGAGTTTTGAGGACAAGTTGTTATAACTATGTAGTTTTGATTTGTAAGTTGTACTCTCATGTGTTTATATAAAACTTCAGTTTTCTTTTATATATTATTATTGTATATTATATATTATTATATAAAGTTCTTCCTCTCTCTCCAATGGAGAGAGGAATGGTGATCTACGAATCTGAAACCGCTTGCGGTTTCATTCTTTCCTTCAGTAAATTTCAACAAAACTCCGAGCTTTCATTGATAAGCCTTTCTAAATTTATCTTACTATTACAATTCAAAATCTGATCCACGAACTATCCCAAGCCCATCGAGATACAAGAGTAATCGATCCACAAAATTAACCCAAAATCGTTGACGATCGGTAAAAGCGCTTAGTCAGGTTGCCCAATAAATTCTTCCTTTTCTTCCCAAATCTGCTCGATCGAATATGAAAGGGGAATTTGTCCGAACATGGAAGATAAAGTCTTTAAAGAAATTGGGTTCCGGCATGTTTCAACATAACTGAATCGGTCTTAGTTCCAATCCTACAGTCGATCTTCTCGATCGTTCGACATTGATCTTTTTTCCTCCGATTTTCAAAGGGGATGATTGGGTAAGAACGTTTTTTTTGCGTAAATGGCGATACTTGTTGATTTGTGCCTTAGGGTTAGTTTGTTTAAAATGTGAAATCTGAATTTTGATTGCTGAATTCTAAAGTCTAGTTGCTGAAATCTGATTGCTTAATTCTGAATAATCACATAATTGTTGTTTAATTAAGCATTTAGAACAAAATTAACATATTCAGCATTCAGAACAAGAAATAAGAAGGAAAAAAGTTCTGAATGCTTAATTTATTCAGAACATTAACAAAAAAACAAACAACATACAAAGTTCTGATTAATTAATCAGAAGTCAGATTTAGAAAAAATTGAGAAAAACAAACGCAACCTTAATGTTTATCAGATCTGGATGATTAAATTTACCTCATGGTTGTTGGTTTCAGTACTTAATTTGGGTCATTTTGAATTTTTTTATCACCAATGGATTAAGACTCCAACTTATTATCCTGACTTTTTAAACAACTGGATTTAGATCTCATTTGGATATCAGTTTGATGAAATAGTTTCATATAGTATGTTAGGATCTCCAGTAATGCAACAATTGCAACGATTCAGACTTAGTATAATGGGCACGAGACTTGACTTAATGCTGGATTTACATATGAAATGGATTTAGACTGCTGGATGTAAACTTGCTTCACTGATATTAGAACACAACAGTATCAAAATCACTGTCTGTTTAGAGATGTTGATAGGTTTCTTATAGATGATTATGTCAAGTTGTAATGTGAATTTTTTTTATGGGTGAATACAATATTCTTAAAGCAGTCAGGAAGGTCAAATTGCTTAGGCATATTAGTATTGTGAATTTAGATGCTGAATACCAGCTTGCATGGGTAGATTTATATGTATTAATCAAACTCAAAAGGTTTATAGAAAATCTCACAGGATATTAATTTTCAATCAGTATCAATGAGAATGTGTGCTGAAAATGTGGAGCACATGGTTTGGAGTAGAAGTGCAGTGGAATGCATAGAGAAAATGGCCTCATGATGGGCCAGTCTATCCTTATTTTGTTTTTCTTATGTATGTTTTTCTTTTTTTATGTTCTACATTTGCTGCTTTTTAACTTCCGGGTTAGTATGCTAACATCACTATTGTATTGTTATTCTATCATTTAATAAAAGCGTACCAAATTTCAAAAAAATAACAATATTATTCGTCCCGATGTGAGATTCTGTTATGTCTTTTCTTTCTTTTTCCGTAACTATATGTTTTTTCTAACACTTGGTAATTCAACATGTGAATATATGGACATATTAATGTTGATTTCTAAGGGTCGAAAAGCTGAGTGTTATAGTTGGTAACATAGCTTAGGTTTAGCAAACATTTAAGATTTAATGGGATAAACTCATTAGAGATAGAGTTAGTAATACCCTAGAATGAGTTGAGTGTATTATGAGAGCATACTTGTTATGTTATTATATAATGAGTTAAATGATTTTAAAATATTTTAGAAAGTCAAAGAATATTTTAAAATAAGAAATGATTTATTAGGTTAATTATGAAAAGAATTTATGATTGTGAAACTAAGAAAGCAAGTTAGAGATTGGTTTGTACAAAATATATCCATCGAGGTATAGGATGTAACCCCTTTTATACTTAACACCATTCCCTAAGGCATATGAACTCAAGCAGTTGTATCTTTGAGGAAATCAATTTGTGCGTTTTGGAGATTAGTTGTGTGGCATTTTAAGAGCAATTTAAAGCTTTAAATATAATATTTTACGTCTAGCCTCATTAGCAAAATTCTAACTAAAGTAATCTTTGAACTTACCAGTTGTTGAAATCCTTCATTATTGTAAGATAGTTGATTTTGGAAGAATGATCTTATATGAAGTCATTATTTATATCGATTCAAGCGTGAATTTATAATTACTTTAAATGCAAATGTGGAAATACATTGAAATGAATATTCGGTAGTAATTATAAATGTAATTTACTTTTCATTAAGTAAGAAAATCTTAGTAATGTTCGATAAATGTACCTTGGTCGGTGAGATAGGTGTCTAAATCTATTTTCTATGTATTTTATGCATATACCTAAGTCGGTGAGTTAAGTTTTTGTATACGTATACTTTTCTCCCTATACAAAAGTTGACATTTTGAATATGCCTAGCTTAGTGGGTATAAATTTATTTTCTACATATGGAAAATATGATGCTTTATGTATATACATACAGTTATTTCGAAGTATTGAAGTAATGTTTTATGAATGCACTTTGCTATTAAGTTGAGTATATGGAAATGTTACTAAGACTTTTACAAATGATTTTAAATCAAAGGAAGTACCTTCCACGATAATTGAATTTGGTATTAGGATCAGATCTGCTTGCAAAGCTGCTTTTACGTAATAGGGGGTTCTCGCTTTATGAATTATGCAGAGCTTTGACTTAACCCTAGAAGTCTCTAAAATTCATGGATTTTTTTCAAGTCGAAAGGCTGACCATAAAAACATATTCGTGGTATTGAGATCCAAGAGGTGGGCTCATTTTGCAATCTAAGTGATGGACTTAAATGGACTAAGATCTTAGAGAACGTCCAGACAAAAACCTATGAGTTCCTAATGATCATAAAATGCGAACATCATAAATCATGAGGTTGTTTACCTACAATTTCTTTTGGTTACGCAGGGATAGCGACGTATCCATTGTGTAACTATGATATACGACATTTTGGATAGGGTACGCCAAGGGGAAGGGGGGGGGGTGCTAACATTATACTTAAGGTTTTGTTGGGATAGCTACGAAACCTTCATGTAGATGTGATTCTTTTGGCTTGCATTTGGATTGCGTAAATAGGGAGAAGTGAGTGCCTAAAGTGTACTTAAGGTTTCATTGGGACCGCGACGCAACCTTCGTGTAGCTACAATCTATCGATTTGTGTATCAGGCGATACTTCCCGTATTTGACTTTGAATATGATTCAAGTATTTTGGCTAGATGTTGAAACAAGTCTACTATGTACTTAGAGGTTTTTATTTTCACCCCTGATCAACGTATAGCTAAATTTTCCAAGGAACATGGATAATCTTTTGAAAAACATTGAGTTATAAAAGGTCTTTTGATATCATGCTAACATTTAAATAATATATAGTTTGAAATTTATAAACCATTAAATTTATATTAAATAAATAATGAATAAATTTTTTTATAGGTTGGTTAATTTAGATATATATATATATATATATATATTATAATGCTAGTTACTGCTTTGCTCCTTTTCGATGACGAAAAGATTTAAATGAGATAAAATGTAATAACCCAGAAATTCTAATGTTTCAAAATATGTGAATATTTAATTTATTTTAAAAATTCATTAAATAGACTTTAAAAACTAATAACTATTCGTTAATTTATAATTAGAAATTTAAATTTTTACCTTAGAATTTGATTTGTATTTATAAATTGTTTGAATGGAAACTAAAAATATAAAATAACATATTTCTCGGATTTTTAGTTTTTATGGAAAGACCGATCGGTTTTTTGAGTGATTCATAACACATTTATCATATTAAAATAATAAGTACAACAGATTCAGGAGATACACAACATGTTATCTACTACAAATAGCAACTCCATGAAGAGAGTTGAACAGAAACAAGCCAGTGATTAACCTAACCAAAACACACTAGCTATCACAGTACATAACATAGCACTTTGACAAAACTACTTTGACAACTTAAAACTTAATTTTAACTTGATTGAGCGCATCAGTGATTCTCAAAGCCTAAACCAACCCATTATCAATTGTTGAGCTAAACTCCCCTAACCCTACTCTTAGTGTTCGTCTTGTCATGCTCCTTGGACCGAGGGGAAGCGGTCAGTTCAGCGGCCTTGAATGGAGAAAGTGGCTCACAGGCCGCTGGTGGTAAAATATGCACATAGGGGTGCTCCTGCAAGGGCTTGTTTCTTTTCTTGTATGAAGCAGAAGTGGATGCAACATTTTCATTAGGGCAGGCAACCTCATTGGTTTTAGAAGGTGTCTTTACATTTTCTTTGGATAGTTTATGGAAGAGGCTAACACCATTGAAAAACCCGACATAAAATTGAAGTTCCTTTGCTGATTGTAAGCGAGAAGGGTAGCAATAGTAACAATTCCTTCCAAGGTAGTATCCACTGAGTGCATTGCCTTCTCAAAGTCCTTAACATTATCGAGTAGCAGTTGCATGAAGTCTTCCTTGTTCATAAACCCCTCATGACTAGCACAAAGTTTTGCATTCTTAGGAGTGGACTTAGAGCCAACTTCAACACTCCCCTCAACCAACTTTTCCTTTCCTTTATCACTTAGCTTCTTTCTATTTATAATTTCATTTAGTCATTCTCCACCTGTATGTCTTGTTGAGGTTCATCAAAGACAAAATTGGGAGCCACCACCATCTTGTCTACATTATCCGATCTTATTTCACCTTCTTCAATGCCAGTAGTTGTAGCGCCCCAGAAATTTCGGACCAGTCAAAATTGCAGAAAATCCATTTATCAGAGTTTTTCATCTAACTCACCAGATATGCTTGAATACAAATACCATTATGCAATTCTGACGAGATGGAAATTGATATCCATTCCTGTACGCTCAATAAATACGATAGTACGGCTTAAATGATAAACATGAAATATGCAAAAACCAACTCAAGATGTAATAACAAGTAATAAACAAAAAATATTTTTATTAATATAGCAACTGCATCACACACTTGTGACTGCCTACGTACCTTTATCTAATTGGGTAAGCAATCAGATACGGATCAAGCCATCGTAGTTCTTCTTTACACAAAACATTTAAAATCAATATTTACTTCCAAAAATACTCTTTATATCAAGGGTAAAACACTATACAAATATCGTTTTGAAAGGCATGTGTGTGTGTATATATATATCTTGAATCTGTTTGAGATCTGAAGATCAAGAATTTAGGGGAGTTGGGATTTGGCATTGCCGGCGAAATTGTTGAATCACTTCTGACTCCTCAAACTGATCTGCTAGTTCTTTGGCATTTTCATGCATCTAGTATGTTTGTTGATCTGTTTCTATCTTGCGTATGATTTGGGGATGTTAGGAGCGTTTGGTCTGAAGTTTATGTTGACGATGGTGTTATTTTGAGTTTGAAGGCGAGAGAATGAATATGGATTTATTTTTCTGCGGTTTATTAAGATCTGTTCTAGTGGTCTTTTCATGTTGTTCATCCCCATTCCTGTTTGAAGTTTTGTTTTTAGTTTCATAAGAGATCTGGTATTTGGTTTTTGATAAAGCAGTTGTCTTCTTCATGATACTTTTTTCAGATTGTTCGTGATGGTCCCAACAACCTTCTATATGTTGAGCAGTAGATCCATATGAATAATGGTTTTCCAGTACATTCAGATATTAGGGATCTATTAGAGAAAAAGGGATACTGGTGCCTTGATGTTTGTTTCTGTGTTAAGGTGGTCTTCTGTTTCATCGTCCATATTAATTTTAATCAATATACTACAAGTTAATCAGTCTCATGTGAACCCATTTATTAGATTGAAAGACTGTAATTGTATACTGATTTAATTTAATAAATGGTTATTAGATGAATGTTCATGAGAAGTTGATTAATGATTTACAGTGGTCTCTTGTTATCTCATAGTTCACGTATTTCAGAATTTCTATACATCCTAAGCTTAGTTTCAATACTTTGATGGATTTGATCGAATCCGTTTGGGTTAGTAAGTCTGTGATAATATATTGATCTGATTTACTAGATGGTTTTTTGGTTGCAAGTTTATGAGCAAAGCCTAGGTTCAATTTTCAATAGCTGGCCTGTTATGACTGGAGCAAGCATCAAAAGGCAGATATAGTTTGGCTACAATTATATGGTGGCACTAGTTTCTTACAGTTATGAAATCCACATATCAAACTGTCGATTATGGCAACATGACCGATTCATATGTGTATATATTCGTCAAACATACCTAGTGATTGGAATTGTTTATTTTTTTGGGATTTCATTAGCAAGTATGGCTGAATTTAGGTGTTATCTATATAGCCGTATGAGCTGCAAGGTGTTTTCGGATTAGCTTGGATGAAGGAGTTGCTTAAGAACAAGGAATGGTGATCAGAATGATATTAGTCTACATGAAGATGACTATTATGTGTATTAAGGTCAGTGGGCTAGAGGTTATTGCATTGTTTGCACTTAAGTGTGATAGAAGCCTCTTTTTGGGATAAATCTTGGTTTTTTTATAGTTACTTGTATCTCCTCGTTTCATTTCTCTTTTACTATGGTAACTTGTTTTTTGTACTGTCTTTTTATTAGAAATAAAATGAACCAATTTTCAAATATATATATATATATATCCTGTAGACTTCCTTTCAAAAGATAAAATTCTTCTATTTTAAATAATAATCCACTTCTTTATGCAAAAACTCCTTCATAAAAATCTCAAACCACCTTTATATCTCTCTAATATATGTTTGGAAAGATCTTCGAAGAATGAAGTGAAATAGTAAAGTTAAACACCATTCATATCTCATTTAAACTTTCAACTAAAAAGACAGCGTTTTATAAAATGCTATAGAAAGATTCAGGACCAATAAGAATGTTAAACTAAAAACTACAACATTTTAAAGTGTTATAAGAAGTTCTGATGCATTTTATAATGGTTTTAGACTCAAAACAATTATTACAGCGTTTCAAGTGCGCTGTGAAAAGTTCTATGCAGTTTAAAAGTCTCAAAACAGATATTACAACATTTCTGGTGCGCTATGAATACTTCTGGACACGTCAAAGTGCTTTATAAATAATTCAGAGACAAGACAGTGTTTCTGAAATGATATGAAAAACTCTAGCCTTGATACAGTGCATCATAAATAATTCAGAGAAAAGATAGCGTTTCAGAATGCTACGAAAAGTTCTGAAATTCAGATTTTCAGCCGGTTTTTGGGCAAATATTTGGAGCTATTTCTCTACGATAAAAATAGTTTTTGACAAATTTTTTACAGCAACAAGCTAACTTAGTCTACTTAATTACCATGAAAGGAAACCCTTAAAATTATTTATCAATTTAATATATATAATTCAATAATACAAGGCATTTTTAACATGTCCATTTTAGGCAGATTTTTACCTGTCTTTTGCATCCAGTTTTCGGGTACCTAAACGATTGAATTAGAGAAAATGATAATTAAGTTGTAGGCCTCTGAATTAGCTTTCCATATTGATATAGAAATCGAAATTTCATCATGAATTGCAAAAGTTGTCCCCAAAATACTGAACGTCATTTTCAGTGATTCGGGTTCTATTGTTTCTTCTTAATTTTCACAATTTTTCTTACAAATATGAAATGAATACATTAAATGAAATAGTTTTTCTCACCTTAGAATTGTAGATTGAACTTATATTTCTTCTTGGCTTCTCCTCTTTATCCTACTTTGTTTTTGATTTGTGGATGCATGAAAAGAAATGAACATTTGCACCCTTTATATAGTATTTTTCAAGGCTAGTTTGGTAATTTAGTTTTAGGCACTTGTCCACCTTATCTTCATGCAAGCATTAGGATGTATACACATGCCCCCTTAGTTGTCTTAATATGTTTCTACACATGGACACCTAATGGGTTTAGGTGTCTTTATCTTATTTACTTACAAGACATGTGTACCGTTCACTTGATGACACGTGTCCATATCATTTTAAGCCATTTTTCATATTCTAGAATATGTATACATGTACCATTTGTATTTTATTTATATTCTATGTACATACGTATATGTGTTCTTCTATTGTTATTACATGTACATGACGTTCTAACAACTTTTAACAAGTAAAACGTCGTTTATCGACAAAACCGTTTTCAGTCATATTTTCGATATTTCTTCAAACTAGTTATCTTTGTAAACACAAATTCAACAACAAGTTTTCTCCTCATTAATTATTATTTATAAAGGGATTTAATAAAGGTTATAAAACCACTTTTATAACATTAAATCCAAGATTTAAATATTTAAATAACCTTGATATTTAAATATTTACTACCCGAAGTTTCAGATTGTTATAGTAGTAGCTACCTGAGTATCATTTGTTTCTTCCAGAACTTTAAGAGCCTCAAACAATTTCGTGCTTTAAGAATATTGGCATTAGCTTCAGAATGCCTGGTAATAACATCACTAGCATTTCCATGCTTGTACAGATTCACTACTTCCTTATTCCCGTTTACATTTCATATTGTCCTTAGCATCAATACCAACCTTTCTGCTGTCCTTGGCAGCCACAAATCCATTACCTACTTTGCTACTTTCCTTGGCTATGTTAGTGCCCTTGGAAACATTAGAGATAGAAAAGTCACTTTTGCCTTCCTTATTTTCTTCTCTAACACAACTAACTAAGTTATGGCCAAACACCTTGCATCTTGAACACTTGTCAGGTTTCCATAAATAAGTTACTCTCACGAGATGATCGGTACCATCGGCTAACAACACAGCGAAGGAATCAGGGAAATCACTTTCTGGGCAAACCTCCACCATACACTTCGCGTACTCAAGACGCTTCAAACTCTTTATGACAAGTATATGCACAAAAGTTTTCCAATATGAGACGCTAGCCAATATTTACCAAGTTTCGACCAAGAAAGTAACAACAATTCGAAAGTTTTATCCAAATTGGAACTTTCCTAATACTATTACCAGTGCTGCCCATATTTGAATCCCATTTTTTAATAATGAATATCTTGATACAAATAATTACCCTATCAGCCTCTACAATCCTTCTCCTACCATCAGGATTAGAAAGGAAGAAAAAATTATTCCCATTTGATTTTACCTTAATTGTTCCTCGGGGTTTCCATAGCTTTTTGAGGCGATTTATTACCTTAATGTAGGAGAGTGGAGCATCGAGGAAAAACCCAGTCAAGTAGTCTTCCCACACGTCCTCACGACATCATCAGAAGGGACGAGCCTGCTTCCAAAATAATTAAGCATCATGGGAGGGGGTGAAAACGAACCCGCATTTCTAGGTTTAGTGGAAAAAAGTGATGACCGCTTAACAGATGGCAGAGGAGGGTCTGTTAAAGGGGGGATAAGGGAAGGGGAGGCGGGTCTGGAGTTGGTGGGATCGAAAGAGGTGGTGGGTTGGAAGTCGAAATGGATGGAGCAGGTTTAATTTTTGTTCGAATATAAAACTGGTTTTTCATTTTGATAATTTAGTAAATCTAAAACTTCATTTTTAAGAAGTATATTATTTAGGTAAAAAAATAGGTAGTATTTTTAAAGTTATTTAAAAATAAAATCAAATTATTTCATTTAAAAGGTTTTCAAAAGGAATATGAGTGATATTATAAATGTTGTTAAAAAATTAAATAAATCGTTGTATTTCAAAAATTTAAGGGAAAGGTGATTTTTTAAGTATATGTGCAAATGTACATACATATAAATGTTTTAGAAACACATTTTATTATTAAGTGTACTTAATAAAATATATTATACTAAGTATGTTTTTTAAGACAAACTAAAAATAGTGATTATTAAATATAAAAAGGGTGATTTTACATGTAACTTACTTAAAAAGAAACTAAACAAATAGTATATGAACTAAATGCTTTATACTTCAAATTTTTTATAAATGATAATTTAAAAGTAAATTTACCTGTTAAATTTAAAATAGAAAGAAAAGGATAAGGATGCAAAGATGTGATGTATATGTGATACAAACAAATTTACTTTTAAAATAAAAATATTAAAGTGAAGCTTGGTATGTAAGTAAACATGTAGCATTAATGAGAGGACTTAAACAAGACAACAATGTACAAATGTTAGGAAATTTGTACAAATTTAATAAGTGTTAATAATGAAGGAAAAATGAGGTGCAGGGTTAAGAGTGAAACTTGATTTCTTCATTCACTTACATGTATTCTTTCCATTTTAAGTTCATTCTGAAACTAAGTTCATTTCATAAGTAAACAAATGAAAGAAACTAAAAGGTTAAAAAAAGGAAACTATAAATAAAATAAAAATAATCAACAAAAAATCAAAGTTTGAAACTTGATTATTTCAATTGTGAAATGTGAGAAAACTTGATTATTTCAATTCTCCTTTTCTGGGGATTCAGGAATTTTCAAACAAGGCAGTGATTACTTAGTTTGTTAATTGCATATACTTTTATTCAACAGGAAGTGCAATGATTAGTTTTCGCTATTCCAAGCTATAATTTGTTAGCTCTTGATATAAATTTTGATGTGTGACCGTAATAAATAATTAGGTGTTAATGCGAAAAGAGATAATGCTTGTAACAATAAGTCATTCTTTGTTTCCATACTCAAAACAAATACTTTGTTCTTTAAAGCCCGATCTCTCTAATTCTGTGCAATATTAACTGAAACCATCAACTAAAAATATGTTAGTATTCAAGTTTATTTTATTTTATTTTGGTGATTTTTAGTTGGATTCATGGTAAGATATTGCCATTTATCAATAAAGAGGTAAATATTGGTTGCCAATCGATAATCGAGATTTGGAATTTTAATTTATAGCCACGATGGGATTTGAAAATCTTGAATTTAAAAGTTGGTCTCATATTAGAATATTGTTCAGAGTTTCGATATCATACATCCAAACATACTTGGGTTATATGATGTATTAGGCTGCACAGTCCATTTTTCTTTTCTTATGTTTGCAGCTATATATGTTGTACAATTGACTTTGTATCTATCAATTTGAGTTTACTAATTCATTCATTACAAATTTTTACAAAGTTTCGATGTGAACTCTTTATGGTTTCAGATCGCCCTTGCCTAACGGCCTTCAACATTAGATCCTGATCATCCATCGCTTTCAGCGCCACTAGCCAAGTCAAGCATCTATCTTTAGAGAGTTTGTGGTGCAGTTTATGGTCCTCTCGGAGAGATATCATCACCGGAGAACCATACCCCACTATGTTCGATCAAGAAGCTTGATGTTCATTAGTTAATAGCGATTCATGCTTCTCTAAAGGGAAATCAGAGAAGCCTCATCACTTTTCCCTTGACTACATCAAATTCCTAGTTATCAAAGTGCTTTGACTCATCGTCTAACCCTTCTTTGACCAGTGCTTGTACCGGCATCAAGCTGCAATAGATTTCTTCCATGCCTACTTTTCATTTTTCTTGATTCTAATTTAAGAAAATTATTTCCACTTGCTCCTCTTATACTGATTTGGTCACTGATATGCCGTGGTTAGAATCAATGATGATGCAACATTAGCTACATTAGGAATTGACACCAACGAGCCTACAACCTCAATCGATGTCCACATTAAGCCGAAAAGTCAGGTCATCACTATCCGACATGATGAAGATAATTTCAGTTTATGGCAGTATTAGATTGAAACCGCACTAAGAGGATATGGACTGCATGATTATGTGAACGGCACCATGGTCATTCCATCTGCAATGACAACAACAATAAAGGCAACATAGTGAGCAGTCCAGAACACATTTTTTATCAAAAATAAGATAGCTTGTTAGCATCTTGGCTTTTATCATCTATCAGTGCCAATCTCATTACACAAATTGTTGGGTGCAAAAATTTACATGAATTATGGTCTGGAACAGAAGAAATTTTCAATTCTCAATCGCCATCAAGAATAATGGACTACGGGAGAGAGTTGCAAAATGCAAGAAAAGATGACATGTCTATGATAGATTATCAAACAAAAATAAAATCCTTAAGTGATAAGTTGAATGCTGCTAGTCACAAAATATCTGACAGTGAGCAGATTTTAGTCATCACAAATGGGTTAGACTAAGAATATGAAACACTTGCTACATATATTGCAGCACAAAAGACTTTACATGATCTAAAGTTCGTGCACTCTGCTTTACTAGCACATGAGGGCAGAGTTGAACAAAGATCAGTAAAAAGGCACAACTGATCATTTCAAACAAGAAATAAAAAACATCAGAGAGGTAATGAATCTTAGAGAGGAAGAGGGTGTGGCAGGTATAACAACAATACATTGTGAAATGCCAAATTTGTGAAAAACCAGGGAATATTGCTAATATGTGTTATTTTAGATTCAATTTAGAGTTCAATGTGATACAAAAAACCAGAATGGTCAAAGGGAAGGAAATGCATGTTGGATCTAGATTAACCCTAAAGGGAGGGGGGTGAATAGGGTTTATCACAGTTTTACGCTGAGTTAAAAATTTGACGGGACATTAAATAAAAAAACAGATCACAGAATGCAGTAGAAATAAAAAGCAGAAAGGAAATAACACACAGAGATACCCAGCTTCGGCAAAACCCTGCCCACTGCTGCATTCCTAAGGCTTCTACTGGGTGTTAATAACAGATCCCGCTTACAGACACTGTAAACTCGCACTCCCTGCTCCTGTGCTAACCCTACGCTCAAAACCCTAGACTGATCTAATCCCCTAAATCAAATTTCCCTTGATTACGAATCTGTAACCAGTAACCCTAGTTTTTACAGACTCTAGTAAACTTCCAATTAACATCCTAACTGGTTCCCCCAAGATTTTATAGAATCTAGAAACTGATTGACGATTTACAAAACAAAATAAAAACGAAACAAAGATAAATTAAAATAGAAAAACCTTAGTCCCTTTGTATTTAAAATAGGACATTTAGGCTTAGCCATCTTCCATTGAGTCGGCCCATTCCTTCAGTTGTGAAACCCAGTTCCCTTTTGCTCTGAGAAATGAAAATGGTGGCTGGCGATTAGGGTTTTCCAAATCCCAAATCAAATTCGATCGTGATTGATCTTCGATTTGCTTCTCTGTTTCCTTCGAATCAATGGGTGCTTGATTCTTCGATTGCTTTGCTTGTCCGATTTGGGCTTGCTCTCTAGCTTGATGAAACTGTGAGTTTTCTGAAATTTCTTGCTTTGAAATGCTTGAATTGATTTTGTAGCTTTCGATGAAAATTTCTAGTGATGATGTGCACGTTATATAGGGTAGAGAAACCCTAAATTTGAATCTCTGATTTCGAATAAGTGACTTAGCTGATATTTGCCCTGATTTGTTACGTGAATTCCCCTTTTGAAATCTTTGATTGAAATGGATTTGCTTGGCTTAAATGGATTGCGTGTATTCCTTGATGAATTTAGACATGTTCTTTTCTCATGAATGAATTTGAAAATTGTTGAGAAGAAATTATGCTCTGAGTTGATTTCTTGTATTGACATTCCAAATATGTTGGTGAATTTCTTACCATAAAATTAAACCGTGATTTCTGAAACTATTTTTGGACAATATAAATTGAGTTGTTCATTTCTGGAAATATATAAAATGTTCTTTGCCCATCTGTCCTTGACTAAATCTGGAGACAAATGAAAACTTTTCATGCTTGTAAATGAAATCTGGAAGCAAAATTCTTTGTACCTAAAATGTTGCCAAAAATGTCTTGAGCAATTTCTAAAAAAGATATGAATCAATTTTGGCCAATAAAGAGAATGAATTCACAGTGAGTTTCAAGGAAAGATTTTCCATTTTAAATTTCTTTTCTTTCCAGAAATGTCTTTGAGATAATTGAAGAAATCTTTCATTGATGCTCTTTGCCTTGATTATTGCCGTGCCCTTATTGTTGTGTGCCTCTGAACCTAACCATTTGCATGAGCATCCATATATATGTTGATGATTTTGAACAATTTGTGTTGTTGCCGAGTCTTGGTGAATACATATGTCACTCCCATGTCCACCTGTTTGCACCATTACACACATGTATTCTTGCTACAATGATCATTCATGTTAGTTGCTAAAACTGCTCACTTGGGCACTCTTGAAATATATTTTGCACACACTAGTATGTGCCCATTCATGTTGAAGCATCACTTGTTCATGTGGTCTGAAGCACTTTGTCTTGTAACTTGTAACTTGTCATTTGTATAAATTGTGTTGACTGATCCAATGTACCATTTTGGCTCCTTGTTGTATGATTCTTTTCAATGCTGGACTGTTGTCATGATGCTTCTTCTTAACTGAAATGCTTTGTTCACTGATGTGCATGTATAATGTAACGACCCGCCATTTTGACGGTGCCGAATTGACAAAATATGCCAACTCGAAACGTCCAAAACAACAGATTGTTATTAGCTTCTGAGGTAAATAGAACAAATCACAGATCACAGACACAGATACAAAGCAATATAATATCTCACAGCGGAAAAATTAAAATACAATAGTAGTTCATGAAGCTTTACATCAGAGTTTACATAAATAATTCAGCGAAAGTCTAATACAATAAATAACTGATAACAATCTGAAACAGAATGACAAAGATAACTTAAAAGGTAGATATAAATGAGAAAACCCAATAATCTTCAAACTCCAAGAGTGGATCTCGAAAGCTGTGATAATCGATCTGACCCGAGCAATAATGCAAAACAAAACAACTCGGATCAGGACTAACATTCTCGTGGAAGTAAATCAATTCAAATGAAATGTTCAATGAAATGCAAACAGTAACTTAGAGGATGTTTGGGATCACCATCCTCTAAGGATCTGTCAAACTAATACTATATAGTATAATACGCTATATACAATAGTGTCTGTCAGTAAAGTAAAATATCAAAATAGCGTAAGCGGGATTACCATGATTACCCTTACACCTTTTATATATTCCCATAGTATATACAGTACCGTAATTCCTCCGTAAACTGGAGGTTGATCAGAGGGCACTCCATATAAAATAGTACAAAACAAAGTCGTAGTGGGCTCGTATAAGGCATGTGACAAGGCACACAAGGAATGCCAGGGTGGATTCACCGTTTGCAGAGCCGGACTGGTGGTAACGCATAGTAGCTACAACCGCCCACCTCGACACACACTCCCATAATCAAAAGGGCCCAAATCGAATCTCAACAGTAATAGAATAATATCGAAGAAGTGTGCTCGATAAGAGGTATGACCTCAGTTAGTCCGTGCATAGCTCCTGTTTTAGCCACATCAAGCTGACTCAAGGTAGTCAGGGTCTCGTAATTAATATGAAATAAAAATGGAGTCGTTCGCCAAATCATCCCCTTCATTCTGGAACTCCACCGCGTACACAGTTGTTAAAGTGGTTTTCGATATTGACAGAGAGTATGACAATAGCCGATCCCGGTCTCTTTAACAACTAATCGTTTACATTTTTCACACTGTGGTCATTATTTTATAAATCACTTTATAAAATAGTTTATACGAGATCTCATATTCGAATTTTGAAATCAAATTTAAATATCTAACTTCAATTATATTTAAATTTGAAAACATCTCACAAGAATCGCTCAAATCAAATCGGTTTAGGAAACAATATCGTAAAGATAGCAAATATAGTATAAATTAGTACTATAACATATAACTTCGATTATAATTTATGAAAGTATTCGCATAATGAATCCCAAATTCAAAAATTGACTTATATTTAAGTTATACCTTAAATATCTCCATTTCCATTTAAATCGATACCAAACCATTTAACTACGATAATTATTTGGTTTGGCTTATATTCGCAAAATTTCAAGTTTAAAACAATTCAAACAATTCAAATTCTACCTTTATAAGAAAACGTTTCAAATCGATTCACATGGATTCAACATTTTGGTTTGAATTCAAAATGTATAATTCAAGTCAAAAACTTATATTTCAATTTTTAAACAAAACATATCGTGGTTTGCAATTCAAGTCATGAAATTCGAAACCTTTTCTTTTATAAATTCAAATAATTCAAATAATTTAGTTTAAGTCGATTCCAAATCCAATACTTAAGTTCAAGCTCAGTTAATATAATTCAAATCAAATCTTACATTTTCAATTTTAACGAATCATGTCAAAATTATAACTTAAGTCAAAAAATTCAAATTCATTACTATAAAGTCAAGTCAAAACCATATATTTCAATTCAAACAGTTCGTACACATTTTAAACCACTCTTATAAGTTCGATTTCAAAAATATTCCAATTCAAACTATTCGATTATAAACATATACAGGATTAAATTAATATAGAAATAATTATTTATATAAAAAGTAAAAAAAACTTATATAATTAAATTATATAGTTTTAAAATAATAAATTATAAGTAAAACTTAAATAAGCATTAAATCTATATTTACCTATAAAAATCATTTTTAAACATATAATTCAAAATTATAAAAATTTAAGTTTAAAATATTTAAAATATAAATATATAAAAATAAAATAAAATAATTCTTAAGTTATTATTTAAAAATCAAATTTCCAAATCAAAATACTTCAAAAATACGACCAACGGTTTCCGTATATAGTTTTCTACCCTATGGTCAAGTGATACGGATATTTATCATTTCAACCCGTAATTTATAAAATTTCTACGGGTCTATCAATTCAACCCATGATCCCAAATTCAGAAAAAAAATCAATCAAGTCTATCATTTCGACCCATAACTATTTTTCCTTATTCTACTGTCCGTTCGGGTATGTATCATTTCAACCCTTAGTGATTTTCCTAAACTAGGGGTATCAACAATCACAAATAACAATCACATGATATTTATCATCAGTGCAACTACGTGTCATGAATATATCGTGTTACATACGAAATGTTCATATATGTATATCAAATCAAACAATTTCTATCAGCAATCCTACACATTTCATATAACAGTTCATTATTGATCTAACATCCATGAAATAATGTGAGTCAAGTGTGAGATAAACTCACCTTTCGTGGCACAATGAAGACAAATGAAAGCAGATGCGGGTAGATCACCGAGCTTGTTGCCGCGGTGCTCAATAAATGAACACTGACAATTTTGAAATTGAGGTGTACACATACCAAAGCTATATGCAAAGAAATGCGTATATGCGTTAATATATGTTAACATATATATCATATACGCTGGACATATGATACACGATAGAAAATGGACATTTGATATCATTGGAAACAACAAACATGTATTAACATATATACATAAATAATATAATATATTATATATATGTTAACGTACTCACAAGTCACAGTTACAAAAATTGATGGGTACACTGCAATTGCGAAGAGCACAGCAGCATGGAATGGATCCGAATTTCATTGGGCTTCAGGAAGCAAAGAGTGCACGGGAGCAGGCCGCATGCATGCGGATGTGGAGCTGGCGACTAAGGGGTTTAGGGCTTCCGAAAGCTTATAAAATTTTTTAGAGTGAATATTGCAACGAACAAATAGATAGAAAAAGTGAAAGGAGAGATAGATAGGAGATGCCGCCATGGTTTTTGTGACTATAAGCCTTTGGTTTTGAAATAGGAACATTGTTTTTTATAATAATAATAGCATGATAGATTCAGAACGTGTACACGTTCTATGGAGAAAAAGTAGAATCCCCATTAGAAAAATTCAAATTGACGGTAACGGGTTTGCAGGCTACTAATTCTTCGGTGAAGGCAAATAATGGGTACAGGGTTTCTTGCCGTAATTTGAAAAAGTTTTTTTTTTCTGTATATGTAAATGAAAAGTTGAATGCATGCAAACATAATATAAAACGTAAATGGCAAATGAATGGATGCACTGAAACATGGAGAGAACGATGCATGCATTGGAATATACGGTTGTTTTGTAAATGTAAAGCCAAAACCCATGGAACTTTTGCATGGTCAGGTTTGCACATTAATGTCTTGGTTTTTGAAAAAGTTTCCTTTGGTCTAAATTTCAAAAGTAAAAGATGCGGTTAAAATGGAAATGCAAAGAAATGAACAAGCAAAACAAATAAAAGGAGACATGAATGCATGAAACAACGTATGCATTGTTTACAATTTAAAACATGAACCAAAGGTATGCATTGTTTGGGTAAACAAAATGGACGCATGGTATTTGAAAAACAAATGAAATGCACTAGTTCAAAAATATATGTGTTTACATTGAAAATGGAAAGCACGTTCTCATGCATGAATTTTATGTAAAATATGTCCACTTTGCGAATAAAAATAAAAACGGGTGGTTTAATAAAATAAAAGAACGGGTTTTGCAGACCCAAAATGCTTAGAAAAGTATGTAAAATCATAAAAGGGACATGTCGAACTCAAATGGCTTTACTTCAAAAATGAACTGTGCAAGCATTTTCACAATTCCAGCGCGAACCGAGCACTGAAACTGACAAATGAATATATGACACTAATCAACACGACGAGATGGATGTAACGGTATAAAATTTGCAGTGTCAGGACGCTCCATTTAAAAACGTGTTACGGACCCCTTTGAACGTAAAAATGCGGATGGAAAACAGATGTCAAAACGTCCGATTTTCGCGAAACGAATTTCGCCGTCGAATTCGTGACAACGAATAGAATATTTTTCGTGTTTGTCCGAACTGGTTTTGGAGAAATTTTTAAATTGCTAAAATTTGGTCTGTTATGCGCAGCTTTGCACTGAAAATTGCACGATCGAGAAACATTCAAATTTTCCGATGTGATTTTCACTACTGCTGCATCTCACTGTACGTATTTCAAATTTTAAATTCCCGTTACAAAAAAAATTGCAAAAAAGTTTTCAAAATAAAATTATGATTTAAATCGGATTTTAAATCGTTAAAAATTACCGGTTGTTACAATCTCCCCTACTCAAAACTTTTCGTCCCCGAAAAGGAACGAGGCAGGCAAATAGTAATTAAATAACTAAATATATTTAAACCAATGGTTCATTTCTATAATCATACGTATATATAATTTGAAATATATATATATATACACACAAATCAAAAGTTAAAATATTTTCAAACATATTTCAAAATAATTTCAAGTACTCACTCGACGTCTCGATTGGCTGTATATATATATCCCACTTTCGAAACCCGAAAATAGATATCGATGATGCTGCAGTCATCAACAGAATCATTTCCAAGCGACCAGAGTGTGACTTTATATCTATCTAATACACATAGGACTTAACATATACGTTGATCAGACATATACACCAAATCACTAGGTATTCGCTAGGCCAACTTTAACGTCAAATAAGTACTCAAAACATTTTCTATATTTAAATAGAATATATACTAAATTTTCAACTCATATATTAAATAATATATTTCAAATCATTAAAATTAAAGTAGGGAAAATTATATCTCTCCCCATTCATTTATGTATTAAAATTTAAATTCAATCCTTAATAAATATGCAATAATATTATTAAATCAAATATATAACAATATTATTGTATACTTGTGAAGACCCGCAACTTCCCCGTAAAGGAAAGCGTCGGATAGTTCGAGAACAAACCACAACAGAACGCATACAGAAGAACATTCCATTGTATATTACAACAATGCATCAGATTACAAGAATATACAGAGTAAAAAAGAATATTACACAGAAATATCAGAGATTTAAATTACATTTAAACACATAGCAGCGGAAAATAATACAATACACAACTAGAAGAGATATACGGATACAAAGCTTTCCGGATATCGTTCCAGCTGTAAACCAGGATCCTGTGAATATAAATCTGCAAAACCAAAACTACTAGCTGCCCGTGTCAAAATAGGGGCACCCAGAGTTTAGGTTAAAACAATAAACTCCAGGTCAGTCATGTGACTGGTGTGAGAACTAAAACAGTTAATCTTTATTTTGAAAGTTAGGTAAATCAAGGGACCACGCCGTATAACACGGAACGGGTTTCCTCCCAAGAATACCAGTGCTTAAAACAAACAGCGCAATGCTAAATAAAGAAAAATGAAGCTGTTATAAGACCCAGGTCCTATCACACAATGCAATCGCAAGCCGGGGGATAGGGTTTTCCCTTATAACAGCCAAAGCATGCTTGATACGTCTAAAACAAATCTTTTGATACTATTATAAGTGCATAGTGTATAAAACAACTTCAAATCATAAGTATCAATCATAGGCGACATGAGCGTCCCATGCCACTATGTCGCCATATATAGGTTTACAAATAAAACCGCAAAGTCACGTATTTGGAAATTGGATTTCCGTCTATGAACCGAGGCTAGGGGCAAGATCCTCAACCGATTTGTGACTCTCTAGCCCGAGCCACAGGAACAGCCGCAACTGCCCCATGGAGCGACAGGGCCGGTCCACACGGAGTGGATTATAGTGCCTGAACAATACGTCTCCCCACCCTATGGGGTGTAAGTCTGGTCCGTCAGCCGACCAGAATGCATTCGGCCGAAACCGATATAACCGAGGCGCCTCGCAACCGCAACAACCACATAAGTCAAACTCGTCAGGGCGTGTAAAACCACTGACGCCACTTCTAACTAGAAAGAAACGCAAGTCCTCCCTGAGGTCCGTCTCCCGTTTTTGGTTCATACCTGGTGTGAAACACGCGAGGTAAACGTTACACAAAGCTACGCCACAAAGGCCGTGCTTTGATCATCAACCACAAGACTTTGCTTTTCAACAGAAGCCTTGATCATTTGCATCTTAGCATGCCACACAGGCAAACCATCCTATGCAACCGATATCAGTCACACAGAATGAAATCCGATGTCAGACACACAGTCCATTTACAAGTCCGTTCTGGGTCTGAACGAAACCGGAGGCACCTAGTACCCCGCATATCCATCGATCTCCAAGTACGTCTGGACGATCACTAACTGTTTCCATCTTCTTGGGTGTACAGCCCAATCAAGATCATCAGTTATCACCCAAACGACGTGAAGACCTCCGGTCTTCGACCATCGTCTTCATCTTCGACTTATCGTCGTATCAGTTATTCAGAATGGGATAAACCCGGTCTTTCCGAATAACTCGCCTATATATTCTAAAAGTGTTACACAAACACAACATACGCCTCATTCCAATTCATTAGTCACTAACCGTAAATTAATCAAGAGAATAATTCCCCAAACATTAACCCCGAAGGCCGAAACCAACATCAGATCAATATCCAGAAAACCATTCTGCTTGGCTAACCGACAGTTAGTTTCTAAATTTCACGTTCAAATCTAATTAAAGATTTAACTATCGCCTGGAGCAAAACTGGTGATACTCCATTCTCGATCTTTTCAATCTAATTAAAGATTCATTAAAACTCCACTTAGTTTTAATCTGTGACTGGGTTAAAGAATCAGTGTCATTTAAAACACGGTTCACGATAAACCCAAAGTCACAGCCCATTAATTATCGGGTTAAAGAACAAGTGTTATTTAAAACACTGTTCACGATAAACCCAAAAATCAATATCAATTCAATTCCAATTAAATATTATTTAATTGGTACACTTCATTAAATCTAAATAAAAAGATTTAATCATTTCTCAACTGGGTTCAAGAACAGTGTTAGTGAAGACACCATTCACGACAAACCCAAATCACATTCATTAATTATCGGGTTAAAGAACAAGTGTTATTTAAAACACTGTTCACGATAAACCCAAAAATCAATATCAATTCAATTCCAATTAAATATTATTTAATTGGTACACTTCATTAAATCTAAATAAAAAGATTTAATCTTTCCTCAACTGGGTTCAAGAACAGTGTTAGTGAAGACACCATTCACGACAAACCCAAATCACATTTGATATTAAAAACAAGGCTCTGAATAGAAAATATCCCGGCTTATATTCAATATCAAATTCTACGATTAACAAATGTCGTATTGGAAATAACGATATAAATATATATATCTTTCAAATTTCCGTAACAATATCCGTATAATCACAAATTCCAACATCGAAATATCCCGAAGACAATTTCGATTCAAATCCACTCCAATGCAATCATTGGAAATTTTGGTTATTTTCAAAACCCTTTTCAAATTCAATTTATTTATTTAAAAATAAATAGAATTATATTTCTAGTTCAAAACTAGTTCATTTCGATAAAAATCCATTTTTATCTTTTCAAATATGGAGTTTTTCATCCCAATTCTTTCTAAATCATTTCTTATGATTTTACACAAATTATTGCTATTTTTAATAATTTTATCAAGGCCCGTACAGTCGATTTCCATCAACGGCCATCGAACTGCACTTACAGCGACCTTTTTCGAATTTGATTTGGACATAATTCCAAATCCAACCGTTAGATTTCAAATTTCTAACATTCGTTAGAAAGCTCTTTTCGATACGAACCCAACGGTTCCGGTTTTAGGAGAATCCGACGGTCGGATCTCCCGTAATGCCCGTTTGAAATAAATGGTCGAAATTCGCGAACTGCCGCGGCGCGGCGCGTTCTATTCAGGCCATTATATTATATATATAATATATATAATATATATATCGTCGATTACTATTTAAAACGAATTATATGAATAGTTTTAAATTCGTTTCAAAAGCAATTTCAATTCCCATTTCAAACCAAAGCAAAAATGGAATTCTTCTTTATAAATTCGTTTTAAAATTCATTTCTATTCAATTCAAATTTCAATTCAACTTGAATTCATTTCAATTCACTTTCAATTCAATTTGAAATCGTTTTCAATTCAATTCATTTCGAAATCGTTTTCAATTCAATTCATTTCGAAATCGTTTTCAATTCAATTCATTTCGAAATCGTTTTCAATTCAATTCATTTCGAAATCGTTTTCAATTCAATTCATTTCGAAATCGTTTTCAATTCAATTCATTTCGAAATCGTTTTCAATTCATTTTGAATTCGTTTTCAATTCAATTCATTTCGAAATCGTTTTCAATTCAATTCATTTCGAAATCGTTTTCAATTCAATTCATTTCGAAATCGTTTTAAAATCGATATAAATATCGTTCACGTCAAAATGGCGTCAATCTAATCAACACGGCTTCATAAAGTTCTATTTTCAAATATTCTATTTCAAATATTTCTTTTTTTTTTAAACTGGAATGAGGCCCAATCAATTACCATATAAAGTTAATTATATGGATTTTCATACGACACATGTATATCATAGCATTGAAAAATAATCAACCATCAACCAAAGTGCACTACACTGTATAAGCATCAAATATAGATATTCAACGCTTATAACAGTCTGTCAATCAATCGATCGACATATTTAATCAATCAGGATGAGTGAACTTCAAATTTCATCCTAACACCCGTGTAGGGTTTCAAACAATCAAACACAGATTTTATTTGTGCAGTTGGGCGATGTGTAAAATTTATCGTCCCAATCCATATCAGTCAAATCAGTGTACATAAACAAACCGTCTGGTTTGTAAATGAATATTTTTTTATTCACATTCACGTTAAAAATTATATTTTTAACGATAACACATTTTATTTTAACATATGAATTTCTATTCAGTTCATTCTTTAAATAAAATGCTATTTTTATTTTTCTAACTTATTTTAGAAAATTTCGGCGGCATAACGGCACGATACTAGAAACGGGACAAGGCCTAGCCTTATCCCCGGTCTAGTGAAGGCCCACGCCATTCACACATCAATCAAATCACTTTCGTTATGCAAACCACAAAATTTGGAGTAAGGATCTAACCTAGCCTTACTCCTTCGCCTTATAACGGCGCACGTCTAATCCTAACCAATTTATCGATTCGATTTTTCACACCACAAACCACATTCAAACCAATATCACAATCAATCACCAAACAGTCAAACAAACAAGTCCATGGTCTGTGGACGGGTGTCGGGTGCTACTAAGCACCGTCTGCATCCTAGTATATATATAACTAGAAAAATAAATTGAAAGGTGAGAAATTCTCACATATAGCTATCCTAGCTCCACGGCACTTCTAACGCAGGAAATCTTCGCCAACTCGCCTTTTTATCGCCTTTGTTGCCCGTAGCCACTACATATATAAAAATCGAATTTTTATTTCAAAGTTCAATATATAAAAATCGAATTTTTATTTCAAAGTTCAATATATAAAAATCGAATTTTTATTTCAAAGTTCAATATATAAAAATCGAATTTTTATTTCAAAGTTCAATATATAAAAATCGAATTTTTATTTCAAAGTTCAATATATAAAAATCGAATTTTTATTTCAAAGTTCAATATATAAAAATCGAATTTTTATTTCAAAGTTCAATATATAAAAATCGAATTTTTATTTCAAAGTTCAAATCTTTTTCCATTCTAAAGCTCAAACCTTTTTCTCTTTGAAGTTAAAACCTTTTCTATTTTAAAGATTTCCAAACAAAAATCATTTTTAAATTAACAAAAAAAATCAGTTTTCTCATTATTTAAAAATCAGTTTTCACATTATTTAAAAATCAGTTTTAACAATTATTTAAAAATCAGTTTTCACATTATTTAAAAATCAGTTTTCACATTATTTAAAAATCAGTTTTCACATTATTTAAAAATCAGTTTTAACATTATTTAAAAATCAGTTTTCACATTATTTAAAAATCAGTTTTAACAATTATTTAAAAATCAGTTTTAACAATTTTAAAATCAGTTTTAACAATTTATAAAAAAAACAGTTTTAACTATGTACATATAGCAACCGACATTTAAATTAAAATAAAATAAATAAAAAAAAAAAAGATAAAACTTACAGTTTTTAATCTGGAAGGGGGGGGAGATGCCGCAGTCGGTCTTCGAGCAAGGGGGGTTCGCCATACGAGGTGCTCGACGTCGGAGGCTTCTTCGAGCGGCGGCGCTAGGGCTTTGAACGGGGGGGCTTCGGGGTCTCGAACGGCTTCGGGGGGGGGGGGGGTGTCGGATTGAAGGAGGAGGAGGGAGCGATGCAAGGAAGAGGGGGGGGGGAAGATGATCGGAGTTTCGGTGGAGCGGTCGTGGCGCTGGCGGCTGCTGCCGCTTCCTTCTTCCCTTTTTTTTTTTTGTTTTCGATTTTATGAAATCGGGGGGGGGGGGGGGGGGGGCAGGCAGAAGAAAAGGGGGGGGGGGGGAAAAGAATATTATTTTATTTATATATTTATTTATTTATTTATTTATTTATAAAGGTTGACTTTAACATCCGACCTCGAAACGAGGCCCACCGCCTGCCGCCCATAGCGTTTTACCCCCATTCCGAACACAATGGGATATGTATCGCAAGCTGATTTGATCGTTACAAACAGTTTCCGTTAAATTTACATTTATATCATTATATTGAATTTTAAACGTACATTTCAAATTACCGGGGCCACATACTAACTAGAAAAATTCCAGAAAAATATTTTCTAGCTTCGTATTGACGATACGGTCCTATCAAAACTAGTTTCGTCGAATTCTGAGATCGTTAGAAAAATGGCCAATTTCCAGTCGATTAAAATCAACTGAAACTGGTCAAACGCGTTTTCCTTTGCCACGCTCACATATGGATTCGAAAAATTATGAAATTTAAAACCTAGCAATAACTTGACACTGCGGACCCAACAAAACTGGTTTCGTCGAAATCCGAGGTCATTTGCAAAATGTCCATTTTTAAGGGCCTGAATTCCATAGCGACTATTCAGAATTTTCAACTGGACATATCTTTTGATTCCCGATATGAAATCTTGATTTTTCGGATTCGTTGGAAAGATATTCACAATTAGATCCCATTATTTTTGGTTTCACTAAAATCCGGATTGTTTTGCACCCGGTACATTCAACTGAAGTTTGAAATCGAATTATCGAACTACCGCGCCATTTTCAATTCTATTTATAATTATATATAAATATTTATATTCTAACGACGACGCGTATAATATATACGTTCGATTTATATTCTAAATAAATTTCTCGTCGATATTATTTAAAATAATTCATTTTAAATAATCAAAATTCACTAAAATTGCCAAAATAAAAATTTTAAACTGGCCCAGATTTTCCGGGTTGTTACAATCTCCCCCACTTAAAACTTTTCGTCCCCGAAAAGGAACAAAGTCGAAAGTGGTTTGATTAATTAACTCTACGCTCGATTTGGCTTCCATTCTCCAACCCTTTGGTTTCTGAGAATTTTCAAAATTTCAAAAATTTGGCTAACACCCTAAATTTTCGAAAAATTTCGCCATAACCTCCCCTGCACCGGGAGCATCGGGGAATTTCAAATAGCTTCCCCGGTCCTTCAGATCTCAAAAAGAAAAAGAAAAAGCCAAGCGGCTAGCCAATAGGCTCACAAAATCATCATCACCCAAACAAAACAGGAAATTACGTAGTAAACATGTACCTATTTGTCGGGCAAACAAATTTTATTCTCTGGCTCTAGCCTCCTTGCTATGACCTGTTCAATGATATATATGTATATGCAAACAAATGCGACCAATTTGCAATACAATTCAATATGTGATTCAATTAGGCTAAATGGCTAAAAATTAGCAAACAAATAAACAAACAACACAAACATCAATCTATTAGTGAATTAGAGTTTCAAATTCATAATTTTGATACATAGTCAAAAATCAGATTTTTGATGCCAAATCACAACAATAAGCCCTATCTAATTTTGGTTCTCACACCAGTCTAATGGAAATATATAGATGTTACACGTTCGTCACTCGAATATAAATTCTGATGATGATATATCAATCATCAGAATCACCCCCGGGCGACTAGAGCGTAATTCTATATCTATCCAGTATATTAAAACTTCGAATACACGCGGATCAGACGTATACGCAAAATCTATATATACTGGATTGTCCACATCAATATAAATAAATAATCAAATACGAATAATTGATTTAAATTTTCAAAACAAAAATGTTTTCATTTGAAAAATATACTCTTCACACTCGTTCTAGGATACTACTGATCCTATCTCTAACGAGTCATTCCCATTGGATATTACTAATCCAATATCTGATGAATTCTTTCGTATGGTTCTAATGTGTCTTGTTCTCTGAGCTTTGTAAACCAAAGCTCTGATACCAACTGTGAAGACCCGCAACTTCCCCGTAAAGGAAAGCGTCGGATAGTTCGAGAACAAACCACAACAGAACGCATACAGAAGAACATTCCATTGTATATTACAACAATGCATCAGATTACAAGAATATACAGAGTAAAAAAGAATATTACACAGAAATATCAGAGATTTAAATTACATTTAAACACATAGCAGCGGAAAATAATACAATACACAACTAGAAGAGATATACGGATACAAAGCTTTCCGGATATCGTTCCAGCTGTAAACCAGGATCCTGTGAATATAAATCTGCAAAACCAAAACTACTAGCTGCCCGTGTCAAAATAGGGGCACCCAGAGTTTAGGTTAAAACAATAAACTCCAGGTCAGTCATGTGACTGGTGTGAGAACTAAAACAGTTAATCTTTATTTTGAAAGTTAGGTAAATCAAGGGACCACGCCGTATAACACGGAACGGGTTTCCTCCCAAGAATACCAGTGCTTAAAACAAACAGCGCAATGCTAAATAAAGAAAAATGAAGCTGTTATAAGACCCAGGTCCTATCACACAATGCAATCGCAAGCCGGGGGATAGGGTTTTCCCTTATAACAGCCAAAGCATGCTTGATACGTCTAAAACAAATCTTTTGATACTATTATAAGTGCATAGTGTATAAAACAACTTCAAATCATAAGTATCAATCATAGGCGACATGAGCGTCCCATGCCACTATGTCGCCATATATAGGTTTACAAATAAAACCGCAAAGTCACGTATTTGGAAATTGGATTTCCGTCTATGAACCGAGGCTAGGGGCAAGATCCTCAACCGATTTGTGACTCTCTAGCCCGAGCCACAGGAACAGCCGCAACTGCCCCATGGAGCGACAGGGCCGGTCCACACGGAGTGGATTATAGTGCCTGAACAATACGTCTCCCCACCCTATGGGGTGTAAGTCTGGTCCGTCAGCCGACCAGAATGCATTCGGCCGAAACCGATATAACCGAGGCGCCTCGCAACCGCAACAACCACATAAGTCAAACTCGTCAGGGCGTGTAAAACCACTGACGCCACTTCTAACTAGAAAGAAACGCAAGTCCTCCCTGAGGTCCGTCTCCCGTTTTTGGTTCATACCTGGTGTGAAACACGCGAGGTAAACGTTACACAAAGCTACGCCACAAAGGCCGTGCTTTGATCATCAACCACAAGACTTTGCTTTTCAACAGAAGCCTTGATCATTTGCATCTTAGCATGCCACACAGGCAAACCATCCTATGCAACCGATATCAGTCACACAGAATGAAATCCGATGTCAGACACACAGTCCATTTACAAGTCCGTTCTGGGTCTGAACGAAACCGGAGGCACCTAGTACCCCGCATATCCATCGATCTCCAAGTACGTCTGGACGATCACTAACTGTTTCCATCTTCTTGGGTGTACAGCCCAATCAAGATCATCAGTTATCACCCAAACGACGTGAAGACCTCCGGTCTTCGACCATCGTCTTCATCTTCGACTTATCGTCGTATCAGTTATTCAGAATGGGATAAACCCGGTCTTTCCGAATAACTCGCCTATATATTCTAAAAGTGTTACACAAACACAACATACGCCTCATTCCAATTCATTAGTCACTAACCGTAAATTAATCAAGAGAATAATTCCCCAAACATTAACCCCGAAGGCCGAAACCAACATCAGATCAATATCCAGAAAACCATTCTGCTTGGCTAACCGACAGTTAGTTTCTAAATTTCACGTTCAAATCTAATTAAAGATTTAACTATCGCCTGGAGCAAAACTGGTGATACTCCATTCTCGATCTTTTCAATCTAATTAAAGATTCATTAAAACTCCACTTAGTTTTAATCTGTGACTGGGTTAAAGAATCAGTGTCATTTAAAACACGGTTCACGATAAACCCAAAGTCACAGCCCATTAATTATCGGGTTAAAGAACAAGTGTTATTTAAAACACTGTTCACGATAAACCCAAAAATCAATATCAATTCAATTCCAATTAAATATTATTTAATTGGTACACTTCATTAAATCTAAATAAAAAGATTTAATCATTTCTCAACTGGGTTCAAGAACAGTGTTAGTGAAGACACCATTCACGACAAACCCAAATCACATTCATTAATTATCGGGTTAAAGAACAAGTGTTATTTAAAACACTGTTCACGATAAACCCAAAAATCAATATCAATTCAATTCCAATTAAATATTATTTAATTGGTACACTTCATTAAATCTAAATAAAAAGATTTAATCTTTCCTCAACTGGGTTCAAGAACAGTGTTAGTGAAGACACCATTCACGACAAACCCAAATCACATTTGATATTAAAAACAAGGCTCTGAATAGAAAATATCCCAGCTTATATTCAATATCAAATTCTACGATTAACAAATGTCGTATTGGAAATAACGATATAAATATATATATCTTTCAAATTTCCGTAACAACATCCGTATAATCACAAATTCCAACATCGAAATATCCCGAAGACAATTTCGATTCAAATCCACTCCAATGCAATCATTGGAAATTTTGGTTATTTTCAAAACCCTTTTCAAATTCAATTTATTTATTTAAAAATAAATAGAATTATATTTCTAGTTCAAAACTAGTTCATTTCGATAAAAATCCATTTTTATCTTTTCAAATATGGAGTTTTTCATCCCAATTCTTTCTAAATCATTTCTTATGATTTTACACAAATTATTGCTATTTTTAATAATTTTATCAAGGCCCGTACAGTCGATTTCCATCAACGGCCATCGAACTGCACTTACAGCGACCTTTTTCGAATTTGATTTGGACATAATTCCAAATCCAACCGTTAGATTTCAAATTTCTAACATTCGTTAGAAAGCTCTTTTCGATACGAACCCAACGGTTCCGGTTTTAGGAGAATCCGACGGTCGGATCTCCCGTAATGCCCGTTTGAAATAAATGGTCGAAATTCGCGAACTGCCGCGGCGCGGCGCGTTCTATTCAGGCCATTATATTATATATATAATATATATAATATATATATCGTCGATTACTATTTAAAACGAATTATATGAATAGTTTTAAATTCGTTTCAAAAGCAATTTCAATTCCCATTTCAAACCAAAGCAAAAATGGAATTCTTCTTTATAAATTCGTTTTAAAATTCATTTCTATTCAATTCAAATTTCAATTCAACTTGAATTCATTTCAATTCACTTTCAATTCAATTTGAAATCGTTTTCAATTCAATTCATTTCGAAATCGTTTTCAATTCAATTCATTTCGAAATCGTTTTCAATTCAATTCATTTCGAAATCGTTTTCAATTCAATTCATTTCGAAATCGTTTTCAATTCAATTCATTTCGAAATCGTTTTCAATTCAATTCATTTCGAAATCGTTTTCAATTCATTTTGAATTCGTTTTCAATTCAATTCATTTCGAAATCGTTTTCAATTCAATTCATTTCGAAATCGTTTTCAATTCAATTCATTTCGAAATCGTTTTAAAATCGATATAAATATCGTTCACGTCAAAATGGCGTCAATCTAATCAACACGGCTTCATAAAGTTCTATTTTCAAATATTCTATTTCAAATATTTCTTTTTTTTTTAAACTGGAATGAGGCCCAATCAATTACCATATAAAGTTAATTATATGGATTTTCATACGACACATGTATATCATAGCATTGAAAAATAATCAACCATCAACCAAAGTGCACTACACTGTATAAGCATCAAATATAGATATTCAACGCTTATAACAGTCTGTCAATCAATCGATCGACATATTTAATCAATCAGGATGAGTGAACTTCAAATTTCATCCTAACACCCGTGTAGGGTTTCAAACAATCAAACACAGATTTTATTTGTGCAGTTGGGCGATGTGTAAAATTTATCGTCCCAATCCATATCAGTCAAATCAGTGTACATAAACAAACCGTCTGGTTTGTAAATGAATATTTTTTTATTCACATTCACGTTAAAAATTATATTTTTAACGATAACACATTTTATTTTAACATATGAATTTCTATTCAGTTCATTCTTTAAATAAAATGCTATTTTTATTTTTCTAACTTATTTTAGAAAATTTCGGCGGCATAACGACACGATACTAGAAACGGGACAAGGCCTAGCCTTATCCCCGGTCTAGTGAAGGCCCACGCCATTCACACATCAATCAAATCACTTTCGTTATGCAAACCACAAAATTTGGAGTAAGGATCTAACCTAGCCTTACTCCTTCGCCTTATAACGGCGCACGTCTAATCCTAACCAATTTATCGATTCGATTTTTCACACCACAAACCACATTCAAACCAATATCACAATCAATCACCAAACAGTCAAACAAACAAGTCCATGGTCTGTGGACGGGTGTCGGGTGCTACTAAGCACCGTCTGCATCCTAGTATATATATAACTAGAAAAATAAATTGAAAGGTGAGAAATTCTCACATATAGCTATCCTAGCTCCACGGCACTTCTAACGCAGGAAATCTTCGCCAACTCGCCTTTTTATCGCCTTTGTTGCCCGTAGCCACTACATATATAAAAATCGAATTTTTATTTCAAAGTTCAATATATAAAAATCGAATTTTTATTTCAAAGTTCAATATATAAAAATCGAATTTTTATTTCAAAGTTCAATATATAAAAATCGAATTTTTATTTCAAAGTTCAATATATAAAAATCGAATTTTTATTTCAAAGTTCAATATATAAAAATCGAATTTTTATTTCAAAGTTCAATATATAAAAATCGAATTTTTATTTCAAAGTTCAAATCTTTTTCCATTCTAAAGCTCAAACCTTTTTCTCTTTGAAGTTAAAACCTTTTCTATTTTAAAGATTTCCAAACAAAAATCATTTTTAAATTAACAAAAAAAATCAGTTTTCTCATTATTTAAAAATCAGTTTTCACATTATTTAAAAATCAGTTTTAACAATTATTTAAAAATCAGTTTTCACATTATTTAAAAATCAGTTTTCACATTATTTAAAAATCAGTTTTCACATTATTTAAAAATCAGTTTTAACATTATTTAAAAATCAGTTTTCACATTATTTAAAAATCAGTTTTAACAATTATTTAAAAATCAGTTTTAACAATTTTAAAATCAGTTTTAACAATTTATAAAAAAAACAGTTTTAACTATGTACATATAGCAACCGACATTTAAATTAAAATAAAATAAATAAAAAAAAAAGATAAAACTTACAGTTTTTAATCTGGAAGGGGGGGGGGAGATGCCGCAGTCGGTCTTCGAGCAAGGGGGGTTCGCCATACGAGGTGCTCGACGTCGGAGGCTTCTTCGAGCGGCGGCGCTAGGGCTTTGAACGGGGGGGCTTCGGGGTCTCGAACGGCTTCGGGGGGGGGGGGGGGGGTGTCGGATTGAAGGAGGAGGAGGGAGAGATGCAAGGAAGAGGGGGGGGGGAAGATGATCGGAGTTTCGGTGGAGCGGTCGTGGCGCTGGCGGCTGCTGCCGCTTCCTTCTTCCCTTTTTTTTTTTTTTTGTTTTCGATTTTATGAAATCGGGGGGGGGGGGGGGGCAGGCAGAAGAAAAGGGGGGGGGGGGAAAAGAATATTATTTTATTTATATATTTATTTATTTATTTATTTATTTATAAAGGTTGACTTTAACATCCGACCTCGAAACGAGGCCCACCGCCTGCCGCCCATAGCGTTTTACCCCCATTCCGAACACAATGGGATATGTATCGCAAGCTGATTTGATCGTTACAAACAGTTTCCGTTAAATTTACATTTATATCATTATATTGAATTTTAAACGTACATTTCAAATTACCGGGGCCACATACTAACTAGAAAAATTCCAGAAAAATATTTTCTAGCTTCGTATTGACGATACGGTCCTATCAAAACTAGTTTCGTCGAATTCTGAGATCGTTAGAAAAATGGCCAATTTCCAGTCGATTAAAATCAACTGAAACTGGTCAAACGCGTTTTCCTTTGCCACGCTCACATATGGATTCGAAAAATTATGAAATTTAAAACCTAGCAATAACTTGACACTGCGGACCCAACAAAACTGGTTTCGTCGAAATCCGAGGTCATTTGCAAAATGTCCATTTTTAAGGGCCTGAATTCCATAGCGACTATTCAGAATTTTCAACTGGACATATCTTTTGATTCCCGATATGAAATCTTGATTTTTCGGATTCGTTGGAAAGATATTCACAATTAGATCCCATTATTTTTGGTTTCACTAAAATCCGGATTGTTTTGCACCCGGTACATTCAACTGAAGTTTGAAATCGAATTATCGAACTACCGCGCCATTTTCAATTCTATTTATAATTATATATAAATATTTATATTCTAACGACGACGCGTATAATATATACGTTCGATTTATATTCTAAATAAATTTCTCGTCGATATTATTTAAAATAATTCATTTTAAATAATCAAAATTCACTAAAATTGCCAAAATAAAAATTTTAAACTGGCCCAGATTTTCCGGGTTGTTACAATACTATACCAAAATCTTTTTCAAACCCAAATTATCAATATTATAAAACTAGTTTAATTCCATAAATTTAACATATATATACATCACAAATTAGAATCTTTAGAAACCTATTTAAATTTATAAATTCCTATATATACATATATTTATAACTATAAGCAAACATTATAGATTTAAACCAAGAAAAATCATTTTCTTACCAAATCTATATCTTTAAATCTTATATAAATATATAGTGTATAAAATATAAAATCTTAAGGTATAACATCGAATCATTTCAAATATTGGTATCACCAAACATAATGTTATTTTCAAATACACATCTTCTAAAAATATTTATAAGAATTTCAATATTATATCAAAAGAACTATATATCTATTTCAAACATTTATTTAGATAAGGATGAACACGCTGGAAGAATTATACTCTCCTTATACTTCTTACCTTCTTATGAACAAGAATAAGTTATAAAATTCGAGTTGAAAGCTGCACAAACGAAAGAACCTAATCAAAGAGGATCTACGAAGGAAGATAGATTCAAATGGAAAGGAAACTCAGAAGAAGATTTAAATATTAAACAGAATATTATATTCGAAATATTTATTTAAAAACATTTTAAAACCATTTTGAAAACTATTTTTACTTTAAAAATACGCTCTCTCAAGAAGGATTCTGCAACTGATTCCACTCATTCTAGGGTATCACTACCCTATCTCTAATGAGCTTTTACCCCATAGGCTAAAGCTTTGAAAAACCAAAGCTCTGATACCACTTGTAACAACCCGCCATTTTGACCGTGCCGAATTGACAAAATAAGCCAACTCGAAACGTCCAAAACAACAGATTGTTATTAGCATCTGAGGTAAATAGAACAAATCACATATCACAGACACAGATACAAAGCAATATAATATCTCACAGCGGAAAAATTAAAATACAATAGTAGTTCATGAAGCTTTACATCAGAGTTTACATAA
Organism: Allium sativum; assembly: GCA_030737875.1. Classification (NCBI taxonomy): domain Eukaryota; kingdom Viridiplantae; phylum Streptophyta; class Magnoliopsida; order Asparagales; family Amaryllidaceae; genus Allium; species Allium sativum. The sequence goes on from CM060919.1 coordinate 797,030,148, forward strand.
ATAATTCAGCGGAAGTCTAATACAATAAATAACTGATAACAATCTGAAACAGAATGACAAAGATAACTTAACAGGTAGATATAAATGAGAAAACCCAATAATCTTCAAACTCCAAGAGTGGATCTCGAAAGCTGTGATAATCGATCTGACTCGAGCAATAATGCAAAACAAAACAACTCGGATCAGGACTAACATTCTCGTGGAAGTAAATCAATTCAAATGAAATGTTCGATGAAATGCAAACAGTAACTTAGAGGATGTTTGGGATCACCATCCCCTAAGGATCCGTCAAACTAATACTATATAGTATAATACGCTATATACAATAGTGTCTGTCAGTAAAGTAAAATATCAAAATAGCGTAAGCGGGATTACCATGATTACCCTTACACCGTTTATATATTCCCATAGTATATACAGTACCGTAATTCCTCCGTAAACTGGTGTTGATCAGAGGGCACTCCATATAAAATAGTACAAAACAAAGTCGTAGTGGGCTCGTATAAGGCATGTGACAAGGCACACAAGGAATGCCAGGGTGGATTCACCGTTTGCAGAGCCGGACTGGTGGTAACGCATAGTAGCTACTACCGCCCACCTCGATACACACTCCCATAATCAAAAGGGCCCAAATCGAATCTCAACAGTAATAGAATAATATCGAAGAAGTGTGCTCGATAAGATGTATGACCTCAGTTGGTCCGTGCATAGCTCCTGTTTTAGCCACATCAAGCTGACTCAAGGTAGTCAGGGTCTCGTAATTAATATGAAATAAAAATGGAGTCGTTCGCCAAATCATCCCCTTCATTCTGGAACTCCACCGCGTACACAGTTGTTAAAGTGGTTTTCGATATTGACAGAGAGTATGACAATAGCCGATCCCGGTCCCTTTAACAACTAATCGTTTACATTTTTCACACTGTGGTCATTATTTTATAAGTCACTTTATAAAATAGTTTATACGAGATCTCATATTCGAATTTTGAAATCAAATTTAAATATCTAACTTCAATTATATTTAAATTTGAAAACATCTCACAAGAATCGCTCAAATCAAATCGGTTTAGGAAACAATATCGTAAAGATAGCAAATATAGTATAAATTAGTACTATAACATATAACTTCGATTATAATTTATGAAAGTATTCGCATAATGAATCCCAAATTCAAAAATTGACTTATATTTAAGTTATACCTTAAATATCTCCATTTCCATTTAAATCGATACCAAACCATTTAACTACGATAATTATTTGGTTTGGTTTATATTCGCAAAATTTCAAGTTTAAAACAATTCAAACAATTCAAATTCTACCTTTATAAGAAAACGTTTCAAATCGATTCACATGGATTCAACATTTTGGTTTGAATTCAAAATGTATAATTCAAGTCAAAAACTTATATTTCAATTTTTAAACAAAACATATCGTGGTTTGCAATTCAAGTCATGAAATTCGAAACCTTTTCTTTTATAAATTCAAATAATTCAAATAATTTAGTTTAAGTCGATTCCAAATCCAATACTTAAGTTCAAGCTCAGTTAATATAATTCAAATCAAATCTTACATTTTCAATTTTAACGAATCATGTCAAAATTATAGCTTAAGTCAAAAAATTCAAATTCATTACTATAAAGTCAAGTCAAAACCATATATTTCAATTAAAACAGTTCATACACATTTTAAACAACTCTTATAAGTTCGATTTCAAAAATATTCCAATTCAAACTATACGATTATAAACATATACAGGATTAAATTAATATAGAAATAATTATTTATATAAAAAGTAAAAAAACTTATATAATTAAATTATATAGTTTTAAAATAATAAATTATAAGTAAAACTTAAATAAGCATTAAATCTATATTTACCTATAAAAATCATTTTTAAACATATAATTCAAAATTATAAAAATTTAAGTTTAAAATATTTAAAATATAAATATATAAAAATAAAATAAAATAATTCTTAAGTTATTATTTAAAAATCAAATTCCCAAATCAAAATACTTCAAAAATACGACCAACGGTGTCCGTATATAGTTTTCTACCCTATGGTCAAGTGATACGGATATTTATCATTTCAACCCGTAATTTATAAAATTTCTACGGGTCTATCAATTCAACCCATGATCCCAAATTCAGAAAAAAAATCAACCAAGTCTATCATTTCGACCCATAACGATTTTTCCTTATTCTACTGTCCGTTCGGGTATGTATCATTTCAACCCTTAGTGATTTTCCTAAACTAGGGGTATCAACAATCACAAATAACAATCACATGATATTTATCATCAGTGCAACTACGTGTCATGAATATATCGTGTTACATACGAAATGTGCATATATGTATATCAAATCAAACAATTTCTATCAGCAATCCTACACATTTCATATAACAGTTCATTATTGATCTAACATCCATGAAATAATGTGAGTCAAGTGTGAGATAAACTCACCTTTCGTGGCACAATGAAGACAAATGAAAGCAGATGCGGGTAGATCACCGAGCTTGTTGCCGCGGTGCTCAATAAATGAACACTGACAATTTTGAAATTGAGGTGTACACATACCAAAGCTATATGCAAAGAAATGCGTATATGCGTTAATATATGTTAACATATATATCATATACGCTAGACATATGATACACGATAGAAAATGGACATTTGATATCATTGGAAACAGCAAACATGTATTAACATATATACATAAATAATATAATATATTATATATATGTTAACGTACTCACAAGTCACAGTTACAAAAATTGATGGGTACACTGCAATTGCGAAGAGCACAGCAGCATGGAATGGATCCGAATTTCATTGGGCTTCAGGAAGCAAAGAGTGCACGGGAGCAGGCCGCATGCATGCGGATGTGGAGCTGGCGACTAAGGGGTTTAGGGCTTCCGAAAGCTTATAAAAAATTTTAGAGTGAATACTGCAACGAACAAATAGATAGAAAAAGTGAAAGGAGAGATAGATAGGAGATGCCGCCATGGTTTTTGTGACTATAAGCCTTTGGTTTTGAAATAGGAACATTGTTTTTTATAATAATAATAGCATGATAGATTCATAACGTGTACACGTTCTATGGAGAAAAAGTAGAATCCCCATTAGAAAAATTCAAATTGACGGTAACGGGTTTGCAGGCTACTAATTCTTCGGTGAAGGCAAATAATGGGTACAGGGTTTCTTGCCGTAATTTGAAAAAGTTTTTTTTTCTGTATATGTAAATGAAAAGTTGAATGCATGCAAACATAATATAAAACGTAAATGGCAAATTAATGGATGCACTGAAACATGGAGAGAACGATGCATGCATTGGAATATACGGTTGTTTTGTAAATGTAAAGCCAAAACCCATGGAACTTTTGCATGGTCAGGTTTGCACATTAATGTCTTGGTTTTTGAAAAAGTTTCCTTTGGTCTAAATTTCAAAAGTAAAAGATGCGGTTAAAATGGAAATGCAAAGAAATGAACAAGCAAAACAAATAAAAGGAGACATGAATGCATGAAACAACGTATGCATTGTTTACAATTTAAAACATGAACCAAAGGTATGCATTGTTTGGGTAAACAAAATGGACGCATGGTATTTGAAAAACAAATGAAATGCACTAGTTCAAAAATATATGTGTTTACATTGAAAATGGAAAGCACGTTCTCATGCATGAATTTTATGTAAAATATGTCCACTTTGCGAATAAAAATAAAAACGGGTGGTTTAATAAAATAAAAGAACGGGTTTTGCAGACCCAAAATGCTTAGAAAAGTATGTAAAATCATAAAAGGGACATGTCGAACTCAAATGGCGTTACCTCAAAAATGAACTGTGCAAGCATTTTCACAATTCCAGCGCGAACCGAGCACTGAAACTGACAAATGAATATTTACACTAATCAGCGCGACGAGATGGATGTAACGGTATAAAATTTGCAGTGTCAGGACGCTCCGTTTAAAAACGTGTTACAGACCCCTTTGAACGTAAAAATGCGGATGGAAAACATATGTCAAAACGTCCGATTTTCGCGAAACGAATTTCGCCGTCGAATTCGTGACAACGAATAGAATATTTTTCGTGTTTGTCCGAACTGGTTTTGGAGAAATTTTTAAATCGCTAAAATTTGGTCTGTTATGCGCAGCTTTGCACTGAAAATTGCACGATCGAGAAACATTCAAATTTTCCGATGTGATTTTCACTACTGCTGCATCTCACTGTACGTATTTCAAATTTTAAATTCCCGTTACAAAAAAAATTGCAAAAAAGTTTTCAAAATAAAATTATGATTTAAATCGGATTTTAAATCGTTAAAAATTACCGGTTGTTACATATAAGCTGCCTGAAATGCTTTTCTTGCATGTACATGTATGTCCATGTTTTAGCATAACAATGTGCACTTCCTCATGTTTACACATATACCTGTTTGTGCAATCCCTTGCTGTGTTGAGAGTTCACTACATATTTGTTGTTTCTCAAAAGCTTGTTATGCTACATTGGCCAGTCCCTTTTGAAATGTGTAGCACCCTCTTCACTTTGTCTAGTAGCATATTGTGCATGACCTTGAATTGAATATATGTCACACTGTTGTGCACCACCATGTTATACAGTTTCATCATAAACTGCAGCTCTGTTACTTGCTGCATCACACATGCTATAGCTTTACTCACCATGCCGTTGAGTTGAATCACTTTGCACTGACTTGTAGTTTTGTGTTTGTCGAGCCATTCATGTTTTCTGTGTACAACATGACTGACATGTCTTGCTTCACTGTATACATGCCGAAAATTTTAGAACTTGTATTTGTGCTTTAACATTGCACTTGCATTTCTCATGATCCTGATATGCTTTTAGCTGCTAATTCTGTGCAAGATGCTTGCTGTGTTGACGTTGCCATTTGTGCTCGGCCATTTTGACCAAATTGGCTTGACCCATTTCCTTGTTGATTCATTTGCATTGAGCATGAATTTGCTGCATCAACCATGTTGTACTAGCTTGTCCATGTTCACCATGCTGACTACTTGTATGTTGATTATTTATGCGCACTGAGTCGAGTTGGTCCATGTGGCTACTCCTCAGTTGCTCGCTGATTGTCGAGGCAGTGCACACGTGTATATTTATACACGTGTGTATATGCAGGCATCAAACTGATTTTCTTGTCCGTGCACTGAAATATTTTATATATACACTGACTGCCTTGTGGTATTTACAATGTATCAATGTGAATATCACAAGCTGTCTAGACACAGATGAATCAGATCAATTCATGAAAAATGATTAGAAACACACCGAAATCTGAGGCAAATAAAATTTTAAAATTAAAATTTATATTTGCGTATATTCAGTTTTATTTCTATTGCAGTATACTGTGTGTGTGTTTCATTTGACAGGTAAGAAGATGATGACTAGACTGATAGTAACTGTGAAGATAGAAGACTGAAGACAGTGAATGAAGCAGTGTCAGTAAATGTGTCTGTATGTGAAAGTGAGAATGTATGTATATATGATTTGTATAGACAAAGTGATTGTATAAGTGTTGTAGAGAGAATTGTACTGATATTTGTAATAAACAAACTTTGATTGAAATAAAATATTATTTCATTGTGTTCAAACGAATTTGTTTATCGTATTCAGTTTATATGCAAGTACAATTTCATGTGAAGTGTTTAAATAGTGGAGTTATAAATAGTTGTACTGTTTGAGTTTTTGAAATATAATATTCAATTTAAATACAATACTGTATGAATATATGAATGTTTGTACAGTTGTATACTATTTAAATATAAATATTATATTCTTGTCTGTGATAAATATATGAAACAGTACAGTAATAAACACATTTAAAATAATATATATTTGGTTGTTATCATCAAACAAAAATCATATAATTGTATATACAACACTGTTATATACAACAATGCAAACATGGCTCAGATCAACACGACCATCATAAATTAGAACAGTGGCAGTAGTGACTCTATAAAGCAAGAAGACATAAATATTGAAGATTGGTATCCGTACTCAGGTACCACCGATCATATCACTAACAACATGAAAAATCTAACATTGACAGTAAGAGTTGCACAGGTAAATAGGTTATACACATGGGTAATGGGGAAGCATTAAGTATATCAAATGTTGGTAATGGCAGTGTTAGGGGTAAGAAATGTATTTATCTTAATAACCTATTAAGAGTACCCCATATTAAGAAAATTCTAATGAGTGTATCACAGTTTGCCAATGGTAACAATGTATACTTTGAGTTTCACCCAAAGTTTTGTCTCGTGAAAGACATACTAAGTCAAAATATATTATTATAGGGTAGAATGGATAAAGGACTATACAAATTCTCCATTAGGAAGATAGGAAATTCTAGTGATAATGCTGCTTGGTGCAATGATTCCAGTGTTAATAATGTTGTCACTGATGTCAGTTCTAATGATAGGAATTTTAATGCTAATAATGATGTAACTAATGCTAGTAGCAGAGGGACTTTAGAATTTTGGCACTGTAAATTGGACATCCTAGTATGAAAATATAAAGCATGTATTGAATGAAAATAACATTTATTTTAAAATTTTACCTTCATCACACATGTGCACACACTTCCAACTCGGCAAAAGCCGTAGATTGGTATTTAATCTCTTTGAAACCAGATATAACAAACCATTTGAGCTAACAGCTGCAAATTTTTAGGGGCCTGCTCTACTAAATTCAGTCCAAGGATGCAGGTCCTATCTTTCTTAGTTGATGCCTACTCAAGATGTTCTTGGATATATTTTCTTAAGGAAAAATTAGGAAAACAAATAAATTGTAATGTCAAAATTTTCCAAACAAATGGTGGGACAGAGTTTAAAACTCTCAGAAATTTCTTCCACAAAAAGGGAATAATGCACAAAACTACATGTCCACCATCCTCTAAACAAAATGGCTTAGTCGAAAGAAAGCACGTGCATATTGTTGAAACGGGGACTACACTGTTATCACATGAATCTTTACTCATAATATATCGTGGTGAAGCATTTGCTACATCTGCTTATTTAATAAACAGATTACGTACAAAAGTTCTAAAATACATATGTCCTTATGAAAAATTGTTTGGAGTCAAACCTGACTACAAACAACTAAGGACTTTTGGGTGCCTATTCTTTCCATGTCTGATACCATTTAATAGGCATAAGCTAAGCCTAAGACCTAGTCCATGCACTTTCATGGGTTATGCTTACAATATAAGAGAATACAAGTGCATGAACATCAAAGGCAAGCTATTCATTTCTTGAGATAAACCTAACAGTTGTTATGAGAAGCGGAGTTAGAATAACAAGTCCTAGTGAGTAGAAAATGTATAACACTGTCTATAATACACAAATTTATACCATTTGGTGAAAACCAAAACATACGCTGTAACAAATCTGACTTCCATACCATCTGAGTTGACTAAATACACCACACGTCCAACCCAAATTGTACAGAAATACGAATCATTATGAAATAAAGAAGAAAAAGATAGAAGAAGAACAGAAACAACAATACAGAATCTCACAATCGCAGCGGAATAAAATATCATATAAATAATCACTTTTGAAATACAACTGTATTTGAACTTACATACATCATCAGAGTATATCACAAATACAACACATCGGAATAAACTCTAAATATCTAACACTGAAGACTCCTGCTCCAAGCTCCTTTAGATAAATCTACAAAATCTTGAACTACTTGACTGCCTATACAAATTTTGGGCACTCAAAAGTTTAGGGTAAAACAAACAAAATAAACTCTGGGTCAGTCATGGGACTAGTGTGAGTGAACAAATTTAAAACAGATTGAGAAAATAAATGATATCCCATAAGACGATGCCATATAACCATAAAAGGTTTTTCCTTTATAAGAATCCAAAACACTTACTTTAACTTTCAAAATCCTTTTGAAAGAAACGATAATCTTTATATCAAAACTCTTTTGATATTATAATAGTGCATATCAAATAAATAACAATCTAGTAGAACATTTGCATCTCATGCTCCTAATAATATAAAACCGCGAGCACTTATTGGATAATGGATTTCCAACTATGACAAGGTATAGAATCACCTTTCGATAGTGTATCTCTAGAGGGGAATATACTGGGTTCAACAAGAACATCTTGCAACCCGACCACACAAGACCGACTACTCATTTCGCTTGAGTGTATCAAATGTATATCACTAACAGTTGGGATCAACAACCGTTTTCCTGAATGGGACAATGTCGAATATAATAAAGATTGAAATGAATTTCCTCTAGATAGGTGATAATACACCGTAATTTGAAGCTATCCACTTAACCATGCTGCCTTCCCAACTTTTATCATTTCCCGGTTGTTGAGGCCTGAGGCTACAATTAGTTACCATTAATTTATAGCATAATCACTTTGAATGCCATATTGTCAGATCTCTTAATCACTAATTGACTTACATAAAGATATTCTGGATATTATGCTAAGAGAATAAATTCTCTGCCACCAGATGTATATTTGTATAGACCAACATATGTGATCGCTGAAAATACTCTCTTAGACATTCTTCCATACACATTCGTTCTAGGATTGAACGAAACCGAAGGCACAATTTCCATTAATCCATCTTAGGAATTTCTACCTAGGATTAACCGAAAAAGCCCTTGCACTTTACTCCGTCTTCGATTATCTTCACATAATCTGATTCGCAACGCTAATACCAATACAGAGTGATTCTCGGATAATAATCCAACCAATCTCACAATGATAGTGGTCAATACTTTGATAGTTGGTTATTTAACTATTGAAGAAAAACAAACATTCATTCAAAGCATCAAACAATCACTGGACCCCTTAATTAATATTTCATTAATTAAATTATTTCTCCATTTCCTTATCAATATTTGTTAATCCAATATGTAACGTCCGAGAAATTTCGACAACTGGAATAAGGATTTAATTAAAGATTTAAATATGAATAATCAATTTATATTGATACTTGAGTTAAAATTAAATATATCATTTGAGTTGAATTGAATTCCATATTTAATTCAGAATGGTTGATTAAGGATCAAATATTTAGTATTGAATTTTTGAATGGAATTTGGTTGAATTGGATTTGAAATTCGATTGAAGAATTAAATGGTTGGATTAAAAATAATAAAATGAACGTTAAATAAATTAGAGAATTTAATTTGTTTAGATATATGGAACTCGACTTGGATTAAAATTTAACGTTTTAAATTTGGAATCTTACGGAGTTGTTTTGGGAATAAACGAAATAAAATCAATAAACTGATAAATAATTTGAAATTTTAAAATATGTTGTACACAAACGAAGTTAGATTGCAATTTAGTTAATTTTATTGAATTCAGAATGTTGAAAATGAAAGGGTACGTGTAATTTTTGTTGTATTTGGAGACTGGTAAGGGTACGAATATTGAGTGTTCAACGTCAGTTTAGGGTACAGATAAATATTAAATTATACCCACCTCAGTATTACACTAAACCGAATATCACCTACCTTTAATAAAAACCATGCCGACCTATTGTCTGAAACATCACAGCTACCCTAAAATCTATGGGTGCGAATTTGTTCTTATCCCATTCATTTTCCTCTATAAAAATCATGCTAGCCTAAAATTTTCTTTAGGATGAAAATAAAAAATCGTTCCTTTCTAATTCTAATGGCCACAATGGTTTCCTTTTCCAAATCCCTAAATCAAATTTGGCCTCTCACCGAAAAGTCGATTCTTTTTTTCCTTTCTCAATTTAGTGACAGCCGAATCGATTTTCTTCCCTTTCTACCAAATCGCAACTTGCTCCAACAACCAAAAATCATCGTCTTTAGATGAACTTCGACAACCAATCGGTTGCTGTAGCTTTGCCAGAACAGTCCATGTTCGCACCGCCGATGTTGTTGGTTACTCCAACCGTTCAAGATGAGTTTTCACTCACAATTTACTTGGTTCAAGAGTTTAACTTCAATATTAATTGAAATGATCAATGGTATACTTGGGTTTGTTTGCCATGATTTTTGTAGGGTTGGTTGTACGATGGGTTAGCACCCTTCCCTCTTACATTTTCACTTTGTCTACTTAGTTAATATTTGTCCACTTAGTTAGTATTAGTTAGCAATAGGTACCTTGATTGGTTTCATGATTTTTTTCATTGAACTTTGATTCCTTGCTACTGGGGAAATTGGTAGTCCAGACTTTTGCTGAATGAAATTGTTGGATTTTGATCGTTAAACAAAATTGATTATTACTGTGATAGTAATGTCACATGATGATTAATTTGTTTCCCATTAAAAATGAAACTGTTGATTTTCCATCTATTGAACTAAAAATTTTGACTAACTATTTTTTTGGAACTACATGAAAAATGAATTTGTTCAAATCAATTGAATTCAAACATGAAATAATCCAATGATTGTATGAAAATGAAATTAATATTAACTGAACTAGTATTTCTTATTTTATATCTGTAGAAAAATGTTAAATTTCTTTATATGGTGTTTGTGCAACAAATGTTTCTTAATGAAGAAATAAATATTAAATACAAAGAAAATTAGTATTGTTTGTTTACAGTAAAAGTCAAGAACTGAGCAATAACGCTTAAATTTTTTCTACTTTTATTTCTTATCTCACTACCTAGATTCCGATTCAATCATACATTCCTTGCTGTCAAATTTTGTTATCTGACTTAATTAAATTTCCATATTTCATTATTTATAGTATAGTATTTATTTTTGGATGCATAAATATTTGGGCTTCGTTTGTAAAATAAAAATTAATCGTATTCATTTCAATCAGAACTTGCAACCTTTTCTTTGCATAGTGGTATAGTCTAAATTCTTAGTCCTTTGACTTTGTATTAGGTCATCCATTTAAAGTTGATAAAATTTATTTCAATATGGTTGTTGTTTTGGATTGCATGAGGTGAACAGACATATTATTTAGTTATTCACGACTAATTTTCCTGTTGAAACTTGGAAATTTTCAGACTTGTAAAATGTACAATTTGAATGCTTTTATGATAGGTTCATATTTGTTTCTTAAACTACATGAAGCAAATATTAAGTTTGATGTTGGTAAGGCATAATATCAAATAATATAACCAAGTTTACTTTGTTTTCCTAAAGGATAATTCTGTTTTTAAAGTTCACCCCTTAACCAATCATCTTATCTAATTTGTTTTTCCTTTTCATAGTCCTGTTTATTTACACTAATGTCTACTGCATACTATCACTCTCCTATAATTTGACTGGAATGCTACACTCACATCCTTTTGTACCTCCATTTTCTATGCTCAAACCCATTTCTCTGCACTCCAAGATGATTGTGTTATATTTATGAATAAGTTTGGGTTTAAGTACTACTTGTCTCGAATGTTGTTGTAGTCTTATATTTCCTTTAGGTAAGTCAAACTTAATTTGTCTCAAATATTGGTTTTGCTATCTTCTGTAAAGGTTGAAAATTTTGTCTTGTTAATTTATGATGTATAACAGTGAAACGGGCTGTATAACTTGGTTTGAATATATGCGGTCCTTCCAAATGATGTGTTTATGATGTATGCCACGTCTGTGCACCAAGTTGCCATGAACTGCATATATTTACATTTGGAATTAACTATGCACATTTGGCATTAAGCAAAACCCAAATTGCTACCTGTAACTAAACTGCATGTTGCCACATATCCCCATTGCCATGTGTGTTGGCAGGATCTTCCTCTTATGCATGCATTGTTAAAGTATTTCACTATATTCATGCATGGTTTGGAATGCATTTACACTACCTAGAATCTAGTTGCTAAATGACATATGCTGCCATGTGTGTCCTATTATTCTTTTTAGTTGTTCGCCATGGATACTACTATGCATGTTCTCCATCATACATGTTGCTGTAGCACCTCGTGCATATTAGCAAATTGATATACTAAATCATGTTGTTGTAGTTGACCCATGTGTCGTGTTGTTTTCGCATGGTTGTTATGCCTTGTAATGTTGATATGAACAGACACACACTTGATCTAGGTACACCGGTATGAACAGACACACACTTAGTCGAGATACACTGATATGAATAGATACCACAACTGTTTACTTTACATATGACATCAATGTTGGGATTAACCATTATATTTCAGTTTATATTGAAATTATTTTACTTGAACTATGATTTAATCCTGACTCGAATGTTTTATGTTTTTGCATGGAACGCTCGGGTCAGATCTAAGCAGTACAGATTTTAAAGATTACAGTTTAGGATTCGAAGATTGGTGAAGCTGGGATTCCGAAGACGAGCGCACGCAAGGATATCGAACAGTAACATTTTCTTGTATTCAATTGATATTTTCATTCTGCCATATAGAAAATTCTTGAATCAAATTTTTGATTGATATATAATTTTTTTTTCGTTGCTAAATACTGTGTTATTTATTTGTACCGTGTTGATTTTATATTTTAAACTCTGTAATCTAAATAACGATCCGTCGATTTGAACTTTCAAGTTGGTTTAATATCCGATTTGAAGTTTTCAAAAAGGCGGGACATTACACAATATTTTAACAATCATCTTGGCCTCTTATGCTATTTTAAAAGCATTTCCAAATATCACCATCATTTATTTTCTATACTTAGAAAATATCATTTATTTATAATTGGAAAACATTCCAATTACTTATCTCTTTTCATGACCATTCATTTCTATACTTAGTATATATTTATTATTTTATTTTCAAAATTTCACTTACCTGGGTTAAAACGAATGTTGTGTAAAATATCGTTACAACATCCCAAAATACAACACTCAACTAAATCTCTTTAAACATTTGTGACCACCCTAATTTTTACAAACTGATTTTTTTTCACAATTCCAATCTATCAAAACTCGGATTGGTTTGCTCTGGTATCCTACAGAAAAGATAGAGACATAAAACATGTCAGAGCTCAGAAATTATCTCACAACAGAATGGATAAAATATAATATAATCATAATATAGCCTTACCGTATTTATAATATTGCCGAACCAGTATCCAAGGCTATCATGTCCCTGCCACATATATAACCTACAAGTATGTTATGAGGAGGGGGTCAGAACACAAGTTCTGGTGACTGGATTTAAACTATACTCATTGGATAATCCTACATATACCGTTCAATCATATTTTCTTATTTATTAGGTTACTTGGGTTAACAACGCTCAAGGCTTACACACAAGTCACACCCATTTACTTCCCAGTGGATCAACCTAATACAGTAAATATGTAGCTACCCCCAATATTAAGGTACACCCATGGTACCCCACTCGAACAGTTAACACCATCGAAATATACGCAGTCCCTCATCCTACGCCGTAGTGACGTACGAACAATAATACTACGTTCCGCATATATCTCTCATTACTATGCTACGCGAACGTATGGACTGCCACCTTTGTTCGAATCAGAATTCATACCGGAGTAATGCCCTCAAGTCTACGATACACCACCCAGAGCCAACATGCATGTATCTAGATTGTCCACCATACGTATCTTCGATTGTAGCTCAATGCCTCAATCGCACGTCCTCTAATGTGCAACGAGTTCCATGGCAGGGCGATACAAGGAACACGGAACTCGGTTGGGAGCTTTTCCATACCTGTACAAGCTCGCCTTTAAGAGCCTCGAAATACAGATATCCCTAGGGTCTGTCTTTACGGTGTTTATGGCCCTACCTCGGCCCCTCCCTCAACTTGTAAAGACTACAAGAGCTAAGCGACTGCCCCTACGCAAACAATCTAAACATCCATATGGCGTCTCCCCTCAACCTCTTACCCCGATAGTGAAGGGTGAATGGTATCTTGGGTTTAGCTCTAGTCTTTTCGCATCTAACTGGCTGCCGATGACAGGTATCCGACGATCTACTATCCTTGTTTGTTGTGACCCTCTGCCTAACCATTGAGGCAACCACCGAATCACCCTGGTGTCACCGCGTTGCAGCATTCTGACTGCATAGCTGCTTCTACAGTCAAGGCCCACCCACCTAGTAGTTACAACGCAGACCCAACCTCTGCGAGCACAACCTAAAATATCTGTCACCGCACATAGGACTACTAGGAGCACCTTATGTATCTCAGGAAGCCGCATGCTTCCCTTTCCAGTCCTTCGGAGCCATCAGAACAATCAGATGAATGTATGCTTCCCTCTTGTCTTATAACACCATGATGATCTACCCCATTGGGTTATTCACCCTCAGACGTGCGGACTGGTCCAAGCACCTCAATTTAATATGTTGTTAAACCCTATGTCTAAACATTCTTCTACGCGCTTGCCTCACCTCACCAGGTTTCCAGTTAACTTGGTAATTTCCAATTCATATTGAATTCTTAATCAAGTTTCCAAGTTCTTCTTGCTTATTAATTTCAGTCATATAACTTAACCCATTAAGTTCATTAATAAGCCTACAACATGTTATTCTCTAGATTGCGGCCCAAAGTCTGTAAGCCACAATCTTTTTTATATTCTTGTTTGATTTCACAATAACATATTCTAGTTTTTAAGTATCTCTTCGTTCACATGATTTCCAATCAACATGTCACTTAACACTTATGATTAAATATAACTTATTTCATTTCATTAATTTTCCTCATTCTTCTTATTTAATCATAATTCCATTTCCACCGTCTTTACAACTTATCGTTGTTTACTTATTATCTTAATTCTGTTAACTAAGGCCCATTAATAAGTTTCTCTACCCATTTATTATAACCTATGTCATAATTTCCTCTTGTCTCCAGGACAAGTCTAAACATGCTATTCTTATAAGTGGGTTTCAGATCTCCAAATTTACGGATTACTTAATTTATAATTAAGTACAATATATTTTCCCCCTTTCCTTAACTGGTTTCAGGTTTTCCCCTTTTCTGATTACTTAATTTACAGTTAAATGTCCCTTATCTCATTTCACCAGTTATCCAATTTACTTATTAGTTTATTATAACCTAAGTTATAATTCCCACTTGTCCCTAGGACAAGTCTAACTATTATACAACATTTTAATTAATGTTATTTATTTATAATAGGTGATTATCATTTCCCTTTTTAAACCATTTTCTTTTACTGTTGTATTCTAGTATTCTTCATCCACTGTAATATATGTTCCTTATTTTAATTAAGGAAAACACTTCATGCACCTTATCAGTTTGATAGAAGGAATCAATGATTTGTTTTCTTAACGTATTTTCATCTAAATTCGTGATAGCAAGTAATTTCTTCACTTTTCTTACTTTATTTATTGTGGCTTACTTGCAATCACGTTCTCAGAAATAAGTCATTTAAGGAAATACATCACTTTTCCTTTGCATCACACTAACTCAGTCCACTACATCCCTTCCTTTCTTATTTTCTTAGTTAGGCATTTAATTACTGTTATTGCCATTTATTCATATCTGGTTATATACATATATTTATATATATGTACATGCATATGCCTAGGCCTCTCGCATTAAGCCTACACTTGTGGATGCTGGATTTGCCGGGTGGGTCCGGGCAGACTTCGACCACAAGTCGACTTAACCTTGTGCCTTAGCACCATTTTTAGTTATGCACTTAGACCTCTCACATTAGATTTACCACTTATGAATGCTGGATATGCCGGGCGGGTCCGGGCAGAATTTTATCACAAGTGCAATCTAACCTCATGTCTAAGGCGTTACAGTTTCAAATTACTGTGTATTTAGGCATGTACATATTTTAATAGTTATCCCTTTTCCCATGTAAATTTTTGGCATATTATCCTCTTCACATGTTTACTGTAATCCAATTTCCATGTCGTCAAGTTATGCCTATATTTTGGTGCATGTCCTTTCTAACATGTATTTAATTCTAATTTTTGACATGTAAGCATTTAATCGGGTAATTATTCAAATCTAGCAAGTTACATGTCAATTACTCAATAATTTGTCACAAGTAAATCATGTAGTTACAATCACTGAATTGGCTATTCAAATCCTAACAAGTTTATTTTCTCCAACATGTAAACATTCAATACTTTAGCCAATTCAACATAGAAATTTCGTGACATATTCATATTAACATTTCAACTCATTACAACAGCAATTTATAGTTAATTTGGCAATTTCACAATTTATAAAAAGGGGAATGCTAAACGATTATGTACCATTATCTAAAATAATATGGCTTAAATCCACTCACCTTGTAAGCTTTCCAAATCTTGGATCTGGTCTAGATATAATCTTCCATGATTTTTTCCCTAATTGAATTTAGAACTTAATAATCATGGATTTACTATTTTTACTAAAAGGAAGAGGAGGAAAAATTGAATAGAACGGATTTGGAACGTTACCTTGGTTTCATGATTCAATAATCCTTTCATTAATGTTGATTCTCTTCTCCAGATCTGGATTCATAATTTTCCTAGGCTAATATTTTAAATTTCATAATTTAGCTCTGGCATAGCAACCGAATTATGAGATTTAGGGTCAGGTCAAGGGTCTTATTTATATGAGTATTGGAGCAACCAGGACCCTCAGATTGGACCAAAAGCCATCAGAATCGTCCACGTCAGAGAAGAAGTTTCCTGATCCACAGGTGGGTCGACCCCTAGGTCGACCCCCTTCGGGTGGGTCGACCCCCAACGGTCTAAATTCCCTCTAGATTTTCCTGCTCGTGAATTTTGATTTTTGAACTGATTTTCAATTTTTCTATATATATTTATTTAATATATATATATATACACATATATGCTTTTTATATGTATACAAACTTCTAATGCTCATAACTTCTTCATACAGTGTTCGTTTTACGCAAACCAGGTGTCTATCTTGACCAGAATTTCGAGACAGACATAATGGAGCAGTCCATTTTACTTAATTCTGAATATTTAATTAAGTTATCCTTATTTTATTATCTTAAAAATACGAGGTGTTACATTCTCCCACCATTATGAACTTTCGTCCTCAAAATTCGATAAGGGTAAAATCAATTAACCCCCTTCCCCCCGGCATAATATACATCCATTATGTGTGCATCAAATTTTTGCAAACATTGTGCACTTGTGCAAAGTGAAGTACAACATAATAATGCATGTATGCCTAATTGGTACGCCCTATGTATTTGCAAACTTTTCAAAAATCCTTTTAAAATATGATGCTTACATCCTAAATATACTGGTAGTTCTACATGAATGCAATATTTTGAAAATCAAAAAGCTTTTTCATACAAATTTTCCCACGCTCTTACTGAGAAAGAGCATAATTCATCCAATTGCTGCATCCATAATCCTACCAACCATCTTTATTTTTCGAATTTTAGAAAAATCTAATTTTCTAAATTCGATTTCTTATGTTACAAAAAGGTGAAAAACGGAAAACTCTGCATCTCCTGCTTTTCTTTTTCAACCTTTTTCTAACCGTACTTGGATTTTTATGTTAACTATTTATAAAAATTCCCTATTTTCCTATCCAAGCATAGCCCATATAAGAAAATTTTATTTGTTACTGATTTTCTTTTTTCTTCTTATCTTGGAAAGTTTTATCTTTATCCATATTTTCTCATAATTTTCCTTTTTTTGCTTTACTGAATTTTCTGTTTCTTTTTAGTTATACTATTTTTCTTTTCTCATCTTATTTAATCATCAGATCTTAGTTTAAATTTAAATAAGCCTCTAGTCTTTCAACTAAAACAGGAGAACATACACCCTACACAACTACTACTAAGGGCCAATAATCTCGTGACTATGTCCCCCTCTGTCAGGAAATTCCAAACCATGGGATCCACGACAAGTTTAGGTGTTACCATATCTTCTTAATAGGAACAATATAATGGAATGATCCCAACCGAAATGTAGTAATGGCTTTTATCCCTAACCTAAAAATTAGTAACAGGGTCAAAACACTAACTTGCCCTTTTTTTTCTATCTAGTAGTCGCCAATAGTCCGAGTTGTGTACCAACAATTATTTCAAGCAACATCCTAGGCTTTTCCAATGCTTACGCATTCTACGGGAACTCACTATTATTCCAAGATAATTCTTGCTATTTACTTTACGTCCTCAAAACTTTTCCCGTCTTTCCTAGGCACTAATCCTTACCTACTCCATACTTTTTAAAACATGGTTAGGCCCTTTTTCCTTCCAAAAATTAAAAGTGCCAAAACTTTATTTTTCTCATGAAAACTTTCTTTTGCCAAATTAAAAATTAAAAAAATGTAAATCATCAATTTTTTTCAAATCACAAAACTGGAGTAGATACGGAAAACTATTTTCTCCATCGGGTTTATGACTTGTTCTTACCTATAAGGTCGGTTTAGTCTCTTACTAAAAGGCGCATACATCCACTCTATTCTTAATTTCTACACTTATTTTTTCCACCCAACAAAATTATCTTGTCAAAATAATTTATCCAAAAAGGATTGTCATAAGAACAGCGACTTCAAATTTTTCTTTATTAAAAACTCTTGTATGAAATATAACAAGAAAACTAGTGAGCCATACATGATCTATAATATGCACCTTTTTCTGAGAGAATTTTTCTTTAAAACTCAATATGTGTACTTCCTTACATATTTAAAACTGTAACTTTTAATATTAAAACTTGAAAACACCATAAATCATTTTCCCAAAACTTTTATAATTTCAAGTTCTTAAAAATTAATAATGGGGTTAAACTCAAAGCGGGTTTCCAATTCTTCTAGGCTTTCCCAGACATCCCTAAGGTAAATTCTCTCAACTATATATATTCCTAATCCATTTTTCTCTTTTCAACCTTTTCCAATTTATAAGGTTTTCAAACCCCAAAATACTAATCATATGGGATTCACTTTCCTTCCATACATTGCATACTTTCCACCCTAATTACCTAAGGGTCTCAGATTTCCATATTCATTCCTTTTGTGTACAAAATAAACATCCCATTTCTTACCATATTATACTCTTTCTGTTTAACGGGTTTCTCTACAGATCTAGGTATATATGTAATATGTCCACTCACTATTTATATAGGAATCCTAAACCTAAGCTCTGATACCAGATGTGACCACCCCAATTTCGACAGACCGTTTTTTTTCAAAATTCCAATCTATCGAAACTCGAATTGGTTTGATTTGGTATCCTGCAAAAAAGACAGACACTTAAAACATGTTAGAGCTCAGAAATTATCTCATAGCGGAATGGATAAAATACAATATAATCAAAATATAGCCATACCGTATTAATAATATTGCCTAACTAGCATCCAAGGCTATCATGTCCCTGCCACAAATCTAACCCGCGAGTATGTTATAAGGAGAGTGGTGTGACCGATGGCAGTTGGAGTCTTCTTGACCGATGTCTCTCCACTCGACCTGACTCCATTGTGTCGAAAGACACAGATAAGAAAATGGCTATATGGGAAGCGGCTCCTCGACGTTCCAACAAAAAGCTTAAAAAGATGATCATAAGCACGTGCGGCCAATTGACGGTTATGCCGCAAATAATAGCATATGTGGCGTAGCGCACATATGGGTTGATCTGCTCCAGACTTCTCATCTTGGGAATAACGTTGTGCTGGATAATACACACAAGCAGACGAACGATGGGTCATAGGATACCGGTGTCCCAAACATCGGTAGCTCCTATGAAGATGCAGGAAAGAATCCGAGGATCATTTATCTCGATAGCATCCAACTATGCTCCAACCGCTAAAATACCTAAGATCTCTACCAAATCCAGGTTGGTAAGCTAAATATGGATGCCCTTCACGATGGACTGGATAATACAAGTATCCTCGTCGATGTTGACTTCCATCTGAGCATCGAACATGCGAATGCAGTGCGGGAAGTACTCGCGCTCAAAAGTGTCGTAGTATGGGATCGATGCAAGGCCTGCGGCAATGAAAGCTCCTCCAACTGAATATGAGCGAAATCAACGAATTTCACCAGTCTCCCTTAGTAAAACTCATAGCTGGTCATTTTCGACTAAGTCTGGATTTTCCTATTGCTTCTATCTAACCGTGCAACCTCCTAAGGTGTCAGACCAGCATGTTGCATGTGAATGTTTGAGGTTTGAGAGGGATCGGTGGAGGTATTGGCAAAATTAACAAATGAAATTACAAATCTAGAGTATGTGAGGGGCTAGATCCATGCTGCAAGAATTTTGGTGGTAATTAGAGGTAAAATAGAGCTAGGCATCTTTGGTTTGGAGGATAGCAAATGGCGGTATTTGGGTTTCGGTGGTTTTGGTTGTGGGAATGAAGGAGACAGAGGCTAGAACGATAATATATATTGTTCCATCGAATCGAGTCAGGCTCGAGCCACGCCTAGGCGTGGATAGCGATTAACCTAACCCTGGAATATCGATCGGTCACTAGGGGTCGACCGCTTGCTATATTTTGGGCACTGTCTAAACCTCGACATAATGGCCTGGTTTGATTTTCCAAAAAAATAAAAAATACTACGAGATCGTATCGACTTCCTAACTCCACCAAAAATCTCGTGCTGATGTCCACTATCCGTCGAGTTGAGAATTAATTCCCAAACGCCACTCGTTTACCTCTAAATTACTGCGATCAATCAACACACGAAAATTGAAACTGAAAATTAGCTAGAAATCCATAAGTAAATTAAAATGGATTTTCCCCTTATCTAGCTGTCAAATTAATTGAATGATTTACAAAATCAAATACCCTGAGCTGAATAGAAATTTCCTTAGTCCCTTTTTGTAACAACCCACCTTTTTGCCCGGTTTTCGCAGGTAGTTAAACCAACTTGTTAGCCTACTTTGTGAACTAGGCTACACAAAGA
Source organism: Allium sativum (assembly GCA_030737875.1). Lineage (NCBI taxonomy): Eukaryota > Viridiplantae > Streptophyta > Magnoliopsida > Asparagales > Amaryllidaceae > Allium > Allium sativum. The sequence continues at coordinate 797,050,934 of CM060919.1, forward strand.
GAAAATAGTGAGAAAAACACCAATCAGTTCGGATCAGAGGAAGATAGTGCAGGAGGTAAGTAACGATAAAGAATGCAAAGATACATCGGATCGGATCGGAGAAGTATGGCAGCAACATCATAAAGCAGGTGGTTTCGGCGGTTCGGATCGGAGGAACACTTCAGCGGCATCAGAAGAAAGCAAGCAATCTCATCGGATCGGATCGGAGGAGTACGCAAGCAACATCAAGGGATAGTAAGATGCCTCACCGGATCGAATCGGAGGCCCCGATCCGAACCCCTTTTTCCCTTTGAATCTGTAGCCGTTGCTGCACATATCCCCTGAAGACTCGTACAAAGTCTGACCATTTCTCCCACGAACTCCTACTAAATCAATGCGCTGTAGCCATCTTGGAGCCTCCGAACCCGATATCAAGGGATGGATGCCACGCAATTCTGAACCGGAGCCACTTCGAGGAGATTTTTCACCTATAAATACATCATCCAGGGGCATTTGAAAGGATCTTTTGGCAAATTCTCAGTCCATACTTCCTCCATAGCCGAATTCTACAATCATATTCAGATTAAAATCATCTCTTTAAGTCCATATTTGGGAGATTTGAGTGAGTTTATGCATTGTAATTGTGAAGTTGAGTGAGAATTATTGCTGTATCTGTATTCAAATCATCAATTAAAAGAAAACAGAGTGGACGTAGGCTCGTTAACGCCAAACCACTATAAATTGCGTGTTCTTTATTGCTTTTTGATTCTATTTTATTGAATTCATAGCTAATTTGGGCGTTAGAGCCAATTTTTGGTCTAACATTTTGGTGCTTTCACTGAGAATCTTCAAATTCTAAGCCTTTTTGGGATTATCATTCTACTGTTTGGACCTTCAAGTTCAAAGAAGTTAATCCCCTTTCTCTGACATCTTTCAGTACTTGTTGACTAACCATTGAAGAATCAATTATTATGGCTAAGACCAAAGGAAAAGAAGTGCAAGGCGCTAGGGGAAATGATGCTAGAGAAAATCAGCAAGCTATCGTGTTAACAAGGTCACATGCTCAAAGCTCTGGAGCAGATCATTCTAGTCAGGAGGAAACGAATCGGATCGTGTTAACACCGATCCGAACTGATGATCCAATCCGTGGTGGTGATCAGATCCGTGGTGGTGATCCGATCCGAACTGGTGATGTCGGAGGCTCTCACTCTCTCTATCCGAACCGCACTGACAAGGTTATTGTGAACCGATCCGATCCGAATCAGAATGAAGCTGGAACTTCTACTCGAGCTCCCTCCAATGCTCCGATTCCAGCCACGATGACTAATGTCCAGCCTGATCCATCTGCACCCATTACACAGGGAGACTTTTCACGTTTTTTTGACATGCTTCAGAGCACTAAAGAAGCATTGGAAGCCCAAAGGCGTGACAACCTTCGCATGGGGGAAAACATGATCACCATGGGTAGAGAATTACAAGAGCTCCGGAGGCAGAGAACTCCTTCCCCACCACGCCGCATTCCTACAAATGATTCGTCTTCTTCGGAGGAGGAACGTCCTCGCGAGAGAAACCGCTTGAACGACCTCAGAACCTCGATCAATTGACTTTTGGATCTTTTGGATCCCGAGAAGATGTTGCCCATGTATTGGGCCCTGATGACCCGAGTCTACAACAGCCTATGTTGCTACATATGTGCGGATCCCACGTCTTACCCAGGGATCCTAATATTACTAACCCCACACAGCAACAACTTCTCCAACCTCTACCTCCAGAGATTGACCGGGAGCGCAGAGAGCAATGTAGAGCGGCTGCCGCCAGAAACAGAAGGTCATCCCCTAATCAGGAACCCAGGGGTAATCTGAACATCAGATCTAGAGAGCTTGTGCAGACATTAACCAATGCCGATGTATAGGCAATGGTGCGATAGATTATGTCTGAAAGCCGACGATATACCAATGAAGATTTGGGCATTGAGCGAAGTCATACCCCTTTCACAGATGACATCCTGAATTTCCAGTTCCCCCGACGATTCAACTTGCCTCAAATGGATCGATATTCAGGAAGAACAGACCCAGGGCAGCACCTAATGAGATATGCATGGTTCGTGAATGCGGCAGCAGCTCCTGATGCCGTAAAATGCAAAGCTTTTCCCATTTATCTTGAAGATGTTGTGTTAATGTGGTTCACTCGACTTCCTCCTCAGTCGGTGTCAAATTTCACAGAATTGAGTGAGCGTTTCATGAATCAGTTCCGACTCCATGCCCAAAAGTCCAATACCGTCATAAAATTGTCACGAATTAAACAAGGCCCAGGAGAATCTTTGAAGTCATATTTGGATTGCTTCAACCTGGCCATCATCGAAGTCACTGATCCCCATGAGCCCACTATCCTGATGGCCTTGATAGAGGGAGTAGATCCCAACACAGAGTTCGGGGATTACTTGGCTGGAAAACCACCTCCTATAAGAGAATTATTCTATGAAAAGGCTAATGTACGTTTAAGGCGAGAAGAAGCTAAGGCAAATCGGAAGAGAAAGTCCGAAGGGGCCTCGAAGGAAGGTGTCCATAGCAATGTCGCCGTGAAACAGTCTGGTGACAGCTCAGGAAAAGTGGAAGTAAATGTTGGCAACCAGAGTGGTGGAAATAGAAACAGGCGGCAATAGAAGGAACAGAAACCGAGGGAATAGCTCTAATAAAAACCCAGATTCTAGACTTTTGAAAATTATACGCCGTTAAATGACACGTTGGAGAACATTTATCTAGATACATACAGCATATTGCAGTACAAAAAACCACCACCCAGAGATTCTACTGAGAAGGAGATTGAAACAGGAAAGTTTTGCTTGTTTCATGGTACACACGGTCATTCCACCAATGAATGTCGTCATTTGAGGGATATCATCGAAAAATTGCTGCATGAAGGGAAATTGGATGAGTACAATGCCGCCCCAAGGGATAGGGGGCAAGGGGGACAAGCCCCAAACCAAGAACAGCCTGCTTCAAAACCCATAGCTCAACAAAAAGGTAAGAGGATCATCATTAACTCCATTATAGGTGGGCCTCACTTGGTTGGTCGTAGTTTTAAAGCAATGGACTAGTACGTCAACACCGCCAAGCATTATGAAGTGGGAGAATGCAGCAGCCTTGAAGATGTCACTCTAATAAAGCAGCAAAAAACGATGTCCGATGATGTTGTATTCCGCAATAGAGACGAGTTTGGAGTTCAATCCCCAACCGACGATCCGCTAGTGATAACCACGACAATTAGCCCCGCTCTGGTCCATAAGGTGTTAGTGGACAACGGAAGCTCGGTCAATATCCTCTTCAAGAAAGCCTTCGAACAAATGAGGCTCGAAGCAAAAGACTTAAAGCCATGTCAAGGATGGATACGTGGCTTTAACGGAGTATCTACAGCTCCGATGGATTTTGTGGAATTACCAGTCACACTAGGGCAGGGAGACTGCCAGAGAGTAAGGATCCTGCCGTTTGTAGTTCTGGATTTGGAGTCGCCTTATAATGCCTTCCTAGGCTGACCAGCCCTTGCCGAATTTAGGGCATGTATTGCGCCTTGGTGTTTGCTGCTAAAATTCCCGACTGACTCAGGAGTTGGGACAATGAGAGGCGACCAAGCTACGGGATGAGCTTGTTACGTGGCAGAGTGAAAGATGCTAATGAAGGGGCTGAATATAGATGCTAAAGACGATTCCGCCACTCCAAGGGGGGCCTCAGCATAGCAACTAAGGGGTCCTGCCCCAAGAGAGTCGCCCTCATATATGCTCGAGGATGTAGATCCCAGAGAGGATAGAGAACCTGGGGACATGAAGGCAACTCCCAATAAAATAACAATCGACATACCAATTGATGAAACTGATCCAACAAAAGTACTAAAGATCGGCTTGCAACTAGATCCAGTTAGAGCAAGGGAATAGGCTGATTTCTTGAAGGAAAATCTGGATGTGTTTGCCTGGACTCACGCTGACATGTGTGGGATTTCACCTACCATCATGAGCCACTCCTTGTGTATCAATCCAAAGCACCCACCAGTCAAGCAGAAGAGACAGATGTTAGGTCCAGAGCGGTCAGCAGCTTTGAAAGAAGAAGTAGAAAAATTAAAAGGTAATGGATTCATTAAGGATTCAAAATATCCCGACTGGATATCGAATCCTGTCCTGGTTAAAAAGTCCAATGGGAAGTGGAGAACGTGCATCGACTTTTCTGATTTGAATAAGGATTGCCCGAAGGATAGCTTTCCTCTCCCCAGAATTGATCAACTAGTAGATTCAACTGCCGGGCATGAACTCTTATCCTTTATGGACGCCTATTCTGGGTACAATCAAATTCCCATGCACATACCAGATCAAGAGCATACAAGCTTTATCACAGACTTGGGATTGTATTGTTACGTGGTAATGCCATTCGGGTTAAAAAATGCGGGAGCCACATATCAGCGCCTGGTCAACCGCATGTTTTACAATCAAATTGGGAAGACCATGGAAGTTTACGTAGATGATATGCTAGTGAAATCCAAGCAATCTCCCGATCATACGAAGGACTTAACAGGAATGTTCGACATACTACGAAGGTATGGGATGAAGTTGAACCCTTTGAAGTGTTCTTTTGGCGTGGCATCAGGCAAGTTCCTTGGCTTTATCATGAGTTCCAGAGGAATTGAAATCAATTCGGACCAAATAGCAGCAATCCAGAACATAGAGGAGCCGCGAAAGATTAGAGATGTTCAAATCTTAGCTGGGAAGGTTGCAGCACTGGGCAGGTTCATCTCCAAAGCGACAGACAAGTGTGTACCTTTCTTTGATCTCATAAAGCGTGGAAAGCAAAATTTTGGATGGACTCCCGACTGTGTGGAGGCGTTCCAGAATCTATTAGACTTCTTAGAAAAGCCTCCAATATTATCAAACCCTGTGCAACATGAGGATTTGTTGGTCTACTTGGTGGTATCATCTCATGCCGTCAGTGCAACACTAGTACATGAAGAGGATAAAATCCAGAAACCTGTGTATTACGTAAGCAAAAAATGGCTGCTGCAGAACGTAACCACCCAAAGAAAGAGAAGCTTGCTTATAGCCTCCTGATTGCTTCCCACAAACTCCGCCATTATTTTCAGGCACACCCGATAATTGTATATACCGATCAACCTTTGAGACAAGTGTTGCAGAAACCAGAAGCATCAGGGCGGTTGCTCAAATGGAATATCGAGCTAAGTTAGTTTGATTTGAATTTTCAGTCGCGAAGATTAATAAGGGGCCAGGCCTTGGCTGACTTTATACCAGAATTTACAATTCTTGAAGAGGAAACGGTGGGTGATAAGGTAGTTGCTTTGGATCAAGAGTTAGAGCTTAGTCCGTGGAAATTATATACGGATGGAGCCAAGAATGATAGAAAGTCCGGCGCCGGAGTTGTTTTAATAAGTCCTGAAGGACGATCTATCAACTATGCTTTGTAGTTAGAATTTTCTGCTACTAACAACGACTCCGAGTATGAAGCCCTGATTGCCGGGCTGAAACTCGCCAAAGATTTGGGAGTGAAGACACTAGATATATATTACGATTCCAAAATAGTTGTATGTCAAGTTCGGGAAGAATTTGCTGCTAAAGGACCTCGACTTATCACTTATCTCAAGAAAGTAAAGGAGTTGTTGGAAGGTTTGGAGCATTATAGCATAACCCACATTCCAAGAGCGGAGAATCAGAAAGCAGATCGATTGGCGAAGCTAGCAAGTTCAGATAATCTTGAAGAATCCGAAATGGTTCCGATAGAGGTGTTGGATTCACCAAGTTTCGATCTAATGGAAACAGAGCTAGCCTTGGAAGTTGAACCAGAAAGAGAATCCTGGATGACATCAATTAATAATTTTCTCAAAAATGGAACCCTCCCGGTAAAAAAGAGCAAGAGAGGAGCTGTAAGATGTAAGGCCACAAGGTACGTTTTACAGGACGACGTCCTTTATCGTCAAGGGTTTTCAATGCCCCTGCTACGGTGTATCGCACACGATGACATCAAACGTGTACTACAAGAGGTGCATAAAGGTGAGTGTGGAGATCACACTGGGGGCCAAACCCTAGCAAAGAAAGTGTTACGGTACGGATATTTCTAGCCTACCGTGAACAAAGACGCGGCTGCTTATTCACGACGCTGCGATAGATGTCAAAGATATGCCAAAGTTCCCAGAGCGCCTCCGACTCAGCTCAAGTCAATGGTAAGTCCGTGGGCGTTTGCCATGTGGGGAATTGACATTATTGGAGTGCTACCTATTGCCAGTGGAGGAGCTAAGTACGTGATCGTTGCCATGGACTATTTCACAAAATGGGTGGAAGCTAAACCCCTAACAACCATCACGGCAAGGAAAGTGATCAGTTTTGTGGTAAGAAACATTATTTGTCAATTTGGGATTCCGAAGACCATCATAACCGATAATGGGACACAATTTGACAGCATTGAATTCAAAAACTTCTGCCAGAAATATAAAATTGATAAGCGATACACTGCAGTAGCTCATCCGCAGTCAAATGGACAGGTCGAAGCCGTAAATAAAGTCATTAAATCAATTCTAAAGAAGCGGCTAAAACAGGACAAAGCCAGATGGGTAGATGTGTTGCCGTTAGCCTTATGGGCATACAGGGCGACCTTTAAGACGGCTGCCGGCCATACTCCCTATTCACTTTCATTTGGGTCTAAAGCGGTGATTCCAGTAGAATTGGAAGTCCCTTCTCATCGAGTTGCGTACTATGACCCGATGACGAATAAAACACTCCCCCTAGAATCTCTTGATATGATTGAAGAAAAAAGAGATGAAACCGACTTACGTGCCTCAAGACATCGACATCAAGTAGCACACTATTATGACTAAAAAGTTCGCTTCAAAACCTTTGAACTAGGAGATCTAGTACTGAAGCGAGTCTTCCCGCCGTCGACCCAACTGGGTCCAAAATGGGAAGGGCCATTCACCATCCAACGGAAGCTTGATACATGACCATTCAACTAATGACCGTGGACGGTGAAGAGATTCCCAGAGCTTGGAACGCTCAGCACCTACGAAGATATCTGAGCTAAATATGAAATGTCATTTCTTTTGTTTTCATAAGCTATGTAAAAAGCCACGACTTGCCTTAAAAAGTCTGTTTATGTGAACAAAAGATTATAAAGTGGATGTAGGCTACGACCTTGCCAAATCATTATAAAAATATCGTGTGTCATTTACTTTCCTGCATTATTTATATCTTCAACAATTATTCTATTATGACTGTGAAACACTAAATGTTAAGTTAAATTAAAGTTGGAAAGTTGGAGATGACCTATATGCAGGGACAAACAAAACGACTATTTGTACGATAAGACATAGAAGAATGGGAAGATGGCATTCTTAACTCCAACTCCCAAAAATCGAGAGAGAGTATAAAGGATGGGAAGACGACGTCCTCTGAGGCGTGAAGGTGCACCCAGATGAGAGACCGTCTCAGCGAAAACTCTAACCTAGATATGAGACAGGAGAGTATAAAGATGCCAAAAAGAACATGCCTCGATGACGAAAGGAATATGACCCCCATCAGAGAATCGGGGACATTTGGAATTTTTAATTTAATCTTGAATAGTTCCCCCTCAGTTATTCAAGATTGACTAGGGGCATACATGTACACACATTCCCCTCCACCATGACTTCATTACATAACTTTAGTATGACTTGCTTTTGTATTTTTACATAAGTGCTGAACTAACGACTATCAGGCATTGCAGGAAATAACTTATTTTTATTTACAAACGTGTGAGTTTGTACAAGGAAAACAAGCAAAAAAGAAGATGCGAGGGCCGCACTCGCTACAACAATTGCGAACCAATCAAATGCCAAAATAAAATGAAGCACTTTATCATTTAGGCTTCGGGTCAGACTTGGATTTTTTGGCGGCTTTCTGAGCAGCCTTAGCTTCCTTTTCAGCTTCGTTCATAACGCGTTTCAACTTTTTCTTCCCTGTAGCCGAAGTGCTAGAATCAGTTGATTTTTTCCCAGGAGATGGAACGCTGGAATCAAGAGAAGAATTTTTAGCAAGCTCTTCTGTAATAGATCTAGTTGAAAGCTTAACAACTAACCTTGATCCAGGGTCCACCACTGCAAGAGGCTTAAGGCTTTCGGGGTCAAGGTCTTCAACCTTTAGCTGCATACGTTTATCTTGTTCGGCTTTCATTTCAGCCAAAGTGAAGTCATCAGCGCTTTTTGGATCCCCGACAATAGCCACATCAGGGTCTTCCTCATGCCCCTCGTTACCACCATCATCTTTCAAGGCGTCTATCATCTCGTCATCGTGAGGAGCATCTGCCTTATCCTTTTCTCCTTCAGCCTTCTCCGCTGACTTTGCTCCGATGGTGGTTTCCTAAGGCACGTCTGTATTCTCGGACGGTTCAACACCTACAGAATGAGAAGCAACAGTTATCAACTCAGGAGAAATTAAAGGGTCCTTCATTGATTGTCCGATTATGTGATGAAAAGTGGAGATAGCTTTGACGAATTGGGGTGAAAAGGTAGAGATACCTTCCGATGATTTATCAGCTGAAGTAACTGCCGTCCCTGACGCCGTCTCGGGTATGGGGGATAAAAGAGATGCCTGAGGGATCTCCGGGTTTTCAGGGTCGTATCCCTCAACTTCAGGAGTTTCAATGGCAGTAGAAGAAGAACCAGCCTTGGATATATGCTTTTGTTTGGCCATCCTCTTTTCTTCCTCCATAGCAGCAGCGATGAGGCGACGCCCCTCAGCCAGACGTGCCGGCTCATCATCCCTTAGATATTTTTCCATGAGCTTGTCTTCATCGACGGAATCTACCTTGAGTTCCTCTTTTTCCCATACAATAATTTGGCTCCACACGTGAACCAAGGTAGTCGGATAATCTTCAATCCAAGAGATGTTTCGGCAACGAATTATATACGCAAAAAATTCGATCATTAATTCGCCGAAACCGTGCACATCCTCCTAGGCCTCTGACAGCTGCTTGCGGGTTTCTTCGGCGGATTTAATAACACTTTCAACAGTACCCTCCGCTAGGGCAGCCCTGTTTTCGGCCTCCATCAAATTGGAAGCCAAGTCAGCGTTTTTCTTCTCCAATTCAGGCTTCTTCCTCGCTAACTCGGCCTTTTCTCGCTCAAGAGTAGCGTAAGCAAGTTGCATTTTGGCGTTATCCGACTTAGCATCTTCTGCTTGCTTCTTCAGCTCCGAGCGCTCTTAACTATGAGACTTGAGCAAGTCATGATAACATTTTTGTAGCTCTTCAAATTGCTGCTTAAAGCTGGTAGCATCCCGTTGAGCGATGGCAAGTTAGGCCTGCGTATCCTTAAGGTCTTTCCCCAAATTTTTCAAGGCTTTTGCGTCGTCTTGTGCAGTCTTTTTCATCGAGTTAGTATCAGTAATTAGAGTTCGGATGATTCTGGAGAGGTTACGTGAATACTTGAACATCTCCGAATATTGTTTTTCGACTGCGTCAATCTTCGCTTTGGCCTCGTCTGCCCACCTCGAGGAAATAGGTTCGAGAGCAGGTAAGAAAGTCAGGTTTTCAAAACAGTGTTCGGGGAACTTCTCCTCCAGATATGCCCGCTTAACTTTAGTTTCAGCATCCAATGGTGGAGGTGCAGGGAATGCTAGCTCGGTATCCTTACTTGTAGAGGGCACAATTGCCTCCTCACCCTTCTTAAGCCGCTTACCAGAAACCTTATTCTTGCCTTGTGAGTCGGCATCTTTCGGCGGGCTCCTTTCCCTACTTCGTTTTTCTTGAGGAGAAGTTTGATCTTTTGACTGCGATGTGTCTCCTCCTCGACGACCTTGGTAGCTTTTGTATCGTTCTGGATCCGACCGAACGGGGGAGCGAGAGCGCGAGGTCCGCGACTGATAAGGGTCATGAGGCCTTCTATCCTCTCTACCCCGGCCTTCGCGGCGATCATGCTCAACATCAGAAGGGCGTCTGGTCATGCTGCGACGTAGTTTCCTGATGTCATAGTGAGCATGAGACATCGTACCTGCACAACAATGTAAGTGGAATTCAGAATCAGTATTCTCATAAGAAGTAAGTGCTGTGAAGTGTGGTGCTATTGTGTTAAGTGCATCCTAAGTGGTGTTCCCTCCGACAAACCCGAGTCCGAAGCCAAGCCAGTGTGAGTGGGCTCTTTGGCCTTAACAGGAGTAGTCTCCTCTGAAGAAGTAATAACCAAAGGATTTGTGCCAAAATCCTCGGAAGTATAGATAGTTTCAGGTAGGGGGAGATCTCCTAAGCCCTGAAATGTAGGATCATCGGTAGTAGGGGCATCTCCTTGGGAAGCGTCTGTTGGCGGCTCTTTAGGAGATAATGATTTTTCAGGAGAAATAACATCCCCAGGGATGATGTATCCTTCTCGGTGTTTTTCGGCTATGTTGGTCAGCTCATTGTCTTGAGTCGAAGATGGCGAAGGTGAAGTTCGAAGTGGCATTGTGGGGCTTTTCGAGCTCTCGCCCGTTCCTGGAATTACACCTACTGGGGGGATGTATACATATGGACCCGACCCGTGACCTATACTACGGGTAATGGACAATAACCCGTGATGATGGAGGTATTCATCCTTAAGAACTTCATCGATGGTTAGAAATTTTTGGTCACCATTAAGGAGCTGATGCATCCGATCAAAGTACACTTGACCCGATATTTGTTTTGGATTATCAATTGCAAACAAAAAGAAAACGGATTAATGTGTTGGCGTGAACATTCAGAGTTGAGATTTAGAAAACCAATGCTTTACTTGATTTTGTCCATCTCCTGGCACATGCCGGCTGTTGCCTTATATAAAACCATTCCAGATTGGAATCGCCGGCCTTGCTGCTGAACGGCGCTGAAATTATTTTCCTTTTTGGGACTGATTCGAAGTAAGAGAAAGAAGGAGTTTCTCGAGTCCGATGCTTGAAGTTATAAAAGAAATGAACGTAATCAAAAGTGAGCTCGGTACCTAAAATCTCGCGGTATGCTACATATAAGGTATACAGGTAAGCATAGGAGTTGGGATGTTGCTGCATGGGGGCAATCCGCATCTGCCTTAGAAAGTCGACAACAAAAGGAGAAAACGGTGGAATAGCCCCAACCATGCACATCAATCGGGTGATTGCCATAAATCCTCCTGGAGGACTGTGAGGACGGTCAGTTTTCGACGGCACCAGAGTATCCCTTTTTAATATCCCGTGCTTTAAGCATATGCGGACAAGTCTGTCGTCGTCAATCGTCGATTCAACAGAGTCCATGGGTGATTCCAAGATAATGGCAGACTCAAATTCGTCAGGGGCTCGGTAATCTCCAATCCCTCCTTCCTCCTCATAGCCTAGAGAAGCTTCGCTGTCCGAAGGTGTTTCGTTGTTATGCGTTCCTATTTCATAATCTGGGCCCTCATCGCCCCATTCAGGGTCTGAAGAAGAAGATATGTCATCGAGATTATATTTCTCAGAAGTTTCTGCAATTTTCGTCTTCTTCGCTAATATAGAAGAACGTCTCTCGGCCATGATCGCAAGACTATTGAAGAAACAATGGCAGGGATTAGAGTAAAGTTGCCCATGTCCCCCGTGTGTGTATGTGAACTAAAGTGTGTGCTATGTGTGAAAAAGATGCAAAGTAAATACATGAAAGCATAATGTAAAGGTCCAAGGAAGCAGTAATGTTCAGAACGGTTCTTGATATTTGTTTATGTTCGCAAGACACTATCTTAACTGTCCATTAAGTTGAAGATTATATTAAGAATTCGTTAAACCAGCTAAGCAAGGTCTTATGTGCAATCTTGGACTGTTTTTCGGTTCGGTTCGGATACACGCACTAGGGTCGGATCGGGAAGATAGCCTTCTGCTAGCCTGAGACAAGAGTTGGTGCCCAGTGACCAAAGTCGGATCGGTTCGGAGGTGAGTACTTGGACGGTCCGGATCGAATTGAACAACCATGCTTCTTCCTTTCTTTGTTTCACATTCCGATCCGGTCCGGTCAAGTGAATCTTGTTCTTCTCTTGGCTCGCAAGACCGACCCGAACCGGTCAGTTGAACCCCATTTTCATCTCTGTCTTGTCACCCGAACCGATCCCCTGCATTTCTCCTCTCCCTTTTTCCCTCCTCTTTGGGGTCAAACTCGATCCTATGTTGAAAGTCCCAACTGAAATCAAGTACTGATGCATTCAAACGCTCAACAAAGAATCTTAACCCCCTCCACCGCCGCCTCGAGAGAGACTTAACGCCATTAACGACGATGGCGGAGTGGAGGAGGTCATGGCGGCAAAATCCATTGAATACCTCGCTGGAATCGTTCAAGGAAACTGCGAATCTAAGCTAAAAGCAATTATAAAGATGAGATTCAAGATCATAAAACTACCTATGTGTTGGATTCGGGGATTAAAACGAGAGAGTTTCAAAGTTTTTAAAATTCTAGGGTTTTGATGCAAATTTCGTTGGACGAGGACAATAAAGAAGGAAGAAGGAGACGGGGGGATACTTATACGAAATCGTAGTGACCACTCGTATTCCCAGTTTCCCCTAACCCGTTCGGACCGGAAGTCAAGCCTACAAAGGCCCTATGGCCTGTTGATCCATGGGGATGTGATACTGGTGTATCTGTTCGGATGTGCCATTAGAGGAAATCCATTCGGATCGGATTTCGTACCGAAAGAGGCTATATACACTGATTTGACACGCGGGGTGAATTTGAGGAAAAGTAAAGAAAAAGCTTACCTGGAAGAATAACTGGACGTTAAATAAAAGCTATCAAAGTTGTTTGAAAATGAAGAAAGTAATCCATATGGATTATGGATATATATAAGCAGTAAAAGCACGACTTCATGAAGTGACACTACAAGTAAATGGAAGTGATCATTCAACGGTTCTAATTCAAAGGATGTTTCGTGAACTACTTCGAAGCACACTTTATCTCAGATAAGAGTGTACTTCGAGGGGGCAAAATGTTAGCGTACTTTGTGAACTAGGCTACACAAAGAGCAAATAGTGAGAAAGACACCAATCGGTTCGGATCGGAGGAAGATAGCGCAGGAGGTAAGTAACGATCAAGAATGCAGAGATTACATCGGATCAAATTGGAGAAGTATGGCAGCAACATTGCAAAGCAAGTGGTTTCGGCGGTTCGGATCGGAGGAACACTTCAGCGACATCAGAAGAAAGCAAGCAATCTCATCAGATCGGATCAGAGGAGTACGCAAGCAACATCAAGGGATAGTAAGAAGCCTCACCGGATCGGATCGGAGGCCCCGATCCGAACCCCTTTTTCCCTTTGAATCTGTAGCCGTTGCTGCGCATATCCCCTGAAGACTCGGACAAGGTTTGACCATTTCTCCCATGAACTCCTACTAAATCAATGCACTGCAGCCATCTTGGAGCCTCCAAACCCGACTATCAAGGGATGGATGCCACACAATTCCGAACTGGAGCCACTTCGAGGAGATTTTTCACCTATAAATACATCATCAATTAAAAGAAAACAAAGTGGACATAGGCTCGTTAACGCCGAACCACTATAGATTGCGCGTTCTTTATTGCTTTTTGCTATTTTATTGAATTCATAGCTAATTTGGGTGTTAGAGCCAATTTTTGGTCTAACACAACTTAAACCATTCAAAAGACAGATTGTTAGGGGCACTTACATATTTGCACAAAAGTGAAAGAACTTTTCCATTTTCATTACAATACTATTACATCATATTTACAAGAGATACATCATAATACATTGATTACAAAGTGGAAAAGATACTAACTCAGTGAGAGAATATGAATATTCCATGATATAATAGCTCCAACTAAAACTAGAATCCTGCTCTAACCAGCCCCAAGGCTAAATCTGCAAACCAGACTGCTAGGCTGCCTATGTGAAAAATTATGGGCGCCTAGAGTTTAGGTGTGGGAACAATAAACTGCAGGTTAGTCATGGGACTGGTGTGAGAACTCAAAATAGTTGTTTTTAGGGTTTATTTTAAAGTTAGGTAATTCACCGGACTCCTCCGCTAACACGGAACGGGTTTACTCCATGTTAATACCAATGCATAAAAATTCACAATGACTTTTTCAATATAAGGTCTCGCGGCACACACACAATGCAAACGCACACATGGGCGAGGTTTCTCCTTACGATAGTTTTACATGTCTTTTTATGCAAAAATCCTCTTTGATATTATTATTAGTGCATAGCGTGAAAAACCTTTTGAAAGTAAATACGTTAAACTAGCCAGCATAATTCCCCATCTCATTATGATGACATAATCCTGCTAGTAATAAGCAGGCAATACAAACAAAACCGTACAGGCTCAAAGTGGAGATTGGGTTTCTAACCATGACCAGGCAAAGGAACTTCGTTACCGAACCGAATTTTGAACACCTTTAAAGGGATGTCTAGGGATTAACTGATGCTCATCATGCCAACACAAGGCCGGGTAACCTCTGTAACTAGGTAACTTAGAGTACGCCTGAGTATGTCATCTCCCGGTTATTATCGACCTTTCCAAGCGCGTGCCAACAACAACCATAAAAGTAGATCTTTTTCCATATAGGTTAATACCAGGGCCCCATACTATGGTACACCTTTTATCTAGAAGGAGACAACACTCCATAAACCTGTTGCATTTCTTCTTGTTTTGGCTATTTATCGGGGTGTGAGGCTTGATGAGGTCACGATATGCACAAAGCTACGCTTAAATAAGCCATGATTTGATTATCCATTGCTCATCACATAACTTAAGTATGCCACATTATCCATTCACAACGCATCACTGATTTCTATCAATACATAATCTCTAAGCGCATACATCTTAGAGAAGGGTATTAATCAAGAGAATAAATTTCCCCCACCAAGCAGATATATATTTAATAGAAATCAGTACTATGCAGTCAATTACAATGCCAAACACACAATCCATACAAGTCCGTTCTGGGTCTGAACGAAACCATAATCCGAAATTCCTTCACATACGTTCAGGCTTCTTACCACTTGGCTGATGAAAAATCCATCTGCAAATGGGAGCTACCCATTTGAGACATTCAGCAAGTCGTCCTTATGATACGAAGGGTCTTAGTCTTCAATACCGTCTTCAGTTGGTCCACAACGTTGTGTTATTACTTGGAATGGTTTTCAGACATAAATCCGATCCTGGTCTTTCCAAATAATAAGAAAAATTAAAAACACGATTGCGGAACATATAGGCTTTCAACCAAATCTCCTTTCGTCTTGGATTTGTTAAATAAACTTCTTTAAATCCATTCTCAAATTATAATAGAATCCATATTTAATCTTTCTCTTTTAAAACACATCCCTTAAATCAAAGATAATTTAGCCTCAATGCCTTAATTAATTTTCCGTTTGATAACTCGTTATCGAAATCCAGCTTCTTGAAAATGCTTAATCCACATTTCAACCATAGTGTCCAATTAAATTGATTTCCCGACATTCAATTCTTTAATCTTAACTAAAAGAATATACTTCCTTCCTAATTTCTTTCTTTTAATTTCCTCAAATCAAAGATTTGATTTAATCCCAAATTACGATATGAATTTCCCTAACTCAATCTCATTGGGTTTAAGAATGATATTATTGAAGATACCATTCACGACAAAACCCAAATCAATCGATATTGAACATAAGTTACACAGAAATCGTATCTACTTATATTCAATATTAATTCTCATAATCAACGAATATTGTAAGTGGAATGAAGCGACCCGAACTTCCCCAGTCTCCGGAGAGAAGTGAAAGAATGGATTGTAATGAGAACAAGACGAATCAGAACACAAACAGAAGAATATTTCATTGTATATTACGACAATCTCATTAGATTACAAGAATACACAGAGTATGAATAAATAATATACATCAGAAAAATAACAGAGATTCAAATTACATTACATAGCAACGAAAAATAATACAAAACATAACTGGAAGAAATACACGAATGCAGAGCTTTTCGAATATCACTTCAGCTATAAACCGGAACCCTTTGAATATAAATCTGCAAAACCAAAACTACTAGCTGCCTGTGGAAAATAAGGGCACCCAGAGTTTAGGTTAAAACAATAAATTCCAGGTTAGTCATGTGACTGATGTGAGAACTGAAACCGTTATTTAAAACTTTATTTTAAATCAGATATATCAAGGGATCACGCTGTATAACATGGAACGGGTTTTCTCCCAAGAATATCAGTTCATATAACCAAATAGTGCAATGCTTTTTGGAAAAAAATGAAGCTATTATAAGACCCAGGTCCTATCACACAATGCAATGCAAGACGGGGGATAGGGTTTTCCTTTATAATAGCCAAACATGCTTGGTACATTAAAACAAATCATTTGATACTATTATAAGTGCATAGTGTATAAAACAATTTCAAATATAAATGTATCAATCCTAGACGGCATGGGTACCATATATTGTGTCGTCAATACTAGGCTCTACAATCAAAACCGCAATTGTCACGTATTGGGAGTTGGATTTCCGTCTATGAACCGAGGCAAGAGATCGTCCTCACCGAATTCGGGACGCTCTAGCCCGCCCCTTAGGTCAGAGCTCGAGTGACCTTTGGATCGTCAGGGCCCGGTCCACTCGATGTGGATTAAAATGCCTGAACATTGCGTTTCCCCGCCCTATGGGCCGTCAATGAGCCAAATGACTCCATCGGTCCCGGATCGACCGATATAACCGAGGCACCTTGCAATCCATCATCCACATAAGTAAAATGTCAGGGCTAGTAAAACGCTGACACCACTCCTAGCTAGAAGGAAACGCATGTCCTCCCTGAAGTCTTCTCCTGTTTCTGGTTCACACCGGGGTGTGAGGCTCGCGAATCAACACTACACAAAGCTACGCTATATTAAAGTCGTGCTTTGATCATCAACCACAAGACTCTGCTTCTCAACAGAAACCTTGATCATTTGCATCTCAACATGCCACACAAGCAATTCACTCTATACAACCGATGTCTATCAATCACACAGAATGAAATCCGATGTCAGACACACATCCATTTACAAGTTCGTTCTAGGTCTGAACGAAACCGGAGGCACCTTATTCCTCCCCCATATGTCCAATACAGGGGAGAGGCCTCGCATATCGGTTGATCTCCAAGTACGTCTGGACGATCACCACTTATTACCTCGTCTTGGGTGTACAACCCAATCAAGACATCAGTAATCATCCAAACTTTGGGAAGACCTTCGGTCTTCAACCACCATCTTCATCGTCGACATATCGTCGGTTCAGTTATTCAGAATGGGATAAACCCAGTCTTTCTGAATAACTCACGTATATTATAAACAAGTGCTACAAAAACACAACATACGCCTCATTCCAGCCCTGAATATTCTTTTATTTAAATATTCACATCTTTAGGGATTTGTTCCCATTAATTTTATTAAAGATAAATTCTTTAAATTTATTCTTTAATCTTCCTTTGGATATCATTTCAATTTAATTAAAGATGCATTAAAACTCCACTTGGTTTTAATCTTCCCAAAAATCAATATTAGTGATTATTTAACTTGGGAAACCATATCCTGTCTTTAACTAGGTTAAAGAACAAATGTCATTTAAAATAGTGTTAATGAAGACACCATTCACGACAAACCCAAATCACATTTCACTATAAATCGGGTTAAAGAACGAATGTCGTTAAAAACATAATTCACAATAAACCCAATTCACATTCCACCAGTCTCTAACCGTAAATTAGTAAGAGAACAATTCCCTAAGTATCAACCCTGAAGGCCGAAACCAACATCAGATCAATACCCAGGAAACCATTTTACTTAACTAATCTCCAGTTAGTTTCTGATTTTCTTAACTCCATTGGGTTTAAGAACAGTATTATTAAAGATACCATTCACGACAAACCCAAAATCCAATTTGATATTAAATACAAGGCTCTGAATAGAAAATATATCGGCTTATATTCAATATCAAATTCTGAAACCAACAAATATCGTATTGGAATAACGATATATATCTTCAAAATTCCTCCACAATATCCATATAATCACGAAATTCAATATCGAAATATTCCGAAGATAATTTCGATTCAAATCCATTCCAATTAATATATTGGAAATTCTGGTTATTTTTAAAACCATTTCAAACCCAATATATTTATTTTAAAATATTGGATTTTTAATTCTAGTTCATAACTAGTGTTGACCCGCTTTTTGGTCAAAGCAGTCACGCATGGAATCTCTTCTCAACAATACGCTCAAACGTTGGGAATATCGTCAGAAGACATGAAGTGATTTGGTTGAAATCGCATCACAAACAAAGAATGGCCCGAAACTCCTACCAGATGACCATTTTTGGGCCCGAAAACAGCGATTACGGAGCTGAGCTCTATAACTCTTGTAGATCCCTGAATTAGCTTCAGTTTGAGCTTTGGTTTGGCTCAATTGGACTTACGGTTTGAAAGTTACGCCCGTTTCCGTGAACGCATGCAGAACCGGAAAACTTGGAATTGGAAAAATTGGCATCACTCCTGACCGGTTCGGATCGGATGGCAGGAGGACCCGATCCAACCACCTTCAGTAAACCAGCTTGACACAGTTCACATTCTCATCAACCCGGATCGGATCGGAGGGGGAACACCCGATCCGCCCCACCTTCGATGCATAGGAGTACACAGAGCCTTCGGATTGAAAACACAAACTCGGTCCGGGTCGGAGGTCCGACCCGATCTCCCTGCACTTGCTTAGACGCAACAGCTTTGACCTGTTCTTTAGCCAAAACCATCTCCTACTTATCCGGATCGGTTGCCACCTGTCCTAGCACGATCTGAAGACCCACTACTCCACTATCTCCGAAAGTGCCGCAGAGCACGCCACGTCACCCCCGATCCGAACCGATTCAGGACTCCCAGCAGCTCCTCTACGCCTATAAATACACCACGTGATGGTCATTTCAAGGGACTTTTCGGCACTAACACCTCCTGACCTCCATTACCAAGTATTCAAGGACTTCGGGTACTCCTCAACTCAATCGAACACGAGGCTATCGTGCATAAATTCAATCTCTTTTCTCCTCTTCTTCATTACAACACAAGGTTATTGTGTATAATCGAATCTCACGGATTGTGAGACACCATTGTAATTGTAATTCCTCAGGATATGAGAAACTATAAAGTGGACGTAGGCTTGGATTGAGCCGAACCACTATAAAAATCTCGTGTGTCTCCTCTTATTTTACTGCTTTTATTGTATTAATCTGTGACTGTGAGGATTTCACATAGAGTTTGGGTGTTAGGCCCAAATTTCGGTCTAACATTTTGGCGCGCCAGGTAGGGGGGCACACGATACAACTTCTTCTACTAGCTTGAACGGAAGCGGATTATTTGGCTATTGGATCAATGGTCAAGCGAAAGAAAGACGGAACCTTCTCTCGTGCTGAGGATGTTGGCACTGAAGGAACAAGGAACGAGGCAAGCCAGGAGGCTTCCTCTCATGAAAATCCATCAGCATACTTAACCAGAGATGAAATGGATGGCGTCCTCGATGAATTGAGAACCCAGATGGCTAGGCAAGATGATCTCCTCCGCAAACAACAGGAGATGATCGACCAATTCTTCGCTCGGATGGAAGGTAGGCCGAGTGGCAACACACAACTCGTTGGAAATAGCACGGAAATAGCCCCAGCAGTAGCTGCAAACCGGATCGGTTCGGATCCGATCCGAACCGAGGGCCAAAACTTGAATCAAACGCAGATGGAAATGGGGGGCAATCCTCACCGGATCGGTTCGGATCCGATCCGAACCGCCACATTACATGAGCTTGGGGGCAGCAGCCTCCCCTCTGGAAATCAAGGCTTCGCTCCTGTTCGACCTACATCCGCACCGGTTCGGGTCGGAAATACCACACAAGTTCAGCATCAAGCTCCCCAGTTCGGAACAGGCGAACCTGTTCGGATCGGCACCTCCGATCCGAACCGTGCACCTCTCCATAACCTCCCTCGCTTCTCCGAACCGCAGCAAGGGGGCACCTCCGAACCGAACCGGATGACCTACCAAGCTCCTTATACTCTTCCACACTCTTCTGAACTCAACGCTGGGGGCACCAGCTCTGGCTTTAGCAGCTTGCAACAGCTCTTTGAAGGCGATCGGCTCGCCAACCTCATTGAACGCCTCTCGAGAGGCCGCACTTATCAGAATGACATGGATGATGTCAATCACAATCCATTCACACAGGAAATCAGGAATTCCCGCAATCCTCCAGATTTCAAACTTCCACAACTGGAACCCTACAACGGCAGGGCAGATCCTACCGTGCACCTAATGCGCTATAAACGGCATATGGAAGTTCAATCGGCGTCAGAAAACGTCATGGCTAAATGCTTTCCCCTCTTTTTGACTGATATTGCTGCTATGTGGTTTCGGCAGCTAGAATCTGAATCGATCAACAGCTGGAACACGTTGGTCGCTCGCTTCATTGAACAATTTCGGGTCCACATCGCTCGACCCAAAAATGTCATGTCACTCACTACAATCAAGCAGAGGCCTAAAGAAACTCTGCGATCATTTCTGGAAAGATTCAACATTGCAGCAGCATCAGTTGATCGGCCTGAGCCATCTATGGTATTAATGGCGGCAGTATCCGGCGTTCTAGACAACTCGGAGTTCAAGAAATCCTTGTACCGAGACCCACCAAGGAATCTCAGTGAATTCTATCTTGAATCGGATAGGTTTTTGCGTGAAGAAGACGCAACCTCCGAGAAGAAAATTCTCGATGTTAACATGCTCAAAGACGGAGAACCGTCTGATTCTGATAAAGGCAAAGGAAAAGCTGCCGTCAAGAATGACCGCAACGCTCAGCCCCGGAGAGGGCCCAGATATGAAAAGTACACTGAACTCAGTGCCCCACTCTCAGACATCTATCTGGACACAAACGGTGACGTCTCCTATCCAAAGCCTCCCAGGAGGGAGCCATCACAAAGAGAACGCGATTCTGGGAAATATTGCGTATTTCACGATATGGACGGTCATGACACAAATGACTGTAGATACTTGCGAGATCTGATTGAGGAACGGGTTAGACGTGGAGAGCTACCCGAGTATGTGAAACAACCAACACCTGTACCTGTGCTGCCACCACCTGCTCCCCGGAGAGGGAATGACCCTGGAACGAGCTCCCATCGGCTCGTCATCAAATGATCTGGATTGGATCACTCTGTGTTTTCGGCATTTCTTAGGATTTAAGATATGTCTCTTTGCTTTCTTTAGGTTTTCCGATTGGCTAAATCGGAGTACACACGTTCGGGGTTAGGATTTAGCTCCAAATCGTGCTCTGCACTCGATGACAAACCAATCAGGATTTGCTTTGGTTTTGTACTTTGAATTGAATAAGGAAGGACTTTCCGAGCATGGATTATGTTTGGCAATTTAAGTATCTTGTCAGGATGTGGCAGGATTCTCAATCTAAACTAAAGTATGGCTTATACTTATCTCGGACCCCTAGGCATGGATTATGCTTAGGGACAGACTGTCTTGTCAGGTCTTGGCAAGCATAGCTCTATCCCGACATGGGTATGGATTGTACTCACTAGGACTCTTAAGTATGGATTATACTCTGGAACGGCTTATTGTCTTGCCAGGATTTGGCAAAGGAACTCAATAAAACTCGAGTATGGCTTATGCTCAGTTTGAACTTCCTGGTATGGCTTGTACCCGGAAGGTTAGGTCCTTCGTCAGGTTTTGGCAGGATGATTCGAACGTGTCTTGAGTATGGTTTATGCTCAAACAAACGCCCAAGCATGGTTTATGCTCGAAAGTGTAATCGGTTTTGTTAGGTTTTGACATATCTGTTTGCTTTCTCTTCTTCGTAGGTATGAATTATACTTGCAGCTGGTAGGCCCGGCGTGGCCTCGGATTATCCAGAACACATCTTCCTTCATTCAGCAAGATATGTTCTGAGGGGCAAAATGTTGACCCGCTTTTTGGTCAAAGCAGTCACGCATGGAATCTCTTCTCAACAATACGCTCAAACGTTGGGAATATCGTCAGAAGACATGAAGTGATTTGGTTGAAATCGCATCACAAACAAAGAATGGCCCGAAACTCCTACCAGATGACCATTTTTGGGCCCGAAAACAGCGATTACGGAGCTGAGCTCTATAACTCTTGTAGATCCCTGAATTAGCTTCAGTTTGAGCTTTGGTTTGGCTCAATTGGACTTACGGTTTGAAAGTTACGCCCGTTTCCGTGAACGCATGCAGAACCGGAAAACTTGGAATTGGAAAAATTGGCATCACTCCTGACCGGTTCGGATCGGATGGCAGGAGGACCCGATCCAACCACCTTCAGTAAACCAGCTTGACACAGTTCACATTCTCATCAACCCGGATCGGATCGGAGGGGGAACACCCGATCCGCCCCACCTTCGATGCATAGGAGTACACAGAGCCTTCGGATTGAAAACACAAACTCGGTCCGGGTCGGAGGTCCGACCCGATCTCCCTGCACTTGCTTAGACGCAACAGCTTTGACCTGTTCTTTAGCCAAAACCATCTCCTACTTATCCGGATCGGTTGCCACCTGTCCTAGCACGATCTGAAGACCCACTACTCCACTATCTCCGAAAGTGCCGCAGAGCACGCCACGTCACCCCCGATCCGAACCGATTCAGGACTCCCAGCAGCTCCTCTACGCCTATAAATACACCACGTGATGGTCATTTCAAGGGACTTTTCGGCACTAACACCTCCTGACCTCCATTACCAAGTATTCAAGGACTTCGGGTACTCCTCAACTCAATCGAACACGAGGCTATCGTGCATAAATTCAATCTCTTTTCTCCTCTTCTTCATTACAACACAAGGTTATTGTGTATAATCGAATCTCACGGATTGTGAGACACCATTGTAATTGTAATTCCTCAGGATATGAGAAACTATAAAGTGGACGTAGGCTTGGATTGAGCCGAACCACTATAAAAATCTCGTGTGTCTCCTCTTATTTTACTGCTTTTATTGTATTAATCTGTGACTGTGAGGATTTCACATAGAGTTTGGGTGTTAGGCCCAAATTTTGGTCTAACATTTTGGCGCGCCAGGTAGGGGGGCACACGATACAACTTCTTCTACTAGCTTGAACGGAAGCGGATTATTTGGCTATTGGATCAATGGTCAAGCGAAAGAAAGACGGAACCTTCTCTCGTGCTGAGGATGTTGGCACTGAAGGAACAAGGAACGAGGCAAGCCAGGAGGCTTCCTCTCATGAAAATCCATCAGCATACTTAACCAGAGATGAAATGGATGGCGTCCTCGATGAATTGAGAACCCAGATGGCTAGGCAAGATGATCTCCTCCGCAAACAACAGGAGATGATCGACCAATTCTTCGCTCGGATGGAAGGTAGGCCGAGTGGCAACACACAACTCGTTGGAAATAGCACGGAAATAGCCCCAGCAGTAGCTGCAAACCGGATCGGTTCGGATCCGATCCGAACCGAGGGCCAAAACTTGAATCAAACGCAGATGGAAATGGGGGGCAATCCTCACCGGATCGGTTCGGATCCGATCCGAACCGCCACATTACATGAGCTTGGGGGCAGCAGCCTCCCCTCTGGAAATCAAGGCTTCGCTCCTGTTCGACCTACATCCGCACCGGTTCGGGTCGGAAATACCACACAAGTTCAGCATCAAGCTCCCCAGTTCGGAACAGGCGAACCTGTTCGGATCGGCACCTCCGATCCGAACCGTGCACCTCTCCATAACCTCCCTCGCTTCTCCGAACCGCAGCAAGGGGGCACCTCCGAACCGAACCGGATGACCTACCAAGCTCCTTATACTCTTCCACACTCTTCTGAACTCAACGCTGGGGGCACCAGCTCTGGCTTTAGCAGCTTGCAACAGCTCTTTGAAGGCGATCGGCTCGCCAACCTCATTGAACGCCTCTCGAGAGGCCGCACTTATCAGAATGACATGGATGATGTCAATCACAATCCATTCACACAGGAAATCAGGAATTCCCGCAATCCTCCAGATTTCAAACTTCCACAACTGGAACCCTACAACGACAGGGCAGATCCTACCGTGCACCTAATGCGCTATAAACGGCATATGGAAGTTCAATCGGCATCAGAAAACGTCATGGCTAAATGCTTTCCCCTCTTTTTGACTGATATTGCTGCTATGTGGTTTCGGCAGCTAGAATCTGAATCGATCAACAGCTGGAACACGTTGGTCGCTCGCTTCATTGAACAATTTCGGGTCCACATCGCTCGACCCAAAAATGTCATGTCACTCACTACAATCAAGCAGAGGCCTAAAGAAACTCTGCGATCATTTCTGGAAAGATTCAACATTGCAGCAGCATCAGTTGATCGGCCTGAGCCATCTATGGTATTAATGGCGGCAGTATCCGGCGTTCTAGACAACTCGGAGTTCAAGAAATCCTTGTACCGAGACCCACCAAGGAATCTCAGTGAATTCTATCTTGAATCGGATAGGTTTTTGCGTGAAGAAGACGCAACCTCCGAGAAGAAAATTCTCGATGTTAACATGCTCAAAGACGGAGAACCGTCTGATTCTGATAAAGGCAAAGGAAAAGCTGCCGTCAAGAATGACCGCAACGCTCAGCCCCGGAGAGGGCCCAGATATGAAAAGTACACTGAACTCAGTGCCCCACTCTCAGACATCTATCTGG
Organism: Allium sativum; assembly: GCA_030737875.1. Taxonomy (NCBI): domain Eukaryota; kingdom Viridiplantae; phylum Streptophyta; class Magnoliopsida; order Asparagales; family Amaryllidaceae; genus Allium; species Allium sativum. Next base: position 797,075,564 of record CM060919.1, read on the forward strand.
ACACAAACGGTGACGTCTCCTATCCAAAGCCTCCCAGGAGGGAGCCATCACAAAGAGAACGCGATTCTGGGAAATATTGCGTATTTCACGATATGGACGGTCATGACACAAATGACTGTAGATACTTGCGAGATCTGATTGAGGAACGGGTTAGACGTGGAGAGCTACCCGAGTATGTGAAACAACCAACACCTGTACCTGTGCTGCCACCACCTGCTCCCCGGAGAGGGAATGACCCTGGAACGAGCTCCCATCGGCTCGTCATCAAATGATCTGGATTGGATCACTCTGTGTTTTCGGCATTTCTTAGGATTTAAGATATGTCTCTTTGCTTTCTTTAGGTTTTCCGATTGGCTAAATCGGAGTACACACGTTCGGGGTTAGGATTTAGCTCCAAATCGTGCTCTGCACTCGATGACAAACCAATCAGGATTTGCTTTGGTTTTGTACTTTGAATTGAATAAGGAAGGACTTTCCGAGCATGGATTATGTTTGGCAATTTAAGTATCTTGTCAGGATGTGGCAGGATTCTCAATCTAAACTAAAGTATGGCTTATACTTATCTCGGACCCCTAGGCATGGATTATGCTTAGGGACAGACTGTCTTGTCAGGTCTTGGCAAGCATAGCTCTATCCCGACATGGGTATGGATTGTACTCACTAGGACTCTTAAGTATGGATTATACTCTGGAACGGCTTATTGTCTTGCCAGGATTTGGCAAAGGAACTCAATAAAACTCGAGTATGGCTTATGCTCAGTTTGAACTTCCTGGTATGGCTTGTACCCGGAAGGTTAGGTCCTTCGTCAGGTTTTGGCAGGATGATTCGAACGTGTCTTGAGTATGGTTTATGCTCAAACAAACGCCCAAGCATGGTTTATGCTCGAAAGTGTAATCGGTTTTGTTAGGTTTTGACATATCTGTTTGCTTTCTCTTCTTCGTAGGTATGAATTATACTTGCAGCTGGTAGGCCCGGCGTGGCCTCGGATTATCCAGAACACATCTTCCTTCATTCAGCAAGATATGTTCTGAGGGGCAAAATGTTGACCCGCTTTTTGGTCAAAGCAGTCACGCATGGAATCTCTTCTCAACAATACGCTCAAACGTTGGGAATATCGTCAGAAGACATGAAGTGATTTGGTTGAAATCGCATCACAAACAAAGAATGGCCCGAAACTCCTACCAGATGACCATTTTTGGGCCCGAAAACAGCGATTACGGAGCTGAGCTCTATAACTCTTGTAGATCCCTGAATTAGCTTCAGTTTGAGCTTTGGTTTGGCTCAATTGGACTTACGGTTTGAAAGTTACGCCCGTTTCCGTGAACGCATGCAGAACCGGAAAACTTGGAATTGGAAAAATTGGCATCACTCCTGACCGGTTCGGATCGGATGGCAGGAGGACCCGATCCAACCACCTTCAGTAAACCAGCTTGACACAGTTCACATTCTCATCAACCCGGATCGGATCGGAGGGGGAACACCCGATCCGCCCCACCTTCGATGCATAGGAGTACACAGAGCCTTCGGATTGAAAACACAAACTCGGTCCGGGTCGGAGGTCCGACCCGATCTCCCTGCACTTGCTTAGACGCAACAGCTTTGACCTGTTCTTTAGCCAAAACCATCTCCTACTTATCCGGATCGGTTGCCACCTGTCCTAGCACGATCTGAAGACCCACTACTCCACTATCTCCGAAAGTGCCGCAGAGCACGCCACGTCACCCCCGATCCGAACCGATTCAGGACTCCCAGCAGCTCCTCTACGCCTATAAATACACCACGTGATGGTCATTTCAAGGGACTTTTCGGCACTAACACCTCCTGACCTCCATTACCAAGTATTCAAGGACTTCGGGTACTCCTCAACTCAATCGAACACGAGGCTATCGTGCATAAATTCAATCTCTTTTCTCCTCTTCTTCATTACAACACAAGGTTATTGTGTATAATCGAATCTCACGGATTGTGAGACACCATTGTAATTGTAATTCCTCAGGATATGAGAAACTATAAAGTGGACGTAGGCTTGGATTGAGCCGAACCACTATAAAAATCTCGTGTGTCTCCTCTTATTTTACTGCTTTTATTGTATTAATCTGTGACTGTGAGGATTTCACATAGAGTTTGGGTGTTAGGCCCAAATTTCGGTCTAACATTTTGGCGCGCCAGGTAGGGGGGCACACGATACAACTTCTTCTACTAGCTTGAACGGAAGCGGATTATTTGGCTATTGGATCAATGGTCAAGCGAAAGAAAGACGGAACCTTCTCTCGTGCTGAGGATGTTGGCACTGAAGGAACAAGGAACGAGGCAAGCCAGGAGGCTTCCTCTCATGAAAATCCATCAGCATACTTAACCAGAGATGAAATGGATGGCATCCTCGATGAATTGAGAACCCAGATGGCTAGGCAAGATGATCTCCTCCGCAAACAACAGGAGATGATCGACCAATTCTTCGCTCGGATGGAAGGTAGGCCGAGTGGCAACACACAACTCGTTGGAAATAGCACGGAAATAGCCCCAGCAGTAGCTGCAAACCGGATCGGTTCGGATCCGATCCGAACCGAGGGCCAAAACTTGAATCAAACGCAGATGGAAATGGGGGGCAATCCTCACCGGATCGGTTCGGATCCGATCCGAACCGCCACATTACATGAGCTTGGGGGCAGCAGCCTCCCCTCTGGAAATCAAGGCTTCGCTCCTGTTCGACCTACATCCGCACCGGTTCGGGTCGGAAATACCACACAAGTTCAGCATCAAGCTCCCCAGTTCGGAACAGGCGAACCTGTTCGGATCGGCACCTCCGATCCGAACCGTGCACCTCTCCATAACCTCCCTCGCTTCTCCGAACCGCAGCAAGGGGGCACCTCCGAACCGAACCGGATGACCTACCAAGCTCCTTATACTCTTCCACACTCTTCTGAACTCAACGCTGGGGGCACCAGCTCTGGCTTTAGCAGCTTGCAACAGCTCTTTGAAGGCGATCGGCTCGCCAACCTCATTGAACGCCTCTCGAGAGGCCGCACTTATCAGAATGACATGGATGATGTCAATCACAATCCATTCACACAGGAAATCAGGAATTCCCGCAATCCTCCAGATTTCAAACTTCCACAACTGGAACCCTACAACGGTAGGGCAGATCCTACCGTGCACCTAATGCGCTATAAACGGCATATGGAAGTTCAATCGGCGTCAGAAAACGTCATGGCTAAATGCTTTCCCCTCTTTTTGACTGATATTGCTGCTATGTGGTTTCGGCAGCTAGAATCTGAATCGATCAACAGCTGGAACACGTTGGTCGCTCGCTTCATTGAACAATTTCGGGTCCACATCGCTCGACCCAAAAATGTCATGTCACTCACTACAATCAAGCAGAGGCCTAAAGAAACTCTGCGATCATTTCTGGAAAGATTCAACATTGCAGCAGCATCAGTTGATCGGCCTGAGCCATCTATGGTATTAATGGCGGCAGTATCCGGCGTTCTAGACAACTCGGAGTTCAAGAAATCCTTGTACCGAGACCCACCAAGGAATCTCAGTGAATTCTATCTTGAATCGGATAGGTTTTTGCGTGAAGAAGACGCAACCTCCGAGAAGAAAATTCTCGATGTTAACATGCTCAAAGATGGAGAACCGTCTGATTCTGATAAAGGCAAAGGAAAAGCTGCCGTCAAGAATGACCGCAACGCTCAGCCCCGGAGAGGGCCCAGATATGAAAAGTACACTGAACTCAGTGCCCCTTATATAAAAATTCTATTTTTATATTTCTACCCCTTATATAAAGATCGAAATTTTATTTTGCTACAACATATATAAAAATCCTGCCTTTCTATATATAAAAATATCGAACTTTTCACTTATAAAAATATAATCTTTACTATGATAGAAATATAATCTTTACTATGATAAAAATATAATCTTTACTATGCTAGATATATAAAAATCAAAGTTTTATTATCTATATAAAATAAAATTCATATTTTTATTATTCCTGTAATATAAAAATCATATTTTTATTATGCTAACATTATAATAAAAATCGTATTTTTATATTCTTCTCTTCAGGATAAAAATTATTTTTTTATATACTTCTCTTCATGATAAAAATTATATTTATATATATATAAAAATCATTTCTTTATCTAACTAAAAATCTAATTTTATCTTCATTAAAAATCTAATTTTTTTTTATCTTTGATAAAAATCATACCTTTCATGTATCAAAAATCAAAACTTTAATGTATTAAAAATAACTTCTTTGTATGATAAAATCACTACTTTTATATAATAAAAATAGCTACTTTTATGTGATAAAAACCTAGTATAAAAATCAGAATTTTATCTACATAAAATAAAAATCAAAATCAAAAGCTTACAGATGGATTCGGGGTTAGGGGTGGCGCGCCAGAGTTTCTGAGGTGACAGGGAGACCCTTCAGGTCGGCGGCGGAGGTGAACTAGGGCTTGGCGGCGGTTGTAAGGTCAGGGCATGGGCAGTTTAGGGTTCTCGTGCGGAGGAGGAGGGTCGGGAAGGTGGAGAGGGTGGCGGCGCCGCCAGGTGGGGGGAGGGGGGAGATCGGCGATCGCCAGCGGTGGTCTGGCAGTAGGAGCGACGGCGCATGGTTCCCAGGACAAGGCGTCGGGTTTTAACGAATTAGGGGGGGGCTCGATTATTTCTGAGATAACTAGGGTTGGAAGGTTATAACGTTATATATATATTTAATAATATAATATTATTTTATTTCAAAAAGGTAAATTTTTACTTGAACTCCAAATCAAACCCAACGACTGTCGCCTCTAACTAAATACCCCCATTCCGGACACAATTGGATATGTCTGGTAAGCCAATTTGATCGTTTCGATCAGTTTTCATTTGAATTAAAATTTAAATCTATATATTCAATTTTAAACGTACATTTCAATTTACTGGGGTCCCATATAGACCCCAAAAATTCCAGAAAAATTATTTCTAGCTTCGTATTAACGATACGGACCTAACAAAACTAATTTTGTCAAATTTGGAGACCGTTTGGAAAATGTCCATTTTCTGGTCGATCCAAATTGACTGAAATTGACAAAACACGTTTTCCTTCGCCACGCTCATATATTGATTTTTAAAATTATGAATTTTGGAATCTAGAACTAACTTGACGTCTCGGATACAACAAAAGTGATTCTGTCGAAAACGGAGGTCGTTTGCAAAATTTCCATTTTTAAGGGCCAAAATTCCATAACGACTATTCTGAATTTTCAACTGGGCATAACTTTTTATTCCCGCTATGAAATTACAATTTTTCGGATTCGTTGGAAAGATATTTTCATTTAGATTCTAATATTTTAGGTTTCATTAAAATCCGGTTTATTTTGAATCCTGTACATTCATTTGAAATTTGAAATCAAAATTTCAAACTACCGCGCCATTTTCAATTCATTTTATAATTAAAATATTTACTTATATTCTAATGACGATTCAAATTAATATTTCCGTTCTAATTCTATTCAAATTAAATTTCTTGTCGTAATATTTCAAATAATTCATTTTAAATATTCAAAATTCCTTAAAATTGCCAAAATAAAATCTTTAAATTGGTTCGGATTTTCCGGGTTGTTATAATCTCCCCCACTTAAAATCTTTTCGTCCTCGAAAAGGAACAGAGCTAAAAGTTGTTTAACTAACCAACTCAACTTTCATTATTTTAATTATGGCTTAAGTTCTTCAACTTTTTAGTTTCTAAGAACTTTTCAAATTTTTCAAAAATTTGGCTAACTCCCTAAATTTTCGAAAAATTTCGCCATAACCTCCCCTGTGTGGGAGCACCTGGAAAATCCCGAAATCGCCATACAGGCCTCTCTAATCTAAAAAGAAAAAGAAACAGCCAAGCGGCTCATAAAATCATCCAAAACCCAAGAAATTAGTAAACATGTACCTATTTGTCGGGCAAACAATTTTATTCTTCTGCTCTAGCCTCTTTGCAGTGACCTGTTCACACATATATATGTATATGCATGCAATTCCATACAATTTTCAATACAATTCAAATTTGGTTCAATTTGGCCTAAATTTACCTTTCTTTCACATGTTGATTTAAATAAATAATCACACAACATAACCATCAATCAATTAGTGAATTAACGTTTCAAATTCATAATTTTGATACATATACGGAAAATCATGTTTTTGATGCCAATTCACAACATGTAACCCTATCTAGTTTTGGTTCTCACACCAGTCAATTGGAAATATATAGAAATCCCACCTTCGAAACTCGAACATAACTACTGATGACGACTAGTCAATCATCAGAATCATCTCCGGGCGACTAGTGTGTGATTCTATATCTATCCAGTATATTAAAACTTCGAATATACGTTTGCAAGGCGTATATGCAAAATCTTTATATATTGGATTGTCCAAATTCAATACAAATAAAATATTCAAATACATTGAATAAGGTTTAAATTTTCAAAACAAAGTTGGTTTTCATTTTAAAAATATACTCTTCACACTCGTTCTAGGATATTACTGATCCCATCTCTAACGAGTCATTCTCATTGGATATTACTAATCCAATCTCTATTGAATTCTTTCGTATGGTTCTAATGTGCCTTGATCTCGAGCCCTATAAACCAAAGCTCTGATACCAAATGAAGCGACCTGAACTTCCTCGGTCTCCGAAGAGAAGTGAAAGAACGGATTGTAATGAGAACAAGACGAATCAGAACACAAACAGAAGAACATTTCATTATATTTTACGACAATTTATTCAGATTACAAGAATACGTAAAGTATCAATAAATAATATACATCAAAAAAATAACAGAGATTCAAATTACATTACATAGCAGCGGAAAATAATACAAAACATAACTGGAAGAAATACACGGATACAGAGCTTTCTGAATATCACTTCAGCTATAAACCAGGACCCTGTGAATATAAATCCGCAAAACCAAAACTACTAGCTGCCCGTGGAAAATAAGGGCACCCAGAGTTTAGGTTAAAACAATAAACTCCAGGTCAGTCATGTGACTGGTGTGAGAACTAAAACAGTTATTTAAAACTTTATTTTAAATCAGATATATCAAGGGATCACGCCATATAACACGGAACGGGTTTTCTCCCAAGAGTACCAGTGCATATAACAAAACAGCGCAATACTTTTTGTGAAAAATGAAGCTATTACAAGACCCAGGTCCTACCACAGTACAAGAAAACACTGATTTAGCGTCGAAAATTTAAAAGCGGAAATTTCCGTCGCTAATTTGCGATGGATTTCCATATGATCTACAAGGGATAGTTTTTTTGTTTTTTAACATTTTTTTCTTTTATTTATTACCATCGTCTTCTGCCATCCTCACTAAGTCGTTGCAAATTGCGTCAAATTACTGACAAAAGATTTCTGACACTATTTTCCGCTGCAAATTCAGACAGAATACCGACGAATAATTACCGAAGCAATTTTGCAGCAGAATTCCAACAGATTTAGCGACGGATTTGCAATGGAATTGAAAACCATAAATATTAAAAATCACCGCATAAATCAGACTCCAATTTTACATATGTATCAATATATCAACGTGCTATAATCATCCACCTCAGCGATCCATTTACTAATCCAATTTGCAACGTTCCAACCAATCAAATTTTTTGTTTCTCCTTCTACTACTTCGCTTAATTTTCCCCCCAAATTGCCTCTTCCGTTCCCCCGATGTCACCCAAATTTACAAATTTGTCATGGCTTCCTGTAAAACGCTGACCTGACCTAACTGACTATGCTAATCCTCCCCTTTGCTATTTACTCTCCCCCTTTAAGTTGTATGAAACTAGAAAAACCCCAATTACTCAATCCTTAATTACCAAATTAAGTATTTGGTTAACCTTAGCCTAGTGAAGTCGAGTATCATTACGTGGAGGTTGGATGGGGGTACGACGCAGCAAGTTGGTCGCGTCCAAGTATTGACAGCAAGAGGTTGGAGGCAAGAGGTAGGCGGTCGACATTATTTGATTTTGATTAGGTTTTCACCGTCGGGTCTGATCTTGATGGCTTCAGGGTTTGTATGTAAGTCGTGAATAGAAATTGCTGGTATATAGTTGAAAATGCGAAACGTAAATCTATACTTAAGATTTATTATCTGATACTTGATATCATCTATCATCTAATAAAGTTAATTGTATGCCGATTCTTTCTTTTAAGGTATGACCCCCAATTCCTATAATTAAGATGACTGCATTTTTTGTGTCTTAATGGTATCAGATCTATTTCTTAGGATCATTACATTATGTAATTTGGCTCTCTGCTCATGTTCAAGAATCTTGATTGACATTTTAAAGTGTTTTCGAATTAGGAAATAATTGGCTGTACTTTGCTTTCATAATTTGCTGTATAGGTATGTTTACTTCTCTTCATTTTGCACTCGCTCATCATCGATTATATTTTCTTGAAATTGTTCTTGCTATATATTAGGTACTAAATGGCGCCTACCTTAAAATCTAAAGTTCAAAAGAAAATTTCAAGCTTCAACCCATTCGATTCAGATTCAGATTCCAAGACCAACTTCAAACGAGCAAGAGCTTCTTCTGCTCCTGTTCTAAACAAAGGAAGCACTAAACTACTACAAGCCAGTGAGATCGATAATCATTTTTCATCCTCTTCTTATCAAACAAGGAAGAATTATAAGGATGGCTTCAGCAACAATGGTGGAATAGAGAACCAACCTGTGAAAGAACTAGAGTGCCCATATCAGAAGAAACCATAAAGACAGTGAACGAGTGTTTGAAAATTGCAGAAGAAATGAGGGAAGATGCATCAAAACTCTTGTGAACTCGAATCACCAGGGAGAGCAGATTACACATACACATATGATTGCTGCTGATATCTGTAACAACCCGTATTTTAATAATGTGTTATAACCATAAATCTAGGCAGAATTAAATTTTAAAATAAGAATCAAGGGAAAGGGTTGCGCCATTGTGTTCGTCTCGGAATTCTGCTTGGAAACAAGTCCGAGTTTGCAAGAATCGGAGTCCGTATGAGGGAGATATGACCCTCCAAAGTTTCAGGAATTTTCAGAATCGAAAACAGCTCGAAATTCGAATTCAAAATTCGAATTCAAACCCAGAAGCGGCCTGGGCGGGAAATTTCCCGCCCAGGACCCAGGTCGACTGGGGAGTCGACTGGGTAGTCGACCCCCCCGACCAGGTCGACTGGAGAGTCGACTGGGTAGTCGACCCCCCTGACCAGGTCGACTGGGTAGTCGACCTGGGGGTCGACCTGCTCCCGAAATCCAGTTTTTGAACCTGGTTCGTTTTGATGTATTTGGTCACGTTTTCTGCCTAGGTTCGTCCGCCTAACCCTATATAAACAGCCCCTGACACTAGACTTTCTATCACATTCTTGTCCGACCATATGCTGCTGAAGTTCTGAATGTAAGTTAGAGAGTAAGGAGGCTATTCAGGACTTTGTTAGTGCTACATTGGTTTGGAGTTTGCTAGAGATTCTGCTTCTACTCTTTTAGCTTTCTCATTCTCTAGACTACGATCTGTAAGCCCTTTGTCACTCTTAGATTTAAACTGTAAACTTAACCTGAACATGATATAAACTGAAATTATGCCTAAACATGATAACTATGTTGGATCTACTCTTGTCTATCTTGGATCTATGACTATCACTTTTAAATCTGTTATTTTGGATCTAGTTTTGTACACTCCAGATCTATTCATCTAAAACGTTGACTTGTGGAATATCAATATGAACTTGATTTGGATATATTCATGTTTAATCTAAAACCCCTTTTCGATCTTTATCTTGCCATGCCTGTGATGTTGAAACTATTATTGGGGTACTATTTTATGTCAATCCTTTACCATGTCTATCACCATGTCTTGTCAAGTTGATGTTGAGACCCTATTTCATATGCCTGTAATGTTATAATCATCATGCTTAACTTATGAACACCATTGCTATTCTATGACTATCCTGTTTGTGTTATTCCCTATTTTGACATGTTGTATTAATGCGAATTCACGTACGTTGGGGATACGTTTTGGGTAGATTAGGCAAACTTGAAAATTGGATATGGAATTGACATGATATGTCATGAAAATATGACATGAAAACTTGACATGAGAATAAGCTTGAAAACATGAATTTGGGACATGACAATTAGATAACTTGAAAATGGCCAACTCGAGTTTGGGTTGAATTTGCAACGTAAATCTGCCCGGAACCGCCCGACAAATCCAGTACTTGCAAATAATTGGACCCAATGTGGGTAGTTGGTCATATAGCACCTTAAACCCGAGGTTAGACTAGGTTATGGTGTAAATATGCCCGGAACCGCCTGACACATCCAGTAACCGTAACCAAGTCTAATGTGAGAGGTTGGGGTGCGTTAAGTGAATTAATGCCACATGGTAAGGTTAAGTCATGGACCCCTTGAATATACTTAACCAATTTGACACATCGATTTGATAGGGTTAAGTCTTGAACTGCTTGTATATATACTTAACCAACTAGATACATGTTTGGGTAGGGTTAAGTCATGACCTTTTTAATGACAATACTTAACCCATTAGAAATCCTAGCCACGTGGTCCCTTTCAGCAGTAACCCACTTAGAAGTATCACGATACCCTGGGGACTAGGCAGGGTGGGGCAAGATTACTGGGCAGATTGTAAGCGACCAAGAATAACGGCTGAGTAAGGTGCGCCAGTGTAGGTTCAGGCGGACTAGGGTCGTGCACTTTGTCTGGAGTTGAAAAAGTAGGCATGGGCACCCGTAGTACCACATTGTGCGTGCTTGAATTGTGTCAGTGGTTGACACCCTAGGACCAGATACACCCTAGGGTGGACCTAGCACATGTGACTACATTCCACGATTGGGCCGTATGACACCGATACACGACGAGTAAAGCCGATCGACTAGGATGGACTGTTGGACCCCGTATTGGGTCATTTCGTGTTATTGGGTTTAGGGATCATTTCTGGATTTATACTTGACATGGATTTGGACACTAGTACAGTTAGTGCAGTAAACCTTGTATATGCGATGCCACTCTTATCTTGTTACCTTTTATTATCATGCCAGTCCAGTTATTATCTTTATGTCTAATCTCAGTTTCTCATGTCTAGTTAACTTTATTATTTTTTATGCTGATAGTCACTAGGGCTTACCAGTCTTTTTGACTGACCCGTTTTCTTCCACTTCTTTTCTTTCGTTTCCCCCCGCAGGTTCTCAGGGAGGAAACTCTAGCTCTTAGCTTGGACTTTGCTTGCTTTCTGACAGCTCATGTACGGTTTGGTCTTGAGCTATGCTATGGCTGCACTCATGCTCTTTTTGGGGAATAATATTGGACTTATGTTGTTTTAAGTACTTTGCTTCTTTAGAACTTGATATAATGAAATAATGACTTGGTATTTTGATGTAAGAGGTTTTGACTCTATTTTCCACGTAATAAGATCTGGATAAAATTATATCCGCTGCTTTATACACTCTGTTTAATTTATGTTCTGTCTTGTGTTATCTCTGTGCCTGTTTACTAGACAATACCCCTCCAAAACTAGTGCATTCCCTTGTGAGTGACCCTAGCGGAGGTGGGGTGTTACATTTGGTATCAGAGCAGAAGGTTACCAGACTGGGCAAAAGTTTTAAAAACTTTCTGAAAATTATTTTCGAAACCATTTATAAAGAAGCATTTTTCAAGAAAAGTTCCATTTTTAAGAAAAGGCTATTCCCCAAAAGCCATTAGCACTTTCCTTGTTTCCTCGTTTGAATCTTTTTCTTTTCGTTTTTCAGCATGGCCGATCTTAACCTTCCCGAGGGAGTACCCATACCCGGATGGTTCCGAAGGTACTTGGAAGCTAGGGCCAACGATGCGGGCCCAGCAGACATCCCTCCTCCTCCTCCTCCTCCAGTAGTCGCGGTTCCTCCTCCTCCTCCCGGCACCGCCATCGCCAAAATATGCAAAGACTTTATAGGAATGGGCGGCAAAAGCTTCCTTGGAACTGAGACCTTCGCTGAGGCACGAAATTGGTTAAAGGAGACTGAAGACCTGTTCGTTATCTTCGAGATGGAGGATCATAGGAAAGTTCAGTTGGCAGCATGGTTGTTGAAAGAGGAAGCTGCATTTTGGTGGGAAGTCACCAACGCTACCAGACCTATTGAGACTTGGGCAGACTTTAGAGAGAGATTTGGGCTTAAATTCTTATCGTCAGCAGAAGCGAACCTTCAGATGGAGAGGTTCCTGGCACTCAAGCAGGGGGACATGTCTGTTAGGGAGTACGTGAGTAAGTTTAATCAGCTTGCTCGGTTTGGTTTGGACTTAGTCAACACGGCTGAGAAGAAGGCTCTACGATTTGCTCGAGGATTGAGCGAGCCACTCCACACTATGGCCATGACTCATGTTCCCATGGGGGCGACCTTTGAAAGCTTGGTGAATATGGCCCTACTTCATGAGGAAGACAAGGGTGACAAAAAGGAGGTTAAGTCTAATGAGACTCAGAACCAGAAGGTTGACTTCAAGAAGGGAGGCAACAAGAATAACAAGAATAACAAGGGCAACAACAACAATGCTAACAAGCCACGTGAGACGAGGAAGTGCAACTTTTGTGGTATCACGGGACATATAGCTAAAGACTGTAGGAGGAAGAAAAGAAAGTTGGGTGAATGCTTTCACTGCGGGGATACTGGACACATCAGTAAGGATTGCCCTAAGAAGCAAGGATAAGGGATAGGGCAGACACAGCGAGCAGGACCTTCTGGAGGGCAGTTGCAGGCTCTCAACACCACTCCAGCTCTTGACCGAGGTAGTAATATTTCTGTAGAAAGCCTTGTTTACATTTCTGAATTTCCTATTCGAACCTTATTTGAATCTGGCGCATCGCATACTTTTATCTCTTCTGATATTGTTGAAAATCTGCACTTAAGTACTAGTCTAGTTGATGATCCTGTTAGTGTTTCAAATCCGATTGGGGGCTCCGCCCATTTATCTATGATTTGTGTTGATTTGAGGATTTCCATCTTAAGCATGGAAATCACGTGTAATTCTTATGTTCTCGGATTCATGGGATATGGTTTAATTCTGGGCATGGATTGGTTGTCCAATTATGGAGCTATCCTTGATTGTGAACGAAGGGTAGTGAGGCTCATGACACGCCTTGGTAATACCCTTGAACTTTCTTGTAACCCGAAGGGTCCGGTCATGTTATGTTATCTTGAATCTCTCGACTCGTCCGTCGACAATCTTCAATCTGTGAGGGTGGTCCGAGAATATCCAGATATCTTTGATGAGGTGAAGGGGTTACCCCCTAAACGCGAGATAGACTTCCGAATTTATCTTGTTGATAATGCCAAGCCAGTTTCATTGCCCGTTAGGCATATGGCCCCGCGAGAAAGAAGAGAGCTCAGTAAACAAGTCAAGGAGTTGCTCGAGAAAAAATTCATAAGGCGAAGCATTTCTGAATGGGGTGCTCCGGTGGTATTCGCTACCAAGGCGGATGGTTCGCTTCGTCTGTGCGTAGATTATCGTGAGTTAAACAAGCTGACGAAGAAGAATAGGCACCCACTACCAAGAATCGATGATCTTTTTGACTAGCTTGTGGGAGCATCTGTTTTCTCTCAACTCGATCTAGCCACAGGATTCCATCAACTTAGAGTGGCTGAGGATAGCATTGGCAAAACTGCGTTTAGGACTCCAGATGGGTTCTTCGAATGGCTCGTCATGCCGTTTGGGTTAACGAATGCACCCGCGTACTTTGTAGACCTGATGAGTAGGGTGTTTCGGGAGTTCCTTAACAAGTTCGTGGTGGTTTTTGTGGACGATATTCTAATCTTCTCAAAAGATGAAGAAGAGCATGCTAGACACCTCAAGAATACGCTTAGAGCACACTAGTTAAAGGCTAAGTTCTCCAAATGCCATTTTTGGAGGGAGGAAGTTCGGTTTCTTGGGCACGTAGTTTCTAAGCAAGGTTTAGCCGTGGACCCCGCAAAAGTGGTTGCGGTGCAAGACTGGAAAATTCCTAAGAATGCAACAGAGGTGAGAAGCTTTCTTGGTTTGGCGGGCTTTTATAGGAAGTTCATTAAGGACTTCGCTAAGATTTCATCCCCTCTTACTAAGTTAACGAAGAAAAACCTAGCGTTTGCATGGGACATAGAATGTGAGATTGCTTTTCAGAGGCTCAAGAGAGCCCTCACCACAGCCCCAGTTTTAGCATTACCCGATGGAGGAAAAATGTTTACAATGTACACGGATGCGTGCGGCACGGGATTTGGCGCTGTCCTAATGCAAGAAGGAAGAGTGATATGCTATAGGGGTAGACAACTTAAAGTTCATGAGAAGAACTATCCCACACATGACTTGGAGTTAGCCGCGATTGTTTTTGCACTTAAAGCTTGGCGCCATTATCTCCTAGGGGAGAAATTCGAGCTGTATACCGACCACAAATCGCTTAAGTATCTCTTTTCGCAAAAAGATTTGAATCTGAGACAGCAGCGGTGGATGGAATTCTTGGCCCCATATGACTTCAATATAACTTATACCCCTGGCAAGGGTAACGTGGTGGCGGATGCGCTAAGTAGAAAAAGGTTAACTTTGAGCCTCTTATTTGTTGAAAGAAAAAGTCTAGAGTTTATAGCGACCTTTGATTTTACGCATGCTGTTGAGTCATTGACTGGTATATTAGCATCTCTTGAGCTGAGACCTACGCCTCTAGATCAAGTAGGGACTTCGCAGAAAGAAGACCCACAGATAGTCGAAATCATGAACAAGTTAATCAGTGGTGAGACATCAAGTCACCTTGGTAGGTATGCCATTGATGACAAAGGATGGCTAAGGCGCGATGGAAGGCTATGTGTTCTACTAGTGGGAGACTTAGTAAATAAAGTTCTCTAAGAGGCGCATCACTCGAAGATGACTATACATCCCGGAGGGGATAAGATGTATAGAGATATGAAACACATTTTCTTTTGGGCCGGAATGAAAAAGGACGTGGCAGAATTCGTCTCAAAGTGCATGGTGTGCCAACAAGTCAAGGCCGAATCTAAGAAGCCCGGTGGGCTATTACATCCTTTGGAGGTCCCGCAATGGAAGTGGGAAAGTATCTCGATGGATTTCGTGGATGGGTTGCCTAGGTCGAGGAAGGGGAATACTAGCATATGGGTCATTGTTGATAGACTCACGAAGAGTGCTCACTTCATTCCGGTGAAAAGCAAAAGGACTGCATCATGGCTAGCATCTATTTACCTTCGAGAGATAGTATGGTTGCACGGGGTTCCTTCTAGCATAGTCAGTGACCGTGACCCAATTTTCACTCGCCAGTTTTGGAATAGTCTGCAAGAAGCAATGGGTACGCAACTTAATTTAAGTACAGCCTATCACCCTCAGACGGATGGATAGACCGAGAGGGTAAATAGAGTACTAGAGGATCTTTTGAAGCTATGCGTTCTTGATTTTGGTGGTACTGGGAAGACCATCTCCCTCTCGTGGAGTTTGCTTATAATAATAGCTACCAATCTAGCATAGGGATGGCACCGTTCGAAGCCCTGTATGGAAGACCGTGCAAGTCACCAACTTGTTGGTGGGAGACGACTGACAGACTTATACTTGGGCCCGACATGATACAAGACACTTCTGAGAAGG
This sequence comes from Allium sativum, assembly GCA_030737875.1. Taxonomy (NCBI): domain Eukaryota; kingdom Viridiplantae; phylum Streptophyta; class Magnoliopsida; order Asparagales; family Amaryllidaceae; genus Allium; species Allium sativum. The sequence goes on from CM060919.1 coordinate 797,091,202, forward strand.
TGGAGTTGATACGAAGACGAACGAAAGCGGCCCAAGATAGACAGAAATCTTATGCGGACAAGAGAAGGACAAACCTAGAGTTCGAAGTCGGAGATATGGTTTTCATAAAAGTCTCTCCTTTGCGTAATGTGGTTCGTTTTGGAGCAATTGGAAAGCTAGCACCGAGATTCATAGGACCGTTTCCTATCACTGAGAGGATTGGGCAGATGGCCTATAAGGTAGAGTTACCTGAGAGGCTGGCCGGAGTACACAATGTCTTTCACGTCTCGCATCTTCGAAAGTGCCTACATGAATCAGCTGAGGTGGTTGAGCCAAGCATCCTCGAAGGCGTAGAAGTGGAGAAAGAAGCAACGCTGAGGCGAGCTCCTATTCGTATCTTAGGGACGGAGATCAAGAAGCTAAGGAATTGCGAAGTCAAGCTAGTCAAAGTACAGTGGAGTGAAGCCCAAGAAGACGCAACTTGGGAAACCGAGGAGAAGATACACGCGCTTTACCCATTTCTTTTTGAGGGTACTTTCTCGATCTCTTTTTCCTTTGAGCTTGTAAACCTTTCGTATCATGCTACCTATGTTTGTCTTGAGAACCTTAGAACCCTATTTGTATGTAAACATGTATTTGAAACATGTTATGGTTGATGTTTGCAAATGGTTGCAAGTGATTTCTAGTGGATGCATGACACACATTAGGCACTAGATCGGCTCAGACACCTTTTCATGTTGCATTTGCATGGGTGCTTATACTTGTACATGGATGAACTTGTTATGCTATCACGTGGATGTTGCATATGGATGATGTTTGTGCACTCATGTAGAAATTTTAAGTTATGTTAGGAATTTGCATACATGTTGGACTCATTACACTAACATATCTTGCATTAAGGAGGTTTACTGAATCAGTAACCGCCTGATCTTTTGCATTAGATAAGTACATATACACACACATGCTGCATATGTTCATACAGCATTAGAGATCTTTTTAAGGACAATGGTTACTCGTGAATGATGTTGTGAGTAGATGGATGTGGATGGTAGGATGCGTTCTTCCTAACTTAGAGATTTCGGGGACGAAATCCTTTAAGAAGGGGAGAATGTAACAACCCGTATTTTAATAACGTGTTATAACCATAAATCTAGGCAGGATTAAATTTTAAAATAAGAATCAAGGGAAACGGGTTGCGCCATTGCGTTCGTCTCGGAATTATGCTTGGAAACGAGCCCGAGTTTGCAAGAATCGGAGTCCGTATGAGGGAGATATGACCCTTCGAAGTTTCACGAATTTTCAGAATCGAAAACAGCTCGAAATTCGAATTCAAACCCAGAAGCGGGCTGGGTGGGAAATTTCCCGCCCAGGACCCAGGTCGAATGGGGAGTCGACTGGGTAGTCGACCCCCCCGACCAGGTCGACTGGGGAGTCGACTGGGTAGTCGACCCCCCCTGACCAGGTCGACTGGGTAGTCGACCTGGGGGTCGACCTGCTCCCGAAATCCAGTTTTTGAACCTGGTTCGTTCTGATGTATTTGGTCACGTTTTCTGCCTAGGTTCGTCCGCCTAACCCTATATAAACAACCCTTGACCCTAGACTTTCTATCACATTCTTGTCCGACCATATGCTGCTGAAGTTCTGACTGGAAGATAGAGAGTAAGGAGGCTATTCAAGACTTTGTTAGTGCTACGTTGGTTTGGAGTTTGCTAGAGATTCTGCTTCTACTCTTTTTGCTTTCTCATTCTCTAGACTACGATCTGTAAGCCCTTTGTCACTCTTAGATTTAAACTGTAAACTTAACCTGAACATGATGTAAACTGAAATTATGCCTAAACATGATAATTAAGTTGGATCTACTCTTGTCTATCTTGGATCTATGACTATCACTTTTAAATCTGTTATTTTGGATCTAGTTTTGTACACTCCAGATCTATTCATCTAAAACGTTGACTTGTGGAATATCAGTATGAACTTGATTTGGATATATTCATGTTTAATCTAAAACCCCTTTTCGATCTGTATCTTGCCATGCCTGTGATGTTGAAACTATTATTGGGGTACTATTTTATGTCAATCCTTTACCATGTCTATCACCATGTCTTGTCAAGTTGATGTTGAGACCCTATTTCATATGCCTGTAATGTTATAATCATCATGCTTAACTTATGAACACCTTTGCCATTCTATGACTATCCTGTTTGTGTTATTCCCTATTTTTACATGTTGTATTAATGCGAATTCACGTACATTGGGGATACGTTTTGGGTAGATTAGGCAAACTTGAAAATTGGCTATGGAATTGACATGATATGACATGAAAATATGACATGAAAACTTGACATGAGAATAAGCTTGAAAACATGAATTTGGGACATGACAATTAGACAACTTGAAAATGGCCAACTCGAGGTTGGGTTGACTTTGCAACGTAAATCTGCCCAGAACTGCCCGGCAAATCCAGTAGTTGCAAATAATAGGACCCAATGTGGGTAGTTGGTCATATAGCACCTTAAACCCGAGGTTAGACTAGGTTATGGTGTAAATCTGCCTGGAACCGCCCGACACATCCAGTAACCGTAACCAAGTCTAATGTGAGAGGTTGGGGTGCGTTAAGTGAATTAATGCCACATGGTAAGGTTAAGTCATGGACCCCTTGAATATACTTAACCAATCTGACACATCGATTTGATAGGGTTAAGTCTTGAACTGCTTGTATATATACTTAACCAACTAGATACATGTTTGGGTAGGGTTAAGTCATGACCTTTTTAATGACAATACTTAACCCATTAGAAATCCTAGCCACGTGGTCCCTTTCAGCAGTAACCCACTTAGAAGTATCACTATACCCTGGGGACTAGGCAAGGTGGGGCACGATTACTTGGCTGATTGTAAGCGACCAAGAACAACGGCTGAGTAAGGTGCGCCAGTGTAGGTTCAGGCGGACTAGGGTCGTGCACTTAGTCTGGAGTTGAAAAAGTAGGCATGGGCACCCGTAGTACCACATTGTGCGTGCTTGAATTGTGTCAGTGGTTGACACCCTAGGACCTGATACACCCTAGGGTGGACCTAGCACATGTGACTACATTCCGCGATTGGGCCGTATGACACCGATACACGACGAGTAAAGCCGATCGACTAGGATGGACCGTTGGACCCCGTATTGGGTCATTTCGTGTTATTGGGTTTAGGGATCATTTCTGGATTTATACTTGACATGGATTTGGACACTAGTACAGTTAGTGCAGTAAACCTTGTATATGCGATGCCACTCTTATCTTGTTACCTTTTATTATCATGCCAGTCCAGTTATTATCTTTATGTCTAATCTCAGTTTCTCATGTCTAGTTAACTTTATTAGTTTTTATGCTGATAGTCACTAGGGCTTACCAGTCTTTTTGACTGACCCGTTTTCTTCCACTTCTTTTCTTTCATTTCCTCCCCCCTAGGTTCTCAGGGAGGAAACTCTAGCTCTTAGCTTGGACTTTGCTTGCTTTCTGACAGCTCATGTATGGTTTGGTCTTGAGCTATGCTATGGCTGCACTCATGCTCTTTTTGGGGAATACAATTGGACTTATGTTGTTTTAAGTACTTTGCTTCTTTAGAACTTGATGTAATGAGATAATGACTTGGTATTTTGATGTAAGAGGTTTTGACTCTATTTTCCACGTAATAAGATCTGTATAAAATTATATCTGCTGCTTTATACACTCTGTTTAATTTATGTTCTGTCTTGTGTTATCTCTGTACCTGTTTACTAGATAATACCCCTCCAAAACTAGTGCATTCCCTTGTGAGTGACCCTAGCGGAGGTGGGGTGTTACAATATCCAGCAAGATCTCAGTAGAGTATGAATTTCAGTTTGTCTTCTTTTGATAAGTTTCACATGCTTTATTTTGTATGAATTATGTAGCGCTAAAACAACACCATGACACGCTGAACCATCGTTTTTATCTTGTTATCATTATCACAACAAGTTAACTTTCAAATTTTTATCGTTTTGTTTTTATAGATATTGGACGAAAAAAACTGGAAGTAGGACAACAACATATATTTGATTTAGGTGAGCTAGAACTATTAATCAAATGTTAGACAACAACATATATTTGACTTAGGTACTACATAATTCACACAAAATAAAGCATGTGAAATATTATAATTAGTGAAGTTTTCTTCACTAAAATACCCAATGGAGAAAAAAAATTATCACAACTGAAATAAAGAAAAAGTACTACTTTCGATTTCTAATATAGTCGGTGTGTTTTCATTTACTATATAGTGTATAGATATTTATTTGTCATTTCCTTTATTTCCAATGTTAAAAATAAGACTGACATTTATTAATGATATCAGGTAATTTACACCAAATCCCATAGTGATATATTGGCAAATATCGAATGAAGCGACATTAATGGTATTTTGAGGAAAAACTGACTTTGTATGCTTTTTTATTTTCTGCCATTGGTCAATATCGAATGTGAGTATTCAATCTCTTTGTTTTTTTTCTGCCATGTCCAATGCTACCGATGGGAGTTGTAACCAAAATCAGAGGGAAATCACTAATGAGGGGAAAGCAAAAGCTGCTGCTATTATAATTTCAAAAAATGTTGCAAAGCCTGACAACATGTGAGTACTGTTATTAACTTGAAAGAAACCAAAATTGTATCTAAAATACAAAGCACATAAAGAAAAAAACATTTGATATGCATGAGACATAGGTAAGCTGCTACAGTTTGGTTCATGTAGATTAGCTTACAACTTACTATTTATTTTGTGCTTACTTGTTAGAATGGTATGTTCTCTAACTGATCTATCATTTGTCTCTAAGAAAGTTATCTTCAGGATTGCAGTGCAACTCTACATGGACTATCATTTCCCTGTTCTGAAGTCAGAAAATAGATTTGTACAAGGTATTAGTCTTTTCATGCTTACTAATCCTATCATGCTTGCAAGTTTGATTCGATTATGGTTTAGGAACACTGGTATTTTTGAAGCTAATGATGGGGTTTTGCTCTATGATTCAGCCAATGCATGGAATTTTTTGTTTTAATCTTCCCAGTACCGGCGTTGAGGATATTCGGGTTGATTTTTCTTAGATGAAGAATTTGTAACTAATGACGGTGGTAAGTTTGAGGTAATTTCTCCCATAGTAAAGGATGTCAGGTTTGATTGTTGGTTAGATGATAATGAATTTTTTAATGATGATGGTAAGGTTGTTTTCGTGAGTGAGTTACTAGATGTTCTCAAAGTAACACTAACATGCATAGTGTATTATTGTATATGTTGAGTCATGGTTGCCATTTTGGACACATGCACACACAGATGGAGGGGAAGGGGGTGACATGCACGCAACATTCATAATTAAGTACAAGGAATCAGAAATGCTATGATGCCATCCATTAGTTTAATGGTTCTATAGCTAGAATAGTTGGATTTGATCTTTTCTTTTTTTATTTACCTTTAAATCCTAAAGCTGTTGAAGTATAATTTCTTTACACTAGACAAAATCATTGTTGTTCCTCTCCTTTTAAATGAAGTTACAACGAAAGACCAATGATATAACATGATCAAGTCTTACACGCAACGAAATGAAAAGAGGGCAATGAAGCTCCACTTATTCTCCAATTGAACTGTAAGTTCATCGCCAGTTATAAATTTAGAAATTAATTTCAAGTATCAACATCAGTATCACTGATATCTAGGTTGAGAAACTAGAACTTTTATTTACAGAGTTTGATGGATGCATGCTATTTTAAAAGTGCGTGATTGCTATATGTTTACAAGATTTATTTTGTCCACAACCAGTCATGGATCTATGGTTTAACAAAGCAGTGGATTATGGGAAATTGATTCATGTTCTATAGTCAAACCTTTAGAAAAATAATTTTGGGTATATCTCGGGTGTTAAGATCAATTCGTCATAAATTCAGAAGACATTTAAGTGAAATCAAATTTTTATTGTATGATAGCTTCAATTGCAGTAATCAAAATATGTAAGTGCAACCAAGTAGTTTGTTTATGTTCTCACTTAATTTCTTTCTCTTGCATGATTTTATTCCAAACATTCTAAGAGGTGCACTAACATTTGGATTTATGTACACTATCCTGTATGCTATATACTGCTCTTTGGTCTACTCAATGATGATTTGAGGCTCAGTTTCATTTTTTTTATTCAAAATTACCATGATATTTTGAAATTCACGTTGCCTCTTTTCGATCAAGGTATCAAGTACAACTTTTATGCTGAACTAACACTAATTTTTTTTGTGAAATGTTGATATTTAATCATCAGGCATGAGAAAAATTCCTTGGGTATCAAATCACATATATTATGTTTTTTTTAAGATTTACTGGTATATTTATGTGACTATGGTATTTTCATTTTAGTCATGATTTTAAATATGAACTTTGTTATTCTTCTGAGATGCTTTTTATATTACTATATTACCATTTCGCTACGATGATGTTTAGGTTAGGTATATAGTCTCTCTTTGCCACCTTAGGTTTTATGATACCGATTTTATTTTAAAACAGATGATCCGTGTTTATTAATGTGTTAGAGTATGGGCATTTCAAAGGGTGTGATTTACCATTCACCTTTAAGTATGGTACTGGCCGTAGGCATCTTTGACAAAAGATATCGCATACCCATTCACGCTTTCAGATATTTCCCTTATGTTAGGGATGAACACAACCCTGCCGAAATGTATAATACCAGAATCTTATTGTTAGTGACTAGAAGTTGCTATCCTTAATTAACTTGCTTCTAATCTCATAGTATTTAAATTAGTGTATTTTTTTTTCTGAAATGGACTTCCGTTTTCAATGGTGTTGTCTGTGTATTTCTTTATTTTCTTCTCTTTTCCTTTTTCCCTTTAATAAACTCTGAGTTGCAGCTATACATCAAGTTAATGTTTAACTATTCACTAGTTCAATTTACAGTATAGTATTGACATTGTTTTTATGAACGCATACATAGGAGAGTCCTATTCTACATACAATGATACTTGTTTGAGATGGAATGGTTCCAATTTGTTGTCAAGGGTTATTAACAAGTTCACTGACAAAGAGGTGCACAACGTTAAGATGGAATCTCCTTTATCATTCTTTCCATTTAGTTCGAGTGGTATCACAAGGTAACATGCTCTTTGTTATATAACTTACAATTTACCCTGCTTGAGTCTTTTTTTAATTTTGAATGTTTATGTATTTTTGTGCAGCAAATAATGCGAGTGTAAAAATGCTAGAAGAAATTCTATTTAGAAAAATAGTAAATGAGCTGATAGCTTTTCATTTTTTGGAATAGTGTAACTTCTGGACTAGTTCCGGAACCAGGCAGCCTTATGGAGGGACACTTCAATTTTAATTGCTTGTGTTGTCATGATATTTTATAACCTAAAAACTAGCATGAGACTCAAGATCTTCGCATGCAGACAGATGATAGTTAGTGTTAGATCTGGTCCCCAGACCGGACAATACTTCAGTGGAGCAACGCCCTACAAATCGGATATCGATGATGTCTTGATGTTCCGAATTATCCAAATAAAAAGTGAACATAAAATTAAAAATCAACTAAATGTAAATTTATACAAACTAATGATAATGGAAGGGATTCTCAACTTTGCATAGCTGTACATGCTATTTATTAATAGAGCTGTGCTTCTATATCATTTTGCCTAAGATATTTTTCTCAGATAAACCTATATCAAATTCAAGTTTGTGGTAATGTTCAATCAAAATGGTAAATTAATCAAAGCATAATCCTATACTGCTGATATGTTACCTTGGATATCTTTTTCCTATTTTCTCCACCTTCCCCAATATTCTATGCTTACCTTTTGTTTTAATTTTTGTCCTGCTTGTAGATCTTCTTTCTTTATTTATTTAGTTTTATAATGAAATTTTATTTAGTTTCTTTCTACTATATAATCCTCTGTTCCCTTTTTTCTACCTCTTTATCCTTATATTACCAATAATTTTATGTTCTTTTTCACTTATTTTCAAAGTGGTTCCATTTTTATTTCATTTTCTCGATTATTATTTTTTCCGAAATTTCTATTTTCAATCATATATTTTATCTCCAAGATACACAAGTAAATAATCACATAAATAGAATTATTATTTTCTTCATATTTTTCCATTTATACTGTCAGACCTTAGTTTGGCAGGTAACATATGTTCCTAAACATATAATTTCATTCTTCAGTAAGCAAACCAACTTAATGACCCATGCACCCTTCCTTTTATTGTAGTCTAATGCATTATTGTCAGTTTAGCTTATATTAAGGAATTCATATATTATTTATCATCTCGTTACCAAGTTTGATAAATTCAATTATATTCGACATAAGAAGCTTTATGCATTCTCGTGTAAATCCTTTCTCCCGTTTCTGAAATAATTTCCTAAACTACCATGTAAATTATGTTCTTGTTTCTCTCTTTGGTCGGCTGATTTGTAAAGATTAATGAAGTATAATAATTTTTTGTTTAGTTAACTTCATTCCATTTCATTTATGAGCAAGTATTATTGTTCATTTTGAAAAGATAAATGGTCTGCCTACTTGATTTCTAGTTTTTCTTACATCTCGTCCATTTGCACATCTGTTTTTTGCTGTCCTCTGATTTTACTTTATGGGTAGGCGCTAACAGATAAATTGAATATTACTTCTTTAGCATGTGGTAGAATTCGGGCAAACAAACAATCAGCTGCATGACCTAAAGAAAGGAAAATGCGCTACATCGGTGAACTTGAGTGGAAAGTTCAGGCACTGCAAACTGAAGCAGCGACAATGTCAGCACAGCTTACAGTGTTACAGGTGTGCACCTCCTATTTTATATATGTTAATTAATTATTTCTCCTCATATATAAATTCATTGTACATTGCTGTTATTCATTACAGTTTTAATGTTTACAGCAAAACAAATCATATTGGTCATGGTGATTTAGCAAGTTTTTTCCATATAAGATTATAATATTTCTTCTTCTTACATTTTCTATCAGATATTGGTGGACAAACACCACTGGCTTGACTGCTGAAAACAGCGAACTTAAAGTTCGGGTACAAACAATAGAGCAACAAGTTCATCTTCAAGATGGTGAGTATCTCATACTAATGTTCAAATTTATTTACCCAGTGTAAGCAAGCACAATATTACAATTTCTCTGCATTTTATTTTGCTACATTCAACGCATTTTTACTGTGTTGGAAAAATGTTTGACTTTATATGTATAAATGGTCTAAAATGACAGGGTACATCTTGTCCTTTAGAAACTACAAATAGATGGACCACTTTCCAAGGATGATTGACAGTTAATTGCCTGGACACCATCATCATTCTGAGCTATTCAACTATTTAGAAAAAAAATAATGGTTTAAAAATTTGTAGGAACAATCATAAAATATTTTCTGAAGGCAGTTTTTCAAAATACAAAGTAGCAACTTCGGAGTTGTCTAACTTAATGTTTATGGGCATTAATCTTAGATTGAAATGCAGTTTTATCGAGGTAGATGCATACTTGTTATATTAGCACCTTTTATCCTCGGCTTTAGTTTTTCTTTAGAAATAAGTGTTATTTCCCTCTGAATATGTAACTCATTCTTCATAAATAATGAAGTGGCTAAGTGTATGCATTTATGTTCCTTTATTTTGGCTCTGTTACAAAAATGTAATGTCTTTTTCCAAAATCTGAAGGTATACGCATACATAGTACAATTTGCAGCTAACCATTTTTATGTGTAATAATTGTTGGAACATATAGCAATTTTATTGGTTTAAATCATATTAACTGCTCCTAAATTCTATTGTAGACTTCCACTTATTTCTCGCTCCTGGTTGTAGCTTCAATCCATTAAATTTCCAACATTTGGAAGGTATTTATCAAACTGAATGTTTGTTAATCCGCAATTTTCCATTTGTGAAAAGAAACTTCAAATATAAATGTATAAAACATGCTTGGTATGTTAAAACAAATCATTTGATACTATTATAAGTGCATAGTGTATAAAACAACTTCAAATATAAATGTATCAATCCTAGACGGCATGGGTACCATATATAATGTCGTCAATACTAGGCTCTACAATCAAAACCGCAATTGTCATGTATTGGAAGTTGGATTTCCTTCTGTGAACCGAGGCAAGGGATCGTCCTCACCGAATTCGAGATGCTCTAGCCCGCCCCTCAGGTCAGAGCTCAAGTGACCTTTGGATCGTCAAAGCCGGTCCACTCGATGTGGATTAAAATGCCTGAACATTGCGTTTCCCCGCCCTATGGGCCATCAATAAGCCAAATGACTCCATCGGTCCCGAATCGACCGATATAACCAAGGCGCCTCGCAATCCATCATCCACATAAGTAAAATGTCAGGGCTAGTAAGACGCTGACACCACCCCTAGCTAGAAGGAAACACATGCCATCCCTGAAGTCCTCTCCCGTTTCTGGTTCACACCGGGGCGTGAGGCTCTCGAATTAACGCTACACAAAGCTATGCTATATTTAAGCCGTGATTTGATCATCAACCACAAGACTCTACTTTTCAACAGAAGCCTTCATCATTTGCATCTCAGCATGCCACACAAGCAATTCACTCTATGCAACCGATGTCTATCAATCACACAGAAAGAAATCCGATGTCAGACACACATCCATTTACAAGTTTGTTCTAGGTCTAAACGAAACCGGAGGCACCTTATTCCTCCCCCATATGTCCAATACAGGGGAGACGCCCTCGCATATCCGTCGATCTCCAAGTACGTTTGGACAATCACCACTTATTACCTCGTCTTGGGTGTACAGCCCAATCAAGACTTCAGTAATCATCCAAACGATGTGAAGACCTCCGGTCTTCAACCACCGTCTTCAACGTTGACATATCGCCGGTTCAGTTATTCAGAATGGGATAAACCCGGTCTTTCTGAATAACTCGCATATATTATAAACAAGTGCTACAAAAACACAACATACGCCTCATTCCTGTAACAACCCGAATTTTAATAACATGTTAAAACCATAAATCAAGGCAGAATTAAATTTTAAATTAAGAATCAGGGGAAACAGGTTGCGCCATTACGTTCGTCTCGAAATTCTGCTTGGAAATGAGTCCGAGTTTGCGAGAATCAGAGTCCGTATGAGGGAGATATGACCCTCCGAAGTTTCAGGAATTTTCATAATAAAAAATAGCTCGAAATTCGAATTCAAACCCCAGAACAGGCTGGGTGGGAAAATTCCTGCCCATGGACCAGGTCGACCTGGGGGTCGACCATAGTGTCGACCTCCCAGGGACCAGGTCCACCATAGAGTCGACCTGGGGGTCGACCTGCCTCCCGAACCCAGTTTTCGAACCTGATGCATTCTGATGTATCTGATCTCGTTTTCTGTCCAGATTCGTCTGCCTAATCCTTTATAAACAGCCTCCTAGCCTCATTCTCTTTACACCATTCTTCTCTAACCTTATGCTGCACAAACTCTTGATGAACATGGCTTCTTCTTCTTCCTCTAAATTAAATTTAGATAAATTAAATTAAAATGCGAAGACTATTTCTTTAAGACTACGGCTAGGAATTGCATATTTGGGGATTTGCTTCTATAATCAAATCAAGATTCAACGATTCAGCAATTCGACGACTAGTTTATAGATTCAACTTCTGCATCTCAATTTCTTAGACCACGATCTGTAAGTTCAAGTTACTTTTAGATAAAAACTATAAACTTAATATGGACATGTTATAAATTGGAATTGGATCTATGTATGATTCGTGTCTATTCTTGTTCATCTTGGATCTTGACTTTGTGGGAATATTGCTTTGAAATCAGTTTGGGCCTATTCACGTTGTAGATAAAACATTATCATGCCTATGACATTGAAACTACTGCTAATGGCCTAAGACTATGACTGTGGACATAAGACTATGCGTATGCCTATGACTGTGAACATAAGACTATGCCTATGCCTATGACTGTGAACATTAGACTATTGCCTATGACTATGACAAGGACAATTGTGGCTAATCACCTATGACTCATGACTATGAGAATTGTTGCCTATGATTATGAACATAAGACTATTGTCTATGACCATGACTTTAAAACTATTACACTTAATTGCCTATGACTATTTAGGGTAGTTGCCTAGAACTATTTTGGATAATTATCCATGACTATTGTGATTAATCGCTTATGATTCACCATGACTATGACTATGTGGTTAATTGACTATTATAGTTGATTGTTCATAACACTATAGTTGAAAACCATGTTGTACACCGAATTTGGCATTTTGTTGGATCTCATACCTAGGGTGTGACTTGCTTAGTTTATTCGCTATTATGTACACCAAAACCATTGATCCATTATCCTTGTATTTGGCTTGCTTTTGCATGCCTATTCTTTTATATCAATTTTTATCATGACTATCGCCTTATTTTGCTAGATTTGAAATCCTATTATTTTCTATATGCCAGTGATGTTGTAACCAATTATCTCAAGTTATATCATGCTAGTCTTGTAATCCCTTTTATTGCTTTATGCTCATCCCTTTTGCCTATCAAAGTTTTGATGTTATTCCCTTTATTTCGGGATTTGGATTTACTTGTAGTATAGATCGATTCATGTTTACGTGCGATGGGAACAAGATTTGGGTAGATTAGGCAAAACATGAATTGGTTATGAACATGAATCATGAACTAGACAATAGGCATAAATTGAAACATGAACATTGTTATAACTTGAATCTGGATATGGATATAAAACTTGCCTTGAAACTTGACACGAACTTGATATGAAATTTGAACATGGGCATGACACTAGAATGAACTTGAAAATGGCCAACTCGAGGTTGGGTCGAGTTTGCAGTGTAATTCTGCCCGGAACCGCCCGACAAATCCAGTTACTGTAAACAATAGGATCCAATGTGGGTAGTTGGTCGTATCGCGCTTGAAACCCGAGGTCAGACTGAGTTGTGGTGTAAATCTACCCGGAACCGCCCGGCATATCCAGTGACCACAACAACAGGTCTGATGTGAGAGGTTGAGGTGCATTAATGAATTAATGCCACATGATAGGGTTAAGTCATGAACATGAAAGACAACACTTAACCAACTTGAAACATGACTGGTAGGGTTAGGTCATGAACTTGAACGACAACACCTAACCAACTTGACACGTGAATTGTAGGGTTAAGTCACGAACTTTAATGACAACACTTAACCAACTTGACATGCTAGACTGATAAGGGTTAAGTCACGAATTTAAATGACAACACATAACCTATTGGATGGAAACCCTAGTTACGCGGTCCATTTCAGTAGTAACCCACTAGATGTATCACGGTACCCTGGAACTAGGCAGGGTGGGGCACGATTACTGGGCTGATTATAAGCGACCAGAACGATGGCTGTCTTGGTGCGCCAGTGTAGGTTCAGGCGGGCTATTGTCGTGCACATGGTCCGGAGTTGAAAAAGCAGGCATTGGGCATCAGTAGTTTTATCTGTGCATGCTTGATTCGTGTCGGTGGTTGGCACCCTAGGGCTTGATACACCCTATGGTGGACCTAGCACAGGTGACTGCATTCGTGATAGGGCCGTATGACACAGACACACAACGAGCTAGAACTTGTAGGGAGCCGATCGATTAGTAGATCATTCCGTTGGGCCTAATAATGCGTCATTTCATGATATTGGGCCAAGGGATCATTTCACGATTAATATAAGACATGGGTTTGGGATAATAGTACAGTTGGTGCAGCGAACCTTGAACATGCGATGCTATACTTGACCTATACTTGAATTATCATGTTATCTTAGTATATCTTGCCCATCTTGACAGCATCCTTATGTTTACTTTCAGTTTATACATGTCGTGTTACTTTTACCTGTTTTTATGCTGAAAGTCACTTGGACTTACTAGTCTTTATGACTGACCTGTTTTCTTTTGCCTCTTTTTCTTCCGTTTCCCCCCTCTCAGGTTCTCAGGGAGGAAACTCTAGCACTTAGCTTGGATTTCGCTTGCTTTCGGTTCAGCTCATGTACGGTTTGATCTTGAGCTATGCTATGGCTGCATTTCTGCTACCTTTGGGGAATTAAGCTACTTTTGTTGTTTTAAGATTATGCTTCTTTGTTTATGCAAGATAGAATTTGTTGTAATGGAAAATAATGACTTTGGCTATTCGGTACTTTGGATGTAAAAGGTTTTGACTCTTTTTTGAAAGTAATGAAATTTAGCTTTTGATTCTTCCGCTGTTTTATTTATGTTCTGTCTTGTAATATTTCTGTGTTTGTTTACCTCGATAACGCTCCCCAAAAACTAGTGCATTCCCTTTGTGAGTGACCCTAGCGGAGGTGGGGTGTTACAATTCCAGTCCTGAATATTCTTTTATTTAAATATTCACATCTTTAGAGATTTGTTCCCATTAATTTTATCAATGATAAATTCTTTAAATTTATTCTTTAATCTTCCTTTGGATATCATTTCAATCTAATTAAAGATGCATTAAAACTCCACTTAGTTTTGATCTTCCCAAAAATCAATATTAGTGATTATTTAACTAGGGAAACCATATCCTGTCTTTAACTAGGTTAAAGAACCAATGTCATGTAAAACACGGTTCACGATAAACCCAAAATCACATTCCATTCCATCAGCCTATAACCGTAAATTAGCAAGTGAACAATCCCCTAAGTATTAACCCCGAAGGCCGAAACCAACATCAAATCAATACCCAGGAAACAATTCAACTTAACTAATCTCCAATTAGTTTCTGATTTTCTTAACTCCATTGGGTTTAAGAACAGTATTATTAAAGATACCATTCACGACAAACCCAAAATCCAATTCCATTGTTAATTGGGTTAAAGAACAAGTGTTATTTAAAACACCATTCACGATAAACCCAAAGATCAATTTCAATTCAATTCCAGTTAAATATTAATTAATTGGTATACTTCATTAAATCTAAATAAAAAGATATAATCTTTTCTCAACTGGGTTTAAGAATAGTGTTAATGAAGACACCATTCACGACAAACCCAAATCACATTTCACGGTAAATCGGGTTAAAGAACGAATGTCGTTAAAAACACAGTTCACAATAAACCCAATTCACATTCCATCAGTCTCTAACTATAAATTAGTAAGAGAACGATTCCCTAAGTATTAACCCCGAAGGCCAATACCAACATCAGATCAATACCCAGGAAACCATTCAACTTAACTAATCTCCAGTTAGTTTCTAATTTTCTTAACTCCATTGGGTTTAAGAACAGTATTATTAAAGATACCATTCACGAAAAACCCAAAATCCAATTAGATATTAAATACAAGGCTCTGAATAGAAAATATATCGGCTTATATTTAATATCAAATTCTGAAACTAAAAAATATCGTATTGGAATAACGATATATACATCTTCCAAATTCCTCCATAATATCCGCATAATCTAGAAATTCAATATCGAAATATTCCAAAGATAATTTCGATTCAAATCCATTCCAATTCATATATTGGAAATTCTGGTTATTTTTAAAACCATTTCAAACCCAATTTATTTATTTTAAAATATTGGATTTTTAATTCTAGTTCATAACTAGTTCATTTCGATAAAAATATATTTTTATCTTTTCAAATATGGAATTTTTCATCCCAATTCTTTCCAAATCATTTATTATGATTTAACACAAATTATTGATATTTTTAATAATTTTATCAAGGCCCATACAGTCGATTTCCATAAACGGCCATCGAACTGCACTTACAGCGACCTTTTCCAAATTTGATTTGGACATAATTCCAAATCCAACCGTTAGATTTCAAATCTCTCATATTCAATTAAAAGATCTTTTCGATACGAACCCAATAGTTCTAGTTTTAGGAGAATCCGATGGTCGGATCTCCCGTAATGTCCATTCGAAGTCAATAATCGAAATTCACGAACTGCCGCGGCGCGGCGTGTTCTATTCTGACCATTATATATATATATATATATATATATATATATAATATTATATATATTTCGTCGATTTCCTTTCAATACTTATTTTATAAATCGTTTTATATTCGTTTTCAAAACGATTTCAACTTCATATTCAATTTCAAATCAAAATTGAATATTCCATATCATCGATATATAAATGATAGTATTTTCAAAACATTAGATCTTGAAATAAATTCCTTTTTCGATATTCATTACAGAAATGAATAAAATCGATAAATATATCGTTTACATCAAAATGGCATTAATCTAATCAACACGGCTTTATATATTTAAATATTTTCGTGTCCATCCCAAATCGGACATCAAAATCAGATTTTGATCTTTTACTAAATATTATTTTAAAATATTCGTTATTTTAAAATAATTGTTATTTTAAAATATTCATTCTTTCTGAACTGGAATCTGACACAGTCAATTACCATATAATGTTATTTATATGGATTTCATACACACATGTATACAACAACAATCAAACACAGACAACCATCATCTAAAGTGCATTCTGCACTGCATAAGCATCAAATATAAATATTTAACGCTTATAAAAGTCTGTCAATCAATCGATCGACATACAACTAATTATTGGGACTAGTGTATGTCATATATCATCCCAATATCCGTGTGGGGTTTCAATCAACAAATAATGAATTTTATTTGTGCAATTGGGCGATGTGTAAAATTTATCGTCCCAATCAATATCAGTCAAATGTGTGTACATAAACAAATCGTCCGATTTGTTTGTGAATATTTATTTTATTTCATATACACGTTAAAAACTATATTTTTAACTATAAAATGTTTATTTCTACACATGAATCTTTTATTTATTCCATTCCACATCACATAATCAATTTTCACAACACAATCAATCAAACAAACAAGTCGTCCATGGTCTGTGGACAACGAGTGTCGGGTGCTGCTAAGCACCGTTTGCATCCTAGTATATATTTTTACTAGAAAATAAACAAAAGTGAGGAGTTCTCACCTTTGGTTTCCACACCGTCATTCTTTCTTTCTGATCTGTTTGGATTTGTTCGAAATTCCAATGCATTTTTTTCATGATGTTCATATATAAAAATCATATTTTTATCGCTTCATTCCGATAAATAAAAATCATATTTTTATTTCTACTTCATATATTTTCCCAACGCTTCTTTCTATATAAAAATTATATTTTTATATTTCTACCCCTTATATAAAGATCGAATTTTTATTTCGCTACAACATATATAAAAATCCCGCCTTTCTATATATAAAAATATCGAACTTTTCAATTATAAAAGTGTAATATTTACTATGATAAAAATATGATTTTTACAATGATAAAAATATAATCTTTACTATGATAAAAATATAACCTTCACTATGATAAAATATAATCTTTAATATAATAAAAATATAATATTTACTATGATAGAAATATAATCTTTACTATGATAAAAATATAATCTTTACTATGATAAAAATATAATCTTTACTATGCTACATATATAAAAATCAAATTTTTATTATCTATATAATATAAAAATCATATTTTTATTATTCCTATAATATAAAAATCATATTTTTATTATGCTAACATCATAATAAAAATTGTATTTTTACATTCTTCTCTTCAGGATAAAAATTATCTTTTTATGCACTTCTCTTCGTGATAAAAATTGTATTTTTATATATATAAAAATCATTTCTTTATCTAAATAAAAATCTAATTATCTTCATTAAAAGTCTAATTTTTTTTATCCTTTATAAAAATCATACCTTTCATGTATTAAAAATCAAAACTTTAATGTATTAAAAATCACTTCTTTGTATGATAAAATCACTACTTTTATATAATAAAAATCACTATTATTATGTGATAAAATCTAGTATTAAAATCAGAATTTTATCTATGTAAAATCAAAATCAAAATCAAAAGCTTACAGATGGATTCGGGGTTAGGGGTGGCGCGCCAGAGTTGCTGAGGTGACAGGGAGGCCCTTCAGGTCGGCGACGGAGGTGAACTAGGGCTTGGCAGCGGTTGTAAGGTCAGGGCGTGGGCAGTTTAGGGTTCTCACGCGGAGGAGGAGGGCCGGGAAGGTGGAGACGGTGGCGGCGCCGCCCGGGGGAGGGGGAGATCGGTGATCGCCAGCGGTGGTCTGGCAGTAGGAGCGACGGCGCGTGGTTCCTAGGACAAGGCGTCGGGTTTTAATGAATTAAGGGGGCTCGATTATTTCTGAGATAATTAAGGTCGGAAGGTTATAACGTTATATATATATTTAATATTATAATATTACTTTATTCCAAAAAGGTGAATTTTTACTCGAACTCCAGATCGAACCCAACAATTGTCACCTATAACTAAATACCCCCATTCCGGACACAATGGGATATGTCAGGTAAGCCAATTTGATCATTTTGATCAGTTTTCATTTAAATTAAAATTTAAATCTATATATTCAATTTTAAACGTACATTTCAATTTACTGGGGTCCCATATGGACCCCAAAAATTCCAGAAAAATTATTTCTAACTTCGTATTGACGATACGGTACTAAAAAAACTAATTTCGTCAAATTTGGAGACCGTTTGGAAAATGGCCGTTTCCTGGTCGATCCAAATTGACTGAAACTAACAAAACACGTTTTCCTTCGCCACACTCACATATTGATTTAGAAAATTATGAATTTTGGAATCTATAAATAACTTGACATCCCGGATCCAACAAAAGTGGTTACGTCGAAAATGGAGGTCGTTTGCAAAATTTCCATTTTTAAAGGCCAAAATTCCATAGCGACTATTCTGAATTTTCAACTGGGCATAACTTTTTATTCCCGCAATGAAATTTCAATTTTTCGGATTCATTGGAAAGATATTTTCATTTAGATTCTAATATTATTGGTTTCGCTAAATTCTGGTTTATTTTGAATCCTGCACATTCATTTGAAATTTAAAATCGAAATTTCAAACTACCGCGCCATTTTCAATTCCTTTTATAATTAAAATATTTATTTATATTCTAACGACGATTCAAAATAAATAATTCCGTACTAATTCTATTCAAATTAAATTTGTCGTCGTAATTATTTCAAATAATTCATTTTAAATATTCAAAATTCCTTAAAATTGCCAAAATAAATTTTTTAATTTGGTTCGGATTTTCTGGGATGTTACAAGGAATAACGATCAAAAATATTTTTCAAATTCCTCAAATAGAATATGTGTACACTATGGAATTTCATGTCAAATATCCAAAGATTTTTTCTATCCAGTTTATCTCAATCAAATTGGGAAATCTGTATCTTAACTAAAAGATTTATCCAACTCTTTGGCATTAGATATGGATAGAAATACCATAACTTATCCTCAATATTAATCTCCGTATCTGACTCACACTATAAGAGGAATAATGGTGAACTACCTTTTAAATTCCTTAAATAGTAAGAGTCATCATCTACCAGATTAATATCAATCATTCGAAGATTTATCTCCAACCATATCCAGTTATTTAAAATTGAAAAACCCATTTTAATATTAAATAAATCAATTTAAATTCCATAAAAAAATATTTCCAATACTTTTAAACCTCTGAGAACATTACAAAAATCATTAGAAAATGATTACTTATAGTTTGGAAAACAGTTTGCGAGTTAAAAACTTCGAAATAGATTGTTTACAAGAAAGCATTACAACAACGTTACAAAATAGTTAATTGGCTGACTTGATCAAAATAACCTTTATATTATCCAAACCTTAAAATTTCCATTTCAAAACACTTTTAAATAATTTATAATTATTCTACAAATTTTTAAAACATTTAAAATAGCTATTTTCAATTACAGTCGATGAAATGCACTTACAACGACTTTTCCAAAACGGTTTTAAACATAACTTGAAAATCATAATCGAAATTAAAATCTTCTTTCACTCTTTTGAAAGCTCTTGTCAATAGAAATCAAATATTTTTCATTTTGTGGAAATCCGATTCGGATTGCTAAAGTTATAAGCGTTTAAAGTTTGTAGCTAAAATACACGAATTGCTATTGTGTGACAAGCTCTATTTTGACCGCAATTAAAATTATTTTGCGATACTTCAAAATACCTTAGAAAACCATTATGTACTTGTATAAACCATTTAAAATCATTTAAAATAATTTAAATTCATTTTCCAAATTATTTCGGGTTTAAAATTCAACTTTTATTTTTCACTTAATATTTTATTAATAAAATATTAAATTAAAAATCCAATTTATTTCTAAATTCAAATAACTTCAAATTAACCATCACATCCGTCGAATCAGTTAGGGATAGCCAGGTAGAGCTTTACAAACCCAAGCCTAGACACTATCCTCTCTATCATCTTAGAACGTTCCGATATTTATTTATCCATTTAATGAAACTTTATCAATATATATGAATTCATACATATGTGTCTTTTCCAATTATTAACCTCCAATTTCAATAATAATATTGCTTCTAGTTACGAAGGAGATTTGCTGGTCACTAATGTGATATAATAATTGTTGTGTCATAGTGTGTGTGAAACAACATCAACAACCATTATAAACATCCGTAGCAACCATCATCAACATAATTAAATAGACAATAACTGTGCACAAATTTTATAACACTAACGCTTAATATTTTGTGTGTTCTAAACTACGCAACCATCATCCATCGCAATCAACATCAACCATCATTAACCACGAATGATTCGTCACTACTATAGTTAAATTAGTTTAACTACTAATTAAATATATAAATTGTGATTAAAGAGTTCTCACCAAACAGCTTTCCAATCCTCACGGTAGGCGAGCCTAACTGAGTGAACCGTCGAACAATATTTCGGCGCACCATCTTCTTCACCAAAATATCGATAATATAACATATAATAATCTCTCTCTTTCTATTATAAGAGGAGGAGGAGGATGACGAACTTTGGCAAGGCGGTGGTGAAGGAAAAATGGTGGAAAAGAGGAAGATTTATACCATGGAAACCATGGTTTTAAACTTTAAGAAAAAGAGAGAAAAGAGAGAAGTGAGAATGAATGAAAAAATGAAAGGTAAGGGCGGTATTTATAGGAAAAATGGAGTAAGGAGAGCTTGACACCTAAGGAGGCAAGTGGAAGGCAAGCATGAAAGGAGGCATGCAAAGATGACAATTGTCCTAACACTTATCTTGAGGAGATAAGTGAACTTTTGGTAGCATTATCCTTTAAATGCTATGAAAATTAAGGGCAACACTTAATTCTAATGCTATTATTTCATGTTACTGTTTGATAATCCGATTGAACGACAAATAGTATTAATAAATCCAAACTTGTTAATAATCATTCTCATCCATTAAATTTATAATTCAAATAAAATCTATCATATAACTTATCAAAATATAATATATTCTTAACCATATATATTTATGTCAAATTAAAATTCAAATTCAAATTAAGTAATTAAAATATCCAATTTTAAATTGGTTAAAAATTCGAGATCGTTACATTCACCCCCCTTAAAACTTTTCATCTTCGAAAAGGAAAGGGAATCGTAACTACCCATTCGACATCTTGTAGATTTTCGAACTCAAGATTAAAATTCTTTGTACCAAAGCTCCATGTTCTTATAATGAATATACCGGGTAAAATATTCTAACACACGTATTTACGGATAACCATATGTCCTCCAACGATAACTTCTAATTACACATTGTATTCGATTCATCGTTTACTGGGCCAATTACTTATGCTCAACAATTTACCTCCTTCAAGAAAATTCGGAGTTATAAATTATTCTCTTAAATCTTATCTTGCAAATTACTATTATTCTTTACACGAAAATCTCGATCATCTCAAAACATAACTTATCTAAACGCTTCAATTTAGGTAATTTCTTCTTTTAATCCTGCTTGTCAAATACCCTTCAATCAATTTGTGAAAATTAATTCACAAGGTATTCATGCTTACTTAAACAGTTCCTTTTGTTGCCATAATATACTTTAGAACTTATCGACTATTCAAAATCGTCAATAGTTCCATATTTTAATTCCTTATATTGTTTAGTTTTGGCTATCCTTAGAATTATTCTAAATTCAAGGCTACAAAACTTATTTCCTTAAAACTTTAGAGAAATCACTTAGATATATCTTTGTTAACATCTTTAACCAATCTAGTCCTTAACCAAAATATCTTCAATTATCTTGTAGTCATATTGTGAAACTGAATTCTCAAGATATTTGCATTTTAATTTTAATTAGTTGGGAAGGACTAATATTATAAAATATCTCGATTGATTAATTCTAACTTAGCTTTTAAACCGTTCCCCAAACTACCTTTTATACTTGGTTTGCCTATGTAAATTATAGCTTTACATAGACGTCATTTAATCAAGTGTGAAATTCTAATCATAAAATGTCGGTGCTCATTCCTAATGTTTTCAAATACTTTTTCCCTTTATATTAAAAATATATTCTTTCAAAATCAATTTCAAAAAGAATTATTTTCAAAGTAATCACCCAATCTTACTCAAAGTTTTGATTTAAGTTTCCAAATTATATATCCTTTCAAAACCTTTTTTTGTATAACATTAATACACTTTCTCTTATATTCTCTACTAGCTTATCTTTGTCACAAGTTTACCTGGTATAATTGTTACAACTCTATCATTATTTCGAGATATCGATTATTTATTCAAATTCACATTATTTAACCAAACATTATCAAACACTTATCTAAATGGGTTTAAGTATATCTTGATGTTTTAATCGGAATCATATAATCATCCTACTTTTGAAACTCGAAAATACATACTGATGATGTTGCAGTAATCAACAGATTCATCTTCAAGCGACTAGAGTGTGATTCTATATCTGTCTAGTGTACTTAAGACTTCATATATACGTTGATCAGGCGTATATGCAAAATCTTCTTATACTTGATAGTCCAACCTCAAAGTTGAATAAAATACTCAAACTCTTACTATATATTTTAATTTCTAACCATATTGAATAGTATCTTTAGAGGAAAATTACCATAACAATATTGACCTAAGTTTATCCTTTAACATGAATTCTAATATTTTATAATCCCAAACTAAATTAATTATACGTGAAAGGAACCCTCTCGAACGTAGTACTCTACAAACTCAATCTAAGGCATTAGTAACCCTATTTCTAATGAGTTCATTCTCATGGGATATTACTAATCCCAACTCTGATGAATCCATTCTCCTTTGTTCAAATGAATCGTACCCCATAGCTTTGTATAAACCAAAGCTCTGATACCACGTTGTAATGACCCGCCTTTTTGCCCGGTTTTCGACGGGAGTTAAACCAACTTAAACTGTTCATAAAGACGATTTTAGGGGTACTTACACATTTGCAAAAATGTGAAAGAATTTTTCCATTTTCATTATAATAATATTACATCAAAGTTACCAAAGATACATCTGAGTACACTGATTACACATCGGAAAAGATACTAACTCAGCAAAAGAATATGAATATTCCAAGATATAATAACTCCAGCTAAAACTAGAATTTTGCTCTAACCAGCTCCAAGGCTAAATCTGCAAACCAAACTACTAGGCTGCCTGTGTGTAAAATTATGGGCACCTAGAGTTTAGGTGTGGGAAAAATAAACTGCAGGTTAGTCATGGGACTAGTGTGAAAACTCAAAACAGTTGTTTTTAGGGTTTATTTTAAAGTTAGATAATTCACCGGACTACGCCGCTAACGCGGAATGGGTTTACTCCATGTGAAAACCAATGCATAAAAATTTGCAATGACTTTTTGAAAAATGTAATAAACATAAGGTCTCGCGGCACACACATAATGCAAACGCACATATGGGCGAGGTTTCTCCTTATAATAGTCATAAATGGCTTTTTACGCGAAAATCCTCTTTGATATTATTATTATTATTAGTGCGTAGTGTGAAAAATCTTTCAAAAGTAAATATATTAAACAAGCCAGCATAATGCCCCATCCCATTATACTGACATAATCCTGCCAGTAACCAACAGGCAATACAAACAAAACCGTACAGGCTCGAAGTCGAGATTGGGTTTCCAATAATGATTAGGCAAATGAACTTCTTACCGAACCAAATTTTGAACACCTCTAGAGGGATGTCCAAGGATCAACTGATGTTCCTAACGCCAACACAAGGTCGGGTTACCTCTATGACTAAGTAACTTAGAGTATGCCTGAGTATGTCATCTCCCAGTCGTTATCGACCTTTCCGAGCGTGCGCCAACAACAACCACAAAAGCAGATGTTTTTCCACATAGGTTAATACCTGGGCTCCATAACATAGTACACCTTTTATCTAGAAAGTGACAACATCCCATAACCCTGCTGCATTTTAATATAAGATTAAATTTTAAATTAACCATACCGTTCGCCGGATCAGTTAAGGATAGCCAGGGAGAGCAGGAAACTATATTTCCCAAACTCAAGCCTAGACACTATCCTCTCTGTCATCCTAGAACGTTCTGGTATTTATTTATTTTTATTTTATTTTTCTTAAAAGAGACTTCATCAATATATGTATTCATACATATGTTTACTTTGTAAGGACCTGCCTTTTTGCCTGGTTTTCGCCGGTTATTAAACCAACTTAAACCGTTCGTAAAGACGTATTTTTAGGGGTACTTACACATTTGCACAGAATTGATAGAACATTTCCATTATCATTACAATAATATTACATCAAAGTTACAAGAGATACATTAGAGTACATTGATTACACAGTGGAAAAGATACTAATACTATTATATAGTGTGAAAACCCATTTCGCAAAAAATGTATTAATCCCAGCCAGCATAATGCCCCATCCCATTATACTGACATAATCCTGCCAGTAACCAGCAGGTTATACAATAAAAACCATACGGGCTCGTAGTGGAGATTGGGTTTCCAAACTTGATGGCTCCTGGTACTAGAGATCATTCGTGGCCTCACAAAATTTCTTGCGTGCATCATCCCACTACTTGCGGATAACGTCCAGACTCAGACTCTGTTATACTAACCTACCATACATGAATCAGAGTACCTAATAAATAACATCCCAGACTGGGGACATTATAGTACCCTTTCATAATCACATCCCGGTGCACCGAAAAAACGAAACGAACACCAGTTTACCATCAATCCGGGGTGTGAGGTTCGTCGAGGTCACGATATACACAAAGCTATGCTTCAATAATCCATGCTTTTACCATCCATAGCTCATCACATAGCTTAAGTATGACACATTGTCCATTCATTACGCATCACTGATTTCCATCAGTATATAACCTCTAAGATCATACGTCTTAGAGAAGGGTGTTAAGCTGAGTGAATAAATTTTCCACCACCAAGCAGATATATATTAAACAGGAATTAGTGCTACACAGTCAATCACAATGTCAGACACACAATCTATACATGTTCGTTCTGGGTCTGAACGAAACAACAATCCGGAATTCCTTCACATATGTTCGGGCTTCTTGCCACTTAACTGATATAAAATCCATATGCAAATGGGAGCGACCCATTCGAGACATTCAGCAAGTCATCCTCATGATATGAAGGGTCCTTTGATAACTCGTTATCGAAATCCAGTTTCCTTTGAAAATCCTTAATCCATGCTTCAACCATAGTTTCCTATTAAAATGACTTCCAACATTCAAATCTTTAATCTTAACTAAAAGATTATACTTCCTTCCCAATTCATTACTTTTAATTTCCTCAAACCAAAGATCTGATTAAATCCCCAAATTATGATATGAATTTCCACAACTTAATTTCGTCAAGTTTCAAGAATAATATTATTGAAGACACCATTCACAACAAAATCCCGATCAATTGATATTGAACATAAATTACACAGAAATTGTATCTACTTAACAATTCTTATAATCAATGAATACTATCTATGGAATAACGATATAATGATAATATCTTCCAAATTCCTCAAATAAAATACTGTTAGACCAAATCTTGGTACTAACACCCAAACGTAGCATGATGTCCTCACAATTACAGAATGTAGAAAATGGTAAATAACAGGAGATACACGAGGTTCATATAGTGGTTCGGCTGTAGATATAGCCTACGTCCACTTTAAAATCTTATTGTCGTACTGACAGATTACAAGAATCAGTTATATGAAGACACACAATCCATGTGTTGAATGAGATTACAAGAGTTTATACATGTAATCGACATGTTAATTTAGTTTTTGAATGAAGTGCAATGCTCATGTGTCGTAGTAATGGAGGCCGAGAGTGAGAGTGGACAAAAGATCCCTTCAAAATGCCATGTAGTGGTATATTTATAGTCGTAGAGAGGCTCCGGGTCGGAAGCCACGTGGCACGCATCCGGAGAATCTCGAAATGAGGTGGAGAACATGGAGAAAGCCTTTCCAGATCGTGCTATGCCATGTGGAAGTCGATCCTTGCAGGTAGGAGGCTGTTACTCCTTGAGAATAAGTCAACTTTGAGCCATGTAGAGCTCTGTCCAGGCGGGTCGGATTGGTTCTGAACCGAACCAGTGTTTTCGAATCGGTGTTGTGCACTTCTGAGTAACCAAAGTCAAGGCGGGTTTGGTCCGGATGGTTCGATCCGAACCGTTGCTAGCCAGAGTCCAATTCCGAGCCTCTTCAAACTGTGGGGTTAGAGCGGGTCCTATTCGAGGCTTCCGATCCGAACCGAGGATCCATCCATGCAAAAGTCCAAGTTCCAAGTCTGTGCGCGTTCACGAAAACGGGGGTAACTTCCAAACCGTAAGTCTATTTTGGTAAAACGAAAGCTCTACCTAGAGCTAATTCATAGGGCTTCAAAAGTTATGGTACAAAGCACCGTAATTGATGATTTTAGGCCCAAAAGAGGTCATCTATTAGGAGTTCTGAACCACTTTGTGTTTGTGATGCGACTTCAGCCAAATCGCTTTGTGATTGCTGACGATGTTCTTAATGCTTGAACAAGTTGTTAACCAAATAATTCTCGTGTGATGGATTTTACCAAAAAGTGTGTCAAAATGTTTGCCCCTCAGAACATATCTTACTGGTTGAAGGAAGATGTGTTCTGGATAGTCCAACGAATCCAAAAGTCTGTACCTACAAGGAGATAAGACAAACAAAGCCAGGATAGTTCTTAAGAGGCCTTACCGGAGTAAGACGACCAAGGAAATGCTAACGAGGTTCCAAGGCGGCCTTTCCGTGATAAGACAACCAAGGAAATGCTAACGAGGTTCCAAGATGGCTTTATTGGGGTAAGACGACCAATGAAATGCTAAGAAGGCTCCACGACGACCTTATCTGAGTAAGACGACCGAGGATATGCTGTGAAAATTTGTTTACACTGGACGGGTCTTGTTTGAAGCCGGAGCTCAAGGCTTATTACTGATTTATGAAAGTACAACGATCGTTAGTCGGACACGACTGGAGACCACAAGATAGTTCTGTGCATGAGGGCTGATGTGGCATTTTTATTACATGCAGAGAAAGAAAAGAAGGGCAAGAAGTCGCCTAAAGGCCTAAAAAGAAACATAAACAGTGTATCAGAGTCTGACAAACTGAGGAGATCCGCTGAGTGGGATTAGTTAATGATAATCCCATGATTTCTCGATCCAGGATCATTCCCTCTACGGGAAATATGTGGTGGCAACGCAGAGGCCGATGCAAGCATTGTTGGCGTGTGACGTACTCGGGCAACTCTCCTCGTCTGACCCAATCCTCAATCAAATCTTGCAAATGCCTACAGTCATTAGTGTTATGACCATCTTTTTCATGAAATATGCAATGTCTTTCGGAGTTGCGTTGTGCTAGCATTGACTCCCTCTTGGGAGGCCTTGGATAGGAGGTCTCATCCCCTGTATCCATGTAGATGTTAGTTAGGGTTGAATTGGGTTCAGTCCACTTTTCATATCTTGGCCCTCTCCGGGGCTGAGCATTGCGATCAGTCTTCGCCGAGGCTGTTCCTTTGACTTTGTCATTGCCTTTTCTAGAATTAGACGGTGCTCTGCCTTTAAGCATGTTGACATCAAGAATAGCCTTCTCGAATTTTGTGTCTTCCTCACGCAGAAATCTATCTGCTTCAAAGTAGAATTCACCGAGATCTCACGGTGGATCCTGGTACAAAGAGGTTTTGAACTCCGATGTATCCAAAACACCAAATGCTACTGCAATCAATACCATAGATTATTCAAGTCTATCGACAGATGCTACTGTAGCATTGAATCTCTCAAGGAAGGAATGTAGAGTTTTTCCAAACCTCTGCTTGATTGTAGTGAGCGACATGACTTTCTTGGGTCAAGCAATGTGGACTCGAAACTGTTCAATAAAGCGAGTAACCAGAATGTTTCAGCTGTTGATTGATTCAGGAGCTAGCTGCTGAATCCACGTGGCAACTAAATCAGTTAGAAAGAGAGGAAAATATTTTGCCACAACGTTTTCTGATGCCGATTGAACTTCCATATGCCGTTTGTATCACATCAAGTGCACGGTAGGATCTGCCCTACCATTGTAAGGCTCTAGAACTGGAAATTTGAAATTTACGGGATTGCGAGAATTCCTAATTTCATGTGTGAACGGAGTGTGATTAATGTTATCTATGTCACTTTTATAAGTGCGGCCTCTCGAGAGGCGTTCAATCAAATTAGTGAGTCGATCGCCTTCAAAGAGCTGTTACAAGTTGCCAAGGTCAAAGCTGGTGCCCCCAACATTGAACCCAGAAGGGTTTGGAAATGTACGAGGTGCCTGGAAAGCTATTCGGCTCAGATTGGATGTCTACGGCTCAAAGGGACCAAACCAATCCGGTTTGTGTTGCCCCATCCGAACGGGTCCTGGCTCACTATCTCGAGCCATTTCATGATGCGATTGCATGGGAGTATACACTATGGTATTTATCTGAACCAAAGCTGAAGAGGGTCGAGCCTGGCCATTTCCAAGAGAAGGGGGATTGCCCCTGAGCTCAAGTGGTGCCGCAGTTCGGGTGGAGGCCAATCCGACCCGGTTGGGGCGAGCTGATGCATCTTGGGTTGCTGCTTGAGCTGTGCCAGTTCGAGCGAGTTGTATGTTGTTGCTCGGGTTTCCATTCATCCGAGCGAAGAATTCGTCCATCATCTCCTGTTGCTTTCGGAGGAGATCATCTTGCCTTGCCATCTGATCTCTCAGTTCAGTGAGAACGCTATCCATCTCTTCTCTTGTTAAGTACTCCATGAGAGGAAACCTCCTGGCTTGCCTCGTTCCTTATGCCTTCATTCTCAACACGGGAAATCTTTCGTTTGGTTATTGATTTAATTTCCAGATAAGCCGCTTCCTTTCATGCTAGAAGAAGAAGTTGTCGTGTGCCCCCTTCTTGGTGCGCCAAAATGTTAGATCAAATCTTGGTACTGAAACCCAAATGTAGCTTGAAGTCCTCACAATCACATATCACAGAATGCAAAAAAAAGTAAATAACAGGAGACATATAAGGTTTTTATAATGGTTCGGCAGTACATGTAACCTAAGTCTACTTTATAATCTTATTGTTGTGATCGATGTGTTAATTTAGTTTTTGAATGAAGTGCAATGCTCTTATGTTATAGCAATGGAGGCTAAGAGTGAGAGTGGCCAAAAGATCCCTTCAAAATGCCATGTAATGGTGTATTTATAGCCGTAGAGAGGCTCCGGGTCGGATGCCACATGACACGCATTCGAAGAATCTCGAAATGAGGTGGTCGACATGGAGAAAGACTCTCCAGATCGTGCTATGCCATTTGGAAGTCGATCAATGCTGGTAGGAGGCGGTTACTTTGTGAGAATAGTTCAACATTGAGCTGTGCAGAGCTCTGTCCAGGCGGGTCGGATTGGTTCCGAATCGAATCGATGTCTCTGAACCGGTGTTGTGCACTTCTGTGTAACTGGAGTCAAGGCGAGTTGGATCTGGATGGTTCAATCTGAACCGATGCGAGCAAGAGTCCAATCCTGAGCCTTTTCAAATTGTGGGGTCGGAGCGAGTCTTATCCGAGGCTTCCGATCCGAATCGAGGATCCATCCATGCAAAAGTCCAAGTTCCAAGTCTATGCGCGTTCACGGAAACGGGCGTAACTTCCAAACCGTAAGTCCATTTTGGTTAAATGAAAGCTCTACTTGGAGCTAATTCATAGGGCTACAAAAGTTATGGTGAAAAGCACCGTAATTGATGTTTTTGGGCCCAAAAACGGTCATCTATTAGGAGTTTCGAACTACTTAGTGTTTGTGATGCGACTTCAACCAAATCGCTTTGTGATTGCTGAGGATGTTCTTAATGCTTGAGCGTGTTGTTAACCAAAGAATTCTTGTGTGATGTCTTTTACTAAAAAGTGTGTCAACATCTATGTTTACCAACATAATTTCATATCAAATATCCAAAGATTATTTCTATCCAACTTATCTCAATCGAATTAGGAAATCCGTATATTAATTAAAAGATTTATTCAACTCTTTGGCATTAGATCTAGATAGAACTACCATCAACTTATCCTTAATATTAATCTTCTTATCCAACTCACATAATAAGCGGAATAATGGCTAACTACCTTTTAAATTCCTCAAATAATAAGAGTCATCATCTACTGAATTTATCAAACGTCCGAAGATTTATCTCTAACCATATCCAATTATTTAAAATTGAAAACAACATTTTAAATATTAAATAAATCAATTTAAATTCCATATAAAATATTTCCAATACTTTTAAACCTTTAAAAACATTCCACAAATCATTTAAAAATGGTTACTTATAGCTCAGAGAATAATTTACAAGTTAAAACATTCAAAACAGAATGTTTCCAAAAGAAATGTTACAATAGCATTTCAAAAGCGCTGCAAAGTTGTACAAAACAGTTACCTTAGCTACTTTGATCAAAATATCATTCATCTTAGCCAAAACTTAAAATTTCCAATTCAAAACACTTATACATAATTGAATAAAATTAAAATAGCGACAACTCAAGATAAAAGCTTTGTTACAAAAAGTCTGTAATGGCAAAATAAAGTATTCTTCATGCTTCCTATCTCCACCACAATTCATTTCTTCCCTCTCATCCACCTCCTCTCCTCCTTATGCTCTCACTATACGTAGACTTTTCGTTAACCTCTTCTCACTTCCAACTCTAAGCTTCCCCATGAAATGAAACTGAGCTACAATCCCCTGATTTCCTCGATCTCATCACAATTCCTCAGATCTCTCTAGATCCGGTGCAGTCGTAAGCCCTTACCATGATTTCTGACGATTTCAGGCAACTTCGTGTTTCTTCCCGAACATGATATTCAAATGATTGTTGCGATCTTGGGCGGTGTTCGGATCTCTAACATGGAACGTTCTAGTGAGCAGCAGCGCCTTTTATTTTTATTTTTTTGCGTTTCGGCTTCTTGGCTGTGATGGTACAAATTACGAATGGGTATTCAATGTTTGTCGAGACCGTGCCTTGTTGGTAATTACTCCATGACCATTCTTGATTTTTCGGAGTTCTGTGTGTTTTGTGGTGCTTGGTTGCCAACCCTAGTTTGTTGTTCAGTTTCTCGATATGTTTGTGAACTGTTTTCTATTATCTTTATGTTGTTTGTAAGTCACAAGCCTGGGTTTGTATTGTTGGAACATCACCGGTGTATGACGACATAATATGTGATGCTTAGGCTTAAACCTTTGTCGTTGTTCACTTGGAGGTGGCTCTGTAGCTGTACAAATCTGTCTTTTGTTGCTTATAGTTTAGTATATTTGTTGAGACAATTCACTTCTGTGGTTATTTTGGTTAGACTTGTGTTGTGGTGTTCTGGCTAATTTCTGGTCATCGAAGTTCAGTGATAATGGTGAAGCCTTGGCTCTCGACATCGCTGCATCTTTTGGTGTACTACAATTGTTTCCTTCCACTACCTTGGTCTAATCAATTTGGCCTCTATGTCAGTTCTTATCATGTTATATGTGCGTGCATCTGCAACATTTCAGTTCGTGTGGAGCTCAAGTAATTCGGCGGGCACAATATGGTGCTTTCTGAAGTATCTGCACTATTTATGTAACACCCCGTAATTCTGTAACACTAAGATTCACAAATCAAGGCAGAATTAAATTTTAAAATCAAAATAAAGGGAAACGGGTTGCGCCATTGCGTTCGACTCGAAATTCTACTTGGAAATGAGTCCGAGTTTGCGAGAATCGGAGTCCGTATGAAGGAGATATGACCCTCCGAAGTTTCAGGAAATTTTAGAATTGAAAACAGCTCGAAATTCGAATTCAAAATTCGAATTCAAACCCAGAAGTGGGCTGGGCGGGAAAACTCCCGCCCAGGACCCAGGTCAACTGGGAGTCGACTGGGTAGTCGACCCCCCCTAACCAGGTCGACTGCCCAGTCGACATGGGTGTCGACCTGGGTGCAAAACCCACTTTTGGGCCTGGGTGCATTCTGATGTACCTAGTCTCGTTTTCTGCCTAGATTCGTCCGCCTAATCCTATATAAATAGCCCTAGTCTCCTTCTTTATTCACAATTCTTCTCTAACCTTATGCTGTAAAGATTCTTGGTGGACATGGCTTCTTCTCCTCCTCTAAATTAAATAATAAATTAAATAATATATAAAATAAATCAAGACGAGGAAATGCTACTCAAGACTTTCAAGAGGAGATTCAAAACAAGCTAGGGTTCAAGTGAAGATTCAAACGACTTCAACGACTATTTTTCTACGAATCTAATATAATCTCTGTAAGTTGGTTACTTTTTAGATTTGAACGTTTTCTCTATTCGTGACATGAAATTAAAGGAATAAAAGAATATGCCAAATCTTTCTGTTTGAATCAGTACTTATATCTTTGGACCTAATTAAGAACTGTTATGATTCGATGACCAATAAGACTGTGACTATGAAACTATGGACCTTAAAACCATATGCCTCTTTGACTATGAACATTGCCTATGAACATTGCCTATGACTGTGACTCATGACTGTGAGAATTATTTTCCTTTGACTTTGAACATCGCCTATGACTGTGATTCATTAACTGTGAGGATTTATTGCCTATGACTATGGATATAAGGGTATTATTTATGCCCATGACACTGTAGTTACAAAACCATGTTGTACCCCAAACTGGCATTATATTGGATCTAGGCTTGACTTTCTATTTCTAGTTATCCTTGGATCTTGATCTTGGGAATTTACCTATTAAGTTAGGTCTACCCATGTTCTTGAACCTATACTATTCAACCCTTTTCATGTCGTAATATTACCAGATCTATATGCCTATGAATTATTATCTTATGCCAGTTATTATGTCTATTCTTTCATGGCATTTTGGTTCATTCCCTTTTATCCACGAATCTAGATTTATTTATAATCTAGATTGAATCATGATTATACGAACGGTGGGAGTACGATTTGGGCAAAATATGAAATTTGCTAAAACGTAGTTATAAACTTGGAAATTGGCATAAATTGGGAACATGTACTATGGCATGTTTATAAAAATGCAAATTGGATAAATTTGACATGAATTATAGGATGTGTAATTTGAATCTAGTATTGACTTGTAAATCTAGCATTTACATGAACTGTGAACTAGAATGATAAGTCTAGTTTGACATGAACTGAAATTAGAATGTTAAATCAGAATTGGATTAGTTAATTTGGCATAATAAGTATATTGGCATAAATTTGAAATTTGCCATAATTGTGAGTAATTGTCATGTTTAGCAAAATCATGGTTAGTGACACTTAATTTGGTATAGTTTACATACCAAAAAGCATAAATATGATATAAAGGGGAAAATGGGCCATAATAATAAATATATTAAAAGAGTAATTATGAAATAAGTAAATTAGGAATAATTTACTTATAGAATTTGTCCTAAATGAGAAAATGTAAATTTAGAAAAATTAAAGGTTTATTAACGACATCTCTTTTAATAACACACCAGAAAGTTCTAGGGTGACAGAGAGGATAGTGTCTAGGCTTGGGTTTGGAAAATACAAGTTTCCTGCTCTTCCTGGCTATCCCTAACTGATCCGACGGACGGGATGGTTACTTTCAAAACCTGATTTGAAAATTAATCAAAACCCTTTGAACTTAGAAAACACGAATATGCCTAACCCGAGGTTAGACTGAGTTGCACGTAAACGTGCCCGGAACCAACCGGCATATCCAGTATTCG
The DNA here is from genome assembly GCA_030737875.1 of Allium sativum. Classification (NCBI taxonomy): domain Eukaryota; kingdom Viridiplantae; phylum Streptophyta; class Magnoliopsida; order Asparagales; family Amaryllidaceae; genus Allium; species Allium sativum. The sequence continues at coordinate 797,125,292 of CM060919.1, forward strand.
CAACAATATCTGTCTAATGTGAGAGGTCGCGGCTTTAATTTATTTAGTTAAAGCTAGAACAGGAATGATAGGGTTAAGTTAACTAAGACACTTAACCAATTCAACATGATAACCAAACCGATGGGTGGGGTTAGGTTCATACAGACACTTAACACAGTTAAGCTAGAATGGGAGGGTTAAGTCCATAGGACCACTTAACCAACTAAACACAGTTAAGCTAGAATGGGAGGGTTAAGTCCATAGGGACACTTAACCAAACTTATCATCGTAACAAGACAAGATTTGTAGGGGTTAAGTAACTAAGAAAACACTTATCCAAATTAACATGTTAACTAGACTAGAAGGTGGGGTTAAGTAAAGTTAATACACTTAGCCAAATTAACATGTTAACTAGACTAGAGGTTGGGGTTAAGTAAAATTTAATACACTTAGCCAATTTGATATGTTAGCTGGACTAGACCGTAGGGTTAAGTAAACTTGAACACTTAACCATCAGATTGTGATAAATGAATAGGGTTAAGTCTAAAACATGAAGGGATAATACTTAACCATTAATAAAATGTTAGTTAAAACAGATGGGCAAGGTTAAGTTAAAAAGGAACACTTAACCAATACAGGATGAATGAATAGGGTTAAGTAATAAGAAATACTTAACCAATATAACTTGGTTTGTGGAAGGGTTAAGTCAACATGAATTACTGATAACACTTAACCAGCTTAACAGGATAAATGAAGAGGGTTAAGTTAGCTTGAACTGACTAATGACACTTAACCAATCCAATTTGACGAGAAAGAGAACTAAGTAGTAAACCTTAGTAAAAGGATCTAAGTAGTAAACCTTAGTTAAGAAAATAACGATTCTGGAAACTAAGTGGTAAACCTTAGTTAGCAAAACTAAGTAGTAATTCTTAGTATAACACGGGAAGGAGCAAACGTCCGTCTGATTGAAACGAAGGCTCCAACGAGTTGGGTTACGAAGCCCGAGGCTTCGAGGGGACGTGAGGGTACTCTTGGTATCCCTCTGTGAGGTGGCAGATGATCCTCCTGGGCTCACAGAGGTTAAGGACTGCGGTAGATGAACCAAGGGTATGCCTTGGTTGCAATACAAGGCAACCTAAAGACTAGGATGGACCAGCGTGATTCGGCGAGACCAGTAGCCCTGTGATAGCAACTCGTCGTCTACCTACCATCTTTAGTCAATCGTTGTACGTATGCGGAAAGGCAGAGAACTCCCAACAGACCATATACTTGCTATCTAGTTATGGGTGAGGCTGGCCAATAGGAAAGTAGGGCATAGGGTGGCAAAAGTACAGTTCTCGCGCTTGATTTGCTTGGATTGCCTTTCATTAGTTGAGGGAGGGGTCACGTGGGACCATAACCACTGGTATAAAAACAGACCTTAGCATCTGCATCGGCAGATATCTGAAAGCTCCCGACCGAGTTCTGTGTTTCTTGATTTGCCCTGCCACAGGACTCGGGCCGCACATTACAGGACATGTGCATCTAGACAAGCGATAACGATTCGCGATACATGCGTGGGGAAGTCTAGGAACATATTCCACTCTAGGTAGTGTGTCCTAGACTAGGGGCATCGTTCGACAGGTAGCATAATCCCTAGTTGGACTAGGTGGCATAAACCCTGAATCCAAGAAGCGTTCAGCAGATAGCATAAACTCTAGTTGAATCTAGAAAGCACTTGATAGAAAACCCTAGATTAGATCTAGGTAATAAATAATAAATGTATGCCTGAAGGCAACGAAAACTACAGGGATTGGGATCACGTTATTGTTACTAGTTGGGACACTAGTTAGGTGGTGCAGAGATATAGAAACCAGTATAACAAGGAAATAGCGAAGCGGCGGAAGTATTAGAGCATATCCAGTTTATCTTATCATAGCATATCTTGTGTTAATCTTGTCTAATCTTGCTGACCCTATCATCATGGTGTTATCTTGTATTCAGTTAATTCATGTCGTTTGTTTTTCCATGTTCACATGCTAGAAGTAACTGAACTTACTCAGGCTTTATGTCTGACTCTGTTTTTCTTTCGTCTTCTTTTCTTCCGTTCCCCCCCAGGTAGTAAAGGAGGGAATAGTATAGCTCAGGTTAAGTTGGACTATCACTCTTTTCCCAGCTTGAAGATTTGTCGAAGTTTTGCTTGGATTCTCTTTTCAGATGCTATGGCTGGCTCTTGCTACATTGGGGAATATAAATGTTGTTTTATGCTTCTTTATTTTGTAGGACAGATGATACTCTGATATTGTAAAGAAATCATTGTACAAACTATTTTATCAATAAAGCAAAGTTTTATTCTCCGCTGTTTTAATTTTTGTCTGTCTCGTAATTCATCTGCATCTTTTACCTTAAAATGCTCCACAGAACTTAGTGCATTCCCTTTGTGAGTGACACTAACGGATGTGGGGTGTTACACGTGGTATCAGAGTTGAAGGTTACCAGATCAGATAAAGGATTTGAAAAATTATTTTCAAAACGGTTTTAAAAGAAGCATTTTCAAGAGAAAAGATTTGTTTAAAAGGCATATTCCCCAAAGCCATACGCACTATCTTCTCTTCCTCTGTTTGAATTCTTGTCTCCTTCTTTCTTGAGTCTCTAGGGCTGCTGGCTTTCTGGGAGGTAACCTCATCGATGGGCGAAGTCGTGCCTGGCTTCCATCCACAGCCGTAGTTGTTTCACCTACGGCCGGTTTTCTTTCAAGCTTATAGGATTTTCTGTACGATGGAAGCAGCTTTCGAGAGATTTGTCAACATGACTACACACGGAAAAGGATGAGGAATTCATGGATGTAGATTTAGCTCACAAAGGAGGAAGGAATTATAAAACCTAAGACAAGAGGAAGTATCTTTACTATGGTGTAATAGGGCATGTAATTAAGGGCAAAGGACAAGATTTTCAGAAGGGAAAGTACCTACTTTCTCCACCAAGCGTACCTAGGAGAAAGGTAGTAAAGTTCTGCTGGAAGAGTCTTGTTTTGTTGTTCGTACTCTTTCCTTTGGTTTTAGCGCTTCGCATTTGTTCATATCCACTTCCATAGTTGAGTCTCTGCACCATAGTACTTGTATAGTAGAAAGATCCCACTAGAGTCTCAAATCCAATTGGTGGTCAAACCAGTTTATTTTTGGTTAGTATGGATTTGAGAATAGCTATCGAGTTTGCTTATATCATCTCACGTAGATTGTCTAAATTCGGAGGAGATATTCCTTGGGTGCTTGTCTGATATTGGTTTAGGCCTTTGGGGCTTGTACTTGAGGAATGTCGAGTTCGACTAGGATGGTTTGCGTGAGAGATGAATAGTTGTGGCAGGCACTCTAAAAAGCACGTAGTGACCTTTTGACCCTTATAGTTATGGCATGGTGGATAAGAGGGAGACCTCTAATCATCTTAGTACATACACTTGGTACCGTGATTGACATCTGTTTATTTTGGAAATGGAGGTCCGAAACTTCACAATCGTGAAGTTAAATTAGTTAAGATACAGTTGAGTAAAGCTCAAGAAGGCTAGATACTAGCATCATACACTTTTCCTTAAGGGTGCATCCTTGATTTCTTTTTTTGTAGGATCTTTATGCATAATTGTTTCTCTCTTTCCGAAGTATATCCTCTAGGTCGTATCTTCGATCCTTAGGTAGAAACTCTTTTGGATGTAAACATGTATTTGAAACATGTTATGGTTGATGGTTGCGAGTGGTTGTTAATGTTGCTCGTGAATGCATATACATACGTATTAGGCACTATATCAGTTCGGACGCTTTCATATTGCATTTAGAGATATGTATTTGTTTGTAAGTTGAACTTGATATGTTATCATATGGATGTTGCATATGGATGAATGGCTATGCACATATGTAGTATTTACATAACTAGGGGTGCTTGCATACATGATTGGACGCATGGCACTGACATGATTTGCATTAAGGAGGTCAGCTGAATCAGTAGACCGCCTGATTTTGCATTAGATAAAGACATATACACACACTATGCATATGAACATGAAAGCATTATAAATCTTTTAAGGAAAATGAATGCCTGTGATTGAATGGTTGATTAGATGGATGACGGAATGGTAGGACACATTCTTCCTAACTTGAAGATTTCGGGGACGAAATCCTTTTAAGTGGGGGAGAATGTAACACCCCGTAATTCTGTAATACTAAGATTCACAAATCAAGGAAGAATTAAATTTTAAAATCAAAATCAAGAGAAATGGGTTGCGCCATTGCGTTCGTCTCAAAATTCTTCTTGGAAACGAGTCCGAAGTTTGCGAGAATCAATAAAGGAAAGTTTTGTTCTCCGCTGTTTTAATTTTTGTCTGTCTTGTAATTCATCTGCATCTTTTACCTTAAAATGCTCCACAGAACTTAGTGCATTCCCTTTGTGAGTGACACTAACGGATGTGGGGTGTTACAATTCAGTCCTTGCACATGCTATTGTCCAATCATGTTATTCTATGAACACACGAGCCATATTTCAAACAGCGTTGTACTGTGTTCCTTTGTATTCATTATGTAATTCACTACTTTGTAGTATGAAATGCTTTCTAACCTCCCTGCGTGGAGTGTATGTCATATTTATTGTAGTCTTATTAACTTAGACTAGCTCCAGTATTATAAGCCTGTTAGATAGAGTGGATGGAACACTAAAAAGTCTGTAGACGATGGAGGGTCCACCTTAAAAATCGATGTAGCTAATTGTTAACTACAATCACCTGTACCATATTGTATTTTTTGTTATTAGTTATAATAAAAAGGTGTTTGCGGTCACCTTAAAAATCAGTCTGCTATGCCAAAATGAAAACACTTACACATAGTTTATAATGATTTTACAATTTTTTCCATATTTTTAAAAAATTAAAAAACAGCTGTTTATAGTAATGGCTGACAACTGCACTTACAACGGCTTTTCCCAAACGGTTTCAAACATAACTTGAAAATTATATAATTAAAATCTGCTTTCACTCATTTGAAAGCTCTTATTAAAAAAATCAAAGGTTTTTCGTTACATGGAAATCCGATTTAAATTGCAAAAATCATAAGCGTTTAAAGTTTGTAATTAAAATGCGTGAACTGCAGTTGTGCGACAAGCTCTATTTTAACCGTAATATAAATTATTCAGCGATACTTCAAAATACCTTAGAAAACCATTATATACTTATGTAAACCATTTAAAATCATTTAAATTTATTTAAATTGACTTTCCAAATTATTTCGAGTTTAAAATTCAACTTTTATTTTTCACTTAATAAATTAAATTCCAATTTATTTCTAAATTCAAATTAAATTTTAATTAACCATCCCGTCTGCCGGATTAGGTAGGGATAGCCAGGGAGAGCAGGATACTATATTTTCCAAACTCAGGCCTAGAAACTATCCTCTTTGTCATCCTAGAACATTCTGGTATTTTATTTTATTTTATTTGAAAGAGACTTCATCAATATATATATATATATATATAATAAGTATGTATGTATTCATACATATGTGTCTTTTCCAATTATTAACCCCCAATTTCAATAATAATATTGCTTCTAATTACGAAGCAGATTTGCCTATCACCAATGTAATACCATAACTGCCGTGTCATAGTGTGTGCGAAACAACATTAACAACCATTATAAACATCCAAAGCAACCATCTTCAACATAATTAAATAAATAATAACTGTGCACAAGCGTTATAACACTAACGCTTAATAGTGTGTGTGTGTGTGTGTGTTCTAAACTACGCAACCATCATCCATCGCAACAAACATTAACATCCATAGCCAGTTCAAACTATCCAAATTATAACTAATTCTTCACTAATTATTTACAATAAACTACTGCTAGCTTTCTCATTCTTTACGGTAAGCGAGCCTAGCTAACTGCGAATGAACCATCAGACATTATTTCAGCGCATCGTCTTCTTTTCCAAAATATATGTATAATATAATATATAAATCTTCTTTATAAAAGGAGGAGGATGATGATGAACTTTGGCAAGGTGGTGTGATGGAGGTTGAGTTCTAAAGGAGGAAGGAGGAGAAAAATAAGAGAGTACACCATGGCAACCATGGCCATAAACTTTAAGTAGAAGGTGAAAAGGAGGAAATGGAATGGAATGATGAAAAAGTGAACAAATGACCTCCTTTTATAAGAATTGAGGGATAAGGAGGTAATGACACCTAAGGGGGCAAGTGGTAGGCATGCATGAATGTTCTCATGAAAACCTACCAGTGTCCTTACACTTGTCAACTTAAGAAGGAGGGTGGCATGCATTAGGACAAGTGTCCGTACACTTGTCTTGAGGAGGAAAGTAAACTTTTGAGATCATTTTCCCTTAAATGCTGTAAAAACTAAGGGCAACATTTAATTCTAATGTTATTAATTCATGTTAAGGTTTGACAAATCCGATCGAACGACAAATAGTAGTAATAAATCCAAACTTATTAATAATCATTCCCATCCATTAAATTCAAAAAAGATCTATCATTTAACTTATCCAAATTATTAAATATTCTTAACCATATATATTTTTGTCAAATTCAAATTTAAATCAAATTTAATTTATTTTATATTCATAAAATTGAAATTAAGTATTAAAAATTCCAATTTAAATTGGTTAGAAATGCTGGATCGTTACATTTACCCCTCTTAAAACTTTTCATCCTCGAAAAGGAAAGGAATCGTAACTACCCATTCGACAATTTGTAGATTTTCAAACTCAAGATCAAAATTATTTGCACGAAAGCTCCCTGTTCTCATAATGAATATACCGGCTAGAATATTCTAACACACATATTTACGGACAACCATATCTACCATGTCCTCCAATGATACCCATTATATTTGATTCATCGTTTATTGGGACAATTACTTATACTTAACAATATACCGCCTTCAAGAAAATTCAGAGTTATAAATTATTCTCTTACGTTTTATCTTGTAAATACAAAGGTTATGAACTCACCCTTTTCAGTTCCCTAAAATTACTACAATTCTTTAGAAGAAAAACTCAATCATTTCAGAACTCAGGTTATCTAAACGTTTCAGTTTAGGTAATTTCTTCTTATTATTCCTGCTTGCCAAATATTCTTCAATCAAACTGTGAAACTTAATTTACAAGGTATTCATGCTTACTTAAACAGTTCCTTTTGTTGCCATAATATATGTTAGAACTTATTGACTGTCCAAAATCACCAATAATTTCAGATTTTAACATTTTATATTGTTTAAATTTGGCTATCCTTATTAATTATTCCAAATTCAAGGTTACAAAACTTAATTCCTTTAAACTTCTGAGAAATCACTCAGATATATCTTTATTAACAGCTTTAACCAATGTAGTCCTTAACCAAAATATTGTCAAATATCTTATAGTCACATTGAATTCTCAAGATATTTATGTTTTAAATTTAATCAGTTGGGGAGGACTAATTATAAGATATCATAATTGATTAATTCCAACTTAGCCTTTAAATCATTTCCCAAATTACTTTTTCTATACTTGGATTGCTTATGTAAATTATAACTGTACATAAACGTCTTTCATTCAACTGAGAAATTCCAATCATAAGATGTCCCTCCTCAAGTTTTAATTTCTAAATATTTTCAAAGATCTTTTTTTATATTCGAAATATATTCTTTCAAAATCAATTTCAAAGTAAATGCCAATTCTTACTCAATATTTTATTTGAGTTTTCAAACTACATATCTTTTCAAAACCAATTTTTGTATCACAAATACACTTTCTTATATACTCTCTACTTAATCTACTAACTTATCCTTATTACAGATTTACCTAGTATAATTCTTACAACTCTATCAAATTTTCAAGATCTCGCTTATTTATTCAAATTCACGTTAATTTACCAAATATTTTCAAATAGTTATCTAAATGGGTTTAAGTATATATTGATGTTTTAATCGGAATCATATAGTCCTCCCACTTTTGAAACTCGAAAATACATACTAAGATGCTGCAGTCATCGACAGAATCATCTTCAAGCGACTATAGTGTGATTCTGTATATATCTAGTATACTTAAGACTTCGTATATACATTGATCATGCGTATATAAAAAATCTTCTTATACTTGATAGTCCAACCTCAACATCGAATAAAATACTCAAGCTCTTATTATTTATTTTGATTTCTAACCATATTGATTAGTTTCTTTAGAGGATAATTACCTTAACAATTTTGACCCAAATTTATCCCTTGACATGAATTCTAATAAATTATAATCCCAAACTTTATTTATTTTACCTAGAAGGCACTCACTCGAACGTAGTACTCAAAAATCATTATAGGGTATTACCAACCCTATCTCTAGTGAGATATTATAACTCTAATGTCTCCTACTTTTTGTTCAAATGAGTTGTACCCCATAGCTTTGTATAAACAAAAGCTCTGATACCACTTTGTAATGACCTGCCTTTTTGGCTGGTTTTCGCCCATAATTTAACAACCTTAAACCATTCATAATGACGGATTATTAGGGGTATTTACACATTTGCACCAAAGCGAAAGAATTTTTCCATTATCATAATGATAATATTACATCAGAGTTACAAGAAATACGTTAGAGTACATTGATTACAAGCGGAAAAGATACTAAACTCAATGAAAGAATATGAATGCTCCAAGATATAGTAGCTCCAGCTAATACCAGCATCCTGCTCGAACCAACTACCACGTTGTAACGACCCGCCTTTTTTCCGGTTTTCGCCGGTAGTTAAACAAACTTAAACCGTTCATAAAGACGGATTGTTAGGGGTATTTACACATTTGCATAAGAGAGAAAGAACTTTTCCATTTTCTTTACAATAATATTACATTAGAGTTACAAGAGACACATCAAGTACATTGATTACACAGCGGAAAAGATACTAACTCAGCAAAAGAATACGAATATTCCAAGATATAATAGCTCTAGCTAAAACCAGAATCCTGCTCCAACCCAAGGCTAAATCTGCAAACCAAACTACTAGGCTGCCCGTGTGGAAAATTATGGGCACCCAGAGTTTAGGCGTGGGAACAGTAAACTCCGGGTCAGTTATGGGACTGGTATAAGAACTCAAAACAGTTCTTTTTAGGGTTTATTTTAAAGTTAGGTAATTCACCAGACCACGCCGCTAATGCGGAACGGGTTTACTCCATGTGAATACCAGTGCATAAAAATTCGCAATGACTTTTTGAAAATTGAAACTAACGTAAGGTCTCGCGGCACACACATAATGAAAACACACATGTGGGTGAGGTTTCTCCTTATCATAGTAAAAAAGGCCTTTCTACGCGGAAATCCTCTTTAATATTATTATTAGTGCATAGTGTGAAAAACCTTTCAAAAGTAAGTATATTAAACTAGCCAGAATAATTCCCCATCCCATTATACTGACATAATCCTGCCAGTAACTTGCAGGCAATACAAACAAAATCGTATAGGCTCGTAGTGGAGATTGGGTTTCCAACAATGACCAGGCAAAGGAACTTCCTTACCGAACTGAACTTTGAACACCTCTAGAGGGATGTCCGAGGATCAAATGATGCTCCTCATGCCAACATAAGGCCGGGATACCTCTACAATTAGGTAAGTTAGATTACGCCTGACTATGTCATCTCCTGCTCGTTATTGACCTTTCCGAGCGCGCGCCGACAACAACCACAAAAGTAGATGTTTTCCATATAGGACAATAGCTGGCTCCATACCATAATACACCTTTTATTTAAAGGGGTCAGCACCCCATAACCCTACTGCATTTCTTCCAGTTTTGGCCATTTACCAGGGTGTGAGGCTTGATGAGGTCACGATATACACAAAGCTACGCTTAAATAAGCTATGCTTTGATCATCCGTAGCTCATAACATAACTTAGGTATGTCACATTGTCCATTCACAATGCATCACTGATTTCTATCAATACATAACCTCTAAGCTCATACGTCTTAGAGAAAGGTGTTAAGCAAGAGAATAATTCTCCCCCACCAAGCAGTATATATTTAATAGAAATCAGTGCTACGCAGTCAATTACAGTGTCAGACACACAACCCATACAAATCTGTTCTGGGTATGAACAAAGTCACAATACGGAATTCCTTCACATACGTTCGGGCTTCTTGCCACTTAGCTGAAGAAAAATCCATCTGCAATTGGGAGCGACCCATTTGAGACATTCAACAAGTCGTCCTTAAAATATGAAGGGTCCTGGTCTTCAATACCGTCTTCAAATGCTCCACAATGTCGTGTTATTACTTGGAATGGTTTTCGAACATAAATCTTTTCCCGAACTTTCCAAATAATAAGCGAAATTAAAAACACAATTACAGAACACTTAGACTTTCAACTATATCTCCTTTTATCTTGGATTTGTAAGATTAAACTTCTTTAAATCCATTCTCAAATTATAACAAAATCCATATTTAACCTTTCTCTTTTAAAATACATCCCATAAATCAAAGATAATTTAGCCTTAACGCCTTAATTATTTTTCCGTTTAATTACTCGTTATCGAAATCCAATTTCCTTTGAAAATCCTTAATCCACATTTCAACCATAGTTTCCAATTAAATCGATTTCCCAACATTCAATTCTTTAATCTTAACTAAAAGATTATACTTCCTTCTCAGTTTCTTTCTTTTAATTTCCTCAAATCAAAGATCTGATTAAATCCCAAATTACGATATGAATTTCCATAACTCAATCTCATTGGGTTTCAAGAATGATATTATTGAAGATACCATTCACAATAAAACCCAAATTAATCAATATTGAACATAAGTTACACAGAAATTGTATCTACTTATGTTCAATATCAATTCTTAAAATCAAAAAATACTATAAGAAGAATAACAATCAAAACATTTTCTCAAATTCCTTAAATATATACATTTACACCATGGAATTTCATATCAAATATCCGAAGATTTTTTCTGTCCAACTTAACTCAATCAAATTGGGAAACTTGTATCTTAATTAAAAGATTTATCCAACTCTTTGACAATAGATCTGGATAGAAATACCATCAACTTGTCCTCAATATTAATCTCTGTATCCAACTTACACTATAAGCGGAATTATGGTGAACTGCCTTTTAAATTCCTCAAATAGTAAGAGTCTTCCTCTACCGAATTAATACCAAACATATGAAGATTTATCTTTAACCGTATCCAATTATTTAAAATTGAAAAACCCGTTTTAATATTAAATAAATCAATTTAAATTTCATATGTTGCAATACTTTAAAACCTTTGAGAACATTACACAACTCATTTAAAAATGAATACTTATAGTTCAGAAAATAGTTTGTAGGTTAAAAGCTTCAAAATAGATTATTTACAATGAAAGAGTTGCAACAACGTTTCAAAAGCATTAAAAACAGTTATATTGGCTAACTTGATCAAAATAACCTTTATATTATCCAGACCTTAAATTTTCTAATTCAAAACACTTTTAAATAATTTATAATTATTTACAAATTTCTTGTATATTTTTAAACCATTTAAAATAGCTATTTTCAATTACGGTCGATGAACTACACTTACGACTTTTTCCAAAACGGTTTTAAACATAACTTGAAAATTATAATTGAAATTAAAATCTGCTTTTACTGGAAGCTCTTGTTAATAGAAATCAAACATTTTTCATTTCGTCAAAATCTTATTTGAATTGCAAAAAGTTATAAGCGTTTAAAGTTTGTAACTAAAACACGTGAATTGCTATTGTGTGACAAGCTCTATTTTGACCGCAATTAAAATTATTCTGCGATACTTTAAAATACGTTAGAAAACCATTATATACTTATATAAACCATTTAAAATCATTTAATTTAATTTAAATTCATTTTCCAAATTATTTCGGGTTTAAAATTCAATTTTTATTTTTCACTTTATATTTTATTAATAAAATTTTAAATTAAAAATCCAATTTATTTCTAAATTCAAATAACTTCAAATTAACCATCCCATCTGTCGGATCAGTTAGGGATAGCCAGGAGAGCAGAGTACTATATTTTCCAAACCTATGCCTAGACACTATCCTCTCTGTCATCCTAGAACGTTCCGATATTTATTTACTCATTTAAATGAACTTTATCAACATATATGAATTCATACATATGTGTCTTATCCAATTTGAATAATAATATTGCTTCTAATTACGAAGGAGATTTGCTAATCACTAATGTGAAACCATAATTGTTGTGTCATAGTGTGTGCGAAACAACATCAAAAACCATTATAAACATCCATAGCAACCATCATCAACATAATTAAATAAACAATAACCGTGCACAAACATTATGACACCAACGCTTAATATTTTGTGTGATCAAAACTACGCAACCATCATCCATCACAAACAACATAAACCATTATTAACCACTAATAATTCATCACTATAGTTAAATTGGTATAACTATTAATTAAATATATAAATTATGATTAAAGATTTCTCACCAAACAACTTTCCAATATTCACGATAGGCGAGCCTAGCTGAGTGAACCGTCGGACAGTATTTTAGTGCACCATCTTCTTCACCAAAATATATATAATATAACATATACTAATCTCTCTCTCTTTCTATTATAAGAGGAGGAGGATAACGAACTTTGTCAAGGTGGTGGTGAAAGAAAAATGGTGTAAAAAAGGAAGATTTATGCCATGAAAACCATGATTTTAAGCTTTAAGAAGAAGAGAGAAAAGAGAGAAGTGAGAATGAATGAAAAAATGAAAGGAAAGGGTGGTATTTATAGGTAAAATGGAGAAAGGAGAGGGTGACACCTAAGGAGGCAAGTGGAAGGCATGCATGAAAGTAGGCATGCTAAATGACTAGTGTCCTAACACTTGTCTTAAGGAGGAAAGTGAACTGTTTGTAGCATTTTCCTTTAAATGCTATGAAAGCTAAGGGCAACACTTAATTCTAATGATACTAATTAATTTTATTGCTTGATAAATCCAACCGAACGACAAACAGTATCAATAAATCAAAACTTATTAATAATCATTCTCATCCATTAAATTTATAATTCAAATAAAATCTATCATATAACTTATCAAAATTATTAAATATTCTCAACCGTATATATTTATGTCAAATTCAAATATAAATTCATATTAAGTAATAAAAATTCCAATTTTAAATTAGTTAAGAATTCTAGATTATTACACTTTCAAGAGATTTTTTTTAAAAGCTTTTCGAAATATATCTCAATACTTATAAACCGAGGGCCTCATAATATAAATATATTTATTAATTTATATGCCCATTTATATTACTAATTGAAAAAACCCTTCCATGGTCTGAATTGTCGAAAATTAATTCTAGAAAGGTTATTTGTGATAATTCCATAAACCATCCGAGAAGAGGAATATTTAAAATCATAAGGAATGGATAATAATAGTTTTTAAATTTTGAAACGTGTTCCAAAACATGTTTAGATTAAAATTCTAAAAATTATTTATAAACAAATTTATCGAAAATCATAGTTTAAAATTTTTGAAACACCTTTTATTTAAAGAATAGTCTAAAAAACCAAAATCTCTCCGAATACAAGACCAAGGGTAAATACGAACAATTCTATCAAAAGATTACCCGAATTCATATGACGAAATATCCAATAAATATATCTCGTAATTATTTTTTTAGATTATGACGACACAATAACGTGAATTTTTTGTTTAAGACCAAGAAAAAGTAATTGACTGGAACTCCAAAACGAAATCAATATAAGAAATTGCGACTACCTCATTTGTAGCTAACTTTTTTTTCTGTCACCAAGCTCGAATCCACAGAATCCACCGCATTTTGTGTAACGACCCAAACTTCCCCGGTCTCCAAAGAGAAGAGAAAGAATGAATTGTTTGAGAATGCGACAAATAAGAACACAAACAAAAGAACATTTCATTGCTTATTACAACAATTTACATCAGAGTGAATATACAGAGTATGAATAAATATTATACACAAGAAAAATATCAGAGATTTACAAATTACAATGTAGTGGAAAATAATACAAAACACAACTGAAAGAGATACACGGACGCAGAGCTTTCCGGATATCATTCCAGCTGTAAACCAGGATCCTATGAATATAAATCTGCAAAAACCCAACTACTAGCTTCCCATGTGGAAAATAGGAGCACCCAGAGTTTAGGTTAAAACAATAAACTCCAGGTCAGTCATGTGACTGGTGTGAGAACTAAAACAGTTATTTAAAACTTTACTTCAAAATCAGATATATCAAGGGACCTCGCCGTATAACACGGAACGGGTTTCCTCCTAAGAATACCAGTGCATATAACAAACAGCGCAATGCTTTTTGGAAAAAAATGAAGCTATTATAAGACTCAGGTCCCATCACATAATGCAACACAAGCCGGAGGATAGAGTTTTACCTTATAAAGCCGAACATGCTTGGTACTTTAAAAAAAAATCATTTTTGATACTATTATAGTGTAAAGTGTATGAAAACAACTTAAAATATAAATGTATCAATCATAGATGGCATTAGCGTCCCATGCCACTATGTCGCCAATAGTATACAACTAAAACCGTAAAATGTCATATTGGAATTTGGATTTCCATCCGTGAACCAAGGCAAGGAATCGTCCTTACCGCTTCGAGACTCTTTAGCCCGAGCCTCAGGGTCAGAACGCATCGACCCTTAGGAGCCACAAGGCCCGTCCACACTTACGTTAGTGGATTAACAATCCCTTGAACATGCGTTTCCCCGCCCTATGGGGCGTAAACTGATCATATATCGACCAAACCATCCATCGGCACTGTAGTGACCGAACTAACCGAGGCGCTTCGCTATCCATTATCCACATAAGTAAAACGTATGGGCGTGCAAAACACAGACACCACACCTAGCTAGAAGGAAACGCATCGTCCTCCCTGGATCCTTCCTCTGTTTCTGGTTTACACCGGGGTGTGAGGCTCGCGAATTAATGCTATACACAAAGCGGCGCTATATTAAAGCTATTCTTTGATCCTCAACCACGAGACTCTGCTTTTCAACAGAAGCCTTGATCATTTTCCACTTAGGCATGCCACATAGGCAATTCACGCTATGTGACAGATTTCTATCGATATAGAACCTCTGATCCCATACATATCAGAGAAGGGTGAAGTAAGAGAATAAATTCTCCTTTACCATCAGATGTTTATTTAATAAAGATCAATTAGCATGGAATAAAATCCAATGTAAGACACACAGTCCATTTACAAATCCGTTCTGGATTTGAACGAAATTGGAGGCACCTTATTCCTCGTCCCATATGTCCAATATAGGAGAGACCCTCACATATCCGTCGATCTCCAAGTACGTCTGGATGGTGACCACTTATTACCTCGTCTTGGGTGTATAGCCTAATCAAGACATCAGTAATCATCCAAATGATGTGAAGACTCCCGGTCTTCAACCACCGTCTTCATCTTCAACATATTGTCGTATCAGATTTTGATCTTTTACTGAATATTATTTTAAATTATTCATCATTTTAATCTAATCGTTATTTTAAAATATTCATTCTTTCTGAACTAGAATCAGACACAGCCAATTACCATATAATGTTATTATATGGATTTCATACAACACATGTATATAACAGCAATGATAAACAATCAACCATCATCCATAGTACACTACACAACTGCATAAGCATTAAATATAAATAATTCACGCTTACACAGTCTGTCAACCAAACGATCGACATACCACTAAACATTGGGATTAGTGTACGTCAAATATCATCCCAACACCAGTGTTGGATTTCAATCAACAAACACAAATTTTATTCATGCAGTTGGGCGATGTGCAAAATTTATCGTCCCAATCAATATCAGTCAAATGGGTGTACATAAACAATCGTTCGATTTGTAAATGAATATTTATTTTATTCATATACGCATTAAAATTTATATTTTTGGCGAACAAAAATATATTTCGACTCATGACTGTTTTTATTACTTCACATACATGATAAAAATAATATTTTTATCGTTCAAAGAATTTATTCTACACATGAATATTTTTAACACTTCGTCTACAATAAAAATGTTATTTTTATTGTTCAAACAATTTATTTCTAACATGAATATTTTTATATACTTCATTTCACATCACGAACCAAATTCACCCAAACAAATCAATCCAAACACACAACCAAACAAACAAGTCGTCCATGGTTTGTGGACGACGGAGAGCAGTTTATATATGCAATTATAAAATAAATAACTGTAAAAGAAATTATAGTGGGGAGTTCTCACCTTGGGGTTACACTCCGTCATTCTTTATTTTTGAACGTTTCAGATTTTATTTTGATTTCAGTCCGTTCCATCGCACTCCTTTTCCCGTTGTTCATAGTAAAAATCATATTTTTAATATGATGTTCATATATTAAAAATCATAATTTTACTTCGCTATATATAAAAATCGAATTTCTTTCGCTACTTCATATATATAATAATTGAATTTTTATTCTATGTTTTCATATATAAAAAAAATCATATTTTTATATGCCATTCAAAGAAATATCTTACCATTTCATTTTTAGAAATCACATCTTCTTCATTTTAAACATCAAAGATTTTACCTCATTAAAAAATCTAAGCTTTCTATATTCAAAAATCTAATCTTTATCGCCCCTTCGTATAGATAAAAAAATCATATTTTTATATTATTAAAAATAACTCCTTTTTTATAATAAAAACCATATTTTTATACCAACACTATGAATATAAAAATCGTACGTTCATTATCATAAATAAATAAATTAAAATGGAAAATAAAAACTCACATTTTTGGCGTAAAAATCGCGTCTTTGGTCGAATAGGGACTCACGGTGGTTGTGAGTGGCCGGAGGAGGCTCGGGGGAGGTGCTCGAATCAGCGGCGGTCGGAGGCAGGGCCTACATTGGCTGAGGAGACGGTTTTAGAGCGGGTTTGGGGTTTTTCCGTCGAGAGAGGGGGGAGTAGAGGAAGGGGAGGGGTGTCGCGGCCAGAGGGGGTGGTGCGACAGGTCTTCGGTGAGGTGGAGGTGGGCCACAAGTGATGGAGCGACGGGTTCAGGCTAGGGTTTTAATTTGGGGTGATTTCGCGCGTTGGAGGAAGGGGGAGGCTGCAAGGGATCATCGGAGCGGGGGGAAGCCGCCGGAGATGGGGGAGGCGAGGGAAGGCCGGCGCTAAGGCGCGGCGGCGCCAGGAGGGGTGGCGGTGGTAAATCGCCAGCGACGGGATTCAGGAAAAATTAAGGGACTGATCGATTTAGTTTTTTTTTCCTTTCTCTTTCTAATGAAAACTAGTTTAGGGTTTTCTATTTATAACTTTCCCATTCAGACTTCAAACCGAGCCCACCGCCTATCATCACTTGCTAATTGCCCCCATTCCGAACACAATGGGATATGTTTCGTAAGCCAATTCGACCTTTAAGATCATTTTCCATTTAAATTAAAATATAAATCAATTAAAAATGAATTTGATTGTACGTTTAAATTTACCGGGGCCACGTACTAACTTTGAAAATTCCAGAAAAATAAAGCTAGCTATGTTTTTACGATACGGTCCTAACAAAACTAATTTCGTCGAATTTGGAGACCGTTTGAAAAATGGTCATTTTCCAGTCGATTAAATTCAAAATGAAATGGCCAAACATGTTTAAATCTGCCACGCTCACATATTGATTCCAAAAATTATGAATTTTGGAATCTAGCAATAATTTGATATTCCAGATCTAACAAAAGTGGTCTCGTCGAAAACAGAGGTAGTTTGCAAAATTGCTATTTTTAAGGGCTATATTTCCATAGCGACTATTATGAATTTTCAACTGGACATAACATTTTATTCCCGCTATGAATTTTCAATTTTTCAGATTCATTGGAAAGATATTTTCAAATAGATTCTAATATTTCTGGTTTCACTAAAATCCGGTTTATTTTGAATCCTGTACATTCATTTGAAATTTGAAATCGAATTTTCCAACTACCGTGCCATTTTCAATTCCTTTTATAATAAAAATAAAATTTTATATTCTAAATTTGATTCAAATAAATATATATATTCTAATTCTATTCAAAATAAATTTCTTATCGTTATTATTTAAAATAATTCATTTTACATATTCAAAATTCATTAAAATTGTCAAAATAAATTGTTTAAATTGGTTCTGATTTTCTGAGTTGTTACAATCTCCCCCCTTAAAATCTTTTCTTCCACGAAAAGGAACGGAGCTGAAAGTTGTTTTACTAATCAACTCAACTTTCATTCTAGCGTTCATTCTTCAACTTTTCAGTTTCTAAGAATTTCTAATTTTTCAAAATTTTGGCTAACACCCAAAATTTTCGAAAAATTTCGCCATGACTTCCTTTGTACGAGGAGCACCGGGAAAATCCCCAAACCGCCACACAGGCTCTCTCATCTCAAAAAGAAAAAGGAAAAGCCAAGTGGAGCCAATCGGCTCAAAAAATCATCCAAACCCAATAAATTAGTAAACATGTACCTATTTGTCAGACATACAATTTTATTCCTCTGCTTAGCTTCTCTGCTATGACCTGTTCAATGTATATACATGTATAGGCATGCAATTGCAATCAATTTTCAAGTCAGTTCAACATTTTGATTTGATTTGGCTAATGGTTCAAAATTTAATAAATTAAACCAATAATCAAACAACACAACCAGCAATCGATTAGTTGATTATCTTTTCAGATTCAAAATTTTGATATATATACAAAAAAATCATGATTTTGATATCAATTCATAATAAGAAGCCCTATCTAGTTTTGGTTCTTACACCAGTCAATTGGAAATATATAGATATCCCACTTTCGAAACTCAAACATAAATGCTGATGATGCTACAGTGATCATCAGAACCATCTTCGGGCGACTAGAGTGTGATACTATATCTATCCAGTATATTAAAACTTCGAACATACGTTTGCAAGGTGTATATGCAAAATCTTTATATATTGGATTGCCCAAATTCAATATAAATATTCAAATATGAATAATAGGGTTTAAATTTTCAAAACAAAAATTGTTTTTAGTTTTATTTTAAAACAACACTCTTCACACTCGTTCTAGGATACTACTGATCCTTTCTCTAACGAGTCATTCTTATTGGATATTACTAATCCAATCTCTAATGAATTTTTTTGTTTGGTTCTAATATGTCTTGTTCTCGAGCTCTGTAAACCAAAGCTCCGGTACCAAACTGTAACGACCCGAATTTCCCCGGTCTCCAAAGAGAAGAGAAGAGAAAGAACGGATTGTCTGAGAAAGCGACAAATCAAAACACAAATAGAAGAACATTTCATTGCTTATTACAACAATTTACATCAGAGTACAAGAATATACAGAGTATGAATAATATTATACATCAGAAAAATATCAGAGATTTACAAATTACAATGCAGCGGAAAAATATACAAAACACAACTGAAAGAGATACATGGATATAGAGCTTTCTGGATATCATTCCAGCTGTAAACCAGGATCCTGTGAATATAAATTTGCAAAAACCCAACTACTAGCTGCTCATGTGGAAAATAGGGTACCTAGAGTTTAGGTTAAAACAATAAACTCCAGGTCAGCCACGTGACTGGTGTGAGAACTAAAATAGTTTTTTAAAAACTTTACTTCAAAATCAGATATATCAAGGGACCTCGCCGTATAACACGGAACTGGTTTCCTCCCAAGAATACCAGTGCATATAACAAAACAGCGCAATGCTTTTTGGAAAAAATGAAGCTATTATAAGACTCAGGTCCTATCACACAATGCAACGCAAGCCGGAGGATAGAGTTTTACCTTATAATAGCCGAACAGGATTGATATGTTTAAACAAATCATTTTTGATACTATTATAGTGTAAAGTTATGTAAAAAACTTTAAATATAAATGTATCAGTCATAGACGGCATTAGCATCCCATGCCACTATGTCGCCAGTAGTATACAACTAAAACTGTAAAATGTCGTATTGTAATTTGGATTTCCATCCGTGAACCAAGGTAAGGGATCGTCCTTACCGCTTCGAGACTCTCTAGCCCGAGCCTCTGGGTCAGAACACATCGACCCTTAGGAGCCATAGGGACGGTCCACACTTACGATAGTGGATTAACAATTCCCTGACCATCCGTTTCCCCACCCTATAGGGCGTAAACTAGTCATATATCGACCAAACCATCCATCGGCACCGTAGTGACCGATATAACTGAGGCGCCTCGCTATCCATCATCCACAAGTAAAAAGTCTGGGCGTGAAAAACCCAGACACCACTCCTAGCTTGAAGGAAACACATCGTCCTCCCTGGATCCTTCTCCGGTTTCTGGTTCACACCGGGTGTGAGGCTCGCGAATTAACGCTATACACTAAGCGGTGCTATATTAAAGTTATGCTTTGATCCTCAACCACAAAACTCTGCTTTTCAAAAGAAGCCTTGATCATTTTCCACTTAAACATGCCACTTAGGCAATTTACGCCATGCGCCTGATGTCTATCAATATACAACCTCTGATCCCGTACGTCTCAAAGAAGGATGAAGTAAGAGAATAAATTCTCCTTCACCAGGCAGATGTATATTTAATAGTGATCAATCAGCACGGAATAAAATCCAATGTCAGACACATAGTCCATTTACAAGTCCGTTCTGGGTTTGAACGAAACCCGAGGCACCTTATTCCTCATCCTATATGTCCAATACAGGAGAGAGGCCCTCGCATATCCGTCGATCTCCAAGTACGTCTGGATGATCTCCACTTATTACCTCGTCTTGGGTGTACAGCCCAATCAAGACATCAATAATCATCCAAACGATGTGAAGACCCCCGGTCTTCAACCACCGTCTACATCTTCGACATATCGTCGTATCAGTTATTCAGAATGGGTATAAACCCGGCCTTTCCGAATAACTCGCTTATACTATAAACAAGTGCTACACAAACACAACATACGCCTTATTCCAATCCAGAATATTCTTTTATTCAAATATTCACATTTCTAGGGAAAGGTTCCTATTAATTTTATCAAAGATAAAATCTTTCAAATTTATTCTTTAATCTTCCTTTGGATATCAATTCAAACCATATTAAGGTTTTCCAAACTAGTCGGGATTAGCGAATCACACCGAAGTAATCATTTATTTAATTTCCCAATCCCAACCTGTTCATCACATGGAGCAAAACTGGTCATACTCCATATCTAACACCATGGTGTTATTGGTAAAATTAATTACCATTTCGTGTTCAAATCTAATTAAAGATTCACCTATCACTCGGAGCAAAACTGGTGATACTCCGCTCTCGATCATTTCCCAAATTTGATAATTTAAATTATCAATTCACATTTTAATCTAATTAAAGATTCATTAAAACTCCATTTAGTTTTAATCTTCCCAAAAATCAATATTAATGATTATTCAAAGCTAAGAAATTAATCTTATCTTTAACTGGGCTAAAGAACCGATGTCATTTAAAACACGGTTCACGATAAACCCAAAATCACATTCCATCAGTCTCTAACCGTAAATTAGTGGAGAGCAAATCCGTAAGTATTAATCCCGAAGGTCGAAACCAACATCAGATCAATACCCAGGAAACCGTTCAACTTAGCTAATCTCCAGTTAGTTTCTAATTTTCTAAACTCCATTGACTTTATGAACAGTATTATTAAAGATACCATTCATGACAAGCCCAAAATCTCATTCAATTGTTAATCGGGTTAAAGAACAAGTGTTATTTAAAACACCGTTCACGATAAACCCAAAAATCAATTTCAATTCAATTCCAATTAAATATTAATTAATTGTATAATTCATTAAATCTAAATAAAAAGATTTGATCTTTTCTCAACTAAGTTTAAGAACAATGTTAATGAAGACACCATTCACGACAAACCCAAAATCCCATTTGATATTAAATACAAGGCTCTAAATAGAAAATATATCGGCTGATATTCAATATCAAATTCTGAAATCAACAAATATCGTATTGGAATAACGATATATATCTTCCAAATTCCTCCACAACGTCCGTATAATCACGGAATCCAATATCGAAATATTCTGAAGATAATTTCGATTCAAATCCTTTCCAATTCATATATTGGAAATTTTGGTTATTTTTAAAACCATTTCAAATCAAATTTATTTATTTAAAAAGATTGGATTATAATTCTAGTTCATTTCGATAAAAATATATTTTTATCTTTCCAAATACGGTAGTTTTTATCCTAATTCTTTCCAAATCATTTATTATGATTTTACACAAATTATCAATATTTTAATAATTTTATCAAGACCTGTACAGTCAATTTCCATAAATGGTCATCGAACTGCACTTATAGTGACCTTTTCCAAATTTGATTTGGACATAATTCCAAATCCATCAGTTAGGTTTTAAATCTCTAATATACGTTGGAAAGCTCTTTTCGATACGAACCCAATGGTTCCAGTTTTAGGAGAATCCGACCGTCGGATCGCCCGTAACGTCAATTCGAAGCCAATTGTCGAAATTTGCGAACTACCGCAGCGCGGCGCGTTCTATTCAGGCCATTAAATTTATAATATGTATATATATGTATTATATTCGTTGATTTCCATTTAAAACGTATTTTATAAATCGTTTTAAATTCGTTTTAAAAACAATTTCAACTTCATATTCAATTTTAAATCAAAATTGAATATTCCATATCATTAATATATAAATGATAATATTTTCAAAACATTAAATTTTGAAATCATTTCCTTTTCGATATTCATTATAAAAATGAATAAAATCGATATAAATATTGTTCACGTCAAAATGGCGTTAATCTAATCAACACGGCTTTATATGTTTAAATATATTCGCGTCCATCCCAAATCGGACATCAAAATCAGATTTTGATCTGTTACTGAATATTATTTTAAAATATTCATCATTTTAAACTAATCGTTATTTTAAAATATTCATTCTTTCTGAACTAGAATCAGACACAGCCAATTACCAACATTATATGGATTTCATACAACACATGTGTATAATAGCAGTGATAAACAATCAACCATCATACAGAGTGCACTACACAACTGTATAAGCACTAAATATAAATAATTCAAGTTTACACAATGTGTCAACCAAACAATCGACATACCATTAAACAATAGGGATTAGTGTACGTCAAATATCATTCCAGCATCGGTGTGGTGTTTCAATCAACAAACACAGATTTTATTCGTGTAGTTGGGCGATGTGTAAAATTTATCGTCCCAATCAATATCTGTCAAATGGGTGTACATAAACAAATCGTTCGATTTGTAAATGAATATTTATTTTATTCATATACACATTAAAAATTATTTTTTTGGCGAACAAAAATATATTTCAACTCATGACTGTTTTTGTTACTTCACATACATGATAAAAATATTATTTTTATCGTTCAAAGAATTTATTCTTCACATGAATATTTTTAACACTTCATACATACAATAAAAATGTTATTTTTATTTTTCAAACAATTTATTTCAAACATGAATATTTTTATATACTTCATTTCACATCACAAACCAAATTCACCAAAACAAATCAATCCAAACACACAACCAAACAAATAAGTCGTTCATGGTCTGTGGACGAGGGGGAGCAGTTTATATATGCAGTTATGAAGTAAATAACTGTAAAAGAAATTATAGTGAGGAGTTCTCACCTTGGGGTTCCACTCCGTCAATTTTTATTTCTGAAGAGTTCAAATTTTGTTTTGATTTCAGTCCGTTCCATCACACTCCTTTTCCCGCTATTCATAGTAAAAATCATATTTTTAATATGACGTTCATATATTAAAAATCATATTTTTACTTCGCTGTATATAAAAAACGAATTTCTATCGCTACTTCATATATATATAAATCAAATTTTTATTCTATGTTTTCATATATAAAAAATCATATTTTTGTATGCCATTCAAAGAAATATGTAATGACCCGCATTGGCAGAGGTATTATAATTAATTAATTTAATTATATAAATGGTGGTTTAGTGAATTAAATGGTTGTGGAATAAAATAATGATGAATATTTAATTAAAATAATAAATTAAATAATATATTTAATTCTGAAATAATCAGAATTGGCTGAAATGACGATATGGTGTGAACTGGATCATCTGTGATATTTAATTCAGCTTGGAATTGAAATTGAATAACGAGTATATTATATAAACGACAGTTTGAACGTAGAATTATAATATAAATTAAATCGAGCTCGAAATGGCGCTGCAGTTCGTAAATTGACGATTCGAACTTCAACTGAATGTACATGATTCATTTTAAGCCGGATTTCTGTGAAACAAGAAACGCGTGGAGCTGGTGGAGTATATCTTTCTAGTGGAAGAGAAAAATAGGGATTTCATTGTGTAGATTTTGATTTACGTCCAAATCAAATTTCAGAAAAGTCGTTGTGAAATTCCTTTATAATTCGTAACGCTTTATATACGTTATAAAAGGATTTTTCAATGTAAATTGAATATCGATTCAATCTGGACTCGGAATAGCGAGTATATAATTATACTATAGCTGTATGATATTCCTCGGTGAATATATACGATAATATAAATTAATTTATATTTAATTTAATTTTTTATTTAAATATATTTATATATATATTTAAATGGGCTATTTAGAGCTTTAAAAATAGCCACTTTTGCAAACGAAGTCGGAATTCGACGAAACTAATTTTGTTGGATCCGCAATGTCAAATAGTTGTTAGATTCCCAGTTTCGTGATTTTTAGAGTCACTGTGTGGTCGTATGGATTTTTAGAGTGAGAAACAGTCAGTATTTCGATAGTTAAAAATACACTGTGTGAGAATATGAAGTCGGAATTCGACGAAACCAGTTTCGTTTGGACCGTAATGTCGAGCTGTAGCTGCATGTCCAGTCTCGTGATTTTTATGTACCGTTCTATGATCACACAGATTTTTAGAGAGCAAAAATGAATATAGAAAGGAGAATATACCGGGAATATTCCATTCCACAAAATATCTAAATTTTCTAAATTTCCTATATATACCCCCACCTTCCACTAAAACCTAATTTCATTCTCAGTTTTGCGCCGACAGTTTTATCCTCAACCAAAATAAAACGAGAGCAAATAAAATCATAACAAATGAAACAAGATTCCTAAAATCATGAAATCAGCTTCTTCGATCTTCATTAGCCAAGCGCTTCCTTCTGATACCAGTTTGGTGTTGTTCGAACTCGTTTTGTTCCATGTCAGTTGAAGACCGTGAGCCTAGGGTTTTAGTTTGTGGAAGATTAAAGCACTGATGATTGTTTTGGTGGATGGAGTTGAGCTCGCGGTGGTGAGTACTAGCTTGTGGCGGAAGCTGGTGGTGTTCGGTGTTGAGGAGCATCGGTCGTTCCCTGTACCTGCTCGAGTTCGTGAACGAGAAGAATGGTGCGGACTGGTGGAAATTGGGTTGGTGATGAAGAGATCCGAATGAGATAAAGTATGGAAGTGGTTTCGGGTAGTTTAGTGAAGAGATGATGTGGTATTGCGGAGGATTTGAAGATCGAAATGGCACTGAGGAAAAATGTGGAGTTCGGGTTTTAGTTTGGGGGAGAAGACCAATCGTGGGTTGGGTTTTAAAGGGGAGATGGGCCGAAATCTAGGTAAAAGCCCAAAGACAAATTCAAGTATAACTTTTTATTTAAAATAAATATATAATCTTCGAACTTGAATAACTTCTTCATATATTATCGAAATTCAGCGAAACAAGATCCGACAGGATCGTATGGACGAGAGCTCCACAATGGGACTGACTGGAAGTGGATTGGGGCTCGTGTAAATTTAAGGCGAAATAAACTGTTTGATTCAAATCAAACAACAGTTTATCGTTTTTAACGATGAACTGCCAAAGTGAGTAAATCTCACTAACTCTGAACAGTTTATAATTTCATGTTGTATTTTTAGAACTGTTAGAAATTGTCTGATTGACTGTGTGTTGACTGTTTGATTGAACTGCTAGTCAGTTAGTTAAATTTCTATATTGATTCTGTTTAACAGAATATATCATATGGAACTGAAAGTGATGTTATCTATATTGTTTAACATCTGTGGTGCAGGGAAACAGGTTGGAGGAATCCAACTGGATTCCTCAACATTTATTTTACTGTTTTTCATGTATTGTGATATATGATGTGTTATATAATCTGTTATGGATTATGTGTGTTGTAATGATGTTGATCATTGTTATTCGATATTTTAAATATCATAAAAGACCCTGGGATGTAAAAAGAATTATTTCAATGTATATTGAAATAAAAGGGATTTTATAAAATCAACAGATTTTATAAAAGGAAATATTTCGAAAGTAAATAAAAGGGAAAAATGTTTTTAAAACGAATAGAGTTTTTAAAAAAAGGGAAATCATTTGTAAAGTGAAGAACTGTTACTAAAAGTAAATCTTTATCAATGAATAGTTTAATCGAGTTAAAAGGAGTTAATCGAATATAGTTTATTCGAATAGTAAAAGGAGTTAAATGATGTTAGTTTAATCAAGTTAAAGGGAGTTAGTCGATGTTAGTTTAATCGAGTTAAAGGGAGTTAGTCGATGTTAGTTTAATCGAAGGGAGTTAATCGATGTTAGTTTAATCAAAAGGAGTTAATCGATGTTAGTTTAATCGATCAGAGTTAAAGCAAATGAGTTAATCGAATATATAGTTTATTCGAATAAAAAGTAAAAAGAGTTAAATGATGTTAGTTTAATCGAGCTAAAGGGAGTTAAACGATGTTAGTTTAATCGAGTTAAAGGGAGTTAGTCGATGTTAGTTTAATCGAAAGGAGTTAATCGATGTTAGTTTAATCAATTAGAGTTAAAGCAAATGAGTTAATCGAATATATAGTTTATTCGAATAGAAAGTAAATTGAGTTAATCGAATATAGTTTATTCGAATAGAATAAATTGAGTTAATCGAATATAGTTTATTCGAATAGAATCAATTGAGTTAATCGAATATAGTTTATTCGAATAGAGTTAGAGGAGTTAATTGAATATAGTTTATTCGAATAGAGTTAGAGGAGTTATCGAATATAGTTTATTCGAGTAGAGTTAGAAGAGTCAATCAAATATTGCTATTCGAAGGAGGGTTAAGTAAGGAAGTTAGTAAAATGAATATAAAGTGAACTTTGTCTATTTCAAGGTTAGAAACGTTGTTCAGTTAAGGTCTGAGAGGTAGTATTACCCCAACTTGATTGACTTCATTTTTAACTAAGGAATGGTTAAGGTTCGATAGTAAAGGATGGTTAAGTGAATTTAGTAATTAAAGGAAATGGTTTTAGTTTGGCATCGCGATGGTTTGTATAAACATCTGTCTAAGTCCAATGAAGAAGCTTTGGAAATGTTTTCCAAATAAGAAACCAGAAATGTTTTCTAATAAAGAAAACAAGAAATGGAAATGTTTTCCATTGTTAATAAAGTATATTTTCTAAACATAGAAAATTAAGGAAATAGGAAATATATATATATATATATATATATATATGATTGATGATTGATTGATAGAATTTCCATTTGGAAATAATATCGTTGTTTGCACACCTGTTTTTCTTCGATAGTTAAATCACAGACTATCGAAGTTTTGACCATTTTAACGTTGTTAATATGGAGAGACCGGTTGGATTATTATCCAAAGAACCACTCTGTATTGGCATAAGCGTTGCGAATCATATATGCCAAAGGAAATTGAAGACGGAGTTATGCAAGAGCTATCCTATTTACAGAATAGTGCCTTCGGTTCATCCTGTTCCTGGATGACTTGTATGGAAGGATATCTGACAGAGTATTTCCAGATGATCACGTATATTGATTTCTCCAACTGTACCAAGAGTGGAAGCGGAGAAGGAAACTTCTTTTAGCTAACACATAATGTATGGTTGAGGATGTCAATCGGTGATTTGATGGATTTGACGATGTGGCATTCAAAGTGAATCTGGTGTGATGATAAAGCGTAGCTTCTAGCCTCATCAACCGGTAAATGACAGAAATCGGGCAGGCAACATGGCTAAGTCGGTCGCACCGAAGTAGGGTGTATAATCACCTGATCTAGGGTTTCATTTACTTCTAAAAATCTATTGTTGATGCTGTCCCATTCGGGAAACGGTTGCTGATCCCAACCGTTGGTGATATACATTCGATACACTCAAGCGAAATGAGTGGTCGGTCATGTGTGGCCGGGTTGCAAGATGTTCTTGTTGAACCCAGTGTATTCCTCTCTAGAGGTACACGAGCGAAAGGTGGTTCCATACCTTGTCATAGTTGGAAATCCATTACCCAATACGTGCTTGCGGTTTTGATTGTATACTATATGTGTAGAACGTGAGATGAAAGCGTTTCTGCTAGATGATTATTATATTGTGTTGATAGACATTATTATAATATCAAAAGGTTTTTGATATAAAGATAATTTGGATTCTCATAAGGGAAAAACCCGTTCCGTTATACGGCGTGGTCTTATGAGATATCGATTACCAGCTTGAACTGTTTTAAACTGTTTTACTCATACCAGTCCCATGACTGACCCGGAGTTTATTTTGTTGTTTTCCCTAAACTCTTGGGTGCCTAAATTTGTACGGGCAGTCAAGTAGTCGGGATTTTTCAGAGATAGTTGAAGAGCTGGAGCAGGAGGCTTCAGGATCATATAGCTATAGTTATTTCCGCTGTGTTGTAAGTGTTATACTTTGATAAATGATGTATATTCAAGTACAGATGTATATTTCAAGTTATGTTATATATAGTATATGTTATTCGTTCCGCTGTGAGGTTCGTGTTACTCTGATGTTGTGTTCTTCTTCTTCTATTCTAAGTTTCTATCTTATCTATCCTCACCCTCTAATTTCTTTCACTAATGACTGGTATTTTTTGATGTTTGGTTAGTCATCATTGAGTTTATGGCGATAACCAAAGTCGGCAAAATCCCGGGTCATTACAAAATATCTTATCATTTCATTTTTAAAAATCACGTCGTCTTCATTTTAAACATCAAAGCTTTTACATCGTTAAAAAATCTAAGCTTTCCATATTCAAAAATCTAATCTTTATCGTCCCTTGGTATAGATAAAAATCATACTTTATATTATTGAAAATCGTTCCTTTTTTATAATAAAAACCATATTTTTATACCAACACTGTGAATAAAAAAATCGTACTTTCATTGTCATAAATAAATAAATAAAAATGGAAAATAAAAACTCACATTTCTGGCGTAAAAATCACGTCTTTGGTTGAGTAGGGGCCCACAGTGGCTGTGGGTGGCCGGTGGAGGCTCGGGGGAGGTGCTCGAGTCAGCGACGGTCGGAGGTAGGGCCTACATTGGCTGAGGAGGCGGTTTCAGAGTGGATTTGGGGGTTTTCCCGTCAAGAGAGGTGGGAGGAGAGGAAGGGGAGGGGTGCCTCGGCCAGAGGGGGTGGTGCGGCAGGTCTTCGGTGCGACGGAGGTGGGCCACAGGTGATGGAGCGACGGGTTCATGCTAGGGTTTTAATTTGGGGTGGTTTCGCGTGTTGGAGGAAGGGGGAGGCTGCAAGGGATCGTCGGAGTAGGGGGAAGCCGTCGAAGATGGCGGGAGGCGAGGGAAGGCCGGTGCTGAGGCGCGGTGGTGCCAGGAGGGGGCGGCGGTGGTAAATCGCCAGCGACGGGATTTGGGAAAAGGGGGGCTGATCGATTTAGGGTTTTTCTTATATTTTTTTCTTTCTAATGAAAATTAGGTTAGGGTTTTCTATTTATAACTTTCCCATTCAAACTTCAAATCGAGCCCACCGCCTATCATCTCTAGCTAATTACCCCCATTCCGGACACAATGGGATATGTTTCGTAAGCCAATTCGACCGTTACGATCAGTTTTCATTTAAATTAAAATATAAATCAATTAAAATTGAATTTGAACGTACATTTAAATTTACCGGGGCCACACACTGACTCTGAAAATTCCAGAAAAATAAATCTGGCTATGTTTTGACGATACGGTCCTAACAAAACTAATTTTGTCGAATTTGGAGACCATTTGAAAAACGGTCATTTTCCAGTCGATTAAATTCAAATTGAAATGACCAAACACGTTTAAATCCGCCACGCTCACATATTGATTCCAAAAATTATGAATTTTGGAATCTAGCAATAATTGGACATTCCAGATCCAACAAAAGTGGTCCCGTCGAAAAGGAAGGTAGTTTGCAAAATCGCTATTTTTAAGGGCTATATTTCCATAGCGACTATTCTGAATTTTCAACTGGACGTAACTTTTTATTCCCACTATGAATTTTCAATTTTCTAGATTCATTGGAAAGATATTTTGAAATAGATTCTAATATTTCTAGTTTCACTAAAATCCGGTTTATTTTGAATCCTGTACATTCATTTGAAATTTGAAATCGAATTTTCCAACTACCGCGCCATTTTCAAATTCTTTTATAATAAAAATAAATTTTATATTCTAAATTTGATTCAAATAAATATATACATTCTAATTCTATTCAAAAAAAATTCTTGTCGTTATTATTTAAAATAATTCATTTTAAATATTCAAAATTCATTAAAATTGTCAAAATAAAAATTTTAAATTGGTTCTGATTTTCCGGGTTGTTACATGTTGCCCATATGCTATTTGAAACAAAAATCGCTGAACACACCGTGGGGTAAATCAGGGTTGGCTGAATTCTCGAACATGAAATATTTCAAACTTTTAGTCAATTAAAAACTTATTCATAGTCCCACGACTAACTCCTCGTCGAAATAGTTGAAGTCGAGTTAAGAAAGATGAAAGAAAAACAAAAAAGAAAATCAAATAATTTCACTCACTAATCGTAATTTATTAATTCCTTTGATCGTTTAAACCTAGGCTCTGATACCAAATGTAACACCCCCACACTTTCCTAAGCCTGAATTTCGACAAAAATCGAGACCCAAACTGTAACAACCCGTAAAATCTGGGCCAGTTTAAAATTTTTATTTTGGCAATTATAGCGAGTTTTGTTTATTTAAAATGAATTATTTTAAATAATATCGAGGAGAAATTTATTTTGAATATAATTCGATCGTATATATTATACGCGTCGTCGTTAGAATATAAATATTTATATATATAATTATAAATAGAATTGAAAATGGCGCGGTAGTTCGATAATTCGATTTCAAACTTCAATTGAATGTACCGGGTGCAGAACAATCCGGATTTTAGTGAAACCAAAAATAATGGAATCTAATAGTGAATATCTTTCCAACGAATCCGAAAAATCAAAAAGTTCGTAGCGGGAATCAAAAGATATGTCCAGTTGAAAATTCTGAATAGTCGCTATGGAATTCAGGCCCTTAAAAATGGACATTTTGCAAACGACCTCGGATTTCGACGAAACCAGTTTTGTTGGGTCCGGGATGTGAAGTTATTGCTAGATTCCAAATTTCACAATTTTTCGAATCAATATGTGAGCGTGGCAAAGGAAAACGCGTTTGACCAGTTTCAGTTGATTTTAATCGACTGGAAATTGGCCATTTTTCAAACGGTCTCAGAATTCGACGAAACTAGTTTTGTTAGGACCGTATCGTCAATACGAAGCTAGAAAATATTTTTCTGGAATTTTTCGGGTTAGTATGTGACCCCGGTAATTTGAAATGTACGTTTAAAATTCAATATGGTGATTTAAATGTAAATTCAACGGAAACTGATTCAAACGATCAATTCAGCTTGCGGTACATATCCCATTGTGTTCGGAATGGGGATGAAACGCTAAGGGCGACAGGCGGTGGGCCTCGTTTAGAGGTCGTATGTGAAAGTCAACTTTTTAATAATTAAATAATAAAAAAAAAATAATATCTCTTCCTCCTTTACATATTTCTGGCCCCCCCGTTTCTATTTCAGTTCAGAAAAAGAAAAAAAAACAGATCTCGAGCCCGTCGCCGCCTCCCTCCCCGCCACCTCGTCGTCAGACCACCGCCCCTCCACCAACTCCCGCCTCCCTCAAGCCTTGCCCTCCCCCTCGAAACCCCGATCCATCGAACCCTGACCCCCCTCCCCCCCCCGAATCGTTCGACGCCTCCGCATCCCTGGCCAGCGCGCCTGTGCCGCCGCCTCGAAGCCTGAAGCCCTCCGACGATCAGCAGAAACCCCCCCCCCCATCTGTAAGTTTTTTTTTGTTTTGGCTTTGTTATTTTATTTTCAAGGAATAAAAAAAAACTGATTTTATAAAGTTTCAAAAACTGATTTTTTAGGAAAATAAAAACTGATTTTTTTAGGAAAATAAAAACTGATTTTTTAGGAAAATAAAAACTGATTTTTTAGGAAAATAAAAACTGATTTTTTTAGGAAAATAAAATCTGATTTTTTAGGAAAATAAAATCTGATTTTTTAGGAAAATAAAAACTGATTTTTTTAGGAAAATAAAAACTGATTTTTTAGGAATTTAAAAAAAACTGATTTTATAAAGTTTTAAAAACTGATTTTTTAGGAAAATAAAAACTGATTTTTTTATGTATAGAAAAGTTTGATTTTTATTTATAGAAAAGCTTAATTTTTATAGAAAGATAAGATTTTTGAAAAGAAGGAAAATTAGATTTTTAGGAATGGGATAAATAAAAATATGATTTTGTTCATACGAGAAACACGGTTTTCATTCATATGAAAGTGTTGATTTTTATACTTAGAAAAGCTATGATTTTTATACTTAGAAAAGCTATGATTTTTATACTTAGAAAAGCTATGATTTTTATACTTAAGAAGTTATGATTTTTATACTTAAGAAGTTGTGATTTTTATTTTAAAAATGGCAATAGAAAAATATAATCTTTCCTATGTAGATAGCGAAATAAAAATCTGATTTTTATTTTATATACGTTGAAGTAAAGCGATGATTTTTATAATGATTAAAACTTTATTTTTATAAAGGCGAAAACTTTATTTTTATAAAGTTGAAAACTTTATTTTTGAAATGGGATTTTTATATGTTGAACATCGAAATAAAAATTCGATTTTTATATATTGAACTTTGAAGTAAAAATTCGATTTTTATATATTGAACTTTGAAGTAAAAATTCGATTTTTATATATTGAACTTTGAAATAAAAATTCGATTTTTATATATTGAACTTTGAAGTAAAAATTCGATTTTTATATATTGAACTTTGAAATAAAAATTCGATTTTTATATATTGCATAGCGAAGTAAAAATTCGATTTTTACATATGTAGTGAAAGCGGACAACGAAGATGACAAAAAGGCGGGAACGACGAAGATCTCTACAATAGAAGTGCCGTGGAGCTAGGATAGCTATAAGTGAGAATTTCTCACCTTTCAATTTCTTTTCTAGTTATATATATATACTAGGATGCAGACGGTGCTTAGTAGCACCCGACACAATCGTCCACAGACCATGGACTTGTTTGTTTGACTGTTTGGTGATTGATTGCGATATTGGTTTGAATGTGGTTTGTGGTGTGAAAAATCGGATCGATAAATTGGTTAGGATTAGACGTGCGCCGTTATAAGGCGAAGGAGTAAGGCTAGGTTAGACTCTTACTCCAAATTTTGTGGTTTGCATAACGAATTGATTTGATTGATGTGTGAATGGCGTGGGCCTTCACTAGACCGGGGATAAGGCTAGGCCTCGTCCCGTTTCTAGTATCGTGCCGTTATGCCGCCGAAATTTTCTAAAATATGTTAGAAAATAAAAATATCATTTTATTGTGTAAATGAATTGAATAGAAATTCATAGGTTGAAATAAAATGTTTTATCGTTAAAAATATAATTTTTAACGTGAATGTGAATAAATGGATAGTTATAAACAAATCGGCCGATTTGTTTGTATATACACTGATTTGACTGATATTGATTGGGTCGATAAATTTCACACATCGCCCAACTGCACAAATAAAATATGCGGTTGATTGTTTGAAACCCCACACGGGTGTTGGGATGAAATTTGAAGTTCACTCATCCTGATTGATTAAATATGTCGATCGATCGATTGACAGGCTGTTATAAGCGTTGAATATCTATATTTGATGCTTATACAGTGTAGTGCACTTTGGTTGATGATTGATTATTTTTCAATGCTATGATATACATGTGTTGTATGAAAATCCATATAATTAACTTTATATGGTAATTGATTGGGCCCCATTCCAATTTGAAAAATAAATAATATTATAAAATAAAAGTTCATGTGTTGACAGTACTCATTCATTGAGATTGGTCATGTGTTGAACGAAATATTTTAATATTAAAATTTACATCTTTATCGATATAAAATAAAAGTTCATGTGTTGACAGTACTCATTCATTGAGATTGGTCATGTGTTGAACGAAATATTTTGATAATAACAACTATTTTGAAAATAGAAATTTATGAAGCCGTGTTGATTAGATAGACGCCATTTTGACGTGAACGATATTTATATCGATTTTAAACGATTTCGAAATGAAATGAATTGAAAACGATTTCGAAATGAAATGAATTGAAAACGATTTCGAAATGAATTGAATTGAAAACGATTTCGAAATGAAATGAATTGAAAACGATTTCGAAATGAAATGAATTGAAAACGATTTCGAAATGAAATGAATTGAAAACGATTTCGAAATGAAATGAATTGAAAACGATTTCGAAATGAATTGAATTGAAAACGAATTCAAATTGAATTGAAAGCGAATTGAAATGAATTCAAATTGAATTGAAATTTGAATTGAATAGAAATGAATTTTAAAACGAATTTATAAGGAAGAATTCAATTTTGATTTGAATTGAAAAGGAAGTTGAAATTGCCTTTGAAACGAATTTAAAACTATTTATATAATTCGTTTTAAATAGTTATCGACGAAATATATATTATATATATTATATATATAATATAATGGCCTGAATAGAACGCGCCGCGCCGCGGCAGTTCGTGAATTTCGACCATTTATTTCAAACGGACATTACGGGAGATCCGACCGTCGGATTCTCCTAAAATCAGAACCGTTGGGTTCGTATCGAAAAGAGCTTTCTAACGAATATTAGAAATTTGAAATCTAACGGTTGGATTTGGAGATACGTCCAAATCAAATTCGAAAAAGGTCGCTGTAAGTGCAGTTCGATGGCCATTGTTGGAAATCGACTGTACGGGCCTTGATAAAATTATTAAAAATAGTAATAATTTGTGTAAAATCATAAGAAATGATTTAGAAAGAATTGGGATGAAAAACTCCATATTTGAAAAGATAAAAATAGATTTTTATCGAAATGAACTAGTTTTGAACTAGAATTATAATTCTATTTATTTTTAAATAAATAAATTGAATTCGAAAAGGGTTTTTAAAAATAACCAAAATTTCCAATGATTGCATTGGAGTGGATTTGAATCGAAATTGTCTTCGGAATATTTCGATGTTGGAATTCGTGATTATACAGGTGTTGTTATGGAAATTTGAAAGATATATATTTATATCGTTATTTCCAATACGACATTTGTTAGTCGTAGAATTCGATATTGAATATAAGCCGATATATTTTCTATTCAGAGCCTTGTATTGAATATCGAATGTGATTTGGGTTTGTCGTGAATGGTGTCTTCACTAACACTGTTCTTGAACCCTGTTGAGAAAAGATTAAATCTTTTTATTTAGATTTAATGAAGTGTACCAATTAAATGATATTTAATTGGAATTGAATTGGTATTGATTTTTGGGTTTATCGTGAACAGTGTTTTAAATAACACTTGTTCTTTAACCCGATAATTAATGGAATGTGATTTTGGGTTTATCGTGAATCGTGTTTTAAATAACACGGATTCTTTAACCCAATTAACGATTAAAACTAAGTGGAGTTTTAATGAATCTTTAATTAGATTGAAATGATCGAGAATGGAGTAGCACCAGTTTTGCTCCAGGCGATAGTTAAATCTTTAATTAGATTTGAACGTGAAATGGTAATTGAATTTACCGATAACACCGTGGTGTTAGATATGAAGTATAACCAGTTTTACTTCATGGGATGAATAGGTTGGGATTGGGAAATTAAAACAAATGATTACTTCGGTAAGGTTCGCTAATCCCGACTAGTTTGAATTGATATTCAAAAGTAGATTAAAGCATAAATTCAAGAATTTATCTTTGATAAAATTAATGGGAACCTTTCCCTATGAACGTGAAATTGAGAAACTAACTGTCGGTTAGCCAAGCAGAATGGTTTTCTGAATATTGATCTGATGTTGGTTTCGGCCTTCGGGGTTAATATTTGGGGAATTATTCTCTTGATTAATTTACGGTTAGTGACTAATGAATTGAAATGAGGCGTATGTTGTGTTTGTGTAACACTTTTATAATATATACGCGAGTTATTCGGAAAGACCGGGTTTATCCCATTCTGAATAACTGATACGACGATAAGTCGAAGATGAAGACGGTGGTCGAAGACCGGAGGTCTTCACGTCGTTTGGGTAATTACTGATGATCTTGATTGGGCTGTACACCCAAGAAGATGGAAACAGTTAGTGATCGTCCAGACGTACTTGGAGATCGATGGATATGCGGGGTACTAGGTGC
Organism: Allium sativum; assembly: GCA_030737875.1. Lineage (NCBI taxonomy): Eukaryota > Viridiplantae > Streptophyta > Magnoliopsida > Asparagales > Amaryllidaceae > Allium > Allium sativum. Next base: position 797,161,828 of record CM060919.1, read on the forward strand.
CTCCGGTTTCGTTCAGACCCAGAACGGACTTGTAAATGGACTGTGTGTCTGACATCGGATTTCATTCTGTGTGACTGATATCGGTTGCATAGGATGGTTTGCCTGTGTGGCATGCTAAGATGCAAATGATCAAGGCTTCTGTTGAAAAGCAAAGTCTTGTGGTGATGATCAAAGCACGGCCTTTGTGGCGTAGCTTTGTGTAACGTTTACCTCGCGTGTTTCACACCAGGTATGAACCAAAAACGGGAGACAGACCTCAGGGAGGACTTGCGTTTCTTTCTAGTTAGAAGTGGCGTCAGTGGTTTTACACGCCCTGACGAGTTTGACTTATGTGGTTGTTGCTGTTGCGAGGCGCCTCGGTTATATCGGTTTCGGCCGATGCTTCTGGTCGGCTGACGGACCAGACTTACACCCCATAGGGTGGGGAAACGTAGTGTTCAGGCATAATAATCCACATCGGTGGACCGGCCCTGTCGCTCCAAGGCTTGCCTGCGCGCTTGCCTGAGACACGGACTAGAGCGTCTCGAATCGGTAGAGGACGATCCCTGGCCTCGGTTCATAGAAGGAAGTCCAATTTCCAAATACGTGACATTTGCGGTTTTATTTGTAAACCTATATATGGCGACATGATATATGGTACCCATGCCGCCTATGATTGATACTTATGATTTGAAGTTGTTTTATACACTATGCACTTATAATAGTATCAAATGATTTGTTTTGAACGTATCAAGCATTCTTTGGCTGTTATAAGGGAAAACCCTATCCTCGGCTGCGTTGCATTGTGTGATGGGACCTGGGTCTTATAACAGCTTCATTTTTCTTTATTTAGCATTGCGCTGTTTGTTTCATGCACTGGTATTCTTGGGAGGAAACCCGTTCCGTGTTATACGGCGTGGTCCCTTGATTTACCCAACTTTAAAAATAAAGATTAATAACTGTTTTAGTTCTCACACCAGTCCCATGACTGACCTGGAGTTTATTGTTTTAACCTAAACTCTGGGTGCCCCTATTTTGACACGGGCAGCTAGTAGTTTTGGTTTTGCAAATTTATATTCACAGGATCCTGGTTTATAGCTGGAATGATATCCGGAAAGCTTTGTATCCGTATATCTCTTCTAGTTGTGTATTGTATTACTTTCCGCTGCTATGTATTTAAATGTAATTTAAATCTCTGATATTTCTGTGTAATATTCTTTTATACTCTGTATATTCTTGTAATCTGATGCATTGTTGTAATATACAATGAAATGTTCTTCTGTATGCGTTCTGATTTGTCGTGTTCTCAAACGATAGGGCGTTTCGAACGGTCTGGGTCGGTTTAGCGACTGGTTCGGACCGAGCGAAATTCCTTGCCGTCACAGTTGGTATCAGAGCTTTGGTTTACAAAGCAGAGAACAAGGCACATTAGAACCTTACGAAAGAATTCATCAGATATTGGATTAGTAATATCCAATGAGAATGACTCGTTAGAGATAGGATCAGTAGTATCCTAGAACGAGTGAGAAGAGTATATTTCTCAAATGAAAACAATTTTTGTTTTGAAAATTTAAATCAATTATTCGTATTTGATTATCAATTTATATTGAGTTGGACAATCCAGTATATATAGATTTTGCGTATACGTCTGATCCGCGTGTATTTGAAATTTTAATATATTGGATAGATATAGAATCACACTCTAGTCGCCCGAAGATGATATTGATGATAGCGATCGCATCATCAACATTTATGTTCGAGTTTCGAAGGTGTGATTTCTATATATTTCCTATTGACTGGTGTGAGAACCAAAATTAGATAGGGCCTATTGTTGTGATTTGGCATCAAAAATCTGATTTTTGACTATATATCAAAGTTATGAATTTCAAATGATAATCAACTAATGGATTGATGTTTGTGTTGTTTGTTTATTTGTTTGCTAATTTTTAGCCATTTAGCCTAACTGAACCAAATATTGAATTATATTGAAAATTGGTCGCATTTGCTTGCATATACTTGTACTTACATTGAACAGGTCATAGCAAGGAGGCTAGAGCCAGAGAATAAAATTTGTTTGCCCGACAAATAGGTACATGTTTACTACATAATTTCCTGTTTTGTTTGGGTGATGATGATTTTGTGAGCCTATTGGCTAGCCGCTTGGCTTTTTCTTTTTCTTTTTGAGATCTGAAGGACCGGGGAAGCTATTTGAAATTCCCCGATGCTCCCATTGCAGGGGAGGTTATGGCGAAATTTTTGGAAAATTTAGGGTGTTAGCCAAATTTTTGAAATTTTGAAAATTCTCAGAAACTAAAGAGTTGGAGAATGGAAGCCCGATCGAATGTAGAGCTGAATAATCAAACCACTTTCGACTTTGTTCCTTTTCGGGGATGAAAAGTTTTAAGTGGGGGAGATTGTAACAACCCGTAAAATCTGGGCCAGTTTAAAATTTTTATTTTGGCAATTATAGCGAGTTTTGTTTATTTAAAATGAATTATTTTAAATAATATCGAGGAGAAATTTATTTTGAATATAATTCGATCGTATATATTATACGCGTTGTCGTTAGAATATAAATATTTATATATATAATTATAAATAGAATTGAAAATGGCGCGGTAGTTCGATAATTCGATTTCAAACTTCAATTGAATGTACCGGGTGCAGAACAATCCGGATTTTAGTGAAACCAAAAATAATGGAATCTAATAGTGAATATCTTTCCAACGAATCCAAAAAATCAAAAAGTTCGTAGCGGGAATCAAAAGATATGTCCAGTTGAAAATTCTGAATAGTCGCTATGGAATTCAGGCCCTTAAAAATGGACATTTTGCAAACGACCTCGGATTTCGACGAAACCAGTTTTGTTGGGTCCGGGATGTGAAGTTATTGCTAGATTCCAAATTTCACAATTTTTCGAATCAATATGTGAGCGTGGCAAAGGAAAACGCGTTTGACCAGTTTCAGTTGATTTTAATCGACTGGAAATTGGCCATTTTTCAAACGGTCTCAGAATTCGACGAAACTAGTTTTGTTAGGACCGTATCGTCAATACGAAGCTAGAAAATATTTTTCTGGAATTTTTCGGGTTAGTATGTGACCCCGGTAATTTGAAATGTACGTTTAAAATTTAATATGGTGATTTAAATGTAAATTCAACGGAAACTGATTCAAACGATCAATTCAGCTTGCGGTACATATCCCATTGTGTTCGGAATGGGGATGAAACGCTAAGGGCGACAGGCGGTGGGCCTCGTTTAGAGGTCGTATGTGAAAGTCAACTTTTTAATAATTAAATAATAATAAAAAAAAATAATATCTCTTCCTCCTTTACATATTTCTGGCCCCCCCCGTTTCTATTTCAGTTCAGAAAAAGAAAAAAAAAAACAGATCTCGAGCCCGTCGCCGCCTCCCTCCCCGCCACCTCGTCGTCAGACCACCGCCCCTCCACCAACTCCCGCCTCCCTCAAGCCTTGCCCTCCCCCTCGAAACCCCGATCCATCGAACCCTGACCCCCCTCCCCCCCCCGAATCGTTCGACGCCTCCGCATCCCTGGCCAGCGCGCCTGTGCCGCCGCCTCGAAGCCTGAAGCCCTTCGACGATCAGCAGAACCCCCCCCCCATCTGTAAGTTTTTTTTTGTTTTGGCTTTGTTATTTTATTTTCAAGGAATAAAAAAAAACTGATTTTATAAAGTTTTAAAAACTGATTTTTTAGGAAAATAAAAACTGATTTTTTAGGAAAATAAAAACTGATTTTTTTAGGAAAATAAAAACTGATTTTTTAGGAAAATAAAAACTGATTTTTTAGGAAAATAAAAACTGATTTTTTTAGGAAAATAAAAACTGATTTTTTAGGAAAATAAAAACTGATTTTTTTAGGAAAATAAAAACTGATTTTTTAGGAATTTAAAAAAAACTGATTTTATAAAGTTTTAAAAACTGATTTTTTAGGAAAATAAAAACTGATTTTTTTATGTATAGAAAAGTTTGATTTTTATTTATAGAAAAGCTTAATTTTTATAGAAAGATAAGATTTTTGAAAAGAAGGAAAATTAGATTTTTAGGAATGGGATAAATAAAAATATGATTTTGTTCATACGAGAAACACGGTTTTCATTCATATGAAAGTGTTGATTTTTATACTTAGAAAAGCTATGATTTTTATACTTAGAAAAGCTATGATTTTTATACTTAGAAAAGCTATGATTTTTATACTTAAGAAGTTATGATTTTTATACTTAAGAAGTTGTGATTTTTATTTTAAAAATGGCAATAGAAAAATATAATCTTTCCTATGTAGATAGCGAAATAAAAATCTGATTTTTATTTTATATACGTTGAAGTAAAGCGATGATTTTTATAATGATGAAAACTTTATTTTTATAAAGGCGAAAACTTTATTTTTATAAAGTTGAAAACTTTATTTTTGAAATGGGATTTTTATATGTTGAACATCGAAATAAAAATTCGATTTTTATATATTGAACTTTGAAGTAAAAATTCGATTTTTATATATTGAACTTTGAAGTAAAAATTCGATTTTTATATATTGAACTTTGAAATAAAAATTCGATTTTTATATATTGAACTTTGAAGTAAAAATTCGATTTTTATATATTGAACTTTGAAATAAAAATTCGATTTTTATATATTGCATAGCGAAGTAAAAATTTGATTTTTACATATGTAGTGAAAGCGGACAACGAAGGTGACAAAAAGGCGGGAACGACGAAGATCACTACAATAGAAGTGCCGTGGAGCTAGGATAGCTATAAGTGAGAATTTCTCACCTTTCAATTTCTTTTCTAGTTATATATATATAATAGGATGCAGACGGTGCTTAGTAGCACCCGACACAATCGTCCACAGACCATGGACTTGTTTGTTTGACTGTTTGGTGATTGATTGCGATATTGGTTTGAATGTGGTTTGTGGTGTGAAAAATCGAATCGATAAATTGGTTAGGATTAGACGTGCGCCGTTATAAGGCGAAGGAGTAAGGCTAGGTTAGACTCTTACTCCAAATTTTGTGGTTTGCATAACGAATTGATTTGATTGATGTGTGAATGGCGTGGGCCTTCACTAGACCGGGGATAAGGCTAGGCCTCGTCCCGTTTCTAGTATCGTGCCGTTATGCCGCCGAAATTTTCTAAAATATGTTAGAAAATAAAAATATCATTTTATTGTGTAAATGAATTGAATAGAAATTCATAGGTTGAAATAAAATGTTTTATCGTTAAAAATATAATTTTTAACGTGAATGTGAATAAATGGATAGTTATAAACAAATCGGCCGATTTGTTTGTATATACACTGATTTGACTGATATTGATTGGGTCGATAAATTTCACACATCGCCCAACTGCACAAATAAAATATGCGGTTGATTGTTTGAAACCCCACACGGGTGTTGGGATGAAATTTGAAGTTCACTCATCCTGATTGATTAAATATGTCGATCGATCGATTGACAGGCTGTTATAAGCGTTGAATATCTATATTTGATGCTTATACAGTGTAGTGCACTTTGGTTGATGATTGATTATTTTTCAATGCTATGATATACATGTGTTGTATGAAAATCCATATAATTAACTTTATATGGTAATTGATTGGGCCCCATTCCAATTTGAAAAATAAATAATATTATAAAATAAAAGTTCATGTGTTGACAGTACTCATTCATTGAGATTGGTCATGTGTTGAACGAAATATTTTAATATTAAAATTTACATCTTTATCGATATAAAATAAAAGTTCATGTGTTGACAGTACTCATTCATTGAGATTGGTCATGTGTTGAACGAAATATTTTGATAATAACAACTATTTTGAAAATAGAAATTTATGAAGCCGTGTTGATTAGATAGACGCCATTTTGACGTGAACGATATTTATATCGATTTTAAACGATTTCGAAATGAAATGAATTGAAAACGATTTCGAAATGAAATGAATTGAAAACGATTTCGAAATGAAATGAATTGAAAACGATTTCGAAATGAAATGAATTGAAAACGATTTCGAAATGAAATGAATTGAAAACGATTTCGAAATGAAATGAATTGAAAACGATTTCGAAATGAATTGAATTGAAAACGAATTCAAATTGAATTGAAAGCGAATTGAAATGAATTCAAATTGAATTGAAATTTGAATTGAATAGAAATGAATTTTAAAACGAATTTATAAGGAAGAATTCAATTTTGATTTGAATTGAAAAGGAAGTTGAAATTGCCTTTGAAACGAATTTAAAACTATTTATATAATTCGTTTTAAATAGTAATCGACGAAATATATATTATATATATTATATATATAATATAATGGCCTGAATAGAATGCGCCGCGCCGCGGTAGTTCGTGAATTTCGACCATTTATTTCAAACGGACATTACGGGAGATCCGACCGTCGGATTCTCCTAAAATCGGAACCGTTGGGTTCGTATCGAAAAGAGCTTTCTAACGAATATTAGAAATTTGAAATCTAACGGTTGGATTTGGAGATACGTCCAAATCAAATTCGAAAAAGGTCGCTGTAAGTGCAGTTCGATGGCCATTGTTGGAAATCGACTGTACGGGCCTTGATAAAATTATTAAAAATAGTAATAATTTGTGTAAAATCATAAGAAATGATTTAGAAAGAATTGGGATGAAAAACTCCATATTTGAAAAGATAAAAATAGATTTTTATCGAAATGAACTAGTTTTGAACTAGAATTATAATTCTATTTATTTTTAAATAAATAAATTGAATTCGAAAAGGGTTTTTAAAAATAACCAAAATTTCCAATGATTGCATTGGAGTGGATTTGAATCGAAATTGTCTTCGGAATATTTCGATGTTGGAATTCGTGATTATACAGGTGTTGTTATGGAAATTTGAAAGATATATATTTATATCGTTATTTCCAATACGACATTTGTTAGTCGTAGAATTCGATATTGAATATAAGCCGATATATTTTCTATTCAGAGCCTTGTATTGAATATCGAATGTGATTTGGGTTTGTCGTGAATGGTGTCTTCACTAACACTGTTCTTGAACCCTGTTGAGAAAAGATTAAATCTTTTTATTTAGATTTAATGAAGTGTACCAATTAAATGATATTTAATTGGAATTGAATTGGTATTGATTTTTGGGTTTATCGTGAACAGTGTTTTAAATAACACTTGTTCTTTAACCCGATAATTAATGGAATATGATTTTGGGTTTATCGTGAATCGTGTTTTAAAAAACACGGATTCTTTAACCCAATTAACGATTAAAACTAAGTGGAGTTTTAATGAATCTTTAATTAGATTGAAATGATCGAGAATGGAGTAGCACCAGTTTTGCTCCAGGCGATAGTTAAATCTTTAATTAGATTTGAACGTGAAATGGTAATTGAATTTACCGATAACACCGTGGTGTTAGATATGAAGTATAACCAGTTTTACTTCATGGGATGAATAGGTTGGGATTGGGAAATTAAAACAAATGATTACTTCGGTAAGGTTCGCTAATCCCGACTAGTTTGAATTGATATTCAAAAGTAGATTAAAGCATAAATTCAAGAATTTATCTTTGATAAAATTAATGGGAACCTTTCCCTATGAACGTGAAATTGAGAAACTAACTGTCGGTTAGCCAAGCAGAATGGTTTTCTGAATATTGATCTGATGTTGGTTTCGGCCTTCGGGGTTAATATTTGGGGAATTATTCTCTTGATTAATTTACGGTTAGTGACTAATGAATTGAAATGAGGCGTATGTTGTGTTTGTGTAACACTTTTATAATATATACGCGAGTTATTCGGAAAGACCGGGTTTATCCCATTCTGAATAACTGATACGACGATAAGTCGAAGATGAAGACGGTGGTCGAAGACCGGAGGTCTTCATGTCGTTTGGGTAATTACTGATGATCTTGATTGGGCTGTACACCCAAGAAGATGGAAACAGTTAGTGATCGTCCAGACGTACTTGGAGATCGATGGATATGCGGGGTACTAGGTGCCTCCGGTTTCGTTCAGACCCAGAACGGACTTGTAAATGGACTGTGTGTCTGACATCGGATTTCATTCTGTGTGACTGATATCGGTTGCATAGGATGGTTTGCCTGTGTGGCATGCTAAGATGCAAATGATCAAGGCTTCTGTTGAAAAGCAAAGTCTTGTGGTGATGATCAAAGCACGGCCTTTGTGGCGTAGCTTTGTGTAACGTTTACCTCGCGTGTTTCACACCAGGTATGAACCAAAAACGGGAGACGGACCTCAGGGAGGACTTGCGTTTCTTTCTAGTTAGAAGTGGCGTCAGTGGTTTTACACGCCCTGACGAGTTTGACTTATGTGGTTGTTGCTGTTGCGAGGCGCCTCGGTTATATCGGTTTCGGCCGATGCTTCTGGTCGGCTGACGGACCAGACTTACACCCCATAGGGTGGGGAAACGTAGTGTTCAAGCATAATAATCCACATCGGTGGACCGGCCCTGTCGCTCCAAGGCTTGCCTGCGCGCTTGCCTGAGACACGGACTAGAGCGTCTCGAATCGGTAGAGGACGATCCCTGGCCTCGGTTCATAGAAGGAAGTCCAATTTCCAAACACGTGACATTTGCGGTTTTATTTGTAAACCTATATATGGCGACATGATATATGGTACCCATGCCGCCTATGATTGATACTTATGATTTGAAGTTGTTTTATACACTATGCACTTATAATAGTATCAAATGATTTGTTTTGAACGTATCAAGCATTCTTTGGCTGTTATAAGGGAAAACCCTATCCTCGGCTGCGTTGCATTGTGTGATGGGACCTGGGTCTTATAACAGCTTCATTTTTCTTTATTTAGCATTGCGTTGTTTGTTTCATGCACTGGTATTCTTGGGAGGAAACCCGTTCCGTGTTATACGGCGTGGTCCCTTGATTTACCTAACTTTAAAAATAAAGATTAATAACTGTTTTAGTTCTCACACCAGTCCCATGACTGACCTGGAGTTTATTGTTTTAACCTAAACTCTGGGTGCCCCTATTTTGACACGGGCAGCTAGTAGTTTTGGTTTTGCAGATTTATATTCACAGGATCCTGGTTTATAGCTGGAATGATATCCGGAAAGCTTTGTATCCGTATATCTCTTCTAGTTGTGTATTGTATTACTTTCCGCTGCTATGTATTTAAATGTAATTTAAATCTCTGATATTTCTGTGTAATATTCTTTTATACTCTGTATATTCTTGTAATCTGATGCATTGTTGTAATATACAATGAAATGTTCTTCTGTATGCGTTCTGATTTGTCGTGTTCTCAAACGATAGGGCGTTTCGAACGGTCTGGGTCGGTTTAGCGACTGGTTCGGACCGAGCGAAATTCCTTGCCGTCACACAAACCCATCCAAGCACAGAGAGTACAAATTTGATACCTATAATTAGTGAGCATAAGCATAATCAGAGTAAAATAAAACTAAATCATAGCAGAAATGAAATAAGATAACAAGTACTGACTAAGGCGGCTACCGTAAAGCATACCACCACATCAATATCGAGTATGAGAGAATGGTAACCAAAACCCAAACTTGGACACTTTCTAATACCTATCTTCCTTGAGATAAACCTGAGAGTTGTTATGAGGAGAGGGGTCAGAACAACAAGTCCTGGTGAGTAGAAAATGTATAACATTGTTTACAATACAAAAATGTATTCCATTTTGTCAGAACCAAGACATATGTCTAACAAGCCAAATAATTCTGACCTAACCTTATAGAGATTTATGCACGATGACTAACCACCAAAACCAATGTAGTATCACATACCTAGCGTTATTTCAATACATAGATAAAACGTTTACACATAAGTATGAAGCCTTTAAAACACCATTTAACTAATTTACAAAGATTTAAGAGGTAGACAACTAACTTCTTGCTATCACATAAGGAGGTTAATTATTTTCTATATATCCACTTAAGACCTCACTACCAATGAAAGGTAAGGGTGGATCCTTTCGCTCAATTTAGACCCAAGGCGGACCTATTGATCACTTAATATCTTATTCAGTGGTTTATCCAACACTAACATAAATTAGTGGACACTAGCTACTAAGTCCTACAATGCAAGGCTTCCATCATTCACGCATATAACCATTCTCCACATAAGATGAGAGATAGTAAGCATCCACTTATTACCTAAAGGATAGGTAGACGACATCTCGTCATTTATGACCTTCCCTTGGCAGATCCCTATGTTACTATCTAGCCAGACTAATTAGATACTCCCCTAGTCATTTAATACTTCCTACAGGATAGGTAGACCTTTGGCGCCTCCGGAGCGGTCATTTAATACATATTCCTAAGGCAGAACCTCATCCCAGTCACTTACTACCTAGAGAAAGAGACTAATGCGGGGATTACCAAGCTTGTACCCAATAATCATTTAATGCTTCTTGATTATAGGGCGGTAAACTACGCGATCGCTTAATACCCATTTAAGGGTTGATATAACTACTTTAATATCTTTACCCTGAAGTAGGTTACTCCTATAAATTATTTCCTTTTTTAGGTTTTCTCTTTTGGGATGGAGGCAGGTACCTCACACTTGAGATAAACCTTGCTGTAGGAAATAATCCTCGTTACGCAATTAACTATTGTCATGGGTTCCTATGGTTAATGATATCTCACAGCAGTTGTGCATATATGATATATCCGACTATTGGAAAGTGCATATTACTAGCAAATAAGGCAACTGACCTTGCATCATTAACCTACTAAGTCCAATCTTGATTTTTAATTATATTAATTCTAGATTAACTAGAAATTTATAACTACCTATCCTAGGATATTTATTTATTTATTTACTTATTGGACTTAGCATTTACTATGCTAATCAATCCTCATAATTCCTGTAACACCCCACGTCCATTAATGTCACTCACAAAGGGAATGCATTAACTTCCATGGAGGTTATAAGTGAATATAGAACAGAAAAATTACAACAAGACAAATAATAAATAGTACTTGGAAATCTAAAACTTCATTTTATTGCAGCGGAAATTAAACATGTTTGTTACATCATAAAACCATAGATCATAACCAAGTACAATATCCATCTTCATAAAAACAAAATACATAATCCCATTACATAAATAGCCATTAAAAAGATAACAAGCTAGACTTTACTTCAACGGTCCAAGCTTTCCAAAGAGAGATGAAGCAATTCAATCAAACTCCACTAGAGCTGGGCCCAACCTGAGGACCTGGAAAGGGGAAAAAGGATAGAAATAGAGGGGGTCAGACATAAAGTCTGGCGAGTATGATAATTCTAACAATACTATTATCAAAATAACTAGACTAAGGCATAAGCTGGAAGACAAGTAAATGTCTATGAACTCTTAGGAAGATAAAGATAGCGTTTAAGATAACGTTAAAGATAACGGTAAAGGCACACCTAATTACTAACGAATGATTACTACACTGCACCGCACATTACTACACTGCATCACACCAGTCACCCTATTGTTTGATCCCACTTGCTTCACACAGAAACTTTATAAATAGCCTTACGTACCCCTAGCTGACTACATAGGTGCCGTCTGCCCCTATCTCCACTAAGTGTACCCCACTACCCACTTTCGATCGGCTCCCTACTCGTAGATACCCGTGCTGGCCCCACAGTGGGGTGTATCACTCCCCTAAAGTGGCAACCCGATACAACTTGAGAATGCACGGCTTATACCTACACGATGCAACAACGTCTTACCTACCAGCCCGGGTCCACACACGCATACGAAACCCGTTGGACTTGCGTTGCCACCGCTCCCCGTTTTGGCCTCTTACAGTCGAACCCAGCATGCGTGTCCCGTCCTCGACTTGGGTCGAGCCCACAAAGATACGTTTGGGATACTGGTCGAAATGGGCTCCCACAAGCTACCCACCTAAGCTTGTCACTAGTATATCCCACTTAACCCTCTTAGTCATGTTCATTTACATGTGTGTTTGGTTAAGTCTTACTAATCGTATTTCACATGCCACTAAGGGCACACCCTAGATTCCTCATGCCACCCAAGGCACCTACTTAACCCCCATGTCCCACCTTACATGTTTATCTGGTTAAGTATTTCTTAATTCATTCAGGCCATAACCTCATAAAGACCTCTCACATTAGACTGGCATTTATGGCAGTTGGATTTGCCGGGCGGGTCCGGGCAGTCTTACACCATAAAAGAGTCTAACCTCGTGTCTTTACAACTGTTATGCTTTAGTTTAGGCCTAGGACCTCTCAAATTGGGCTGACATTTGTGACCACTGGATTTGCCGGGCGGGTCCGGGCAGGTTTACGTCACAAACGAGTCCAACCTCGTGTCCTAAGCATTGATTAACACTTAAAATCTTTTACCCCAGTTTTAATAATTCCCTATTCAAATTATTAATTAAGTCAACTTTTAATGATGTCCATAATTGACTCAATTATGGCCATCCACTTATGGCATGCAAAATCATATCAATTGCACCCCAACTTTTTAATATTAAATCCTTAATATTACCCCTACCCCACGTTTATACGTTCGCTTATTCAACGCATAATATAGACTGGACTTGTATAGTCTAACACCTAGCACAAAGATAAATTATCACAACATATAGACAATTAAAATAAGTCTAATCATAATAGGGGTGAAACTTGCATAAACTACACATGTTAAGGATCAAAAGGTGTCAACTTGTTAAATATCTCAATTTATATGATATGATCATAGCCCAAATCTGTACATAAACTTGCATATGGGGTTTTTAGGCAACATAATGATGGTGTGAACTAGCATAGGATATCACATATGTCATAGCATAATTCTAGAGGTCATAATAGATGTCTTGGCATATGTTCATAACTTTTCTAATCAATCTAACTTGCATATGTGACTTGTCATATAGATCAACATAACCCAAACATGATGATTTAATTAATATGAACTAACTAGCATAGATGGTAACATCATGGCCTTTTTAACATGTATGATTCATCACAACTTAGCATAGAAACTTTCAACATACATAACATCATCATAACATGATTTACAACATATAAGATATCATCATCACATAACATTGGATTTACAATATACATGATAGCAAAAGGGGTTTACAACAACATATATGATAATTCACATCATCTACTCATAATCCATTCATAACTCAACCTAATTAAAATGATAATAATCTTGTTAAGATCATCATACTCACAATTTAGAGAAGAAAAGAGAGAGTTTTGCTTTGCTTTAGGGTTGAGAGAACTAGAATTGAATTTGCTTTTCTTCTTTCTTAGTTGGCGGCGGCTCCATTGATTTCCATGGCGATGGTATGACGGTAACTATTCTATTTTAATTAGGTTTAGGGTTAGCATTAGGATGTATTTATAGGTGTAGGAAGTTATTTAGGACCATTAGATTAACCCTGAACCATGAGAACCAATCAAATGCAAAATCTGCATTTGAGCGAATCGGCCTACGGGTTGACAGCCAAACACCCTGGATTAACCCCTAGTCGACCCAGCAGGGCTTGGGTCGACCTCAAAAATGGGCCGGTTCGGTTATTCCCCCTCCCAGTTCGCTGTTTTGAACTTTTTCGCATATTTATTTATTTAATTTTTAATTTTTATATATATATATATATCAATATATATATATTTCTCTGCGCAACCCATTTCACTTAATTCTTTTCTAAAAATTAAGTATACTTTAATTTGTGAATTTTAATGTTATAAAATTACGGGGTGTTACATTCTCCCCTCCTTAAAGGATTTCGTCCCCGAAATCTCCAAGCCAAGAAGAATGTATATCCTACCATCTAATCGTCCATCTACTCAACCATCAAACACCAGCATCCATTGTCCTTAAAAGACTTCTAATGCTTTAATGTTTATATGCACAGTGTGTGTATATGTCCATATCTAATGCAAAATTAGGTGGTCTACTGATTCAGTCGACCTCCTTAGTGCAATTCATGATAGTGCCATGCGTCCAATATGTATGCAAAAGATTCCTAATGATACATATTAATTCTATATGCGTGCACAACCATCCACCCGAATGCAGCAACTATATGATAATACAACCATTATACATCCATTTTACTAAATACATCCATATATATGCAATATGCAATATGAAGTGACTGAGCCGATCTGGTGCCTAATAGTGTGTGTATATGCATCCACGAGCAACCACTAGCAAACACTTGCATCCACTTTGCATCCACCATACATAACACTAAGTCTCTCGGGCAACTCCACTCTATACGCCATCTGTCCAATTTTCTCCTTAATAGGAAACGGCCCTACAAACCTTGGTGCTAATTTCCCAACGGACCCAAAGTGAACAACGTTCCGTAATGGAGACACTTTGACAAAGACCATGTCCCCAACTTCAAACTCGAGATCTGTCCTCCTCTTATCCGCATAAGATTTCTGCCTATCCTGTACTGCTTTCATCCTCCTTCGAATCAAGTCGATCTTCTCCGAAGTCTCCCTAATCATATCGGGCCCAAGTAAGATCTTATCCGTATATTCCCACCAACATGTAGGTGAACGACAAGGTCGTCCATAAAGAGCTTCGAATGGTGCCATACCAATGCTGGACTGAAAGCTGTTATTATATGCGAACTCCACCAATGGAAGATGCTCTTCCCACGTACCCCCAAAGTCTAGGATACATAGCCTCAACAGATCCTCTAGAATGCGATTCACCCTCTCGGTCTGGCCGTCCGTCTGAGGATGATATGCGGTGCCCAAACATAACTGAGTCCCTACCGCCTCTTGTAAGCTTCTCCAAAATTCGCTAGTGAAAATAGGATCGCGGTCGCTCACTATGCTAGAAGGAACACCGTGCAAACGAACTATTTCTCGAACGTATACAGAAGCTAACCATGGAGCAGTCCTCTTACTATTCACGGGAATGAAATGGGCGCTCTTAGTAAGTCTATCTACTATAACCCAAATCCCCGTATTACCCTTCCTCGATCGCAGTAATCCATCCACAAAATCCATCGAGATGCTTTCCCATTTCCATAGTGGAACCTCCAATGGGTGAAGCAACCCACCGGGTTTCTTTTGCTCCGCTTTTACTTGTTAGCATACCAAGCATCTAGCGACATACTCGGCCACGTCTTTCTTCATGCCGGCCCAAAAGTAAACTCTCTTCATGTCTTTGTACATCTTGTCCCCACCGGGATGAATGGTCATCTTCGAATGATGTGCTTCGTCAAGTATAGTCTTCCTTAGGTCATCGTCTTTTGGTACATAAAGTCTACCGTCCCTATGTAACCAACCCTTATCATCTAGGGTATACCTACGGAGATAGCTTGATGACTCCCCTCCTTTGAGTTTTTCTACTAACTCAACCAACTGCGGGTCGTCTCGCTGTGCCTCGCCAATCCGTCCCAAAAGCGTAGGTCTGACCTTCAAGGATGCTAGCAAACCGGGTACGAAGTCAACGGTAGGTCTAAAGTCAAACATCGAAATGAATTCTAAACTTCGCCGCTCAACAAACAAAGGACTTAAGGATAATCTTTTTCTACTTAAGGCGTCTGCCACCACGTTACCCTTGCCAGGGGTATAGGCTATTTCGAAGTCGTAGGACGCTAAGAACTCCATCCACCTTTGTTGCCTTAAGTTCAAGTCCTTTTGAGAGAATAGGTATTTTAAAGACTTGTGGTCAGTGAATAATTCGAATTTCTCGCCAAGAAGATAATGATGCCAAGACTTAAGCGCGAAAACAATAGCGGCCAATTCTAGGTCATGTGTAGGATAATTTTTCTCATGCGCTCTCAACTGCCTTCCACCATAGGCTATTACCCTACCCTCTTGCATTAAGACTGCGCCTAGTCCTGTCCCACAAGCATCAGTATAAACGGTAAACGGCTTACTCCCGTCTGGCAATAATAAGACTGGGGCTGATGTCAAAGCTCTCTTCAAACGTTGGAACGCATCATCACAATCTACGTCCCATGTGAAAACTAGGTTCTTCTTCGTCAAGCGTGTCAATGGAGCTGATATCTTTGCGAAGTCTTTGATAAACTTCCTATAGTAGCCAGCCAACCCCAAGAAACTTCTCACTTCGATAGCATTTTTAGGGACCTTCCAATCTTGGATGGCCACCACCTTCGCGGGATCCACGGCTATCCCTTCTTTGGAAACCACGTGCCCCAAGAATCGTACTTCCTTCCTCCAGAAGTGACACTTAGAAAATTTAGCCTTAAGGCTGTGCGCTCGTAGGGTCTCCAACACTTCCCTAAGATGTAGGGCATGCTCTTCTTCATCCTTAGAAAAGATCAAGATGTCATCTACAAAGACTACCATGAATCTGTTAAGGTACTCCCTAAACACCCTACTCATCAAATCAACAAAATATGCTGGGGTGTTTGTCAAACCGAAGGGCATCACTAGCCATTCATAGAAACCGTCCGGAGTCCTAAAGGCAGTCTTGTCTATGCTATCCTCAGCCACTCTCAACTGATGGAACCCAGTGGCTAAGTCCAACTGCGAAAACACTGAGGCGCCAACTAACTGATCGAAGAGATCGTCAATCCTCGGCAGTGGGTGTCTGTTCTTCTTAGTAAGTTTATTAAGTTCTCTATAGTCCACACACAGTCTAAGGGACCCATCCGCCTTCGTGGCAAATACTAATTGAGCACCCCACTCCGATATACTTCGTCTTATGAACCCCTTCTCAAGCAACTCCTTCACAGCTTATCGAGTTCCCTCCTTTCACGTGGAGCCATGTGGCGTACTGGCAAAGATACTGGTTTCGCATTATCTACAAGATATATTCGAAAATCTATCTTCCGCTTCGGAGGGAAGCCCTTCACCTCCTCAAACACATCCGAATATTCTCGGACCACTCTAACAGATCGTAGATTTTCCTCAGACGCGTCAAGTGATTCTAGATAACTTAGCATAACCGAATTTATGGGATTACAGAAGATTTCGAGAGTATTGCCAAGGCGAGTCACGAGCCTAACTACTCTCCTTTCACAATCAAGAACGGCCCCATTTCTGGATAACCAATCCATTCCTAAAATTAGCCCATAGCCCGTGAAGCCCAGCACATAAGCATCACATCTAAATTCAACGCTAAGTATGGAAATTTTCAAATCCAAACACATCATGGACAAATAAGCTGAGCCCCCTATTGGATTCGAAACAACTAAGGGATCCTCTACTAAAATGGTGTTTAAGTGTAGTGATTCAACTAATGATGTAGAGATAAACGAATGTGATGTGCCCGAATCGAATAAGGTACGGACAGGATGATCAAACAGAAAAACTAAGCTTTCAACAGAAATGGTTCTATCTCGTTCTTGCAGCGGTGGGACCGCGAGAGCCTGAACTTGTCCCCTAGCCTGCCCTGGTGCCATAAGAGCCTGCACCTGTCCTCCCGAGGTAGCTCTTGCCCTCTGCCCCTTCTTTGGGCAGTCCTTCACTAAATGTCCCGCATCGCCACAATGAAAACAACCTGTCTTCTTTTTCTTTCGGCAATCCTTGCTGAGATGGCCTGGGGTTCCACAGTTAAAGCATTTCTTCTTTCCCTTGCCATTATTGTCTTTTCCACCCTTCTTGTTTTGCTGTTGTGGTTTCTTCTGATCCCCCTTCTTCTCGGGTGCCTTATCAGCTTTAGCGCTTTTCTCCTCATGCATGAGCGCCATTTCTACTAACTTCTCAAAGGTGGCCCCCATCGGGATGTGGGTCATAACCAACCCTTGCATTGGTTCATTCAAGCCATTCACGAACCTTAGAGCCTTCTTCTCCGGCGTGTTTACTAAGTCCAAGCCAAACCTTGCTAACTGATTAAATTTATTGACATATTCTTTCACTGATGATTTTCCTTGCTTCAATGTCAAGAACCTTTCCATATATAGATTTTCTTCCGCCCTTGAGAGAAACTTCGCCTCGAACCTACGTCTGAAATCCGCCCAAGAGTCAACAGGACGCTCCCCATTAGTGACCTCCCACCAAAACGAGGCCTCTCCCTTCATCAACCAAGCTGCTAAACGAACTCTCCTCCCTTCTTCTACTTCAAAGATTTCTAGCAATTCTTCCACCTCCTTAAGCCAATCTCTAGCTTCCACAAACGTTTCTGACCCTTGAAATGGTTTTCCACCCATAGCCTTGAATTCCTTGCACGTCTTTGCAAAAGTATCTATGCGAGGAGGAGGAGGAACGGGTGCAACTGGTGGTGGAGGAACATTGGCTGGACCTGCAGCAGCCCAAGCCTCCAATAGCGTCCTATACCATCCTGGTATCGTTACACCGTCGGGTAGATTAAGATCTTCAGCTATGCTAAAACGAAAAAGGAAAAATTCAAAATGGAGAATTCGAAAGATAAAGATATGTGGCTATTGGGGATTATGTTTTTCTTAAAAACTTTTCTCTTTAAATTTCTCATTAAAACATGTTTTTGAAAACACTTCTTCCAAAAATAACTATTTTTCTAAAGTATTTTTATCTGTTCTGGTAACCTTAAGCTCTGATACCACGTGTAACACCCCACGTCCATTAATGTCGCTCACAAAGGGAATGCATTAACTTCCATGGAGGTTATAAGTGAATATAGTACAGAAAAATTACAACAAGACAGATAATAAATAGTACTTGGAAATCTAAAACTTCATTTTATTGCAGCGGAAATTAAACATGTTTGTTACATCATAAAACCATAGATCATAACCAAGTACAATATCCATCTTCATAAAAACAAAATACATAATCCCATTACATAAATAGCCATTAAAAAGATAACAAGCTGGACTTTACTTCAACGGTCCAAGCTTTCCAAAGAGTGATGAAGCAATTCAATCAAACTCCACTAGAGCTGGGCCCAACCTGAGGACCTGGAGGGGGAAAAAGGATAGAAATAGAGGGGGTCAGACATAACTCTGGCGAGTATGATAATTCTAACAATACCATTATCAAAATAACTAGACTAAGGCATAAGCTGGAAGACAAGTAAATGACTATGAACTCTTAGGAAGATAAAGATAGCGTTTAAGATAACGTTAAAGATAACGGTAAAGGCGCACCTAATTACTAACGAATGATTACTACACTGCACCGCACATTACTACACTGCATCACACCAGTCATCCTATTGTTTGATCCCACTTGCATCACACAGAAACTTTATAAATAGCCTTAGTACCCCTAGCTGACTACATAGGTGCCGTCTGCCCCTATCTCCACTAGGTATACCCCACTACCCACTTTCGATCGGCTCCCTACTCGTAGATACCCGTGCTGGCCCCACAGTGGGGTGTATCACTCCCCTAAAGTGGCAACCCGATACAACTTGAGAATGCATGACTTATACCTACACGATGCAACAACGTCTTACCTACCAGCCCGGGTCCACACACGCATACGAAACCCGTTGGACTTGCGTTGCCACCGCTCCCCGTTTTGGCCTCTTACAGTCGAACCCAGCATGCGTGTCCCGTCCTCGACTTGGGTCGAGCCCACAAAGATACGTTTGGGATACTGGTCGAAATGGGCCCCCACAAGCTACCCACCTAAGCTTGTCACTATTATATCCCACTTAACCCTCTTAGTCATGTTCATTTACATGTGTGTTTGGTTAAGTCTTACTAATCGTATTTCACATGCCACTAAGGGCACCCCCAAGATTCCTCATGCGACCCAAGGCACCTACTTAACCCCCATGTCCCACCTTACATGTTTATCTGGTTAAGTATTTCTTAATTCATTCAGGCCATAACCTCATAAAGACCTCTCACATTAGACTGGCATTTATGGCAGCTGGATTTGCCGGGCGGGTCCGGGCAGTCTTACACCATAAAAGAGTCCAACCTCGTGTCTTTACAACCGTTATGCTTTAGTTTAGGCCTAGGACCTCTCACATTGGGCTAACATTTGTGACCACTGGATTTGTCGGGCGGGTCCGGGCAGGTTTACGTCACAAACGAGTCCAACCTCGTGTCCTAAGCATTGATTAACACTTAAAATCTTTTACCCCAGTTTTAATAATTCCCTATTCAAATTATTAATTAAGTCAACTTTTAATGATGTCCATAATTGACTCAATTATGGCCATCCACTTATGGCATGCAAAATCATATCAATTGCACCACAACTTTTTAATATTAAATCCTTAATATTACCCCTACCCCACGTTTATACGTTCGCTTATTCAACGCTTAATATAGGATAGACTTGTATAGTCTAACACCTAGCACAAAGATAAATTATCACAACATATAGACAATTAAAATAAATCAAATCATAATAGGGGTGAAACTTGCATAAACTACACATGTTAAGGATCAAAAGGTGTCAACTTGTTAAATGTCTCAATTTATATGATATGATCATAGCCCAAATCTATACATAAACTTGCATATGGGGTTTTTAGGCAACATAATGATGGTGTGAACTAGCATAGGATATCACATATGTCATATCATAATTCTAGATGTCATAATAGATGTCTTGGCATATGTTCATAACTTTTCTAATCAATCTAACTTGCATATGTGACTTGTCATATAGATCAACATAACCCAAACATGATGATTTAATTAATATGAACTAACTAGCATAGATGGTAACATCATGGCCTTTTTAACATGTATGATTCATCACAACTTAGCATAGAAACTTTCAACATACATAACATCATCATAGCATGATTTACAGCATATAAGATATCATCATCACATAACATTGGATTTACAATATACATGATAACAAAAGGGGTTTACAACAACATATATGATAATTCACATCATCTACTCATAATCCATTCATAACTCAACCTAATTAAAATGATAATAATCTTGTTAAGATCATCATACTCACAATTTAGAGAAGAAAAGAGAGAGTTTTGCTTTGCTTTAGGGTTAAGAGAACTAGAATTGAATTTGCTTTTCTTCTTTCTTAGTTGGCGGCGGCTCCATTGATTTCCATGGCGATGGTATGACGGTAACTATTCTATTTTAATTAGGTTTAGGGTTAGCATTAGGATGTATTTATAGGTGTAGGAAGTTATTTAGGACCATTAGATTAACCCTGAACCATGAGAACCAATCAAATGCAAAATCTGCATTTGAGCGAATCGGCCCACGAGTTGACAGCCAAACACCCTGGATTAACCCCTAGTCGACCCAGCGAAGCTCGGGTCGACCTCAAAAATGGGCCGGTTCGGTTATTCCCCCTCCCAATTCGTTGTTTTGAACTTTTTCGCATATTTATTTATTTAATTTTTAATTTATATATATATATATATATCAATATATATATATATCAATATATATATATTTCTCTGCGCAACCCATTTCACTTAATTCTTTTCTAAAAATTAAGTATACTTTAATTTGTGAATTTTAATGTTATAAAATTACGGGGTGTTACAATTCCTATTTCTATTCCTTTTATTATTATTAATTAGGTTACCTTCCATCAATGAACCTAATAGTCATATTTCCTAAGGTATTAGTTAACCTATTTAATTCCATTTCTGACACTAACAGTCATATTTTCCTAAGGCATTCATTTACCTATTGAATGTCCTTTTATATCAGTTCCTTTTAAAATTTTAATCTGATTATTGTAGCTCCTTTAACCTATATATTACTTTAATTTGGCTTACTTATTGTATATATATATATATATATATATATATATGTTGTTATAAATTTTCTTCCCTAATTGGAGTTACAATCCATATTCCTAAACATAATTCAAATTGTAACCATTTATGCATGTTCATCATATTTATCTTCCCCAATTAAAGATGGTTATAATATTCATTAATTTATTTATAACCTTATTTATAGAAAATCAATTACATTTATTGCTATAATGGTCATAATACATTTTTCATTTATTATGGATTATAATTCCATATATGTTTCCATAAAAACGGAAACTATTCAAACACACAACAATATCCACAAACATTTATTATAATATAATATATTTGCATTATTTATGTAGGTTTGGATGGATACAATTTTTTATATTCAAGCATAGTTAACGTAATTACTATATTTTATTTATTGTTTTTAACTATTTATGTTTTGGTCTATACCAATGACCAAAACAAACTTTTATATGTTTAATATTGTTTAAGACTTAAAATCTTATAAAAAGTTAATAACTGTAGTTATTGTAAAGTTTACCTAAAATAATAAAAAAGAGAATATAAACATATTTCAAATCACGAGAAATAAGAAATATGTTTTTAAAACAATTGTTGTAAACTACGTATAAATATAGGTGAATTTACACATCTCTTCCTATTTATTTTATACATATTTCTTGCTGATTTGAAACAATATTCTTTTTATTAAAAAGAACAAAAAGGGCATTTCTACAATAGCCAAGTAAACCCCAAACAACATAAAAAACAAACAGGCATATGTTTTTAATCTAAATTTATATAAACCACAAATCAACACTAAAGCTAAGGATCTGGAATAAAACTACAATTTTGATACTGGTATTGGGACTGATTTCCAAATCTAGGGTGTATATAATAATCACAACAAACCCTTAATATAATTGTAGGCAATAATATAATAAACTAAATAGGCCTACAAATTTCCAATATTCAAACCACAACCGATTAATTTAAGATTTGAAAAATAATAATAAACAAATCTAATAAACTTTTAGGCATACATTTCAGATATATTTACAAACGAATATTATAAACGATGTATAAAAATTTCCCACTCACTTGAAAGCTATCCTAATCTGAATAAACCTATCCATGTTTGTTTAGTTTGTCTATGTTTAAATTTGGTTTAGAAGAGGTTTGGAAGAAGAGAAAATGGAAAAGCCCCACTACTGCTTTTAGAATTGTTTGCAAAAGAATGGAGGTCTAACCTTTATTTGTAGGTGTTAAAATGACCCTAGACTGTTAATTTAATATTATATATTCGTCTATTCATATAATTTTTATATATAAAATTACCCAAAAAAACTTAGCAGCAACTGCGCAATTTCGACTAAAGGGGTCGACCCCCAGGTTGACCACTCGGTCGATCGCTTCGAGTCAGTTTAGCCCAGTAAGGGCTAGTTATAAATGATATTATATAATTAAAGATTCTCTTGATTTATTTTCCTCTGTTTTCGTGTTTCATCTGTAATTTTTTCATACGGACTCCGTCGCGAAGTTCAAAATACAAAAGCTTACCAGAATCCCATCACAATCGCAAAGGTGTAAGTTTCGTGGTAAGATTCAATCGTTTGTGAAAATTCTATTTTTGGAGCCTAGTTAAATAAATAAATTAACTATTGCCAAAATTTCGGGTTGCTATATAAAATTTCTCACGTTTGTTTTCCATATTGACCCGGACTTTATTTTTCAATAATGCTCAGGTCAGAGCGAGCATAATTTTAGATTAGGTTTAGGTTGCTTTGAAGTTTTAGGTTTAGATTGCTTTGAAATATCAAAAAGACGATAGAGATTCAAGACATAATATCGTATTTTGTATTATTCCATTGTATATGTCATTGTTTGAGATTATTGGAGTTTTTTGGACATGTTGTAATAGCTATCCAGTTTTGATTTGTATGTTGTACTCTTATATGTTTATATAAAAGTTTAGCTTTCTTTTATATAAATATTGTTGTATATTATATATTATTCGTCCCATTGTGAGATTTAGTTTTATCTTTCTTTCTTTTCCCTAACTATCCATCTTTCCAGCATTTGGTTATGCGTCTGAATACCATTGATGTATTAATGTTGATTTCTAGGGGTCGAACAGCCGGGTCGTTACAGCCTCATTCCTGATAGAAAAAATCTTTAAATGTTTTGGTGTAATTGTTGATAACAAGCAATATTTCAACTTACCAAAAGTTATGGATCAAAAATCTGTATCCTTAATGAGACAACAGTCTAGAATTGAACCAGTTACTCCATATAATTTATATCTTGCTAGGTTGCAAGAGAAAATATTGGTCAATCTTTATTCGAGCCACAATCTCCTATGTGGTTGTAATGACTGGCATCACTTGACATAACTAAAACCCGTCATATCAAGAAATGTGGATCGTCTAGTTAAAAAAGCGAACTAGCATCATGGGTATTAAGGTAAAATTATGTGGAATAAATTATCTAATCATAAGGTATCATATTATAAACCATATAATTATATATATGCAGATTTCAGAAAAGGGAATAATAATGGTATCAAGAAATCATATCATATCAAAATCGCGGAAAATATTAGTATGCAAAATAGAATCAGAGCACAACATAAGAATGTCCCTTAAAGACATTGTATAAAGACGGTGGATACATAGTACATCATAATAACAAATGCAAAACCAAAGTTCCAAAATTTAATAAGCACGAATGGGCCAGTCAACCAATACATTGTCCACTACTACATTGTCCACTGTTAGTGGAAAACAAATGGGAAAAAAGGAATGGTTATCTATACGTCTAGTGAATGAGAACAAGACTGATAAAATAGTTAAAACACAATTAACTCAAAATCTACTCAAGTGCCATATAATGCATATAGTGTGTCAGTGCATTTTAATTATTCGACTCACTAAGTCAGATCTAGAGGTTAAGATATTACACCATTGATCGGCCAAATTAGGACTAGATTTCCTTATCTACCAACACTATGCTAGGAGAGGGATATACAAACTCACAAAGTAACTTAGTGTATTTTCCTATAATCATCTATCGATCAAAGTGGAAAAATTTGTCTTATAGACTAATTTATGTCTATCTATGAAAATCACTCCTAATATCAGGCCATCACCTAATATTGTCGTGTTTCCTAAGGTCTCTTATTATCTAACTCCAGCATCCATGAGTACGACCTTTGTGGAACTAAAACGTGTCGACCAAAATCTTCAATTGTGGCTAAGTTCCCTCCTCAGGAAATTTTTTCATGCTAATTTGCACCTACCTATATGTAATAGTTTGGGGAACTAACATGAATAAATTTTCCTTATCTCGCCAATCCAACCTTGGTAGATGGATCACACAACACCTTCCTTTATAAGGCTTTTGGATATTATCCTATTTGCAAAATAAATTTTATCTATAACTGAAATAAGGA
The DNA here is from genome assembly GCA_030737875.1 of Allium sativum. Lineage (NCBI taxonomy): Eukaryota > Viridiplantae > Streptophyta > Magnoliopsida > Asparagales > Amaryllidaceae > Allium > Allium sativum. Next base: position 797,186,871 of record CM060919.1, read on the forward strand.
ACTAACTATTCTACTCCTAACACTCTTCAAAATGGTGTAAAGTACATTTTAAACTTATATATTTTATTTGTTAATTAGTCTTAAAGCCTAAATTTCAAAATAGTCGAATAAAATGGTCAAGATGGGAGTAATATAGATCGACCGCCCATAGTCGACCTGTGATAATTAACAATGGATCATCATTATTAGTTTTGAGGGGTTTGGGTTTTCTATTTAATTCATTTACTATTCGTTATTCTTCATTAATTTTCAATCATATTAATTATCGTTAGAACAAGCCTAAATTGTATTTTAAAGTGCCAGTTTAAAATCAATTGGAGGTCTTGATTAGGATCTTTTGGTTTCAAAGTAATTTATAATTAGATTAATTATATCTACAAGTTAACTTGTATCAATTTTAAATTAACGGTTAAATATTGGTTTTTACCAATCTAATCAACTTGAAAATAAATTTATAACTAATTAATTTAATCATTCAATTGGATTCATGCCTACTCACCTCTTCATAAGCTTTAGATATGGTCTCTAATTTTTGTGTTCCCTCTAGATTTAGTCTCTCCTCTATTTTTTGATTCCTTCTTTGATTTAACTATAAATTTAATTTTGGTTGAGAATTGGGTTGAATTTGGGGACTATAGTTTAATTTAGTAAATAGGGCTTTAGTTTTTATTTCGGCAAAACTTAATTGCACAGTGAAGAATTAAGGATTTTAGACAAACCCTAGGCACTAATTTATAAGGAAACTCAACTTCCTCCTATCATCAAATCCAAATCTGGAGAAAATCCAAAACCCTCGTCGCTTACTTCACTGCCATAATAATCTCACCCAACAGAATAAAGTAACATGGGAAATCCAACCACTAGTTTAACATAGAATCAAATCGCTTTTATTAGGCCAAGTCAACCGCCTCTAGTTAGTCATGCCATATAAAGGGATGAATTAGCCCCTTATATTTTTTATACTTTATTTCTATTTTATTTCCTAACAAGTCTTCTTATTTTATAACTTTCACATACTAACCTGAATCATGGAAAATTATATATAAAAGTTATCTAAAAGTCCACTAGGAAATCATTGGTGCATATTCTATTGAAAAAATTAGATAATTATGAGAAAATTTATTTTAAGTCCTTTGTAACAACCTGTATTTTTCAAATATTTAAATTATTGAATTTAATATGATATTTGAATATCTTATGGTTAAAAGTAAAATTTAATGATTTAACTGTGAAAATATATGATGTGAGTTTAATTTAACTGGTTATGTAATGAATTTCAACTAATTATAATAATGATAACTTGTATTGATTGTAAATGAAACTAAGATTTGGTTTGTACTGCTAAATATTGAGATTTTAAATCTAATATTAAATTATTTGAAATAAATTGGGTTAATAAATTTATAATTGAAACTTAATGATTTAATTGTGAAATCTTAGTGTGTGAATTTTATGTAACTGTTAAAGTATTGAAATGCAACTTCTAATGGTAATAGTAATTTGTATTGGTTGTAAACAAAATTTAAATTTAGTTTAGATTGAAAAACATTGAAAGTTGAAATTCAGTATTAAAATATATGAATGGATTTGATTTAGTTAATTTATAATTTAAATCCAAAATGAATTTGATAAGAAATCAAAATGGAAATTCAAAAACAATCTGTCTAACCGTTCGAATCTTTGTTCCAAAGTCTATAAATTATACATCCCCTGATAGCCTTATTTCTATTTTGATTCTATCCCGTGGTAGTGTTTGTATCAAACTGCGTTGGACCTTCCCTGAAATATAACAAAATTTTATTTGTAATGACCCAGATTTTCTGGTCGATTTATTTTGAATATTTAATATTATTTTAAATATTAAGCTGATAATATAAATCGATTTTAATATCGAATTATCAATAATTATCGTAATACGAGGATCTTAAATAATTCAATTTGAATTTAAAATGGTGTCAAAATGATTCAAATGATTAATATGGATTTTATTTGAATTTAAAACAAAATTGAATCCAGAATTTTAAACTAAATCAAAACAATCTAGATGACCGATATAAATTCAATTTCAATATATGTTCTATTTGAATATAGATATAGACGATAATAATAATTTATTTTCAAGGAATTAAATTGTTTTTAATTTAATTTATATCATTTTAAATTAATATCTCCTCTATATGGTCGAATTGAGTTTCGATACCTGTCCCAGTGTGTTCAGAATAGCGGTTTTACCCTAGGAAGGTCGGTTATTGTGTTCAAAAGGAGTTCGCGATCACGGGATATTTTAAAATTGAATAAACACCGTACCAGTTAATACCTGCCCATATTAAACTCTGTAAGTAAAACACCTACCTGAAGTTCCTTAATAGTGAAGTATCCTTCTTTATAAAACGCGACCATACCCCTCTTACTTATTTCTCTATTTTCCATCCCATTCATTATTTCTATATTATTTTGTTCGATTTTTAATTTACACCACTCCCCCATCCATGAAATCGAGATCGAAAACTTCGAAATAAGAAAAGGGAATCTAAATCGCTCTCGAATACCATGGGTTTCGTGGTGATCGATCAAAGCCTACGCGACGCCAGCAATTCAAGGACAGAAGATGTTATTGGGGGATCGTTCGAAGAGTGGCAAGGTGCGATTATAGGATGGAAGTGACAACAACTTTCAGGGATCAGAGTTGATACTGGGAGGGCACCGATCTCGTTTGGAGGTGGACTTATGCTCGCGTATGGTTTGATGGGAGATGAGAGAATTCGAATTGCCAGGTAGGGTTTGGAGTTGAAGTCGCGTTCTGCTGTTGAAGGTTGGGGTCAGCGTCACTGCTAAAAGGAGGAACGCGAGTATAGTGTGAGGTTCGACATTAGGACATTTAGGGTTCGAAGGCAACTGGAGCTCGCAAGGGTCGAATTGGAGCTTCACTGTGAAGTTATGATTTACATGGGGTATTCGACAATTACATAGATAATGATTTACTGTGTGACTCGCGAGGAGGAGTTTGAAGGGTGTAAAATGTTGAAAACAGTGAAGGAGGATTAAAAAGTTTGAAGAAAGCACAGTCTTGTTGTTCGCAAGGAAGTAGCAGGTCTAGGCCTTTTCAATTGAGAAAGAACTGTAAATGGCTACTTAAGGTAATTAATTTTATGTTAAGTAAAGTTAGTTAACGGTGTAATTAAGATTTTTATTTTTTGTTGCTTGGGTAAGAAATGTGGGAATGAATGAAGATAACATATCAAATTGATCGATTATTATAACCTTACATTATATAATCGATTACTTTAATCACTAACTAAAATATATGGTTTTGAAAATATATTATTGCATTCGATATAGGTCCGAATCGAACACGGTTATCACGCTTGGCTCATAACATCGTCGTCTATATCTTAAGGTGCTTTGGATGGATTCTGAACTCCTTACAACTTTAGCTAATCTCAAACGATTCATTTGGAATTTAAACTGAAGCTAAAGGCAAAGAAGAAATAAATATCACAGTGAGTAAATCTCACTCAAATTTTATTTAGAATTATTTTTATCAGTTAAAAATAATTGTTTGTTGATTGTTTGGATGCTTTAAATATTATTTGTTGTTGTTAAAATATATTAGTTATTTAGGCTTGGTGGTTGCTATTGTATATATATATATATATATATATATATATATATATTGTGTAACGACCCGGAATTTTGGGGCCAATTTAAAATTTTTATTTTAGAAATTTAATTGGATTTTAATGTTTAAAATAATTTACTTTAAATAAGAACGACTAAAAATTTATTTTAAAACGAATAAATTTAGTTTAATTATAAAAGGGAGTTTAAAACAGCGCTGCAGTTTGAAAATTTGAATTTGAACTTTGACTGAATGTACAGGATTCATTTTAAGTCAGAATTGAACAAAACCAGAAATATTTAAATATGTTTAATCATATCTTTCCAACGAATCTGAAAAATTGAAATTTCGTTTTATAAATCAAAAGTTATGTCTAGTTTAAAATTTAGAAAAGTCGCTGTAGAATTTATATATATTTTAATATAATATATTGGCCTTGAAAATAGCCATTTTTCAAACGACCTTGGTTTTCGACAAAACAACTTTTGTTGGAACCGGAATGTCAAATTATTGCTAAGTTTCAATTTTCATAATTTTTCGAATTAATATGTAAGCTTGGCAGAGGAAAATGTGTTTCGACTGTTTCAGTCAAATTTAATCGACTTGAAAAAAGGCCATTTTTCAAACAGTCTCAGAATTCAACGAAATTAGTCTCATTAGAACCGTATCGTCAAAACATAACTAGAAATAATTTTTCTGGAATTTTTTGAGACAGTATGTGGCCCCGGTAATTTAAAATGTACGTTTGAATTTAATAATTAAATGATTTATAATTAAATTTAAAGAAAAACATATCGTAACAGCCGAACTGGGTTACGAAATATATTCCAATGCGTCCGAGATGGGGGTATTTAGCTAGGGGCGTCATTCGTTGGGTTCGATTCGGAGTTAGTATCGTCGAATAAATAATTTTTGAATTAATGAATTAAAATACGCTAGAAATACGCGTATAAATACGCCCTAAATACCCAAACCCTAATACTCTATATGGAGCCGCCGTTTTCACCATTTCAATGGCCAGAAAGCTCCAGATTTTGATCCTTAATCTCTCCCTCATATTTTCGAATTAATCAAGGAATCAATACTCAAATCGAAGAGCAAAGCGAGGCCGTCATTTCTGTAAGGTTTTGATTGGCTGTAGATTGACGTGGTGATCGTGATTCGGCCGAGAAGGGGCGGCGCTTGGAGGAGAATTTGCAAGGCGGGGGGTGCGAGTTGGCCAGGTCTTCGGGTGGTGGCGGAGCACTTCACGGCGGTCGAGGTGATGGTGTTCGATGATGTTCCGATGTCCAAGATACGATGAGCGGTGGAACCCTAATCTTGGATAATGGGTTTTGTACATTCGGTAACTTCCTGGCACGGTGTAGATGAAGAAGACTAAAGGGGCGTCCCGGATTAAGTCTGATGGTAATTAAGGATAGTGAACTGATTAGTAATTAATTAATTATTATTTGAGATTAGTCAAGGTTTAAATGATTGTAACTTTTTCATATTAGATCAGAAATTAACGAAACAAGTTGCGTTGAGATCGTATTGAAGAACACTACAACATGAAGCTGACTAGGACCAATTCTGAGCACATCAAATCTGGACCAAATTTCAGATCTGAACCACTCAGATTCAAACCAATGTGAGAAATCTATTTTATTTCTTCCCTTTATAATTGGAAATAAATTCTGAAATTATCGTTAAAAATTTGCAGTTAATTTATACTATTATTATTCTGTGTTAATTGTAAATACACATCTGTTTGTTTGATTTAGATTGTGGCGATAGAATTGTTACATTTCTATTGATTAGAATTAGATTGAACAAATTCATTATTTTGTTCATTTTATGGTTAGAATTAACTTTTCTGTTAATTTGAATTAGACTAAACAAAATTATCATTTTGTTTGTTGTACTATTAGAATTGAAACAAAAATTCACTTTTTGTTAGAGAATAGAATTTACATTTTATGTAAAGATGACATTAAAAATAGAATTTACATTTTATGTAAATATGAAAAAAAAATATAGGATTTACATTTTATGTAAAAAGTGATATTAAAACTGGAACTTACATCTTCATTGTAAAAGATGACATTAAAGAGTGATTGACATTTCCATTGTCAAATGTGACATTATAGTAAAATTAACATTTTATTTGAAAATATATTATGTATATAAAATAAATATTTTTATATATATTAAAAAAGAATGATATTTTTGTGTTAAACTTGTTTAGTGAACAAAATTCACATTTTGTTAATATCAAAAGGATTATAACAAAATTCACATTTTGTTAACATTTTTTTGTATATTAAGAATGAATTAGAGAAATGATCATATATTTTTTTACAAACAGAATATGCTGATATTAAAAATCTACCTTTTAATGTAAAATAGAATATTAGAGAAATGTTCATATTTAACAAAGCAAAATATGTTAACATTAAAATCGTATATTCAAAGAAAGGGTTACATTTTCATGTAGTAAAAGAAATAAAAGATTTCATCTCTATGTGATATTAGAAATATTCATTTTGTCCGTTAGAATGAATTCCACCAAATATTCATTTTTGTGTCAAAGAATGATTAGTGAAAATGAAAACAACCTTTTTATTTGAAATATTCATTTCATGTACATGCATGGTGTAAGATATATAAGCGAAGTATGAATTATACATGCATAGAATAATTGATATATGTGTTGAAATGCAAGTGAAATATTATAATATATATATATATATACTCCCCTCGTCCACAAACCATGGACGATATTTATTGTTGTGAATAGGTGTGAAATATTGGATGAAAAATACGAATGGTTGAATAATTGTTTGTGGTTGATATTGTTTGGTTGTGGTTAAAAAATACCCATTGGTGATTGAAATGAATTGGAAATATTTGTGGAAATAAAAATAAAACATGCCGCCTGCGTGTGAATTAGATGCATGAATTACCATTGTCAAAAACCGCGAGGTTTTAAGGTAGAGCGAGGAGCCGTACTAGGGACGGTGCCGGTTTTAACTACCCTGCCGTTATGCTGCCGAAATTTTGAATAATATTCATGTGTTAGAATTATTTTCATATGTTGAAATTATCTTCATGCGTTGAAATTAAAGTCATATGTTGAAACTATATTCATGTGTGGAAATGTTCATGTGTTGAAAAGTGATGTGTGAAAATTAAATTCATTTGTGAATGAACGAAGTGTATAAACAATAAAAATCACATTTTTATAATATATATAAAGTATGTAAAATATTCGCCTTATATAAATAGTTCCAACAATAAAAATTCCATCTTTCTAATATGAACAACATAAATAAAATATCCATGTGTGGAAATGCTCATGTGTTGAGAAGTGTGTGTAGTGGAAAAGTTCATGTGTTGAATAAAAAGATCGAACAATAAAAATTACATTTTCATTGAAACTATGAAGTGTTGAAAACATCCATTTGTCGAATAAATATTTTAAATGATAAAAATGTCATTTTTATCATATATGTGATATGCTAAAGATATGCGGACGTTGAAATAAATATTTGTGAATGAAATATTATTTTTAACATGCATAGGAACTAAATAAAATAGTCATGTGTTGGAATCTATTTTAGTTCGCCAAATTTATCATCATTGAAATGTGAAGTGTTAAATGTGCATGAGTTGAAATATACATTAATTAGCTAATGATATGATTTTAGCCTATGCATGCAACATTAGAATGAATGGTGTTTTTAAACCAAAGTAAATCAAATATGAAGTTGAATGGAAAATGATAAGTGGTAAAAATTGTAAATATGTATATGCATATTTATTGAACAGGTTATAGCAAAGGGGCTAGAGAAGAGGAATAAAATTTTGTGCCCGACAAATAGGTACACATTTACTGTTTTGTTTGGGTGATGATTTTATGAGCCTGTTGGCTAGCCGCTTGGCTTTTTCTTTTTCTTTTTGACATGAGACACCCATGTGGCTATTTGGGAATTTTCCCAGCCCCTCCCGTACAAAGGAGGTTATGGCGAAATTTTCCAAAAATTAAAGGCATTAGTGAAATAATTGAAGTGAAAACGATATAGGAATTTTTGAATGAGCTATATTTATATAAATATATAAATATAAATAAAATTAAAACGAAACGTGGCCGTGCAGTTCTTGTTTTGAAACCGTGATTTCAAACGACTAGTGCGGGAAATCCGACCATTGGATTTTCCCGAAACCGCAACCGTTGGGTTCGCCTTGGAAATATCTTTCCAACGGTACCAACTTTGTGAAGATCCGACGGTTGGATTGTCTGGAATGTTTAATTCAAATCTGAAGAAAAACAGCGCCAGAAACGATTATATTTATATTTATATATATATATATAAATATAATTAAATTAAATCGAATAACGACGCTGCAGTTCGTAAATTGAAATCGTAATTTCAAATGGCTAGTGTGGAAGATCCGACCGTCGGATTTTTCCAAAACTGAAACCGTTGGATTCGTTTAGAAATGACCTTCCTAATGATATAAAATTTGTGAAGATCCAACGGTTAGATTTTCAGATATGTGTAAAACAAAATTAGTGAAAAGAAGCGCCAGTGCATCGACACGACCTGAAACGTCGTTTAATTAAATATGGCCGTTTTAAAATAAATAAAAATGGCGATATATCGTTATAAAATACTATAGACGATATAGAGTGGAAATAATCCCATTTCGTTGTGTTTGCTTGATATGTGATGGTTGAATGTATTTAACATGAGAATTATAACTAAAGAACTGAAATGTGAATGTTGAATAGTCCAACCATGTGATAAATTGATTTGAAAATCTAAATATAAGTGGATTATTTGAAAAGGCCGAGTTCATCTCATTTCAAATAATCGATCAACGTTGAGAAGTCGAAGAGTTGAAGACGGTTGAAGACTGACGATCTTCACATTGGATGGATGGGCGCTACTGATGCTCGTGATTGGAGTAGCTACCATGAAGGAACTGAAGTAGTAGCTGTCCAAACATACTGTTGATTGTACGGATATGCGAGGAATTGGTGCCTCCGTTTTCGTTCAGACCCAGAACGGACTTGTAAATGGACTGTGTGTCTGACATTGGATTTTGTTCTGTGCTGATTGATCTCTGTTAAATATATATCTGTTTGGCGGCGGAGAATTTATTCTCTTGCTTAACGCCCTTCTCTGAGATGTATGAGCTCAGAGGTTATGTATTGATAGAAATTAGTCGCATGGAGTGGATTGCCTGTGTGGCACGCCTAAGTGGCATATGATCAAGGCTTCTGTTGCAAAGCAAAGTCTTGTGGTTGATGATCAAAGCATGGTCTGTGTGATGTAGTTTTGTGTATGACGTGAATTCGCGAGCCTCACACCTCGGTATGAGTCAAAAACGGGAGACGGACCGCTGGGAGTGCACGACGTTTCTTTCTAGCTATGGTGGTGTCAGTGACCTACCAGCCCTGACATTATATATACTTTTCACCTGTGTGGTTGTTGGAATGCGAGGCGCCTTGATTATAGGTCTGTAAGGACCGGGAAACGTGTGTTCAGGAATTGCCAATCCTCAAAAGTAAGAGAGGACTGGCCCAGCCGAATCCAAGGATCATAGTCGGGTCCTGGGACATTTGCTAGAGTGTCTCGAACGGAGAGGAGCTTGCCCCTTGCCTTGACTCATGAAGGAATCCAATTTCCAATACGAAATATGTGAATGGTATTGTATTACTAGTATGGCGACATGATATATGGTACCCATGCCGTCTAGGATTGATATTTATGATTGAATTTGCTTTTGAAACATATATGCACTAGTAATAATATCAAACACTTTTGTTTTATACGTATGAAGCATTTTTGGCCATTATAAGGTAAAACTCTATATTCCGGCTTGCGTTGCATTGTGTGATGGGACCTGAGTCTTATAATTGCTTCATTTTATGAAAAGCATTACGATGATTTAATCATTTACTTTATTTCATGCACTAGCACTCATTGGAGTAAACCCGTTCCACGAAAGTGGCGTGGTCCTTTGATTTGCCTTATTATTGTTGTTAATAAGTTAAGTAGATTTCTCATACCAGTCCCATGACTGACTCGTAGTTTGTTTCACCTTGCAAACTCGGGTATCCTCATTTTCACACGGGCAGCCTAGTTACAGGTTTCTAACGCATTTTTGGCTCATGGCGAGGCTTGACTACACCGTGCTGACTTGGATTTTCTCCGCCATTATTGTATCTATATTATGATTCCGCCATTGGCGATGTAGACTGATAATTATTTTGTGTACTCTTTATGTATGATTCCGCCTCAGGCGATGGTGACTGATTATGTATCATTATGCACTAAGTTGTATCCTGTACTGTGCTTCTCTGATGTGATGATATCTATATGATTCCGCTGTCATATGTGTGTAAATTATTCAATTTTCTGTTTATGCTATAATCTGTGATCTGCTAATGATGATTAATGTGTTATATTCCAATGATTATCCTTAACACCGTGTCTCGGGGTTTTGGGATCGTCACAATATAACACAGAAACAGATAATAGCAGAACAGAAATTAATAAATACACCAGATAATGCACAATAGAATATACTGGATAAACGTAATCATTAGATTTACACAGTATACAAGATCATACTTAGTACAAATACAGTTCAACTATACATAAATGTCTACAGCGGAAACAAACGTAATATGTACAACAGGAGCTGAACAACATAAAAAGAGATAAATGAAAGAATCCATCTTCAGCTCCAGCTATACAGAGAAAGCCAGCTAAAACCTGAATACAAGGCTGCCCGTGTAGAAAAAGGGGCACCCGAGTTTGAAAGTGAAACAAACTACGAGTCAGTCATGGGACTGGTATGAGAAATCTACTTAACACATTTAAAATATGGCTAATCACAGGACCACGCCACTTTCGTGGAACGGGTTGACTCCATTGGATTGCCAGTGCTTTAAAACAAATAATTCTTTTAAACATCGCAATGCTTTTTATAAAAATGAAGCCATTATAAGACTCAGTTCCCATCACACAATGCAACGCAAACCGGAGGATAGAGTTTTACCTTATAATGGCCAAAATATGCTTGATACGAATAAAACAAAAGCATTTGACATTATTACTAGTGTTTACATGTTTCAAAAACAATTTCGAATCATAACTATCAATCATAGACGGCATGGGTACCATATATCATGTCGCCATATATATATATATATATATATATATATATATATATATATACACACAATCAAAACCGCACAGACTCGTATTTGGAAATTGGATTTACGTCATGAACCAAGGCAACATATGGTCCTTACCGACTTCGAGACAATCTAGCCCATGTCTCAGGGTCAGAGCGCATCGACCCTTGGATCGTCAGGGCCGGTCCACCGATGTGGATTAAAATACCTGAACACTGCGTTTCCTCACCCTATGGGACGTAAATGAGCCAACGAATGACTCCATCGGTCCCGGATCGACCGATATATCCGAGGCGCCTCGCTATCCATCATCCACATAAGTAAAATGGCAGGCCGTGTAAAAACACTGACACAACTCCTAGCTAGAAAGAAACGCATGCCGTCCCTGAGGGTCCTTCTCCCGTTTCTGGTTCATACCGGGGTGTGAGGCTCGCAAATTCACGTTATACACAAAGCTACGCCGCACAGGCGGTGCTTTGAGCATCAATCACAAGACTTTGCTTTTCAACAGAAGCCCTGATCACTGCATCTTAGCATGTCACACAGGCAATTCACACCATGCAACTGATGGCTATCAATCACATAGGACAAATTCCAATGTCAGACACACAATCCATTTACAAGTCCATTCTGGGTCGGAACGATACCTGAGGCACTATATACCTCGCAAACCCATCGATCTCCACGTACTCTGGACGATCACCACTCAGTTTCCATATTTCGGGATGCCTCCCAATCAGGACATCAGTTACCAACCAAACGAGGTGAAGATTTCCGGTCTTCAACCACCGTCTTCATCTTCGATTTCTTATCGTCGATTCAGTTATTCAGAATGGGATAAACCCGATCTTTCTGAGCAACTCGCGTATATAATAAACATGTGCTACACAAACACTACATACGCATCATTTCAATTCATTACTCGCTAACCGTAAATCAGTAAGAGAACGATTTCCCAAATATTAACCCCGAAGGCCGAAACCAACATCAGATCAACACCCAAGAAACCATTCGACTTAGCCAACCTCCAGTTAGTTTCTAAATTTCACATCCATATCGTTTATAATATTTTATAATGATTTATCGCTATTTTTATTTATTTTAAAATAGCCAATTTATTCAAAACGACGCTTCGGGCCATAACGCGGCCGTGGCGCTGTTTTTCTTCAGATTTGATTTACACATATATGAAAATCTAACCGTTGGATCTTGACAAAATTTACATCATTAGAAAGATCTTTTCAAAACGAATCCAACGGTTCCAGTTTCGGGAAAATCCGACGGTCGGATCTCCCGGTATAATCGTTTGAAGTTTCGATTTCAAAATACGAACTGCAGCGTCGTTATTCGATTTAATATAATTATATATATATATAAATATAATCGATTCTGGCGCTGTTTTTCTTCAGATTTGAATTAAACATTCCAGACAATCCAACCGTTGGATCTTTACAAAGTTGGTGTCGTTGGAAAGATATTTCCAAAGCGAAACCAACGGTTGCGGTTTCGGTAAAATCCGATGGTCGGATCTCCCGCACTAATCGTTTGAAATCACGGTTTCAAAATACGAACTGCAGCTTCGTTATTCGATATATTTCAGTTCTATATATATATATATATATATGTATATCGATTCTTCGATTTTAAAGCTATATTCTTTTCATACATTTGATAAAAATGATATTTTTATCCAACAAACATTCACTTCGACACTTCACTATTTTTAACAATTCATGTTTACAGTAGAAAGGTGATTTTTATTGTAAAACAATTCATTTCAAAACACGATTATTTTATATAGTTCATATAGGTAAATATGATTTTTATTATAAAACAATTTATTTCAAAACAAGAGTATTTTATATAGTTCATATTGATGATAAAAATAGGATTTTTATTATAAAACAATTTCTTTCAAAATATGAATACCATTCAACACATGAATTTCAATTCAACAAATGAATATCGATTCAACACATGAATGTTTTCTATAGTTCGTATATATAGAGTAAAAATGTGATTTTTATTGTTAAAACAATTTATTCAAAACACGAATACTATTCAACACATGAATTTCTATTCAACGAATGAATATCGATTCAACACATGAAGGTTTTCTATAGTTTGTATATATAGAGTAAAAATGTGATTTTTATAGTTAAAACAATTTATTCAAAACACGAATACCATTCAACACATGAATTCTATTCAACGAATGAATTTTTATTCAACACATGAAGGTTTTCTATTCAACACACGAATATAGTTTCAATAGAGGAAAATAATTCTAACACATGAATATTATTCATAATTTCGGCAGCATAACGGTAGGGTAGTTAAAACTGGGACCGTCCCTAGTACGGCTCCTCGCTCTACCTTAAAGCCTCGCAGCTTTTGACAATGGGGAATCATGCATCTATTTCGCACGCAGGCGGCATGTATATTTTTTTCATTTCCACAAACTAATCCTATGTGGTTTCAACCAAATAATTCTCAACCACAAACGGGTATTTTTCAACCACAATCAATCAATTTCAACCACAAACAATTCTAATCAACCATTCGTAATCAACCAATTTTCACACCAACCACAACCAGTAAATATCGTCCATGGTTTGTGGACGAGGGGCGTGTATATATATATATATATATTTATATTTATATATAAGCATTTCACTTCTATTCAACACATATATAATTTTTACAACGCATATATAACTTATATATCGAACGTACAACTTATACAACACTTATACAAGAGGTGTACAACGCTTATATAACTCATACATCGACTATATAATTTATACATCGTCGTTTTCCATATCGTTTATAAATTAGAAATCTCACATTGGGTTCCACTTCACGAAAAATAGCAGAAGGCTCAGAAAAATATGCGGTCTCTTCTAGAATGTAGAAGACGTCCACACGAGTCCACTGTCTCTTGTTTCACTGAATTTCGACCACATAGCAAAAAGATATGATTTTTACAGTGAAATCAAAAACTGTAGCGCTTTAAACCGCTATTAAATAGTTTAAAATAAAAACAGTCGTATAGTTTCAAACCTGTTCAAAACTAGGTTTGTAGTTCTCGCGAAAACCGAGCAGCGTGGAGATGATCGGAGGGTACCACGGCCTAGAGCTACGAGAGGGCTTCCTGGAGCTGGTGGTGGGGCCCCCTGCGATGACCAGAATCGGGATCGGTGGCGGTGGGAAGGCGCTGGCTTCGTGGGGCTCGTGTTCATCGAGGCGGCGACGAGGGAGAGTGATAGTTGGTCGGATATGAAGAGGGAGGCGGGCGCTATCGAGATCTGGTGGTGGCGGCGGCTAACGATAGCTGAGGCAGAGGGAAAATGGTCGGGAAGGAGGGAGCAACTTTCGCCGTTGATCGAAGGAGAAAAAAAGGTTTTTTCGATTTTTTATTTTTTTTAAATTTATGAAAGGAATAATTTGATTGGCCGGGGCTTTTAAAAGGGGGTTTTCTAACACGACCTCCAATCCAAACCCAACGACTGTCGTCCCTAGTGTTTTACCCCCATTCCAAACACAATGGGATATGTTTCGTAGGCCCATTCGACTGTTTCAGTCAGTTTTACTTCAAATTAAAATATAAAACATTCAATATTTAATTTGAACGTACATTTCAATTTTCCGGGGCCACAAACTGATTCGGAAAATTCTAGAAAAATAAATCTAGCTATTTTTTGATGATATGGTCCCAACAAATCTAGTTTTGTCGAATTCTGAGACCGTTTGAAAAATGACCCAATTCTGGTCGATCCAATTTAACTGTAATTGACCAAAACACATTTTCCTTTGCCACGCTCACATACTAGCTTCAAAAATTATGAAATTTGAAACCTAGCAATAATTTCACATCCCGGATCCAACAAAAGTGGTTTCGTTGAATTCCGAGGTCGTTTGCAAAATGGCCAATTTCATGGGCTATATAAATTCCATAACGACCTTTCTGAAAATTCATTTGGCCATAACTTTTGCTTTCCGCTATTAAACTTCGATTTTTCAGATTCGTTAGAAAGGTATTCACTAACAGATTTAAATATTTTTGGTTTCACTCAAATCCGTTTTGTTTTGCACCCGATACAGTCAGTCAAAGTTTGAATTCAAATTTTGAAACTACCGCGTCATTTCAGGCCTTGTTTATAATTAGAATTAATTATATTCCTTTTCAATTGTCGATTCAAACTTAGTTTTCATCTTTATTATTTAAAATATTTATTTTAAATATTTAAAATCCACTATTTTAGCCAATTTAAAAAATTTTAATTGGTTCAGATTTTCCGGGTCGTTACAGCTAGAGTGTCTCGAATCGGAGAGGAGCTTGCCCCTAGCCTCGACTCATGATGGAAACCCAATTTCCAATACGACCTTGCGGTTTTGATTATAGAACTAGTATGGCGACATAGTAGGATGGGGTGCTATGCCGTCTATGATTAATACATTATGATTGAAATTGTTTTTGAAATATATATATACCCATAGATATACACACTAATATTAAATCCGTTTTATCGTATCAAGCATCTTTTGACCATTATAAGGTAAAACTCTATCCTCCGGTTTGAGTTGCATTGTGTGATGGGACTTGAGTCTTATAATGGTTTCATTTTTCTAAAAAGCATTGTGTTGTTTAACGTTTTACTTTATTTTATGCACTGGCAATCCAATGGAGTAAACCCATTCCGCTTTAGCGGCGTGGTCCTGTGATTAGCCATTATTATTAGATAGTTAAGTTAGATTTCTCATACCAGTCCCATGACTGACCTGTAGTTTATTTCACTGGCAAACTCGGGTGCCCTTATTTTCCACACGGGCAGTTGAGTAGCTTTTTGCAGGTATATTTACAGGATCCTGGCTTACAGCTGAAGCGATATTCGAAAAGCTCTGTATCCGTGTATTCCTTCCAGTTGTATATTTGTATTATTTTTCCGCTGCTATTTAAATGTAATTTAAAACTCTGGTATTATTGTATTTCTATTGTGTAATAAGTATTCATACTCTGTTACATCCTTGTACTCTGATGTAATTGTTGTAATCAGCAATAAAATGTTCCCCAGATTATATTCTAATGTGTGTTGTTCTCAAAGCAATCAAGGCTTTCCTTTACGGGGAAGTTTGGGTCGTTTCAGTTGGTATCAGAGCTTTGGTTTACAGAGCTCGAGAACAAGACACATTAGAACTGAACGAAAGAATTCATTAGAGATTGGATTAGTAATATCCAATGAGAATAACTCGTTAGAGATGGGATCAGTAGTATCCTAGAGCGAGCGTGAAGAGTATTATTTTCTTTTAAATGAAAATGAAAACAAACTCAGTTTTGAAAATTTTATCTAAAAATACGTATTTGAGTATATTATATTTTTATGTGGACAATCAAGTATATAAAGGTTTCGAATATACGAGTAATTAACGGATATTCGAAGTTTTAATATACTGGATAGATATAGAATCACATTCTAGTCGCCCGGAGATAATTCTGGTGATAGGTCGACCATCACCAGTATTTATGTTCGATTCTCGAAAGTGGGATTTCTATATATTTCCATTGACTGGTATGAGAACCCACACTTAGTTAAGACACATTGCTATGATTTGCACTCAAAATATGATTTTTGATTATATGTAAAAGTTATATATATTTGAGAAGTTAATCACCCAATGGATTGCTGGTTGTGATGTTTGATTATTAGTTTAACAAATAAAGTATAGAAATGATAATTAATTTAACTAACAAAATTATGGAAACCAATAAAGTTGAGTTAGTGAATTAAACAACTTTTTGCTTCGTTCCTTTTCGAGGACGAAAAGATTTCAAGTGAGGGCGATTGTAACGACCCGGAATTTTGGGGCCAATTAAAATTTTTTATTTTAGAAATTTAATTGGATTTTAATGTTTAAAATAATTTACTTTAAATAAGAACGACTAAAAATTTATTTTAAAACGAATAAATTTAGTTTAATTATAAAAGGGAGTTTAAAACAGCGCTGCAGTTTGAAAATTTGAATTTGAACTTTGACTGAATGTACAGGATTCATTTTAAGTCAGAAATAAACGAAACCAGAAATATTTAAATCTGTTTAATCATATCTTTCCAACGAATCTGAAAAATTGAAATTTCTTTTTATAAATCAAAAGTTATGTCCAGTTTAAAATTTAGAAAAGTCGCTGTAGAATTTATATATATTTAAATATAATATATTGGCCTTGAAAATAGCCATTTTTCAAACGACCTCGGTTTTCGACGAAACCACTTTTGTTGGAACCGGAATGTCAAATTATAGCTAAGTTTCAATTTTCATAATTTTTCGAATTAATATGTAAGCGTGGCAGAGGAAAATGTGTTTTGACTATTTCAGTCAAATTTAATCGACTTGAAAAAAGGCCATTTTTCAAACAGTCTCAGAATTCAACGAAATTAGTCTCATTAGAACCGTATCGTCAAAACATAACTAGAAATAATTTTTATGGAATTTTTAAAGACAGTATGTGGCCCCGGTAATTTAAAATGTACGTTTGAATTTAATAATTAAATGATTTATAATTAAATTTAGAGAAAAACATATCGTAACAGCCGAACTTGGTTACGAAATATATTCCAATGCGTCCGGGATGAGGGTATTTAGATAGAGGCGTCATTTGTTGGGTTCGATTCGGAGTTAGTATCGTCGAATAAATAATTTTTGAATTAATGAATTAAATTACGCTAGAAATACGCGTATAAATACGCCCTAAATACCCAAACCCTAATACTCTATATGGAGCCTCCGTTTTCACCATTTCATTGGCCAGAAAGCTCCAGATTTGGATCCTTAATCTCTCCCTCATCTTTTTGAATTTATCAAGGAATCAATACTCAAATCGAAGAGCAAAGCGAGGCCGTCATTTCTGTACGGTTTTGATTGGGTGTAGATTGACGTGGTGATCGGGATTCGGCCAAGAAGGGGCGGCGCTTGGAGGAGAATTTGCGAGGCAGGGGGGTGCGAGTTGGCCAGGTCTTCGGGAGGTGGCGGAGCACTTCACGGCGGTCGAGGTGATGGTGTTCGATGATGTTCCGGTGGCCAAGATACGATGAGCGGTGGAACCCTAATCTTGGATAATGGGTTTTGTACATTCGGTAGCTTCCTGGCACAATGTAGAAGAAGAAGACTAAAGGGGCGGCCCGGATTAAGTCTGATGGTAATTAAGGATAGTGAACTGATTAGTAATTAATTAATTATTATTTGAGATTAGTCAAGGTTTAAATGATTGTAACTTTTTCATATTAGATCAGAAATTGACGAAACAAGTTGCGTTGAGATCGTATTGAAGAACACTACAAATGAAGCTGACTAGGACCATTTCTGAGCACATCAAATATGGACCAAATTTCAGATCTGAACCACTCAGATTCAAACCAATGTGAGAAATATATTTTATTTCTTCCCTTTATAATTGGAAATAAATTCTGAAATTATTGTTAAAAATTTGCAGTTAATTTATACTGTTATTATTTTGTGTTAATTGTAAATACACATCTGTTTGTTTGATTTAGATTGTGGCGATAGGATTGTTACATTTCTGTTGATTAGAATTAGATTGAACAAATTTATTATTTTGTTCATTTTATGGTTAGAATTAACTTTTCTGTTAATTTGAATTAGACTAAAAAAAATTATCATTTTGTTTGTTGTACTATTAGAATTGAAACAAAAATTCACTTTTTGTTAGAGAATAGAATTTACATTTTATGTAAAGATGACATTAAAAATAGAATTTACATTTTATGTAAATATGAAAAAAAATAATATAGGATTTACATTGTATGTAAAAAGTGATATTAAAACTGGAACTTACATCTTCATTGTAAAAGATGACATTAAAGAGTGATTGACATTTCCATTGTGAAATGTGACATTATAGTAATATTAACATTTTATTTGAAAATATATTATGTATATAAAATAAATATTTTTATACATTAAAAAAGAATGATATTTTGTGTTAAACTTGTTTAGTGAACAAAATTCACATTTTGTTAATATTAAAAGGATTATAACAAAATTCACATTTTGTTAACATTTTTTTTGTATATTAAGAATGAATTAGAAAAATGATCATATTTTTTTTTTACAAACAGAATACGCTGACATTAAAAATCTACCTTTTAATGTAAAATAGAATATTAGAGAAATGTTCATATTTGACAAAGCAAAATATGTTAACATTAAAATCATATATTCAAAGAAAGGGTTACATTTTCATGTAGTAAAAGAAATAAAAGATTTCATCTCTATGTGATATTAGAAATATTCATTTTGTCCGTTAGAATAAATTCCACCAAATATTCATTTTTGTGTCAAAGAATGATTAGTGAAAATGAAAACAACCTTTTTATTTGAAATATGTTTTGCAAAGAAAAAATAAATAAATTACATTTTTGAATTGACATTTGTTTTGTAAATAAATATCTACATTTTGTTAACATTAAAAGGATTAGCTAAAATTTCACATTTTGTTAATATTAAAAGGATTTGATAAGAATTAACATTTTTGTTAACATTTAAAAGAGGAGGTTAAAAAGGTATATTTTTATACATTAACAAGCTATGAAATGGAAATGTATATTTCTATACATTAAAAAGCTATGAATTGAAAATGTATATTTTTACACATTAAAAAGAGAATGAGTTAGAAATGAACATTTTGTTTAGAAATGTTAAATAGGATTAAAAAAGAACATTTTGTTAAATTGTACATTAGAAAGACAAAAAGGACATTTTGTTCAGAAATGATCATAGAAATAAAAATCACATTTTTATGGAGACATGATTACTGGAAAGGAAGATATACATTTTTCTCAAATGTAAAGGAATAAGGAAAATTTACATTTTTATCAAATGAAAAAGGGTAAGAAAAATATGCATTTTTATCAAATGTAAAAGCATGATAAAATTATGCATTTTGGTCAAAATTAAAAGAATGACAAAAATATTCATCTTAGTCAAATGAAAAGAATGGAATAAAAACATCCTTTTCATCATTTAAGAAGAGTGAAGTAAAAATACCCATTTTTTGTTTACATTGAAATGAATTAGATTTAAACATAGTTAGTGAAGAGGAGAAAATATCATTTTTGGGTAAACATGATTAGTGAAGAAAATTATCACCTTTTTGAAAAAAGGATTATAACATAATTTTTACATTTGGTTTACATTAAAAGGGTCATAACAAGATTTACATTCTGTTCACATAAAAAGGATTAAACAAAATCATCATATTTTTTTTACATTAAAAAGAATTAGTCAATTCTGTCATTTTGTTTACAATAAAAAGATTGAGATAAAAGTGAATATTTTTATTGACCCTTTGTTTTCAATAAAAAGATTGTACATTAAAAATTACGTTTTCAATGTAGTTTAGATTCCATTGAAGGGATTAGAATATAAGGATTATATCTTTATAGTCATTTGTTATAATAAAAAGATTAGGAAATAAAGATAATACCTTTAGGGTAATTGAAATAAAAGATTAGTTTTATTGTCTTATTGAATTAAAGGATTACCTTTTTATTGTAACATTGTTTACAATAAAAGAATTAAATTAAAAGACTAGGTTTTTATTGTCATTTGTTCATAGCAAATAGAATAGAAATATATGTTAATTGTTGAAATGTGTGATGTGTCAAATAAAATGTTTATTTTATTTAAGTTTGAATATTACACTTCCATTTACAAGTTACCCGACCTGTTTATGTGATTGGAACGATAATTTTCACACATCGCCCAAGTGCACAAATAATTTATTATTTGTTTGATGGACGAAACCCCACACGGGTATTGAAATGATACTGTATACACACTAATCCCAATATTTAGTTATCTGTCAATCGATGGATTGACAGTCTGTGATGAGCGTTATTTGTTTACTTTAATGTTCACACAGTTATAAATTCCACTCTGGTTGTTATTTGGATGTTTGATAATTATTTATCATGGTTGTTGATTTCACGCAATATATAGTTGTTGATTGGGTCACATTCCAATAGAGAATATTCTAGAAAAGAATATTTTAGAAAATATCTTAGAAAAAGGAATATATTTTTGGAAAATGAATATATTTTAGAAAAATATATTTTTATTGAAATAAACTAGTTATTAACTAGGATCATTCATTAAATTAAGATTTAATGAAGTTTTCCCAATCTGCTAATATTTAATTGAAGATTAAATTGAGTAAATTGGATTTTGGGTTTGTCGTGAGTAGTGTCTTAAATAACACTGTTCTTAAACCCCGTATGAGAAGAATAAATCTTTTAATTAAGATTATTGCAGTTTTCAATTATATGTAATAATTGGAATAAGGTAAAATGTGAGTTGGGTTTATTGTGAACTATGTTTTTAAGTGACATTTGTTCTTTAACCCAACTGATAGTGAAAATTATGATTTGGAAATTATAAATATTTTATTAAGATTTAAAAGGTGATTATCCAAAAGTAAAGTTTTCCAATTTAATATATCAAATTGGAATTGAATGGAATTCGAATTAATAATAACCGAGATAAGCTTCTGTAAAAGAAAACCGATACTACATATGGAATTTAAGAGGCTTTGCCATTATTCCATTTATATTATTGGTCGGATATAGAAATTTATAACGATTATATATTGATTTGATTTCAGTGAAGATTCCATATTTAATGGGAGATGATTTTGGGTTTATCGTGAACGGTGTTTTAAAATGACATTAGTTCTTCAACCCAATTAAAGATAAGATTAATTTCTTAAATTTAATTAATCATTGAATAATGATTCATGATATTTAAAACCAAATTGGGTTCTTAATAAATCTTTAAAAGAAGGATTTAAGAATAATTTGAAGAATTTATCTTTGATAAAATAAGGTGAATATTTTATTAGATGAATATTCTGAATTGGAATGAGGCGTTGGATGTGCTTCTATAGTACTTGATTTTTAATTATAAAAATACGTGAGTTATTCGGGAAGACCGGGTTTAACCCATTCCGAATAATTACTACGACGATGAAGAGTCGAAGATGAAGACGGTGGTTGAAGACCGATGATCTTCACATCGAATGGATGTGTTGCAACAGAGACCCATGATGGGAGTAGCTACCTTGAAGGGGCTTCAATGGTGGCCGTCCGGACTATTGTTGATTGTTCGGATTTGGTTTTCGCTCAGACCCAGAGCATAAGCTAATAAATGGATGTCTGTCTGACATTGGATTTCATTCCATGTGAATTAAATTGATTGTTATTAATGTATGTCTGTTTGGTGGTGGAGAATTTATTCTCTACTTAACACCCTGGTATATATTAATATTGATTGATCGCATGGCGTGAATTGTCAATGTGGCACGCCAAGATGCAAATGATCAAGGCTTTTGTTGAAAAGCAGGGCCTTGTGGGATGATCAAAGTACAACCTATTACGGCATAACTTTGTGTATATCGTGACTTCGCGAGCCTCACACCCCGGTATGAGTCAAAAACGGGATACGGACCATAGGGAGTGCACACGTTTCTTTCTAGCTAGAGTGATGTCTGGGACCTACCAGCGCTGACATTTTACTTATGTGGATGATGGATTTTGAGGCGCCTCGGATTTTTATAGGCCGTTAGTGGTCATATTATAGGTTCAAAGGGACCGGGAAGCGTGTGTTCAGGCATAACCAATCCACGGCCGATAGGCGGGGACCGGCCCTACCGCCCCAAAGTTTCACTGCGGGGGATCCTGAGGCATTTTCTAGAGTGTCTCGAATCGGAGAGGAGCTTGCCCATAGCCTCGTCTCATGATGGAAACCCAATTTCCAATACGACCTTGCGATTTTGATTATAGAACTAGTATGGTGACATAGTAGGATGGGGTGCTATGCCGTCTATGATTAATACATTATGATTGAAATTGTTTTTGAAATATATACATACCCATAGATATACACACTAATATTAAATCCGTTTTATCGTATCAAGCATCTTTTGACCATTATAAGGTAAAACTCTATCCTCCGGTTTGCGTTGCATTGTGTGATGGGACTTGAGTCTTATAATGGTTTCATTTTTCTAAAAAGCATTGCGTTGTTTAACGTTTTACTTTATTTTATGCACTGGCAATCCAATGGAGTAAACCCGTTCCGCTTTAGCGGCGTGGTCCTGTGATTAGCCATTATTATTAGATAGTTAAGTTAGATTTCTCATACCAGTCCCATGACTGACCTATAGTTTGTTTCACTGGCAAACTCGGGTGCCCTTATTTTCCACACAGGCAGTTGAGTAGCTTTTTGCAGATATATTTACAGGATCCTGGCTTACAGCTGAAGCAGTATTCGGAAAGCTCTGTATCCGTGTATTCCTTCTAGTTGTATATTTGTATTATTTTTCCGCTGCTATTTAAATGTAATTTAAAACTCTTGTATTATTGTATTTCTATTATGTAATAAGTATTCATACTCTGTTACATCCTTGTACTCTAATGTAATTGTTGTAATCAGCAATAAAATGTTCCCCAGTTTGTGTTCTAATGTGTGTTGTTCTCAAAGCAATCAAGGCTTTCCTTTACGGGGAAGTTTGGGTCATTTCATATTGGTGGTTGGATTTCCCACAGTATCATTAGTGGATGCCCGCGGTACCATTAGCAGATTCTTACTCTATGCGCCCCACGCTATGATAGTGGATGACCTTCATACCGTGATATCCTGCCTAGAAGCAGGATGGGAATTATTTATGTTGGCTAACGTCTGTGGATGCAGGAAAACAGGTTGGAGGAATCCAACTGGATTCCTTAAAATTTACTATTTGTTTGTTTTCATATATATATATATATATATATATATATTATCACATATGACGTGTTGATTGAATTGGTTGGTTAGTTGTTTAAATATCACTGAGGGCCAAAATGTTGATTTATAAAAATATCGTGAAAATGATGTTTGAGTTTTAAAAAGGAAAATTATATTTTTCTAAAACATAATTTGAGTTAGAATGGGCTAAAGATATTAACTTGTTTTGGATATAAATAAAACAAGTATTGAATTTATAAACGATGTTTATAAATTAAATAATACAAGAAATTGAAGTGAATTTATAAATGGTGGTTATAAATAAAATAGAATGATTTTCCTTGGATAATACGGGAATTGAAATATAAATAATGTTTACAGATAAAGTGGAAAAAAAATCATTGGAAAATTTGAATATTTAAATTCAAATGTGAATTTAAAAATAGAAATGGGGAAATCTTTTTAAAGAAATAAACGATAGAATTTATTCTGATGTTCAGAATATAAATTGAACTAAAATAAATCCGTAAGGATTTATGATTTGAATTTGATTAATTCAAATTTATTTAAATAAAAGTTAAATTGAATATGAAAATAAATTGGGTGTTATATATGTAAGTTATTATAAATAGAAATTTCCAAAATAAGATTTTTTTTGTTTTAAATAGATTTCGAAATGGAACTTGTTTTAAATATATAAAACAAGGAAATTTATAAAACAGTGCTTATAAATAGAATGAATTAATTATCAAGAGATAATTTAAAAATATTAAATTCAGGTGTGAATTTGAAAATAGAATTTGAAATCATTTCGAAAAGGAGAACGATGAGTTTTATTTTGGAATTAAAAATATAAAAGAAATTGGGTTTTTATATAGATAATTGAAAGGGAAGCTTGTTCTATTTTGTGAAATGAGAAAATTTATTTATAAACAATGTTTATAAATATAGTGAAATAAATTATCATTTGATAATGTAGCAGTAAATTCAAATATGAATTTAAAAATGAATTGGAAAGTGTTTTGAAATAGAACGATTGATTTTATTTCAAAATATAAGTTAAAAGTGCATTAGAAAAATCCAACAAGTTTATAATTGGAATTCGATTACATCGAATTTCATAAAATATTTTATTTCTAAATAAATTAGAATTAGATATAGAAATTTAAGTTATAAATAAATTCATAACTGAGTCATGAAGTAATCGACGGATAGGGATAATCAAGAATATTAAGTTGGGTTTGGTAAATAGGCTGAATATATATATTAGAATATATTAGAATGGTGTTGGAGTTTATACATAATCGAAGTTTAAAATGTTTATGTATTAAATATAATTAAAACGAACTCGCCGCAGCGCGGTAGTTCGTAAATTGGCGATTCGAACTTCAACTGAGTATATAGAACTCAAATTAAGTCGGAATTCTTTGAAACAAGAATCGTCAGGACCAATTAGATAATAGTTTTCTAATGGAAGAGAAAAATCTGGATTTTGTCTTATAGATTTTGAGTTATGTCAAAATCAAATTTTCAGAAAAACAGCACTATAACCATTTAAAGACCATAATGATTTATTTAATTTTATAAAAGGATTTTAAGTGAATAAAAATCCGAATTTCTATTTAGAAAATTTTAGATTTGAGTTTTAACATATATGCGAACTCAAGTTGTGTAAATGAATCTGATTTTTGAAACAAAAATCCGATTTTTAATTATTGAATAGAATTAACTAATTTGAAAAGAAATTGGTTAATGAGATTTTGAATTGATATTGGGCTTTGAATAAGTGAATTCGATTTGGAAATTTTTATTCGAAATCGAAAAGGAAACTTGAATTGAAATTGGAATTCAATTTGGTTATGAGCAAGTTAAATATTTTATTTGAACATGTTATGTTCAAACAAAGAAGTGAAATAGGCAAAATAGCTAAGTAAAGAATAAATGTGCGAAACTGAATTCAAACGATTGGATTGAGTTGAATTGAATTGAAAACAGGTGAACATGTGCTAAGCAGGTATGGAATGAAGCGTAAGAAGTTTATAAATTTAGTGCCCGACAAAAAGGTACACGTTTAATTTCCATATGAGGTTTTATGCGCGAATCGACAAGCCACTTGGCTTTTTGAATTTCTTTTTGAATGGAAAGGGCCTAGAGAGGTGAGTTGAGGTTTGAACTATTTGCCGGTACAAAGGAAGTTATGGCGAATTTTTCCGAAAATTTAAGGAGTTAAAATATTTTTAAGAAATTTTGATAACTAGAAATCAATGTATCGATATATATAGAATCCGGTAAGGAAACAAACTTAAAAATAGAATATTATAAACAGAAAAGGAAATTGAAAATCTGGAATAGAAAGAGAAATATATATATACGTTTTAAAAATGAATAAGTGGTTTTTATGGTGTTGATAATTTGAGATAAGTGGTCTTGTCTGTTTTGAAGTTAAAGATGTTATTTAGTCAAGGTCTGAGAGGTAATTATACCCCAACTTGATTGATTTCATTTTTAATTGATAAATAGCAAGATTCAGTCTTGAAGATAAATGTTTGAATAAGATTAGTTGAATGTAGTATTTTGGGTTGTCGTAACGATGTTTTACACAACATTCGTTTTAACCTAAGTAAGTGGAAATTTTGGAAATATAATAAATAAATGTTTCCTCAGTGTAGAAATGAACGGGCGTGAAAGAGATAAGTAATTCGGAATGTTTCCAATAATAAATAAAAGATATTTTCTAAACATAGAAAATAAAAGAAGTTGACATTTGGAAATGTTCTCCAAATAGTGTAAGAGGCTGAGATGATTATTGAAAATATTTGGTTAACAAATATTGACAAGGAAATGGAGAAGTGATTTAATTAATAAAATATTAATTAAGCGGCCCATTGATTATTTGATGATTTGAATGGATGTTTGTTTTTCTTTGATAGTAAAATAACCAACTATCGAAGTGTTTGCCAATATCGTTGTCAATATGGAGAGACTGGTTGGATTATTATCCGAGAACCACTCCATATTGGCAGTAACACTGCGAATCAAATTATATGAAGAAAATCGAAGACGGAGTAAAGTGCAGGGACTTTTTCTATTAATAGAAATGGTGTCTTCGGTTTCGTTCAATCCCAGAATGAACGTAAATGGACGAATGTCTGACAGAGTATTTCTAGAGATCGCATATGTTGGTCTGTATAGATATATATATGGTGGCGGAGAATTTATTCTCTTAGCATAATATCCATAATGTATTTGTGCAAATCAATTAGTGATTAATGGATCTGACAATGTGGCATTCAAAGTGATTGTGCTATCAAATGAATGATATGAAATCGTAGCCTCAGGCCTCAACAACCGGGAAATGACAAAAATCAGGCAGGCAGCATGGCTATGTGGGTCGCTCCCATTAGGGTGTATAATCACCTATCTAGAGAAATTCCTTTTACTTCTTTAATCTATCGATGTTGTCCCTTTTCGGGAAACGGTTGCTGATCCCAACCGTTGGTGATATACATTCGATACGCTCAAGCGAAATGAGTGGTCGGTCATGTGTGGGCCGGGTTGCAAGATGTTCTTGTTGAACCCAGTGTATTCCCCACTAGAGATACACTATCGGAAGGTGGTTCCGTACCTTGTCATGTTGGAAATCCAATCTCCAATAAGCGCCCTACGGTTTTTGGTTTTATATTATATATGGAGCGTGAGATGCAAGCGTTTCGCTAGATTCTATTTATTTTATGTAGACATTATTATAATATCACTAGATTTGATATCAAAAATATTTTTGGTTATTGTAAGGTAAAAACCATCCGTATTTATGTGTGGATCGGTCTTACGATTA
Organism: Allium sativum; assembly: GCA_030737875.1. Classification (NCBI taxonomy): domain Eukaryota; kingdom Viridiplantae; phylum Streptophyta; class Magnoliopsida; order Asparagales; family Amaryllidaceae; genus Allium; species Allium sativum. Next base: position 797,214,315 of record CM060919.1, read on the forward strand.
TCATCTCTTTCGAAAGGATTTTTAAAGTTAAACAAATGGTTGGAGTTTACTCACACCAGTCCCATGACTGACCCAGAGTTCATTTTGTTTTTGTTTTCCCTAAACTTTTGGGTGCCTAAATTTGTATGGGCAGTCAAGTAATCGGGATTTTTCAGATTCACTTGGAGGAGCTTGAAGCAGGAAGCTTCACCATTTGTAACACCCCGTAATTTTATAACACTAAAATTCACAAATTAAAGTATACTTAATTTTTAGAAAAGAATTAAGTGAAATGGGTTGCGTAGAGAAATATATATATATTGATATATATATAAATTAAAAATTAAATAAATAAATATGCGAAAAAGTTCAAAACAACGAATTGGGAGGGGGAATAACCGAACCGGCCCATTTTTGAGGTCTACCTGAGCCTCGCTGGGTCGACTAGGGGTTAATCCAGGGTGTTTGGCTGTCAACCCGTGGGCCGATTCGCTCAAATGCAGATTTTGCATTTGATTGGTTCTCATGGTTCGGTCCTAAATAACTTCCTACACCTATAAATACATCCTAATGCTAACCCTAAACCTAATTAAAATAGAATAGTTACCGTCATACCATCGCCATGGAAATCAATGGAGCCGCCGCCAACTAAGAAGGAAGAAAAGCAAATTCAATTCTAATTCTTTCAACCCTAAAGCAAAACTCTCTCTTTTCTTCTATAAATTGTGAGTATGATGATCTTAACAAGAGTATTATCATTTTAATTAGGTTGAGTTATGAATGGATTATGAGTAGATGATGTGAATTATCATATATGTTGTTGTAAACCCCTTTTGCTATCATGTATATTGTAAATCCAATGTTATGTGATGATGATATCTTATATGTTGTAAATCATGCTATGATGATGTTATGTATGTTGAAAGTTTCTATGCTAAGTTGTGATGAATCATACATGTTAAAAAGGCCATGATGTTACCATCTATGCTAGTTTGTTCATATTAATTAAATCATCATGTTTGGGTTATGCTGATCTATATGACAAGTCACATATGCAAGTTAGATTGATTAGAAAAGTTATGAACATATACCAAGACATCTATTATGAAATCTAGAATTATGCTATGACATATGTGATATCCTATGCTAGTTCACACCATCATTATGTTGCCTAAAAACCCCATATGCAAGTTTATGTATAGATTTGGGCTATGATCATATCATATAAATTGAGACATTTAACAAGTTGACACCTTTTGATCCTTAACATGTGTAGTTTATGCAAGTTTCACCCCTATTATGATTAGATTTATTTTAATTGTCTATATGTTGTGATAATTTATCTTTGTGCTAGGTGTTAGACTATACAAGTCTATCCTATATTAAGCGTTGAATAAGCGAACGTATAAACGTGGGGTAGGGGTAATATTAAGGATTTAATATTAAAAAGTTGGGGTGCAATTGATATGATTTTGCATGCCATAAGTGGATGGCCATAATTGAGTCAATTATGTACATCATTAAAAGTTGACTTAATTAATAATTTGAATAGGGAATTATTAAAACTGGGGTAAAAGATTTTAAGTGTTAATCAATGCTTAGGACACGAGGTTGGACTCGTTTGTGACGTAAACCTGCCCGGACCCACCCGACAAATCCAGTGGTCACAAATGTTAGCCCAATGTGAGAGGTCCTAGGCCTAAACTAAAGCATAACGGTTGTAAAGACACGAGGTTAGACTCTTTTATGGTGTAAGACTGCCCGGACCCGCCCGGCAAATCCAGCTGCCATAAATGCCAGTCTAATGTGAGAGGTCTTTATGAGGTTATGGCCTGAATGAATTAAGAAGTACTTAACAGATAAACATGTAAGGTGGGACATAGGGGTTAAGTAGGTGCCTTGGGTGGCATGAGGAATCTAGGGGGTGCCCTTAGTGGCATGTGAAATACGATTAGTAAGACTTAACCAAACACACATGTAAATGAACATGACTAAGAGGGTTAAGTGGGATATACTAGTGACAAGCTTAGGTGGGTAGCTTGTGGGGGCCCATTTCGACCAGTATCCCAAACGTATCTTTGTGGGCTCGACCCAAGTCGAGGACGGGACACGCATGCTGGCTTCGACTGTAAGAGGCCAAAACGGGGAGCCGTGGCAACGCAAGTCCAACGGGTTTCGTATGCATGTGTGGACCCGGGCTGGTAGGTAAGATGTTGTTGCATCGTGTAGGTATAAGCCGTGCATTCTCAAGTTGTATCGGGTTGCCACTTTAGGGGAGTGATACACCCCACTGTGGGGCCAGCACGCGTATCTACGAGTAGGGAGCCGATCGAAAGTGGGTAGTAGGGGTACACCTAGTGGAGATAGGGGCAGACGGCACCTATGTAGTCAGCTAGGGGTACGTATGGCTATTTATAAAGTTTCTGTGTGAAGCAAGTGGGATCAAACAATAGGGTGACTGGTGTGGTGCAGTGTAGTAATGTGTGGTGCAGTGTAGTAATCATTCGTTAGTAATTAGGTGTGCCTTTACCGTTATCTTTAACGTTATCTTAAACGCTATCTTTATCTTCCTAAGAGTTCATAGACATTTACTTGTCTTCCAGCTTATGCCTTAGTCTAGTTATTTTGATAATAGTATTGTTAGAATTATCATACTCGCCATACTTTATGTCTGACCCCCTCTATTTCTATCCTTTTCCCCCTCCAGGTCCTCAGGTTGGGCCCAGCTCTAGTGGAGTTTGATTGAATTGCTTCATCGCTCTTTGGAAAGCTTGGACCGTTGAAGTAAAGTCCAGCTTGTTATCTTTTTAATGGCTATTTATGTAATGGGATTATGTATTTTGTTTTTATGAAGATGGATATTGTACTTGGTTATGATCTATGGTTTTATGATGTAACAAACATGTTTAATTTCCGCTGCAATAAAATGAAGTTTTAGATTTCCAAGTACTATTTACTATCTGTCTTGTTGTAATTTTTCTGTTCTATATTCACTTATAACCTCCATGGAAGTTAATGCATTCCCTTCATGAGTGACATTAATGGACGTGGGGTGTTACACGTGGTATCAGAGCTTAAGGTTACCAGAACAGATAAAAATACTTTAGAAAAATAGTTATTTTTGGAAGAAGTGTTTTCAAAAACATGTTTTAATGAGAAATTTAAAGAGAAAAGTTTTTAAGAAAAACATAATCCCCAATAGCCACATATTTTTATCTTTCGAATTCTCCATTTTGAATCTTTCCTTTTTCGTTTCAGCATGGCTGAAGATCTTAATCTACCCGACGGTGTAACGATACCAGGATGGTATAGGAGGTTATTAGAGGCTAGGGCCACTGCAGGTCCAGCCAATGTTCCTCCACCACCAGTTGCACCCGTTCCTCCTCCTCCTCCCCGCGTAGATACTTTTGCAAAGACGTGCAAGGAATTTAAGGCTATGGGTGGAAAACCTTTTCAAGGGTCAGAAACATTTGTGGAAGCTAGAGATTGGCTTAAGGAAGTGGAAGAATTGCTAGAAATATTTGAAGTGGAAGAAGGGAGGAGAGTTAGATTAGCAGCTTGGTTAATGAAGGGAGAGGCCTCGTTCTGGTGGGAGGTCACCAATGGGGAGCGTCCTGTTGATTCTTGGGCAGATTTTAGACGTAGGTTCGAGGCGAAGTTTCTCTCAAGGGCGGAAGAAAATCTATATATGGAAAGGTTCTTGACATTGAAGCAAGGAAGCTCATCAGTGAAAGAATATGTCGATAAATTTAATCAGTTAGCAAGGTTTGGCTTGGACTAAGTAAACACGCCGGAGAAGAAGGCTATAAGGTTCGTGAATGGCTTGAATGAACCATTGCAAGGGTTGGCTATGACCTACATCCCTATGGGGGCCACCTTTGAGAAGTTAGTAGAAATGGCGCTTATGCATGAGGAGAAAAGCGCTAAAGCTGATAAGGCACCCGAGAAGAAGGGGGATCAGAAGAAACCACAACAGCAAAACAAGAAGGGTGGTAAAGACAATAACGGCAAGGGAAAGAAGAAATGTTTTAACTGTGGGACACCAGGCCATCTCAGCAAGGATTGCCGAAAGAAAAAGAAGACAGGCTGTTTTCATTGTGGCGACGCGGGACATTTAGTGAAGAACTTCCCAAAGAAGGGGCAGAGGGCAGGAGCTACCTCGGGAGGACAGGTGCAGGCTCTTATGGCACCAGGGCAGGCAAGGGGACAAGTTCAGGCTCTCGCGGTCCCACCGCTGGAAGAACGAGGTAGAACCATTTCTGTTGAAAGCTTAATTTTTCTGTTTGATCATCCTGTCCGTACCTTATTCGATTCGGGCGCATCACATTCGTTTATCTCTACATCATTAGTTGAATCACTGCACTTAAACACCAGTTTAGTAGAGGATCCCTTAGTTGTTTCGAATCCAATTGGGGGCTCAGCTTATATGTCTATGATGTGTTTGGATTTGAAAATTTCCATACTTAGCGTTGAATTTAGATGTGATGGTTATGTGTTGGGCTTCACGGGCTATGGGCTAATTTTAGGAATGGATTGGTTATCCAGAAATGGGGCCGTTCTTGATTGTGAAAGGAGAGTAGTTAGGCTCGTGACTCGACTTGGCAACACTCTCGAAATCTTCTGTAATCCCATAAATTCGGTTATGCTAAGTTATCTAGAATCGCTTGACGCGTCTGAGGAAAATCTACGATCTGTTAGAGTGGTCCGAGAATATTCGGATGTGTTTGAGGAGGTGAAGGGCTTGCCTCCGAAGCGGGAGATAGATTTTCGAATATATCTTGTGGATAATGCGAAACCAGTATCTTTGCCAGTACGCCACATGGCTCCACGTGGAAGGAGGGAACTCGATAAGCAAGTGAAGGAGTTGCTTGAGAAGGGGTTCATAAGACGAAGTATATCGGAGTGGGGTGCTCCAGTAGTATTTGCCACGAAGGCGGATGGGTCCCTTAGACTGTATGTGGACTATAGAGAACTTAATAAACTTACTAAGAAGAACAAACACCCACTGCCGAGGATTGACGATCTCTTCGATCAGTTAGTTGGCACCTCGGTGTTTTCGCAGTTGGACTTAGCCACTGGGTTCCATCAGTTGAGAGTGGCTGAGGATAGCATAGACAAGACTGCCTTTAGGACTCCGGACGGTTTCTATGAATGGCTAGTGATGCCCTTCGGTTTGACAAACGCCCCAGCATATTTTGTTGATTTGATGAGTAGGGTGTTTAGGGAGTACCTTAACAAATTCGTGGTAGTCTTTGTAGATGACATCTTGATCTTTTCTAAGGATGAAGAAGAGCATGCCCTACATCTTAGGGAAGTGTTGGAGACCCTACGAGCGCATAGCCTTAAGGCTAAATTTTCTAAGTGTCACTTCTGGAGGAAGGAAGTACGGTTCTTGGGGCACGTGGTTTCCAAAGAAGGGATAGCCGTGGATCCCGCGAAGGTGGTGGCCATCCAAGATTGGAAGGTCCCTAAAAATTCTACCGAAGTGAGAAGTTTCTTGGGGTTGGCTGGCTACTATAGGAAGTTTATCAAAGACTTCGCAAAGATATCAACTCCATTGACACGCTTGACGAAGAAGAACCTAGTTTTCACATGGGACGTAGATTGTGATGATGCGTTCCAACGTTTGAAGAGAGCTTTGACTTCAGCCCCAGTCTTAGTATTGCCAGACGGGAGTAAGCCGTTTACCGTTTATACTGATGCTTGTGGGACAAGACTAGGCGCAGTCTTAATGCAAGAGGGTAGGGTAATAGCCTATGGTGGAAGCCAGTTGAGAGCGCATGAGAAAAATTATCCTACACATGACCTAGAATTGGCCGCTATTGTTTTCGCGCTTAAGTCTTGGCGTCATTATCTTCTTGGCGAGAAATTCGAATTATTCACTGACCACAAGTCTTTAAAATACCTATTCTCTCAAAAGGACTTGAACTTAAGGCAGCAAAGGTGGATGGAGTTCTTAGCGTCCTACGACTTCGAAATAGCCTATACCCCTGGCAAGGGTAACGTGGTGGCAGACGCCTTAAGTAGAAAAAGATTATCCTTAAGTCCTTTGTTTATTGAGCGCCGAAGTTTAGAATTCATTTCGATGTTTGACTTTAGACCTTTCGTTGACTTCGTACCCGGTTTGTTAGCATCCTTGGAGGTCAGACCTACGCTTTTGGGATGGATTGGCGAGGCACAGCGAGACGACCCGCAGTTAGTTGAGTTAGTAGAAAAGCTCAAAGGAGGGGAGTCATCAAGCTATCTCCGTAGGTATACCCTAGATGATAAGGGTTGGTTACGTAGGGACGGTAGACTTTGTGTACCAAAAGACGATGACCTAAGGAAGACTATTCTTGATGAAGCACATCGTTCGAAGATGACCATTCATCCCGGCGGGGACAAGATGTACAAAGACATAAAGAGAGTTTACTTTTGGGCCGGCATGAAGAAAGACGTGGCCGAGTATGTCGCTAGATGCTTGGTGTGCCAACAAGTAAAAGCGGAGCAAAAGAAACCCGGTGGGTTGCTTCACCCATTGGAGGTTCCACTATGGAAATGGGAAAGCATCTCGATGGATTTTGTGGATGGATTACCGCGATCGAGGAAGGGTAATACGGGAATTTGGGTTATAGTAGATTGACTTACTAAGAGCGCCCATTTTATTCCCGTGAAGAGTAAGAGGACTGCTCCATGGTTAGCCTCCGTATACGTTCGAGAAATAGTTCGTTTGCACGGTGTTCCTTCTAGCATAGTGAGCGACCGCGATCCTATTTTCACTAGCGAATTTTGGAGAAGCTTACAAGAGGCGGTAGGGACTCAGTTATGTTTGAGCACCGCATATCATCCTCAGACGGACGGCCAGACTGAGAGGGTGAATCGCATTCTAGAGGATCTGTTGAGGCTATGTATCCTAGACTTTGGGGGTACATGGGAAGAGCATCTTTCATTGGTTGAGTTCGCATATAATAATAGCTTTCAGTCTAGCATTGGTATGGCACCATTCGAAGCTCTATATGGACGACCTTGTCGTTCACCTACATGTTGGTGGGAATCGACGGATAAGATCTTACTTGGGCCCGATATGATTAGAGAGACTTCGGGGAAGATCGACTTGATTCGAAGGAGGATGAAAGGAGCGCAAGATAGGCAGAAATCATATGCGGATAAGAGAAGGACGGATCTTGAATTTGGGTTGGGGACATGGTCTTTGTCAAAGTGTCTCCATTACGAAACGTTGTTCGCTTTGGGTCCGTTGGGAAATTAGCACCAAGGTTCGTAGGACTGTTTCCTATTAAGGAGACAATTGGGCAAATGGCGTATAGAGTGGAGTTGCCCGAGAGACTTAGTGGTGTACACGACGTATTCCATGTATCACATTTGAGGAAGTGCTTGCACGAGACCGCGGAAGTGGTAGAGCCGAGCTTGCTTAGAGAGGTGGAGATAGAGCGTGATGCGACAATTCGACGAGCTCCTACGCGCATTCTTGGGTCGGAGATCAAGAGGTTGAGGAATCGAGAGGTCAGAATAGTCAAAGTGCAATGGGGAGATGATGAGAGCAACGCTACTTGGGAGACAGAAGAGAAGATGCGTTCACGATACCCTTTTCTTTTTGAGGGTATGTCTTTTAATTTCTCCTTTATCGCTTAGCTTGTACTTATCTTATCTTTAGTATATCCTCTCGCTAGTATCTTTGACCTTTAGTTAGGATAATCCTATAGTTGAAACATGTGTTTGAGACATGTTATGTATGGTGGATGCAAAGTGGATGCAAGTGTTTGCTAGTGGTTGCTCGTGGATGCATATACACACACTATTAGGCACCAGATCGGCTCAGTCACTTCATATTGCATATTGCATATATATGGATGTGTTTAGTAAAATGGATGTATAATGGTTGTATTATAATATAGTTGCTGCATTCGGGTGGATGGTTGTGCACGCATATAGAATTAATATGTAGCATTAGGAATCTTTTGCATACATATTGGACGCATGGCATTATCATGAATTGCACTAAGGAGGTCGACTGAATCAGTAGACCGCCTAATTTTGCATTAGATATGGACATATACACACACTGTGCATATAAACATTAAAGCATTAGAAGTCTTTTAAGGACAATGGATGCTGGTGTTTGATGGTTGAGTAGATGGACGATTAGATGGTAGGATATACATTTTTCTTGACTTGGAGATTTCGGGGACGAAATCCTTTAAGGAGGGGAGAATGTAACACCCCGTAATTTTATAACATTAAAATTCACAAATTAAAGTATACTTAATTTTTAGAAAAGAATTAAGTGAAATGGGTTGCGCAGAGAAATATATATATATTGATATATATATATATATATAAATAAATAAATAAATAAATAAATAAATATGCGAAAAAGTTCAAAACAGCGAATTGGGAGGGGGAATAACCGAACCGGCCCATTTTTGAGGTCGACCCGAGCCTCGCTGGGTCGACTAGGGGTTAATCCAGGGTGTTTGGCTGTCAACCCGTGGGCCGATTCGCTCAAATGCAGATTTTGCATTTGATTGGTTCTCATGGTTCAGGGTTAATCTAATGGTCCTAAATAACTTCCTATACCTATAAATACATCCTAATGCTAACCCTAAACCTAATTAAAATAGAATAGTTACCGTCATACCATCGCCATGGAAATCAATGGAGCCGCCGCCAACTAAGAAGGAAGAAAAGCAAATTCAATTCTAATTCTCTCAACCCTAAAGCAAAGCAAAACTCTCTCTTTTCTTCTCTAAATTGTGAGTATGATGATCTTAACAAGATTATTATCATTTTAATTAGGTTGAGTTATGAATGGATTATGAGTAGATGATGTGAATTATCATATATGTTGTTGTAAACCCCTTTTGCTATCATGTATATTGTAAATCCAATGTTATGTGATGATGATATCTTATATGTTGTAAATCATGCTATGATGATGTTATGTATGTTGAAAGTTTCTATGCTAAGTTGTGATGAATCATACATGTTAAAAAGGCCATGATGTTACCATCTATGCTAGTTTGTTCATATTAATTAAATCATCATGTTTGGGTTATGTTGATCTACATGACAAGTCACATATGCAAGTTAGATTGATTAGAAAAGTTATGAACATATACCAAGACATCTATTATGAAATCTAGAATTATGCTATGACATATGTGATATCCTATGCTAGTTCACACCATCATTATGTTGCCTAAAAACCCCATATGCAAGTTTATGTATAGATTTGGGCTATGATCATATCATATAAATTGAGACATTTAACAAGTTGACACCTTTTGATCCTTAACATGTGTAGTTTATGCAAGTTTCACCCCTATTATGATTAGATTTATTTTAATTGTCTATATGTTGTGATAATTTATCTTTGTGCTAGGTGTTAGACTATACAAGTCTAGCCTATATTATGCATTGAATAAGCGAACGTATAAACGTGGGGTAGGGGTAATATTAAGGATTTAATATTAAAAAGTTGGGGTGCAATTGATATGATTTTGCATGCCATAAGTGGATGGCCATAATTGAGTCAATTATGGACATCATTAAAAGTTGACTTAATTAATAATTTGAATAGGGAATTATTAAAACTGGGGTAAAAGATTTTAAGTGTTAATCAATGCTTAGGACACGAGGTTGGACTCGTTTGTGACGTAAACCTGCCCGGACCCGCCCGGCAAATCCAGTGGTCACAATTGTCATCCCAATGTGAGAGGTCCTAGGCCTAAACTAAAGCATAACGGTTGTAAAGACACGAGGTTAGACTCTTTTATGGTGTAAGACTGCCCGGACCCGCCCGGCAAATCCAGCTGCCATAAATGCCAGTCTAATGTGAGAGGTCTTTATGAGGTTATGGCCTGAATGAATTAAGAAATACTTAACCAGATAAACATGTAAGGTGGGACATGGGGGTTAAGTAGGTGCCTTGGGTGGCATGAGGAATCTAGGGGGTGCCCTTAGTGGCATGTGAAATACGATTAGTAAGACTTAACCAAACACACATGTAAATGAACATGACTAAGAGGGTTAAGTGGGATATACTAGTGACAAGCTTAGGTGGGTAGCTTGTGGGGCCCCATTTCGACCAGTTTCCCAAACGTATCTTTGTGGGCTCGACCCAAATTGAGGACGGGACACGCATGCTGGGTTCGACTGTAAGAGGCCAAAACGGGGAGCGGTGGCAACGCAAGTCCAACGGGTTTCGTATGCGTGTGTGGACCCGGGCTGGTAGGTAAGACGTTGTTGCATCGTGTAGGTATAAGCCGTGCATTCTCAAGTTGTATCGGGTTGCCACTTTAGGGGAGTGATACACCCCACTGTGGGGCCAGCACGGGTATCTACGAGTAGGGAGCCGATCGAAAGTGGGTAGTGGGGTACACCTAGTGGAGATAGGGGCAGACGGCACCTATTTAGTCAGCTAGGGGTACGTAAGGCTATTTATAATGTTTCTGTGTGAAGAAGTGGGATCAAACAATAGGGTGACTGGTGTGGTGCAGTGTAGTAATGTGCGGTGCAGTGTAGTAATCATTCGTTAGTAATTAGGTGTGCCTTTACCGTTATCTTTAACGCTATCTTTATCTTCCTAAGAGTTCATAGACATTTACTTATCTTCCAGCTTATGCCTTAGTCTAGTTATTTTGATAATAGTATTGTTAGAATTATCATACTCGCCAGACTTTATGTCTGACCCCCTCTATTTCTATCCTTTTTCCCCCTCCAGGTCCTCAGGTTGGGCCCAGCTCTAGTGGAGTTTGATTGAATTGCTTCATCTCTCTTTGGAAAGCTTGGACCGTTGAAGTAAAGTCCAGCTTGTTATCTTTTTAATGGCTATTTATGTAATGGGATTATGTATTTTGTTTTTATGAAGATGGATATTGTACTTGGTTATGATCTATGGTTTTATGATGTAACAAACATGTTTAATTTCCGCTGCAATAAAATGAAGTTTTAGATTTCCAAGTACTATTTACTATCTGTCTTGTTGTAATTTTTCTGTTCTATATTCACTTATAACCTCCATGGAAGTTAATGCATTCCCTTTGTGAGTGACATTAATGGACGTGGGGTGTTACACCATTAGCTATAGACTATCATATTTCCGCTGTGTACTATGTTGTATCTGGAAACAGGTGTTTATAACTGTTCCAGAAATAGCTGTTGAGCTCGAAAGATGGTATGTATATAAAGTTACCGAATTGTATTTCAAAGTTTATGTTACCTAATATATTTTATTCGTTTTGCTGTGAGTTTGTGATCTTTGTTTTGTTCTATTCTAATATTTCTTTCTTTCTATTTCTCATCCTCTAACTTCTTTCTAAGAATGATTCGTATTTCTATGCAATTTGGGTTGGACGTGTGGTGTTATTAGTCAACTCGGATAGTACGGATTTGCGGGCCGTTGCATTATTTATGAAGTTAATTTTAATTTTGAATAAAGTTAAAAAAATTTAAATTGAATTAAAAGGTGAACAAACGAAATATGAATATAATTACATTAATGAACCTATGAAAATAGTCATTTTGCAAACGATCTCGAAATTCGATGAAATTAGCTTCATTGGATCTGAAATTATAAATTATTGTAAGATTTCTAGTTTCTCGTCAGTTGGAGTTGTTATGTAGTAGTGAGCGATATAAATGCGTATCGATTAACGATTCGAGATTTAAAATAGCCATTATTCAAACGATCTCTGATTTGATGAACCTAGTTTCATCAAATCCAGAATACTGAATTTCTACAAGGTTTTAAATTTCTTAGTCGTTGGACTTATCTTTTGATCGTGCGAATTTAAAACGTGTCGTGCGAATTTAAAACGTGCAGGAAATCACTACTACAAAACAGGTTTGTTGCATTGCTTCATTTGCATCAGTTGTGGCCAAAATAGATACAAATAGTGATAGTTGCATCGATTCCATTTGAAAATTCAATGCTATTGGTTGGAGGAGAGAAATAGATAATACAAAATTGCATTTTGCATCGGTTGTCTATAAAAACCAAAGAAAGTAAACAGATGCAAATAGTTGTAGTGCACCGGTTGTAAATACAACTAATGCAACTTTATTAATTGGCACAACCGGCCACACGTTGCAACCGATGGCATTTGAATAACATCGGTTAATTTAGGCGATACAACAATGGACACGTGAAAACGCTTATTTTCACTTCCCGTCCTGCATCTTTATTTTCACTATACACATTACTTCCCGCCCTGTAATCCTTTTACCCCGATTCCTATTCCTTTTCCCAAAAAAGGCTTCGTCTACTTTTTAGTTTCCCCTATAAGAAAAATCAACGCAGGAATTAAAAAAAATCAGCGTACAAAATGGGATTTCACCTAATTAGCTTTGCACTTGATTTCGTCGATTGGGTTCGGTTACGCCAGGTATTATGATTTCGTCGCTTAGATTTCACCTAATTAATCTTCCTTTTTTAAGTTCTGTATTCTGTTTCGATGATTTATATTTTGTCAAGTAGAGATTCTAGTACTGGCGTTTGCTCGACTGAATTATTGCGGGGAGATTGGGTTGTTCGTATATGAGCTTATTTTCATTATCTTTATTAGTTTTATCACTTAAAAGCTCATTAATTGATTGTTCAACTAGGGGTTTTATTAATTTTATCAATTATATGAATGTATTATGCAATGGTTATCATAGACAGTAGAAAGAAAAGCATAGTTTGTGCCAAATGATTTTCACGTATTGCACAGATTGTATTTGATGAAATGATTATTAATTTTATAATTGCACACGGTACTTATTTGGAGAATGTTGTATATTGTACCTAACAAGAAGGCCTGAATTTCTAGTCATATTATACATGTGTTTTGAAGTTCTACACAATCATGTTTTGCTGATAATAACTAATGCTTTTCCTTTGTTTCCCTGCTTGTCTTCATTTGTTTTAAGACTTGATTAATACAAATTCTCCAATATGTTTCTTGAGTTTATCTCAGTAGAATTGTGCTGACTTAAATTTAATTTTTCTAGGTATTATTGTGAAACACCCCACGTTCGTTATTGTCACTCACTAAGGGAATGCATTAAGCACTGTGAAACATTGTAGGTAAACAGACACAAAATAATTACAAGATAGATATAAATAAAGATAGCAGCAGACGTTTAATTTTTTTTATTTCAGACATAAATCATAATCCCGTGGTTTATAAAACCATTACAACAAAATACTTCTGTCTTGCATGATCAGGGTACATAGGAATTAAAAGAAAACATTATTCCCCAATAAAAGAGTAAGCCATAGTAGAGACAAAGACTTGAGCCATACTCCAGAAGTAGCTTCAAACAAGATAATATCGAAGTCCTGACTAATCCTGGGTGTTTCCTCCCTGAGAACCTTGGGGGGGGAAACGGAAGAGAGAGGGAAAAACAAAGGGGTCGGACATAAAGTCTGGTAGTTACTTTTAGCCAGTAAATAAATAAAGATGAACATGACATGCATAAAGTGGATAAGACAGACCAACACATAAATGGCAGACATAACAAGGTAAACAGGACAACATGATAGAATCGATAGCGCTTATTAATACTTTCCTTGCTATGCACCAATGCTATTATAACAGATATGTAATAGAATCACATATTCCCCAATTTCTTAACAAAAACAGGATGATCCCAACAGAAACTTAATGGTAGTTTTAGGTGTACTCTAGGAACAGGTTTTAACCCAAATAGAACTGGTACCTAAACAGAAATAACGGGTGTGTAATGACCCGCATTGGCAGAGGTATTATAATTAATTTATTTAATTATATAAATAGTGATATAGTGAATTAAATGGTCGTGGAATTAAATAATGGTGAATATTTAAATAAAATAATAAATTAAATAATATATTTAATTCTGAAATATTCAGAATTGGCTGAAAAGATGATATGGTGTGAACCGGATCATCTGTGATATTTAATTCAGCTTGGAATTGAATTTGAATAACGTATATATATTATATAAACGACAGTTTGAATGTAGAGTTATAATAAATTGAAATCGAGCTTGAAATGGCACTGCATTTCGTAAATTGGTGATTCGAACTTCAACTGAATGTACAGGATTCGTTTTAAGCCGGATTTCTGCGAAACAAGAAACGTGTGGAGCTGGTGGAGTATATCTTTCTAGTGGAAGAGAAAAATCAGGATTTCGTCATGTAGATTTTGATTCACGTCCAAATCAAATTTTAGAAAAGTCGTTGTGGGATTCCTTTATAATTTATAAAGGGATTATTTATATTTTAAAAAGGAATTTCAATATAAATCGAATATCGGGTGGACCCAGAAGTGAATATCAAGTTAGAAATTCATATAGGAATATTCTAGAGCTGTATGGTATTCCACTATGAATATAGACGATAATATTTATTTTTAAATATTTAATTCAATTATATTTAAATATATTTATATATTTAAATAGGTTATTTAGAGCTTTAAAAATAGCCACTTTTGCAAACGAAGTCGGAATTCGACGAAACTAATTTTGTTGGATCCAAAATGTCAAATAGTTGTTAGATTTCCAGTTTCGTGATTTTTAGAGTCACTTTGTGGCCGTATGGGTTTTTAGAGTGAAAAACAGTCAGTATTTTGATAGTTAAAAATACGCTTTGTGAGCATACGGAGTCGGAATTCGACGAAACTAGTTTCGTTGGGAGGTCGAACTGTAGCTGCATGTCAATTTTCGTGATTTTTGGGTATCGTATGTGGTCACAGGAATTTTAGAGGACATACATAAATAGCGTATGCTAGAAAATAAATTTAATAATGAATATAATATTATTTAAATCTTCTATAAATACACTGCTAACTCCCTTAAACCCTAATTTCACTTTCTACGTTGGTCAACGGCAAGAAAATGCGCCGCATCCTTTTTTTCATTCTTCCAGTAAAAGTTCCATCTCAAATAAATCAAAAAAAAATAATTCAATGAAAAATCTATCAAAACTAATATATATATATATATATATATTTGGCTTGCTGATGAGGAGCGCTTGGTTTTTGTATGTGTTTGGAAGGGTTCGAGACAAAATCCTTGTCGCTGCGTCTAAGGCAGTAGAGTTAGGGTTGATCGATTCTAGGAATATAAGCATTTATTCAAGTTTTAAATACTACTTTGGAGTTTCTGAGATCAAGGGGAGTTCGCTCGCCAATTTTCATGAAGTACGACGAGATTTGAGGTCGATGTTTACTATTGATCGACGAACATGGGTTGAGGATGGTTTGTGAAGGAGGCCAGCGAGTTCACTCTTATTGGTATGGGGTGAAAGAGAGTGTGACAAGGAGAACGATGGTGATTTTGTGAAGTAATGAGGTTGCGGTGGGAGGATGAAATCAGTGGAAATGGTGCTGTGTAAGGAGCAGGCTACGACATTTTGGTTTAGGGAAGAAAGCAAAGAGGAGCGGGTTGGGTCTGATGTGGTATTGGGCCGGGGATGAAAGGTTAAAGCCCATGAAACCTTTTAACTAGTTTTATTTTAAATTAAATTAGTTCAAACTTTAAAAATGTGTAACTTCGTCATACGATATCAGATTGACGAACCGTAAGTTGCGTTGAGACCGTATGGACGGGAGCAACAAATGAGACTGACCGGAGTGAATCCGAACTCGTTACAATTTATCGCAAAATAAATTGTCCGTCCGAATCAAATCGAGCGATGGTTATCGTTATTGACGATGATCATCCAATGTGAGTAAATCTCACTAACTCTGAATAGTTTATAATTTCATATTGTATTTTTAGAACTGTTAATTATTGGTTGATTGACTGTGTGTTGACTGTTTGATTGAACACCTAGTCAGTTAGTTGAATTTCTATATTGATTCTGTTTAACAGAATATATCATATGGAACTGAAAGTGATGTTGATTATATTGTGTAACATCTGTGATGAAGGGAAACAGGTTGGAGGAATCCAACTGGATTCCTCAACATTTATTTTACTGTGATTTATATATTGTGATATATAATGTGATATATAATCTGTTGTCGATTATATGTGTTTGGACGATACTGATCATCGTGATTTGATATGTTGAACACCATAACATACCGAAATGTTGATAAGGGAATATTTTTAAAGTGAGATTTGAAAATAAAATATTTATAAATGGAATATTTATAAATAAGAAATATTTATAAATAGAAATATTTATAAATAGGAGATATATATAAAAGGGAAATTATAAAATCAAAGAATAGATTTGAAAAGGAAATATTTGCAAACCATTTGCAAATAGAATAATAGAAAAGGAAATACTTGTAAATCATTTACAAATAGAGTTGATAGGAAATATTTAGAAAATAAATAGAGTTATAAAAAAGGAATTTTGATTATAACTGAATAGGAAGTTATAAAAAGGAAACCGTTGTAAAAAGGAAACCGTTACTAAAAAGGAAATCATTTGTAAAGTGAAGAACCATTACTAAAAGTAAATCTTTATAAATGAGTAGTTTATTCGATGGAGTTAATCGAATATAGTTTATTCGAATAGAATCAATCGAGTAAATCAAATATTAGTAATTCGAATAAAATAAAAGGAGTTATCGAATATTAGTTATTCGAAGAAGAGTTAAATAGAGTTATCGAATATTAGTTATTCGAATAGAGTTAAATGAAGTTAAAGGAATAAATCGAATATAGTTTATTCGAATAGAATTAATAGAGTTATCGAATATTAGTTATTCGAATAGAGTTAAATGAAGTTAAAGGAATAAATCAAATATATAGTTTATTCGAATAGAAAGTAAAAGGAGTTAATCGATGTTAGTTTAATCGATTAGAGTTAAAGCAAATGAGTTAATCGAATATAGTTTATTCGACAGGAGTTAAGTGAATAGAGTTAATCCAAATGAGTTAATCGAATATAGTTTATTCGAATAGAAAGTAAAAGGAGTTAATCGAATATAGTTTATTCGAATAGAGTAAAAGGAGTTAATCGAATACAGTTTATTCAAATAGAATTAAAAGAGTTATCGAATATAGTTTATTCGATAGGAGTTAAGTGAATAGAGTTAAAGTTAAATCAAAAGAGTTAAGTGAATAGAATAATTTGAATAGAGTTATCGAATATACCTTATCGAAGGAAAGAATTATCGAATAGAAAAGAATTGAAAGAGAGTTACGTAAGGAAGTTTGTTAAAGAATTAAAAGGTGAACTTTGTCTATTTCAAGGTTAGAAACGTTGTTCAGTTAAGGTCTGAGAGGTAGTATTACCCCAACTTGATTGACTTCATTTTTAACTAAGGAATGGTTAAGGTTCGGCGGTAAAGGATGGTTAAGTGAATTTAGTTAATAAGCGAAATGATTTGAGTTGGCATAGCGATGTTTTATCTGAACATCTGTCTAAGTCCAATGAAGGAGTTTTGGAAATGTTTTCCAAAACCAAAAATGTTTTTTGATATAGAAAACAAGAAATGGAAATGTTTTCCAATGGTAATAACATATATTTTCTAAATTTAGAAAATAGCAAATGTTGAATATAGGGAAACATGAGATGTAAAATGAACTAAACAGATTAATGTTAAATGATGTTTGTTCGATATAATTTCCAACTGGAAATAATATCGCTGTTAGCACACTTGTTTTTCTTTGATAGTTAAATCACAGACTATCAAAGTTTTGACCATTTTAACGTTGTTAATATGGAGAGACCAGTTGGATTTTTATCCAAAGAACCACTCTGTATTGGCATAAGCGTTGCGAATCATATATGCCAAAGGAAATTGAAGACGGAGTTATGCAAGGGCTATCCTGTTTACAGAATAGTGCCTTCGGTTCATCCTGTTCCTGGATGACTTGTATGGACGGATGTCTAACAGAGTATATCCAGACGATCACGTATATTGATTTCTCCAACCGTACCAAGAGTGGAAGCGGAGAAGGAAACTTCTTTTAGCTAACACATAATGTATGGTTGAGGACGTAAATTGGTGATTTGACGGATTTGACGATGTGGCATTCAAAGTGAATCTGGTGTGATGATAAAGCGTAGCTTCTAGCCTCATCAACCGGTAAATGACAGAAATCGGGCAGGCGGCATGGCTAAGTAGGTCGCACCGAAGTAGGGTGTATAATAACCTGATCTAGAGTTTCATTTACTTCTAAAAATATATTGTTGATGCTGTCCCATTCGGGAAACGGTTGCTGATCCCAACCGTTGGTGATATACATTCGATACACTCAAGCGAAATGAGTGGTCGGTCATGTGTGGCCGGGTTGCAAGATGTTCTTGTTGAACCCAGTGTATTCCTCTCTAGAGGTACACTAGCGAAAGGTGGTTCCATACCTTGTCATAGTTGGAAACCCATTACCCAATTCGTGCTTACGGTTTTGATTGTATACTATATATGTAGAACGTGAGATGAAAGCGTTTCTGCTAGATGATTATTATATTGTGGTTGATAGACATTATTATAATATCAAAAGGTTTTCGATATAAAGATAATTTGGATTCTCATAAGGGAAAAACCCATTCCATTATACGGCGTGGTCTTATGAGATATCGATTACTTGTTCGAACTGTTTTAACTGTTTTACTCACACCAGTCCCATGACTGACCCGGAGTTTATTTTGTTGTTTTCCCTAAACTCTTGGGTGCCTAAACTTGTACAGGCAGTCAAGTAGTCGGGATTTACATATATACTGGAAGAGCTTGGAGCAGGAGGCTTCAGGATCATATAGCTATAGTTATTTCCGCTGTGTTGTAAGTGTCGTACTTTGATAATGATATGTATATTCAAGTACAGATTTGTATTTCAAAGTTATGTTATGAAATATATTTATTTGTTCTGCTGTGAGATTCGCGTTACTCTGATATTGTGTTCTTCTTCTTCTTCTATTCTAAGTTTCTATCTTATCTATCCTCACCCTCTAATTTCTTTCATTAATGACCGGTATTTTTCGACGTTTGGTTAGTCATCATTGAGTTTATGGCGATAACCAAAGTCGACAAAATCCTGGGTCATTACAGGGTGCTAGCCCAAACAGAAACAAAGGTACCCCACAGAAACAGACAGGACTAGATGTACCCTATTTACTACCTCCAATCGACCGACTCCTTATTTCGTTGATACCCTGTGCTGGCCCCACAGTAGGGTGTATCACTCTCCATAGTGGCAACCCTTCATTTTCCGAATGTGCACAACCATATCTACTGATGTCACATCGTCTTATCTTCCCCAGTAGGCGGAGTCATGCATGCACATGACCCCGATGGAACGTGCCATCAACACCGCCTCCACGTTTGGATCTCCTACAATCATCTCAGTAAGCATGCCGCACTCCGACCTAGTTCGGAGTACCCGTTTGATACCTATTTAAGGGTTACTGACTGAAATGGGTCCCGCATAAGATGATGCAGGCTCTCCCCTTTGTCTTGCATCCACACTAATAGGTTTTCCACTGGTTATGTTTAACTAACGATGTCTTTAATTACATAACCCCGACAGGTTAAGTTTGTGGGCCTATATATACAAATATTACCCACCAACCTAAGATGTACTTAACCCTCCTACTAATTCAAGCATGTTTATTTAACGGTTAAGTTTGTGAGCCTATATATATATATTAATATTACCCACCTACCCAAGATGTACTTAACCCTCCCACTGATCCAAGCATGTTTTACTTAACCTTATCTTTAGTTCATATTCATACAATCCCTTATGGATTAGATTAGGTTAAGTAGTCTGATTCATTACCATGTCCATTTATGGTTTATAATGGGCTAGACCTCCCACATTTGGCCCACAACATGTGGATGATGGATATGACGGTCAGATCCGGGCAGTCTTATTCCACAGTTGGGCCTAACCTCGTGTCTTAGCCCGATTCTATTCTCGTACTTAGACCTCCCACATAAGGTTCAACATTAGTGGTCGCCGGATATGCCGGTCGGGTCCGGGCAGACTTCCACCACTAATGTAACCTAACCTCGTGTCATAAGTACAATTTCAATTCCTAATTGTAATTACTAAACATTCCATGTTTAATTAATTAATCAATTAATTAAACCTTTCCCTTTTTGGGTGTCAATATATATATATTTTTCCCAATAATTTGAATTACATGTCCATAAATGTTCATATTCAAATTATGCCATTATTAATTAATTTACCAATTAATTAATCCTTTCCTTTTATAGGTGTCAGTACCTATTTTGGAACAATAATTTGAATTACATATCCATAAATTGCCATATTCAAATTATACCATTTTATCCAAATTTTCCTATGTCATTATAGGTGATTATTACTATGTTTTCCTATTTGAATTATATGTCCAACTTGTATAAAACATTATACAAATTATGCCAATTATAAATCCCCTTTTTTTCCCGTTTCCTAACTAACGTGATCGCATGTATTTTGGTGCCATCAAGGCTGTAAAGTAGCTTCGTCATAACAATAAAAGGGAACATGATAAGGGTGACAGTTCACCATGTTTTGGCATAAATATTAACATAACTGGCATAGTAACTAAGTGAATGGACATGTAAAAATTATCGTAATAAAGTGGACATCAAATTAATAACTTGTGTTTAGGCAAGCATAATGAGATCTAGATTCAATATTAGATGTCCAATTACCTAAATCTAGCACAGACAGAGTGGCATAATAACAAGTTTAGTTTTGTTGGATCTAGAATAACCCTAGAGGGGGGGTGAATAGGGTTTTTCACAGTTTTTAACTGAAATAAAAACTTAACGAGATATATAATAATAATCTGATCACAGAAAATAGCAGAAACTGAAATGCAGAAAATAAATCACACACAGATATACCCAGCTTCGGCAAAACCCTGCCTACTGCTGCATTTCTAAGGTTTCTACTAGGTGATAGAACAGTTCCCGCATACAAGACCATGTACACTCGCAAACCCCTGCTCCTATTCTAACCCTACGCTCAAAACCGTAGACTGGCCAATATCCCCTTGACCAGATTTCCCTTGATTACAACCCGTAACCAATATCCTAGATTTTACAGAATTCTAGAACTGTCAGTTAACTCCTAACTGAAACTCCCCTAGAGTTTTACAGACTCTATCAACTGTTCAGAATTGTTTACAAAAGAATTTAAGAACAAAACAAAACAAAATGAAAATCAAAACAAAAGAACCCCTTAGGTGTTAAATTAAAAGGGGTCATCCCCTTATCCATTTAGGACATGGCCGGCCCATTATTCATTTTCCTTTCACCCGATCTCTTTGCTTTGTAAAAAAAATGGCGGCGGCTTAGGGTTTCTTGGATCCTTCCCCAAATCGGTCGATTGCTTGAAAGATTTTGATTCTCTGATTCTTCACTTAGTTGACGCTGGTCGACTTGATGCTCCTCTCCGATTTGGGCTTTCTCTCGATCGAAAACTGTGAGTATGAATGAATTCAACCTTGTCTGCTCTTTGGTTTTTTTTTTTGCTGTTGGTTTTCGATTTTCTCTTTAGTTCTTTTAATTGAATTTTTGGGATTTCAATGGGTCATAGCCTGTGATGAAAATGGTGTCAGTATATAGGGCAATTCGAAACCCTATACTCTCTGATTTCAGTAAATTGACTTGGCTCTGATTGCGTGTGTATTCCTCTTTTGACTTCTCGGCTTGAAATTGACTCATGAATTTATGGTGAAAACTTGATGACCTTGGTTGTGAATTTGTTCCTGAATTGCGTTTTCCTCTTTTGGCATACCCGATTTGAAAAAGAATTTATGCTTTCCCCTTTGTTATACGACTTGAATGATTTTTTTTTTCACTTTCTTTTAGTCCTTGCGTGATGTTGTTGTTGCCGTGATTCTTGCCATGCTTATAGAACAGGAAATCAATTTTGTTGCCCAAAACTGAAATTAAATCTGCTTGATTGATTGTGGCAATTCTGGATAATTGTTGAACTTTTTCCATATTTAACTTTCTGCAAATTAAACCCTTGCCAACCATTTCTGAGTATTTTGAAATGCAGAAAATATTTCATTGCCAAAAATGATTATTGCCAAAAATCAAGAATCCTGATCTCTAAAATAAATCTGTGTATTTATGAATTTTAAAACTTGCCTTAAAAACTGTTTCTGGAAAATGTGGAATTCTGAAATCATTTTAAAAATTGTTCATCCTTTCAAAACTGAAAACCGAATTGCAAAAACTGTTTTGCAAAAAAAAAAACTACCTGCACCATATTGTTCATGCTCTTGTTGCTGCTATGCCACCATTGTTGTTTGGCATCACCATGCTACATGTGTACATACTTCATTTTGCTGCATCATAGTTTTGCTTATGCTCTATCACTTATGAGCTGTCTCAACCATTTGAGACAATATTGACATTGTTATTGCATTTCTGTGTATACCATATTTACATGCTTCAATGAAAATTCTTACTGTCTTGATAATTGTGTAGCTGCACATGTTGGGTTTCACTGTTTTGCATGATTATGCTACTTGTTTTGATTGCCTCGACCACTTTGTCAATGCTGAGTTGACTTTGTCTTGTTGCTTATACTGTTGTGCTTGATCATTCTTACACTCGACTGCTTTGTCTTCATAGAACCATGTTGAAAGACACATGAACTTCATGTTCAATGTTACTCTGAGCTTGCACTCCACTGACTTGTGCATGTTGCACCACTTTGGCCTGTTCTGTTTCACCATATATCGTTGATGTGTGCGCCACCCATGTAATTGATTGAGCAACCTAGCTGTTGCCAAATTCTCATTCTGCTCCGTGTAGATTTTTGCTCCTGCCTTGTATTCATTCACTATTTTGCTTGCTGTGTCACTTAAGAAACATGCTATGACCCTTGATCCTTTTGATTTAATTCTGGAACCTAGCTGCATCAATATACACACTGTATATTTGTTGTGTCACCATGAGTATATGTTGTCGAGTACTTGTATGTGCCTGAGTACATGCAGCCATGCTTGTAGTAGCTCTATTTTGATCCATGCACCACTTGATCATTGCTTTGGCTGCACCATAACTTGAGTTTATGCTGAAAATATTTTGGCTCGGCCATTTTCTTTGAGTTGTGCTGTGTACTTGAATTTGAGCTGCTTCACTGATTTTGTTTCTTGCTTGGGCTGGTTTGAGTTGATTCATGCAAGCTCGACCACTTTTGCACTCTAGCTTGCTTGGCTCGACTCCATGCTTTGACACTTTGAAATTGATTGCTTTCTTTGAGGTTTTGATCATGTTTGTTTGTGTTGACTTTTGCATACTGATTTGCATTTGAGCACTGAGTCGAGATGGTCTACGTGGCTACTCCTCAGTTGCTCACTGATTGGCGCGGCAGTGCACACGTGTATACACGTGTGTACATGCAGCCATCAGACGAGTTGTCCCTGTCCCTGCATTGAAATATATATGTTGTCTGCCTTGTGGTATTTACAGTGTATCACTGTGAATATCACAAGCTGTCTAGACACAGATTGATGGTTTTATAATTCAGATCAAGTCATGAAAAATGATGAGAAACACACCAGAAATCTGAGGCAAATAAAATTTTAAAAATAAAATTTAAATTTGCATGTATTCTGTTTTATTTCTATTGCAGTGTACTGTGTGTGTGTGTTTCATGTGTGACAGGTAAGCTGGGATGACTGGACTGACTGTGATGACAGGACTGACAAGCTGAAGATAAGAAGACAGTGTGTGGTGTCAATGAATGTATGAGTCTGTATATACAAGTGAAAATGGATATATATGAAATGTAAACTGAATGAATGTATGAGTGTTGCAGTGAGGAGCTGTGTATATATGAAATGTACTGATGTCTGTAATAAACAAGTTTGATTGAAATAAAATATCATTTTATTGTTGTCAAACGAACTTGTCTATTTTATTCTGTTTATACAAGTACAAATATTCTGTGAATGTATAAATAGTGGAGTTACAAATAGTTGTACAGTTTGAATATTGAAATAAAATATTCTATTTAAATAAAATACTGTGTTAATATTTGAATTTCTGTACAGTCGTATTTTATTTAAATATAAATATTATATTCATTGCTGTGATGTATATATATAACAGTACAGTACCAAACACATTTATAATAAAATTATATTTGGTTGTTATCATCAAACAAAAATCATATAATTGTGTATACAACTGCGTTATATACAACAATATCCCCCTTTTGATGATGACAAACAAATAAAAGATTTTGAATATAATAAATGTGTTTGTTCGTGGATATTTGAACTCCCCCTATTTAAATGCTCCCCCTACAACAGAAACTCCCCCTATAACTATGCATGAGTGAAATGTATGAATAATTAAATTTTCAAAATTAAAAATATTTATAAAATATTCACTCATAAATCAAAATCTAATCCATTCTCCCCCTTTTGTTATCATCAAAAGGATACAGATTTTAAAATACAGATGAAAATTGACTAAAAATATAGTTTCAGCTTAAGAGGAAGAACGATCATCATAAATCTCAATCAGTCAAACAAAAATCATAATATTCTGAGAACAGGTGGCATATTTCACATTTTAGAGAATGACGGATTTACGATGAATTTTATATAAAATGGAGAAAAAAAATGATTTCCAAATATTTTCAAAAGAATTTTATAAAAATGAGTTCAAAAACAGTGATGAATTCGGACTTATAATTATAAATTCAATTTTAAATGACAAAATCGAATAATCTCAAATTCCAATATCAATCAACAAATCATAATACGTCATAAAATTTCAACACATTTCACAGATTAGAAAGTGGATTGATAGGCTGGTTAATATACACCAAGGAGAATTTCACATAAAAATTTATTTATTGCAAATTATTTTCTTTTCTTTCTCTTTTGATTTACGAGCACCCTGACCACGCATAACCAGAGCTTGGATTTTTAAATGAGGTCAGTCGCAGCTTAAATTATAAGTTGTCTCTTAACCATTCATGACCAGAGCTTGGATTTTTAAATGAGGTTAGAAACACACTTATATATTAATTATATCATTTTCAGCTTTTAAAGAAAAAAAAACTCCTCGATATATAAAACCAGTATGGATGATAGAAATGTGGTAAGTACAGAGATGGACTGTGAAATAAATTTCTAAATTAATTATATTATGAGATATGCATGAACTGTACCGGGATTATTGAAAATTTTCATTTATCACTAATTCTGAATAATAATATAACCATAATTCCATCACAAATATTTTCACTGTTTATTTAAAATGATTTTAAGAAAAAAATTAAACTCTCCACATTTATATAAAATCATAACGGATGGCAGAAGGATGATAAGTAATGATGATGGCAGTGAAATAATTGCCAGTTCAAAGATATTATAATAAATATTCAACCATCATGAAAATCTAAATAAAATTCTCCTCTTGTTGTGAAATATACTGCAGTCACAATTCATCACAATTTCTAAATCTGGTTATAATTTTGATGAATTATAAATACAGTTTAATTTGGATATTGATTTCAATTTCTGAAAGAATAATCAATAAATAATTTTAAAATTGAAAATCAATTACAAGAGGAATATGCTGATCTATGCATGACAAGAGGGAAAAAATACATATATACAGCAAAAAAAATATGCAGCACTTTTAAACTGATACCACATGGTGTCTCTACAAAGTGAAAAATCAGAACAGATGGATGTGACAAATATAAGGCGCTTCTGATACCAAATGTTCTCGCTTTCTCAAGGATTTTAATGACACCCCGGTGGCAAACAATGGTACTTCGGTCAACAGAAAAGACTTAATTACAAAGCAAGCAACCCAAGTACACAAATTTCATTTATCAGAACACGATAAATCTTTGATACCAAAGCAAGCAGTCCAAAAAAAATATTTACAAAATAATTTCTTATAATCAGAGCAGCATGATTCCAAAAACAAACATTTTTCAAAAACAGTATCAGAGCAGCACAGAGAAATCAGTATCACAACAGACTTGTCAAGATGTTGGTCACATAAGGTGGTTCATGATCCAAGATTTGCAAATATACTCTATTTTAAATCATTTGAAGAAATGTAAAAGTATTAGGATTTAATGAATCAATCACACCAGGTTATATTTCAGATTCAAGATATGTGTGAGATCCAATAAATTAATAATTTCAAATGGTTTTAAACAGACATATATTCAAATCAAATAATCATGAAATAACAATGATTTTCAAAGACCATTTTCAAAAAGAACATTTTCAAGAATTTCTCAAAACTATTTCTGACAAGCCCAAAAGAAATTTCAGGTCATTTACATCAAATTTGAAAATATTCATGATCGGGATTATTTATTTGAAATCACATGAATCAATGTAAAGTTTTGGGATATAATGAATCAGTCACACAAGATTGACAATTTTAAAAAAATAAGAGGTGTGTGATATTCAAAATATCTAGAATTTCAGATGATTTCAAACAAACAGATTCCAAGATGTATCACTGATTCAAGCCAATCTGAAAAACAATGAAATTATCACAACTGATAAATAACATAGTGCTGTAATGAGTATAATATTTTGAGCTTTTCTAAAATGAATTAGAATAAACTCAGAACAGCAAAGGTGTGTGAAATTTCATTAAATATTCAGATCTTCAACAAAAAAGAAAATTAGAATTCAAAATAACAGTGTTCAAGGTATACTATGAATACTTTAGCACTGTTAAGAATTCAGAAAAGAAATAAAACTTCAAAACAATTGCAGATATTTACAAACTTAAATTCAAGTTCTGGAAATAAATATAAACATGTGAGTTTTACCCAAATAGAATAAATTTCCAAACAAATATGAATACTGCAACTGGAAGTTTCAGAAGCACAGAAAAGAAAAACAACGAGATATGGCAGTGACAAATCAAATAAAAACAGACAGAAGAAAATAACATAGAAAGGGGTAGAAGAAGGAGAAATAAACAAATAAAATATTTTACAAAGATGAGGTTAGAAATCATACCTGATTCACAGAAGACGTTGTGGATCTCTAACTCATCAAGCTTTGGCTAAGGAACTCTGAATGATACAGACAAGTGGAACAACTTGAATATCAATCTTCTTTGTATAGCAGTTCCTCAGCCACTTCAGGTACCTAACAGTTTAGAGAATCGAGTGGTCTAACAAAAATTGTAAAACCACTCACAATTGAATTCATACGTTTTGGTACCCAGACCTGTTTATATAACAATCCATCTGAATTTACCTTTGTACCCTTCGGAACCCAAATCTGTTTGAATTTAACGAGGTTTGTTTTATCTCCTTTTGGGATCCAGGATTGTTTAGATGAATTATTACAAAACAAATTCAAATTTTGTTTTTGAAAAAATCCTTTGGAATTAACAAAGTTCAGATTAGCAAGATGATTCTTTTCAAAAAAAGTTGAAGGATTTTTAAAATCGTTTGAGCTTCTCCTTTCAGAAAACTCAGATTTCCCAAAACCAAGTCCACTTCTATTTCCCAATGAAAATTGATTTTTCAACAACATATTTAAAGATTTCTCACCATTTGAAAATTTTGCCAGGGTTGTTTCAAGTTGTTGAATTTTAGTTTTAAGATCACCATTTTCTTTCAATAAATCTGAACAATCATTTTCAGTGATCTTATATCTTTCAAAATTAGATTTCAAAACCAAATTTTCATTTTTAAGCAGATTAATTTTGGTTTGGGACTCAGCCATCTCAGACTCAAAAAGTTTTTGTTTTTCAAACCCAAATTTCTTGGATTTTTCAATTTCGTTTTCCAGTTCTTTCAAAATCAGATCTGTTTTCAACAAACTATCATTTTCAGCGTTTTCATGTTTGGAATTTTTGATAGCCTTGAAATTTATAAATTCCTTTTGTAAACAATTGTTTGCATCTTTCAGCTCAATCTCGTTATCTTTTAAAATTAAAATTTCTTCTTCAAGCCTTCGAATATTATTATTGAAATGAACGAGATCAGTTTTTAATTTCAAACAATTTTCACAATTAGAATTTTCAAATTTCACGACATTTGACAATTTCGATTCCAAACAATTTATCTTGTTGGTCAACTCAGAATTTATGGATTTCAGAGATTTATTTTTCGATTGGAGTTTGTCAACAGATTTGGTTAAATCAACACAAAAATAAACCAGATCTTCATATGAAAAATTTCTTATCTCATCATCTGTTGAGTCTTCATCAGCTGATTCATCTGTTGAACAAGGATCTGAATCTGAGTTGACAGTTGAGGGTTTTGAGAAGTTGCTGTCGTTTCCATATCTTGTAGTTAGAGCTGTCCAAATTTCCTGCGCAGTTAAACAATGAGAAATCAGACTGTATTGATTATCATCAAGGTGAGAATACAGAATATGTGTAGCACGAGAATTAGAAGCTTTATCTACCATGTCAAAACCATTGATAACAACATCCCAACATTTAATATCAACAGATTTTAAATAAAATTCCATTTTGGATTTCCAATTTAAAAAATCTGTTCCAGTAAAAATAGTTGGAGATGAGCTGGACTGACTCTCTATCGACTGACAACTAGGATTCACCATTTCTCTAGAGTTAAAGAATACCTGCTCTGATACCACTTGTTGGATCTAGAATAACCCTAGAGGGGGGGTGAATAGGGTTTTTCACAGTTTTTAACTGAAATAAAAACTTAACGAGATATATAATAATAATCTGATCACAGAAAATAGCAGAAACTGAAATGCAGAAAATAAATCACACACAGATATACCCAGCTTCGGCAAAACCCTGCCTACTGCTGCATTTCTAAGGTTTCTACTAGGTGATAGAACAGTTCCCGCATACAAGACCATGTACACTCGCAAACCCCTGCTCCTATTCTAACCCTACGCTCAAAACCGTAGACTGGCCAATATCCCCTTGACCAGATTTCCCTTGATTACAACCCGTAACCAATATCCTAGATTTTACAGAATTCTAGAACTGTCAGTTAACTCCTAACTGAAACTCCCCTAGAGTTTTACAGACTCTATCAACTGTTCAGAATTGTTTACAAAAGAATTTAAGAACAAAACAAAACAAAATGAAAATCAAAACAAAAGAACCCCTTAGGTGTTAAATTAAAAGGGGTCATCCCCTTATCCATTTAGGACATGGCCGGCCCATTATTCATTTTCCTTTCACCCGATCTCTTTGCTTTGTAAAAAAAATGGCGGCGGCTTAGGGTTTCTTGGATCCTTCCCCAAATCGGTCGATTGCTTGAAAGATTTTGATTCTCTGATGCTTCACTTAGTTGACGCTGGTCGACTTGATGCTCCTCTCCGATTTGGGCTTTCTCTCGATCGAAAACTGTGAGTATGAATGAATTCAACCTTGTCTGCTCTTTGGTTTTTTTTTTTTGCTGTTGGTTTTCGATTTTCTCTTTAGTTCTTTTAATTGAATTTTTGGGATTTCAATGGGTCATAGCATGTGATGAAAATGGTGTCAGTATATAGGGCAATTCGAAACCCTATACTCTCTGATTTCAGTAAATTGACTTGGCTCTGATTGCGTGTGTATTCCTCTTTTGACTTCTCGGCTTGAAATTGACTCATGAATTTATGGTGAAAACTTGATGACCTTGGTTGTGAATTTGTTCCTGAATTGCGTTTTCCTCTTTTGGCATACCCGATTTGAAAAAGAATTTATGCTTTCCCCTTTGTTATACGACTTGAATGATTTTTTTTTTTTCACTTTCTTTTAGTCCTTGCGTGATGTTGTTGTTGCCGTGATTCTTGCCATGCTTATAGAACAGGAAATCAATTTTGTTGCCCAAAACTGAAATTAAATCCGCTTGATTGATTGTGGCAATTCTGGATAATTGTTGAACTTTTTCCATATTTAACTTTCTGCAAATTAAACCCTTGCCAACCATTTCTGAGTATTTTGAAATGCAGAAAATATTTCATTGCCAAAAATGATTATTGCCAAAAATCAAGAATCCTGATCTCTAAAATAAATCTGTGTATTTATGAATTTTAAAACTTGCCTTAAAAACTGTTTCTGGAAAATGTGGAATTCTGAAATCATTTTAAAAATTGTTCATCCTTTCAAAACTGAAAACCGAATTGCAAAAACTGTTTTGCAAAAAAAAACTACCTGCACCATATTGTTCATGCTCTTGTTGCTGCTATGCCACCATTGCTGTTTGGCATCACCATGCTACATGTGTACATACTTCATTTTGCTGCATCATAGTTTTGCTTATGCTCTATCACTTATGAGCTGTCTCAACCATTTGAGACAATATTGACATTGTTATTGCATTTCTGTGTATACCATATTTACATGCTTCAATGAAAATTCTTACTGTCTTGATAATTGTGTAGCTGCACATGTTGGGTTTCACTGTTTTGCATGATTATGCTACTTGTTTTGATTGCCTCGACCACTTTGTCAATGCTGAGTTGACTTTGTCTTGTTGCTTATACTGTTGTGCTTGATCATTCTTACACTCGACTGCTTTGTCTTCATAGAACCATGTTGAAAGACACATGAACTTCATGTTCAATGTTACTCTGAGCTTGCACTCCACTGACTTGTGCATGTTGCACCACTTTGGCCTGTTCTGTTTCACCATATATCGTTGATGTGTGCGCCACCCATGTAATTGATTGAGCAACCTTGCTGTTGCCAAATTCTCATTCTGCTCCGTGTAGATTTTTGCTCCTGCCTTGTATTCATTCACTATTTTGCTTGCTGTGTCACTTAAGAAACATGCTATGACCCTTGATCCTTTTGATTTAATTCTGGAACCTAGCTGCATCAATATACACACTGTATATTTGTTGTGTCACCATGAGTATATGTTGTCGAGTACTTGTATGTGCCTGAGTACATGCAGCCATGCTTGTAGTAGCTCTGTTTTGATCCATGCACCACTTGATCATTGCTTTGGCTGCACCATAACTTGAGTTTATGCTGAAAATATTTTGGCTCGGCCATTTTCTTTGAGTTGTGCTGTGTACTTGAATTTGAGCTGCTTCACTGATTTTGTTTCTTGCTTGGGCTGGTTTGAGTTGATTCATGCAAGCTCGACCACTTTTGCACTCTAGCTTGCTTGGCTCGACTCCATGCTTTGACACTTTGAAATTGATTGCTTTCTTTGAGGTTTTGATCATGTTTGTTTGTGTTGACTTTTGCATACTGATTTGCATTTGAGCACTGAGTCGAGATGGTCTACGTGGCTACTCCTCAGTTGCTCACTGATTGGCGAGGCAGTGCACACGTGTATACACGTGTGTACATGCAGCCATCAGACGAGTTGTCCCTGTCCCTGCATTGAAATATATATGTTGTCTGCCTTGTGGTATTTACAGTGTATCACTGTGAATATCACAAGCTGTCTAGACACAGATTGATGGTTTTATAATTCAGATCAAGTCATGAAAAATGATGAGAAACACACCAGAAATCTGAGGCAAATAAAATTTTAAAAATAAAATTTAAATTTGCATGTATTCTGTTTTATTTCTATTGCAGTGTACTGTGTGTGTGTGTTTCATGTGTGACAGGTAAGCTGGGATGACTGGACTGACTGTGATGACAGGACTGACAAGCTGAAGATAAGAAGACAGTGTGTGGTGTCAATGAATGTATGAGTCTGTATATACAAGTGAAAATGGATATATATGAAATGTAAACTGAATGAATGTATGAGTGTTGCAGTGAGGAGCTGTGTATATATGAAATGTACTGATGTCTGTAATAAACAAGTTTGATTGAAATAAAATATCATTTTATTGTTGTCAAACGAACTTGTCTATTTTATTCTGTTTATACAAGTACAAATATTCTGTGAATGTATAAATAGTGGAGTTACAAATAGTTGTACAGTTTGAATATTGAAATAAAATATTCTATTTAAATAAAATACTGTGTTAATATTTGAATTTCTGTACAGTCGTATTTTATTTAAATATAAATATTATATTCATTGCTGTGATGTATATATATAACAGTACAGTACCAAACACATTTATAATAAAATTATATTTGGTTGTTATCATCAAACAAAAATCATATAATTGTGTATACAACTGCGTTATATACAACAAGTTTCTCATGTCAAGTTTAGCACATATACCAAGGTATCATAATATAACAAGTGAAAGGTGATTAACA
Organism: Allium sativum; assembly: GCA_030737875.1. Taxonomy (NCBI): domain Eukaryota; kingdom Viridiplantae; phylum Streptophyta; class Magnoliopsida; order Asparagales; family Amaryllidaceae; genus Allium; species Allium sativum. The sequence goes on from CM060919.1 coordinate 797,246,354, forward strand.
CCAAAGTCTAGATCCAAGTAATGTCAAATTAATGGATGTACAATCATCCTAACATGGTTACAAATCAATGTTCCTATAAATGTCATATCGAATCACCACAATCAGATCTAGAAAGTTATATATGTATTAACAATTTCACATGTACCACAATATAATTGTAATTCAAGATTCACATAGGAAACATAGTAGAATGTCCATATATTAGATCTAGGGAAAATGACATAGTATGCTTTCATAAGTTCAAGATTTATAGCATATACCAAATTCATAGTCTACCACAATCCACATTTATCTATTTGAACAAGTGACTAGAACTCATTGTGGTAGAAGAAAGAATAGAATAAGCATTTGTTGCTGTTCTAGAATCGTTCTCCTCTTTCACAATTCCTAAGCTTTAATTCATTGGAGAAGAGACTTGCTTAGTTTAGGATGCAACAGCATAGCGGCTTATGAATGAATTTAGTTTAGATTAAGGTTTTAGGTTTATGTGTGCTTATATAGATGTGTAGGATTAATTAGAGCCCTTAGATTAACTAGGAGATCATCAGAACCACACAGCTCAAAGACACGTCATCCAGCCAATCAGAAGAAGACACATCATCAGAACTTTCCATAATCCTGTGCAGGTTTCTGGCTCGGCATGAGTGCACTTCCCAAGTGCGCCGTTGAATTTTTGTTCTAGCGCACTTCCCAAGTGCGCCAGTCCATTTTTTTGGCGCACTTCCCAAGTGCGCCAGTGCATTCTGGTCCATTTCCTGAATTTTCTGCCCAACTTCTATTGTCCGTAACTCTTTCATATGACATCCGTTTTACGTAAACTCGGACTCTATCTCAAGCAGAATTCCGAGACGAACGCAATGGCATAACCTGTTTCGCTTAATTCTGAATATTAAATTAATTATTCTTTAATTTATCCTCTTTAATGTCATTAAAAATTCGAGGTGTTACATTCTCCCCAACTCAAAGGATTTTGTCCCCAAAATCTCTAAGTTGAGAAGAATGCATATCCTACCATCCATCATCCATCTACTCAACCATCAATCATTGACATCCATAGTCCTTAAAACTTCTAATACTTATATGAATATATGCAAAGGTATGTGTATATTTCCCAATACTAATGTGAAGATCAGGCGGTCTACTGTCAGTTGACCTCCTTAATGCGATCTATGATTAGTGCCATGAATCCAATATGTATGCAAATAAGCCTATTATAACATATAAGCTCTACATGTGTGCACACTCATTCATCCAAATGCAACATCCATATGCTAGTTCATCCATTTCCATCCATAAAAGAAAAGAAAATGCACACACATCCATATGCATTATGAGAGTGATTGAGCCGATCTAGTGCCTAATGTGTGTGTATATGCGTCCACAGGCAACCGCTAGCAAACACTTGCATCCACTTGCATCCATTAAACATAACATGCCTCAAACACATGTTTACAATCATGGGATTTCCTACCTAAAGGTCAAAGATTCGATTGATAGGGTATACTCAGATGATAGAAGCAAATGAGAATAAAAGCTTTTGGAAGAGAAGTTAAGAATGTTCCTTTGAAAAGGAAACGGTACGAAGCATAAAAATCTTGTCTTCGGCCTCCTAAGTTGCATCTTCTTGATTGTCCCCCCACTGGATGTTCACCAACTTGACTCCTCGTTTGCGTAGCTTCTTAATCTTCGATCCAAGTATGCAAGTCGGAACTCATCCAATCATTGCTTCCTTCTTTATTTTCACTTCCTTTCGCAAGTTTGGCCCCACTACCTCGAACTCTATACGTTTTATCGCCACTTGGATGAATAGTCATCTTAGAATGATGGGCTTCCTCAAGGACTATCTTCAATAGGTTTCCCATCCTGATACGATTCACCTATCAAACCTCTTCTCAAGTAGCCCCGCCACTTGCTTATCAAGTTCCCTCTTTTCTTTTAGGATCCATATGGAGCACAGGTAATGCAACTGGCTTTGCATTGTCTACCAGGTATATACGGAAATCAATCTCGCTCCACGGGGGTAATCCCCGAACCTTGTCTGAGACATCAGCATACTCACCGACTGTTGGTGCCGACCGCAGATCATCGATAGATACCTCAAGAGACTCTAGGAAACTAAGCATGACAGACCTTTGTGGTTCACAAGAAATTTCGAGGGTGCTTAACGACCCTCCTTTAACCACCCAGAATGACGTGGTAAACAAACCTATCCCTAGAATCAACCCATAGCCCATAAACCCGAGTACATATGCGCTGCATTCAAATTTGACGCCTAACACAGATATTCTCAAACCCCTACAAATCATAGATAAATGAGCCGAATCACCAATGAGGTTTGAGACAACTACGGGATCCACTACCATACTAGTAACTAAGTGCAGAGATTCAACAACAGAACTAGATATAAATGAGTGTGAAGCACCAGAATTAAAATGTGTCCTAGTTGGATGATTTGAAAGAGAAACTAATCTTTCTACGAAAATTTTTCTACCTCTTTCAGGAGAACTGATCGCGAGAGCATGCACCTGCCCTCCAGAAGTTCCTTCCCTTTGACCTTGTCCCTGTTTCTTCGGGCAATCCTTAATAAGATGCCCGACCTCTCCACAAGCGAACCAAGCATTCTTCCTTTTCCTGCAGTCCTTGGCTAAGTGACCCTCTCACCCACAACTATGGCACTTCCTCTTATCTTTAACCTTGTCATTCTTTTCGCCTTTCTTCTGCTGTTGTCCCTTCTTGGGCCACACCTTCTCATTTTGCGTTGCTTCCTCAGCCTTTACTTCCTTCTTTTCTCCCATGTCTTCCTCATGCATTAGGGCCATATCAACAAGTTTTTCAAAGTGGCTACCATTGGGATATGGGACATGACTAACCCATTAAGGGGTTCATTCAACCCTTTAGCAAACCGGAAAGCCTTTTTGTGTGGCTTATCCACCAGTTCTAACCCGAACCTTGCTAGCTGGTTGAGTTTGTTCACATATTCTTTCACTGTTAAGTTTACTTGTTTGAGTGCTTAGAACCTTTCCATCTGCATGCTTTTCTCGGCTTGGAAAAGAAATTTCATTTCAAATCTTTGCCTAAAATCTTCCCAAGTTTCCACCGGATGTCCAGATTGGGTGACTTCCCATTAAAATGAGGCTTTGTCCTTTAATAGCCAAGCAGCTAACTGAATCTTCCTCCTATCCTCTACTTCAAATATTACGAACAAGTCCTCGGTCTCCTTGAGCTAGTTTCGAGCTTCAACGAATGTCTCATTCCCATGTAATGGCTTCCCTCCCATAGCATGGAAGTCTTTGCAGATTTTGGCGAAGTTATCAGCCCTTGGAGGGGGAGGAGGAGGAATGATGGGCGCAGCCGGGGAAGGAACGTCTCTTTGGCCTTCGGCAGGCGCCGTGGCCTCCAAATACCTACGGAACCATCCGGGTATAGTGACGCCCTCTAGGACATAAGGGATGTTTTGTTCCCCAGACATGCTGAAAAAAGGAAAAGGAAGAAATTTAGGTAAAGAACCGAAGGATACTACATATGGCTTCTTGGGGGAATATTTTCAAAACAATCTTTTCTTTTCGAAAATACTTTCTTTTAAAACCTTTTTGAAAAATAATTTTCAAAAACTTTTATCTAATCTGGTAACCTTCAGCTCTGATACCAAGTGTGACACCCCACGTCCGTTAATGTCACTCACTAAGGGAATGCATTAAGTTCTGTGAAGCATTGTAGGTAAACATACACAAAATAATTACAAGACATATATAAATAAAGATAGTAGCGGAAGTTTCAAAAAATTTATTTTAGACATAAATCATAATCCCGTGGTTTATAATACAATAATTCATAAAACCATTTCAACAAAATACTTCTGTCTTGCATAATAAGGGTACATAGGAATTAGAAGAAAACATTATTCCGTAATAAAAGAGTAAGCCATAGTGGAAACAAAGACTTGAGCCATACTCCAGAAGTAGCTTCAAACAAGATAATATCCAAGTCCTGACTAAGCCTAGGTGTTTCCTACCCGAGAACCTAGGGGGAGAAACGGAAGAGAGAGGGAAAAACAAAGGGGTCATACATAAAGTCTGGCGAGTCTAGTTACTTTTAGCCAGTAAAAAAATAAAGGTGAACATGACAGGCATAAAGTGGATAAGAGAGACCAATACATAAATGGCAGGCATAACAAGGTAAATAGGACATCAAGATAGAATAGATAGTGCTTATTAATACTTTCCTTGCTATGCACCAATGCTAGTATAACAGATATGTAATAGGATTACATATTCCCCAATTTCTTAACAAAAATAGGATGATCCCAACAGAAACATATTGGTAGTTTTAGGTGTACTCTAGTAACGGGTTTTAACCCAAACATAACTGGTAACTAAACAGAAATAATGGGTGTTAGCCTAGACAGAAACACGGGTACCCTACAGAAACAGACAAGACTAGATGTACCCTATTTACTACCCCCAATCGATCGGATCCCTATTCCGTAGATACCATGTGCTGGCCCCACAGTAGGGTGTATCACTCCCTAAAGTGGCAACCCTTCATTTTCTTGATGTGCACAACCATATCTACTGATATCACATCTTCTTTTCTTCCCCAGCAGGGCCGTCAACACCGCCTCCATGTTTGGATCTCTTACAATCAGCTCAGTAAGCATGCCCCACTCCGACCTAGTTCGGAGTACACGTTTGATACCTATTTAAGGGTTACTGACTGAAATGGGTCCCACACAAGATGATGCAAGCTCTCCCCTTAATCTTACATCCCCAATATTAGGTTTTCCATTGATTATGTTTACCTAATGATGTCTTTAATTACATAACCCCGACAGGTTAAGTTTGTGGGCCTACATATACAAATATTACCCACCAACCTAAGATGTACTTAACCCTCCTACTGATTCAAGCATGTTTATTTAACGGTTAAGTTAGTGGGCCTATATATGTTAATATTACCCACCTACCCAAGATGTACTTAACCCTCCCACTGATCCAAGCATGTTTTACTTAACCCTATCTTTAGTTCATATTCATACAATCCCTTATGGATTAGATTAGGTTAAGTAGTCTGATTCATTACCATGTCCATTTATGGTTTATAATGGGAAAGACCTCCCACATTAGGCCTACAACATGTGGATGCTAGACATGCCAGTCGGGTCCGAGCAGACTTATTCCACAGTTGGGCCTAACCTCGTTTCTTAGCTCGATTCGTATTCTCATACTTAGACCTCCTACATTAGGTTCAACAATAGTGGCTGCTGGATATGCCGGTCGTGTCCGGGCAGACTTCCACCACTAATGTAACCTAACCTCATGTCATAAGTACAATTACAATTCTTAATTGTAATTACTAAACATTCCATTTTTAATTAATTAATCAATTAATTAAACCTTTCCCTTTTTTGGTGTCAATACATATTTTTCCCAACAATTTGAATTACATGTCCATAAATGTTCATTTTCAAATTATGCCATTTTTAATTAATTTACCAATTAGTTAATCCTTTCCTTTTATAGGTGTCAGTACCTATTTTGCAACAATAATTTTAATTACATATCCATAAATTGCCATATTCAAATTATGCCATTTTATCCAAATTTTCCTATGTCATTATAGGTGATTATTACTATGTTTTCCTATTTGAATTATATGTCCAACTTGTATAAAACATTATACAAATTATGGCAATTATAAATCCCCTTTTTTCCCATTTCCTAACTAACGTGATCACATGTATTTTGGTGCCATCAAGGCTGTAAAGTAGCTTCGTCATAACAATAAAAGGGAACATGATAAGGGTGACAGTTCACCATGTTTTGGCATAAATATTAACATAACTGGCATAGTAACTAAGTGAATGGACATGTAAAAATTATCGTAATAAAGTGGACATCAAATTAATAACTTGTGTTTAGGCAAGCATAATGAGATCTAGATTCAATATTAGGTGTCCAATTACCTAAATCTAGCACAAACAGAGTGGCATAATAACAAGTTTAGTTTCTCATGTCAAGTTTAGCACATATACCAAGGTATCATAATATAACAAGTGGAAGGTGATTAACACCAAAGTCTAGATCCAAGTAATGTCAAATTAATGGATATACTATCATCCTAACATGGTTACAAATCAATGTTCATATAAACGTCATATCGAATCACCACAACCAGATCTAGAAAGTTAGATCTGTATTAACAAGTTCACATGTACCACAATATAATTGTAATTCAAGATTCACATAGGAAACATAGTAGAATGTCTAAATATTAGATCTAGGGAAAATGACATAGTATGCTTGCATAAGTTCATGATTTACATCATATATCCAATTCGTAGTCTACCACAATTCACATTTATCTATTTAAACCTAAAAGTGACTAGAACTCACTGTGGTAGAAGAAAGAATAGATTAAGCATTTGTTGCTGTTCTAGAACCGTTCTCCTCTTTCACAATTCCTAAGCTTTAATTCGTTGGAGAAGAGACTAGCTTAGTTTAGGATGCAGCAGCATGGCGGCTTATGAATGAATTTAGTTTAGAATTGGGTTTTAGGTTTATGTGTGCTTATATAGATGTGTAGGATTAATTAGAGCCCTTAGATTAACTAGGAGATCATCAGAACCACACAGCTCAAAGACACGTCATCCAACCAATCAGAAGAAGACACGTCATCAGAACTTCCAGAATCCTGTGCAGGTTTCTGGCTCGGCATGGGCGCACTTCCCAAGTGCGCCAGTGCATTTTTGTTCTGGCGCACTTCCCAAGTGCGCCAGTGCATTCTGGTCCATTTCCTAAATTTTCTACCCAACTTCTATTGTCCGTAACTCTTTCATACGGCATCCGTTTTACGCAAACTAGGAAACTATCTCAAGCAGAATTCCGAGCCGAACGCAATGGCATAACCTGTTTAACTTAATTCTGAATGTTAAATTAATTATTCTTTAATTTATCCTCTTTAATGTTGTTATAAATTCGGTGTGTTACATGTTGAATCTATTCTAACTTACAATCAGTGGTAATATCTGTTTTCAATCATTCAACGGTGTGTTATTATTTTTACATTTTCTTAAATCAACATAGAGCAATCTCAATAATGCCCTTTCTGGGTTTTGATCATATTTATTAATTAGATGCGCATTAAAGAAGTAAGATAACCACTACTATAGAGCAAAATATCACATATCAAAACAATAAAAATTGAATAAGCTTGATGTTTGACAATTTCCTATCTTGCACCAATCTTTGCATTTGATATGGTCCTAAAGTATATAAATATATAATTTTTGTTATAATCTTACGTATACGAAAATAATAATTTTTGTTACAATTTGACTGGTTTTGCTTTTACTTTTACTTGCTATTGCCCATAATTTCCTTTACATATTGCAATATTAATATTGCTGCCTGGTAAGCATTTGACAGCATGATGTTTCTAGTATTTTTTGTATAAAACATAAAAATAAAATACAAGTGCTATTCCTTTTAATCATAGCAACAATAATTGTTCCCCATCTGTTCATAATTTTGTCTCAAAAATTAGGATAAGTTATCATCAAATTTAAAACCCAATCTACATAGTAGTGGCAATCATTAACTTAAAGTGAAATATGAAGATTAATTTGCAGGCCTTCATATACCCACTCTTTATATTTAAGTTAAATCTTTCTTCAACAATGAGCATGGGGGATGAGTGTAGACAAGTGCTAAAATAAAATTCAGAGGCATTGATTTTACAAGCACATGTGGATATACTTTAAATAAGGCTCAATAAAAGCCTTATGTTTAAACTGTTAGGCACCGACATGGATTTATTTCATACGTATCCTGTAATGACCCGCATTGGCAGAGGTATTATAATTAATTTATTTAATTATATAAATAGTCATATAGTGAATTAAATGGTGGTTTAATTAAATAATGATGAATATTTAATTTAAATACTAAATTAAATATTATCTTTAATTATGAAATAATCAGAATTGGCTAAAATGGCGATATGGTGTCAACTGGATCATCTGTGATATTTAATTCAGCTTGGAATTGAATTTGAATAACGAATATATTATATAAACGACAGTTTGAACGTGGAGTTATAATATAGTTAAAATCGAGCTCGAAATGGCACTGCAGTTCGTAAATTGGCGATTCGAACTTCAACTGAATGTACAGGATTCGTTTTAAGCCGGATTTCTGTGAAACAAGAAACGTGTGGAGCTGGTGGAGTATATCTTTCTAGTGGAAGAGAAAAATCTGGATTTCGTCGGGTAGATTTTGATTTACGTCCAAATCAAACTTTAGAAAAGTCGCTGTGGAATTCCTTTATAATTTATAAAGGAATTATTTATATTTTAAAAAGGAATTTCAATATAAATCGAATATCGGGTTGACCCAGATTTGAAATATCAAGTTAGAAATTCATATAGGAATATTCTAGAGCTGTATGGTATTCCACTGTGAATATAGACGATAATACTTATTTTTAAATGTTAAATTTAATTATATTTCTATATATTTATATATTTAAATGGGTCATCCAGAGCTTTAAAAATAGCCAGTTTTTTATACGACCTCTGAATTCGACGAAACCAATTTTGTTGGATCCGCAATGTCAAATAGTTGTTAGATTTCCAGTTTCGTGATTTTTAGAGTCACTGTGTGGCCGTACCGATTTTTAGAGTGGAAAACAATTAGTATTTTGACAGTTAAAAATACGCTGTGTGAGTATACGAAGTCGGAATTCGACGAAACCAGTGTGATTCGAGTTTAATTTGGGGTTGGACTTGTGTTTTTGGTCAGCTCAAATTGGACTGGAATTTTGGGTCATTACAATTGGTATCAGAGCTTAAGGTTAAGTGAATTACCTTGGCTCTGTGAAGTGACTCAGTAGAGATGGGGTTAGAAATACCCTAGATTGAGTTGAGTGTATATATAGGAGTGCGTATTTGTAATTTGATATAAAGTGGTTTTATATTGGGGAGATTCATTGGTTGAGTTGTTTATGGGTTCTGGTTGATCAGTTTGATCCACTGTATCGGTAGGAGTTTATAAACACTCGAATACGATGGGTCGACACGATATGTTTTGAAAAGAGGGTAAATTAAAATAAGTTACCCAAGGTATATCTTGATATAGAGAAGATATATATATCGAAATTATAATATAGTGGATATATTGGTTGTTATTATAATCGAGTAAGATTATAAATTAAATGGTTATGTAAATAACCAATCAAAATTCATATAAGTGAAATATATGAAATGGAAACGAATTAAATCTGAATTTAAACCAGAAATTGAATTATAATTCTGGAAAAAATTGGATAAGTGTTTGTAAATGGATTTGGATTAAAAATAAGGAAAATTTAAGATCCTGGGAGATTTTAAATTGTTTTACAAGAAGTGTGAATTATATTTTGAAATGAATTTCAAAGTGGAAATGTTTAAAAATGGTTTTATAGTATTGAACTCACTTCGATCGCTGGAAAATAGATTCTGATGATGACAGCTGCATCATCAGTATTCATTTTCGAGTTATAATTGTTGAATTACTACCAGAGATACTGTTTTGAATTTGTTTTGGGAAAGACAAGTTGTGTTGAATTTCAAAATGGGATATATAATATAGAATCGAATATAGAATTTGAATATATAGAATTTGAATATAGAATTCAAATGGAATTTAAACTATAGAATTTGAATTAAATTTGAATAGAAATTGAATAGAATTAACTAAGTCGAAGAGGAATTAGTTAATCAAGTTTTGAATTTGAAGTTGAACTTTGAAAGGTGAATTGGATTTGTAAATGGATATTCGAAATCGAATATAGAACTTAAATTTGAAATTTGGATTCAAATTAGTTAACAAGCAAGTTAAAATATATTTGAACATGTCATGTTCAAATATAAAAGTGAAATAGACTAAAGAGTTAATTAACAAATTAATTAACGAATTGAGTTAAAACGATCAGGTATAGTTAAAATAGATTGGGCAGGTACAAATATACATGAGATAGGTATGAATAAGGTATGAAGGTATATAAATAGAATGCTCGATGAAAAGGTATGTATTTAATTCATATATGAGATTTTGTGCGCTGTATCGGCTAGCTGCTTGGCTTTTTCTTTTTCTTTTGGATTGGTGAGGGCCATGGGAGGCTATTTGTAATATCCCGATGCTCCTGGTACAAAGGAGGTTATGGCAAATTTTTCCGGTAATTTAAGGAGTTAGAATATTTTTAAGATAATTTGATAGTTAGAAATCGACATATCGATATATATATATATATATATATATAGAAGTCGATAAGGAAACGAACTTAGAAATAGAATAGTAAAATCAAAAAGGAATACTAAGAATAAAATCTAGTAAGAATAGAAAGAGGAAGCGTATACGTGTTTAAAAGTGAATAAGTAGTTGTATGGTATTGATTATTCGAGTAAGTAGTCATATCTGTTTTGACGTTATAAATGTTATTCAGTCAAGGTCTGAGAGGTAGTTATATCCCAACATGATTGATTTCATTATTAACAAATAAATAGTAAGATTTCAGGCTTTAAGATCAATGTTGAATAAGAGTTAGTTGAATATAGTATTTGGGTTGTCGTAACGATGTTTTACACAACATCCGTTTTAACCCAAATAAGTGTCAGCTTGGAAATATAATAAAGAATATTAACTAAGTATAGAAATAAACGAGATGGGAAAAGAGATAAGTAATTGGAATATTTTCCAATTATAAATAGCATATATTTTCTAAAGTTTAGAAAATAAAGGAAGGCGATATTCGGAAATGTTTTCCAAATAACATAAAAAGGCCAATATGGTTATTGAAAATATTTGGTTAACAAATATTGATAAAGAAACAGAGAAGTGATTTAACTAATGGAATATTAATTAAGGGTTCAGTGACATGTTCAAAAGGAAAATTTGATTTTTGAAAAGAGTAAACTGTTTAAAAACTCCCAGGGAAAGACTGTTTGAATTAAAAACAAATTTAACAGAAATTTGTGAAAGCAAATTTGAATTAAAGTAAAGCCAGTAAAGTGGTAACTGAGATTGAATTAGAAAGATATCAAGACAATTTGGATTGTGAGATTCAAATTTGAAGTGTAATGTGATAATCAAGTTAAGAGTTGGGAATCGAGAAGAAACTCGAGTTGAAATGATATTTGGCTCGGATATAAGCGAATGGTTGTGTTGTGGATAAAAGCAGATTGGAATTTGATTGGGATGACCCTTGTATCTGCTGAATTGATAACAGGTGAAAGTGATAGAGTTGATATGCCCGACAAAAAGGTACAAGTTTATATTTCATATGGTATGAGATTTTGATGAGCCTAATTGGCAAGCCGCTTGGCTGTTTGATTTTCTTTTGGGTTGGAGAAGGCCTAGAGAGGCGAGTGGGAGTTTGACCGATTGACCAGTACAAAGGAGGTGCTGGCGAAATTTTTCGAAAAGTTAAGGCATTAGAAAATTTTCAGGATTTTTGGAAATTTTCGTTGATAAGAATTAATTAATAATTTAATTGAAATTAAATTGGTTCAGTTGAAACTGAAGTTAAAAAGTGAACAAATATGTTCTAACTAGTCGATAGGGTCGTCCTCTACCTTTTAGCAATTTCGAGGACGAAATTATTTTAAGTGGCGAAGATTGCAATGACTCGCATTGGCAGAGGTATTATAATTAATTTATTTAATTATATAAATAGTGATATAGTGAATTAAATGGTGGTTTAATTAAATAATGATGAATATTTAATTTAAATAATAAATTAAATAATATCTTTAGTTCTGAAATAATCAAATTTGGCTGAAATGGCGATATGGTGTGAACTGGATCATATATGATATTTACTTCAGCTTGGAATTGAATTTGAATAGCGAATATATTATATAAACGACAGTTTGAACGTGGAGTTATAATATAATTAAAATCGAGCTCGAAATGGCGTTGCAGTTCGTAAATTGGCGATTCGAACTTCAACTGAATGTACATGATTCGTTTTAAGCCGGATTTCTGTGAAACAAGAAACGTGTGGAGCTGGTGGAGTATATCTTTCTAGTGGAAGAGAAAAATCTGGATTTCGTCGGGTAGATTTTGATTTACGTCCAAATCAAACTTTAGAAAAGTCGTTGTGGAATTCCTTTATAATTTATAAAGGAATTATTTATATTTTAAAAAGGAATTTCAATATAAATCGAATATCGGGTTGACCCAGATTTGAAATATCAAGTTAGAAATTCATATAGGAATATTCTAGAGCTGTATGGTATTCCACTGTGAATATAGACGATAATACTTATTTTTAAATATTAAATTTAATTATATTTAAATATATTTATATATTTAAATGGGTCATCCAGAGCTTTAAAAATAGCCATTTTTCATATGACCTCAGAATTCGACGAATCTAATTTTGTTGGATCCGCAATGTCAAATAGTTGTTAGATTTCCAGTATCGTGATTTTTAGAGTCACTGTGTGGCCGTACCGATTTTTAGAATGGAAAACAGTCAATATTTTGATAGTTAAAAATACGCTGTGTGAGCATACAAAGTCGGAATTCGATGAAACCAGTTTCTTGGGACCATAATGTCGAACTGTAGCTGCATGTCCATTTTCTTGATTTTTGGGTATCACGTGTGATTATAGGAATTTATAACAACGAATTTCTATAGCGTTTTCTTAAAAATAAATTAAATAATCAATAAAAAAATATCCTAAAAATATCTAGATATTTTCTTTTCCCTATAAATATCTAACTCTTACCATTCCTATGACCAAATTTCAACACAGCAAAAAGGGGCCGCCGCTGTTTTCTATCCTTCTTCAAATCGTGAGTTTTTAAAATTCATAGGAATTTAAATACGAACCCTAAAATCGTGGGATTAATATACTTGTGATCAGCGAATGATACACTTCTTCTCTGTATAGTTTTCGAGGTGTTCGAACCTTGTTTTGGTTTGCTGAAATTTTCCAGCGTTGGGTTTTATGCTAGGGTTGATCGATGCTAGCCATTTAAGCACCAATGGTTGATTTCGAGCTTGTCAATGAATTGAGGAGGTGAAATGGCACCTGTGTGCAAAATCCGGTTGGATTTGGTGTCAAATGATGTCGTGGTTGTCTCAGGGGGGACGACGGATTTCAAGTAGACGCGACGGGTAGGATGGCTTCGAGATTAACTTCACGGGGTGGAGGAGGAAGAGAATCGAAAGGAGGAGATCACCTTGATTTTTATTTTGAATTTCATGAAGAAGAAATGGTAGAACGGGGGGGGGGGGGAGAATTTGAGGACTGTCGAATGGAAAGAAGGACTGGGAGCGACATAAGTGGATTTGGGGAAGATGTAGTTAAGGAGCGGACGGGTTAGGCTGAAGTTAAAAGGGTGAGAGGCCCAATTATAAATCTTTAGTGAAATTTAGTCTTTTATTTTAATTTAAATAAAGATTGAACTTGTAATCGCTATATCTCAGTCATATGAAATCAGAATCATGAACCGTCGGTCACGTTAGGACCGTATGGACGAGAGCTTCACAATGAAGCTGACTGGGGGTGGATTGGGTTTCGTTACAATTTATGGAAAAATAAATTGTCCATCTGAATCAACGACAATTATCGTTATTAACGATGATAGTCCAGTGTGAGTAAATCTCACTAACTCTGAACAGTTTATAATTTCATATTGTATTTTTAGAACTGTTAAATATTGGCTGATTGACTGTGTGTTGACTGTTTGATTGAACTGCTAGTCAGTTAGTTTAATTTCTATATTGATTCTGTTTAACAGAATATATCATATAGAACTGAAAGTGATGTTGTCTATATTGTTTAACATCTGTGATGCAGGGAAACAGGTTGAAGGAATCCAACTGGATTCCTCAACATTTATTTTACTGTGATTCATATATTGTAATATATGATGTAATATATATAATCTGTTGTCAATTATATGTGTTTGAACGATATTGGTCATCGTGATTTGATATGTTGAATACCATAACATACCGAAATGTTGATAAATAGGAATTTGTCAAAGTGATATTTGAAAATAAAATATTTATAATTGGAATATTTATAAATTGGAATATTTATAAATAGGAGATATTTAGAAAAAGGGAAAACGTTATAAAAAGGAAACTTTTATAAGAAGGAAATCATTTTAAAGTGGGGAACCGTTACTAAAAGTAAATCTTTAAAAATGAATAAACGCTGTTAAAAAGGAAATCTTTATAAAGCGAATAGAGTTAAATCGAATATAGTTATTCGAAAGGAGTTAAATCGAATATGGTATTTGAAAGGAGTTAAAACGAATATGGTATTCGAAAGTTAGTAAATCGAATTAGTTATTCGAAAGGGGTTAGTCGACTCGAGTTAGTTAAATAGAGTTAATCGAATATTAGTTATTCGAATAAGAGTTAACCAAATGGGCTAAGTTAGTCAAGTTAACCAAGTGGGTGAAGTTAGTCGAGTTAATCAAATTGAATTTAGTTAAAGGGGTTATCGAATATAGTTTATCCCAATGGAGTTAAAGGGGTTATTCGAGTTAGTTATTCGAATAGAGTTAAACACATAAGAGTTATTCGAATAGAGTTAAATAAATAAGGGTTATTCGAATTAGTTATTCGAATGGAGTTAAATACATATGAGTTATCGAATTAGTTATTCGAAAGGAGCTATCGATTTTAGTTTGATCGAAAGGAGTTAAGTAAAAAGAGTTAATCGATTAGGGTTAAATAAATATAGTTAATCGAATTTAGTTTGTTCGAAGAAAGGTTTTCGAATCTAGTTATTCGTAAGAGAGATTATCAAATATAGTTATTTGAAGGGAGAAGTTATCGAATAGAGATTTATTCGAACGAGAGTTACGCAAGGAAGTGTTAAAGGGTTAAAGATGAACTTAACCTATTTCGAGATTTGAAATGCTATTCAGTTAAGGTCTGAGAGGTAATTATACCCCAACTTGATTGGCTTCGTTTTTAATTTAGAAATGGTTAAGGTTCGAGAGTGAAAGTGATAGTGATATGTAGATAAACAAAAGGAAATGTTTTCCAGTCTTAATAACATATATTTTCTAAACATAGAAAATAAGGAGATATATATATATATATATATATGATTGATAGAATTTCCATCTGGAAATAATATCGTTGTTTGCACACGTATTTTCCTTCTATAGTTAAATCACAGACTATCAAAGTTTTTGACCATTTTAATGTTGTTAATATGGAGAGACCGGTTGGATTATTATCCAAAGAACCACTCTGTATTGGCATAAGCGATGCAAATCATATATGCCAAAGATAATCGAAGACGGAGTAAAGTGCAAGGGTTATTGTATAAGTCTTAAATAACAGTGTCTAAGATGGATGTATTGAATAGTGCCTTCGGTTCATCCTGTTCCTGGATGACTTGGATGGAAGGATGTCTGACAGAGTATTTCTAGACGATCATGTATATTGATTTCTCCAACCGTACCAAGAGTGGAAGCGGAGAAGGAAACTTCTTTTAGCTAACACATAATGTATGGTTGAGGACGTCAATCGCTGATTTGATGGATTTGACGATGTGGCATTCAAAGTGAATCTGGTGTGATGATAAAGCGCAGCTTCTAGCCTCACATCCGGTAAATGACAGAAATCGGGCAGGCAGCATGGCTAAGTCGGTCGCTCCGAAGTAGGGTGTATAATCACCTGATCTAGAGTTTCATTTACTTCTAAAAATCTATTGTTGATGCTGTCCCATTCGGGAAATGCTTGTTGATCCCAACTGTTGGTGATATACATTCGATACACTCAAGCGAAATGAGTGGTCGGTCATATGTGGCCGGGTTGCAAAATGTTCTTGTTGAACCCAGTGTATTCCTCTCTAGAGATACACAAGCGTAAGGAGGTTCCATACCTTGTCATAGTTGGAAATCCATTACCCAATACGTGCTTGCGGTTTTGATTGTATACTATATATGTAGAACGTGAGGTGAAAGTCTTTCTGCTAGATGATTATTATATTATGGTTGATAGACATTATCATAATATCAAATGTTTTTGATATAAAGATATTTAGATTCTCATAAGGAAAAAACCCGTTCCGTTATACGGCGTGGTCTTATGAGATATCATTTAATGGTTCAAACTGTTTTAAAACTGTTTTACTCATACCAGTCCCATGACTGACCCGGAGTTTATTTTGTTTTGTTTTCCCTAAACTTGGGTGCCCAATTTTGTACGGGCAGTCAAGTAGTCGGGATTTACAGATACTTGAAGAGCTGGAACGGGAGGCCTCAGGATCAAATAGCTATAGTTTATTTCCGCTGTGTTGTAAGTGTTGTACTTTGATAAATGATGTATATTCAAGTACAAATGTATATTTCAAAGTTATGATATATATTATATGTTATTCGTTCCGCTGTGAGGTTCGTGTTACTCTGATGTTGTGTTCTTCTTCTTCTTCTATTCTAAGTTTCTATCTTATCTTTCCTCACCCTCTGTTTTCTTTCTATTAATTTCCTGATTTTCAGTTTAATTTGGGGTTGGACTTGTGTTTTTGGTCAGCTCAAATTGGACCGGAATTTTGGGTCATTACATATCCACTATGTGATCTGTTCACAGAACCAAAAAGCATAGTTGAAGGTTAGCTAATTGCACTGATGTGCATAAAATGGGAAATCTATAACTATTATGATGGTTGAGTTTTCTAATTTAAATATAGAGATAAAACTTGATGGTATGCGGTTAAAGTAAAAATGACAGAAAGGCAAATCTAATGCAATTATCAGTACAAAAATAAATATAAAGACATGAAATGTCAATGAGTTACGCTGGGGTTGTTAGAGCAGTAATGTTTTGAATGCTATGAATGTTTTGTTGACGAATGGCATCATTGATATTTTTATACCTCACTATGATATAACCTATTGATGTAGAGTAATAAACATCTTCACTTATTAATTAATTATACATAAAGATTCTATATGCTGGTATTTATGTGTTTAGAACAATTCAGTTGATTTGACTATGAAAGTAGATGGATGGTTTGAGATGTACCATGAAAATTAAAATTTTGTTCGACAGTACAATGCAAATATATATTTCATTGATAAGACAAATGTTGATGATTGAAAAGAAAGACATAATTACCAAAACCAACAAACTAAGAAAACAGAAATGGAGTCTGAATACAGAATAAAAAACAGAAATGCATGAAACGAATAAAATTGTTGCGTATCAAATGAAACATATAAATCGTATTAATAACACATAACAAAGTGGCAAAAGCAAACAAAAGTGTCAAAAGAGCAAAAGCAATATAAGAAAAACTGTTTTCTTTCTTTATATTAAATGTCGTAAGAACTTCTGCAGTTAAGCCTTCATTTTTAACAATGTACTCAAAAGCTTTAGACATGTGGCTTACACCACAACCTTTGTTATCGCCCCCAGTGTCGCAGTCTATAAGCTCTTGCACTGAAAGGGGGACCAGTTCTCCAGTTCTGATCTTGTTAATGCCTGCTACTGTTGCAACAGCTGAAAAATCCCAATAAGATCCTATTTTTGAAGCATGCATGTATGTATATGTTAACTGCGCTTCTTTTCTCAAGCCAAAGCCTGTCGAATTAGCTGCATAGCAAGCCGATGTCGACTAAAAAATAAAATTTAAAGAAATTGCCGCTCAATCAACTTTAGCTTAATAAAAGTTTTCGATGGTGTAATCAAACACGAATTTCTCAAAGTTTCAGCTTGGGTTTGGTTGGAGTTGTTAATGGAGCAGTCACTATTAAAATCGCTACTATGTGTTGGGTACCAAAAGGGGTGGAAAAAGTTGTTCCCGAGGAGTCCACCATACCAATTTCCAATGAAGGGAAAATTGATGAAATTAATGTATTCAGCGATGAAGAAAACAATGATGAGGAAATGGATGTTGATGATTCAGATAAAGTCGATGAGGTAGCACAAGCGTTTGCTACAGCCAATGCTCTTAACCAAACGAATGAATGCTCTAGTAATGTAAATGACATTGCCAGTCGCCTGAACAAGCTCATGAGTGGCTATGAGAATGAAGATGACACGCCTGATTGCATCGGTTCATGATTGGGTATTCTTTATTACCCAAGCAATGACATGGATCCTTACTTGCAAGACAATGATGATGAAGATAAAGAGGAACTTGATGACATCATAATCAGACCTGTAGATGCAGTCATAGTTTGTGCATGTACAAAAGTTGAGGATGAGTATAGTTATCTCCAGGTCTCAATTTTTGAAGAAACAGAAGCCGGAGTATCAAATATATTTGCGCACCAGGAGCAATTTTTATCTACATTTCTACTTTGCACTGCTTGGCTTGATTTTAGACCGAACTGTGGTGATAAGGGAATTTTGTAGCAGTTGGCACGATGGAGCCGGTTATTGAAATATGGGACTTTAACAAGATCAGAGAAGAGAACCCAACCATGACTTTGGAGGAAGATCAGAGAAATCGGGGAAGTACAAATCAAGGAGTCACAAAAAATCCGTTCTAGTTTTTGCATGGAATAAAAAAAATTAGGAATGTACTTGCTGGTGGAAGTGCTGACAAATCCGTAAAAGTTTAGGACATAGAGACAAACAAATGTGTTGCCACTGCAAAGCATCATTCTGATAAGGTTTAAACTGTTGCACGGAATCAGAGCAAACCAGAGTTACTTCTTAGTGGATCATTTGATCGAACAAGAGTGACGATGAATTGCAGAAACATTGAAAGGTCCAGTTACATTTGGTATATATATGCTGATGCTGAGAGCTTGACATGGGATCCACACAATTAACATGCTTTTGTGGTCAGTCTTGAGGATGGCACAGTTTAGGGTTTTGATGTCAGAACAGCTTCCTCCAACTCAAGTTCTGATTCAAGGCCAATTTTCACACTTCATGCACCCTATAAGTCTGTTTCTTCTGTTTCTTACAACGCAGTTGTACCAAATCTTCTTATAATGGGTTCAACTGATAAAACGATGAAACCCTGGGATATAACGAACAACCAACCTTCTTGTCCTGCTTCCACTGATCCAAAATCAGGCCGTGTGTACTCAATAGCCTTTTCTGAGGATAGTCCTTTCCTGTTAGAAGTTGGTGGAAAGAAGGAAGGAGCAAGGGTGTGGGATTTGGTAACGGAGCCGGTAATCGTGAGAATATGGCAAGTATATCAATCAAAATAGGAAAATTCCCAAGGAGGCTGAAATTACACAAGACCTGAAGCAGGTTGAAAGTACACCTGATCCAAGTGAAAGCCCACGACTTTATGATATTTCCTATTATTTTATACAGACAGTTCTATAACTTTTAGGTCAATTCTATGCTGAAATGATTTATTTTCAGTTTACTATGTCTTCTGTTTACTTGTTTTATATGTTTGGATGCTTGTAATGCTGCTTGGCCTATTTTTGTCTTATTGCTATTTGTAGATTTATTATGTAAAAAAATGTATATGTTAACTACAGATATTGTACTGCAAAATCATATAGCATGATTAATATCATTCTTACCGCAATGTCCTTGATGTTGACAGGATTAACAACACCCTTTGTTCTTCAGTCAATGCTTGAAGGAATGTCGCTTGCATTTTCATGGATGAAATCTTAAGCTTTCACTGAAGCCATCAAATGAGGATGAAACCCGCTGCAAATCTCATTATATTCGTCGTTGTTGAGATCTACAAACTGATTCGTACCAAGCTTGAATTTATGACTTTTATCTGCATTAAATGATTCTATGAACTCCAAATTCTTCTTGGGTATGGTAAGATGTTGCTCCTTCTCTGCATTGTTAGCGTAAGCTCATCCATACCGAGCCATCCAAGACTCATGCTTCTCAAATACTAAGTATGAGCTACTGATTTTTCTAGATGCTTTGGCTTGGAATGCCAAAGCTAAATGACTAGAAACAACGATAAACATATGCTTCTGTTTGTGTAAAAAGCCATTGTTATGTCTACATAGTAATTAAGCTGGTGTTCGTTTATATAAAGTTTGATGGTGCCTGCTGATCCTTTTCTTTTTATAACCATACGATTGCAATTTTCAAGTTTAAGATGCAAATAAGAGAATCATTTTGCAGGTACCATAATTTAGGTGTTAGACTCGTCTGTCACAAGCTTGATGGTATTTTATCATAACAATCATAGTATCCACAGACAAGTAGTATAATTAAATTCTTAATTTATTTTTTATTTTCATTATAATATTTTAATTATGTTTAATCATTAATTAGTGAAAATCTAAGCAAGTGGTAGGGGATGATTTGTTTAATCACCTGAATATTGAGTAGCAATTTACTTGATAAAATTATGTTGTACATTTTCTAATTATAATTAACCATGCTGCATGCGCCGTGTTAGCCTGTAAACATGTAATTTGACTAGTTCTTTCCTTCTTCATTTTGGTTAAATTCGATCCATTTCAAGTAGGTAATCATGTTAACATAAGATCGACGATGATATATAGTGTTCTTCCATACAGAGGCCATAAATATAGTACAATTAATTTTAGCGTTAGATCGAGAAATGCATAGGCAGGTGAGCTGATATAGTCCCACTTGGTCTTTATGAAGTGTGGGTAAACTGTGATGGTACCATTTGGCATTTTCATGTTCAAAAATATAGTGGACCAAACATCGTTCATTATTTTGTGTAGCAACATGTAATGTGTACAATTACTGTGGTATTTCTTGAGAGATTATGGGGGTATATTCCTACATGTAAATAAACTGATGTTAGTTTTTTGTAATTAATCTAAAATGATTATGCAAATTAAACCAAACATCGGAAGGATTTACTTCATCTTGCATGCACACAGAACACAAGTTTTAAATGTGCAAAGTATGCATGTGTGTATTAGAACTTTACCAGACACATGCCTTTTTTGGCACATAATTTTGGTAATGTAGCATGACAGCTAAATCGTGTACTCATGAAACAAAAGCAGCACATATTGCAAAAGAGAAGAAGATAAATGACTTTTGAATATAAAGAAAACTATGCATTGCTCATAGGAAGACGTATGATGCTTTATCTTATATTTTTATTATTGAAAAAAATCCAAATTTCAGTGAGGATATACTTTTGTTCTAAAGACCTTTAGATTCAAGTTAAATGGTAAAGCTAGTCTACATTTTGGTTGCAGTTCTAATCCTTCCTACTTAATACGATCTTGGCACTTCATAATAACCATATATGCAACAACTTTACTTATTCATATATTTCACTCGATGTTTTATAATATACTGGTATTAATTTCAATATTAGTTTACGTCCAGGCCAAATAGTAGTACCCTCTTTTGTAGTTTTTGAAATATCCAAAATAGCCTTTCAAATTTATGCTAAAAGATATTTTATAAACTTATATTTTTGTAGTAGGTTAAATTTCTAGCATTATAATACTTAATGTTCTTGAACTCATAGCTATACTAATTTAATAGGAAACTCAATGATTTAGATAAAGAGTGCAAGGATGGCAATAGGTCTGTGGAGAGAATATATGTAATAAGTAAATGTAGTATATTTACTCGTTGGCTTTGTTATTTTTCATTTTTAACGATTTGCTTTAATTTTTATTCATTTTACGTTGAGAATAAATGTTTTTTGTAGAAGATGGTAGCACATGCAATACCACAGAGAGGGAGAAGAAATTGCAAAATCAACTCTTATATATGAATTATTTAAAGAGGTGTATCCCAAAGCCACAGACATCTAAAATCAGGTTTCTCTTTTTTATTTTGATTTCATATTAAGATTGTTTCTCATTCACTACGACTACCCAAATTTATATTGTTTTGGATATAACAACAAGTAGGAAAAATGTTGGTTCTTCTCCATGATTTGAGTGTAATGTAATGCATACATGATATGATCCTGGTTTCTAGTTACAACAAAAAAATTATTGAAAAATATAAGACATTTTTCAATTTTTATGTAGAAGTATCACTAGTTAGTATCTGTAGAGTTATATTTAAACTCATAATTGAGTTAAGTGAACAAAATTACATCTCAATAATCAATAGTCCCCTAAATTCAAGTATATTCAGGGCATTTATTAATATATAAAGCAATGTAAACTGCTAGTGTAAAATCATATTGCTTTTTGTAAGATATTGATCGATATATATATATATATATATACTAGCTTAAGAAAATCAAGGAACATGTAAACTTCATTATAATTTTTAACATTTAAAAGCTTTCTTCCTACTTGTGATGTCATGCTTTATGTCTCTGTTCTGAAGTTTCTATTGCATATCTTAAGAACATACCATTCATGAATCTTCACGTACATCATACTCAAATTTCCATATATTGTCCCACCGATATATGCAATCCAGGTTGGAAACTTAAAAACTTCATTTAGGTCAAGTACAGCTGCATATTGCTATATCTGTTCTCACAGATAGCAAAAACAAAACGACAACCAATATTTATTTGAAATTCAACTTAATTATATACAGCTCGTTAGATAGAGATGCATTGGTCCCAAACAGTATGGCCTCTTGATCGGTCATCTTCTACTGGTCTCATTTATGACTATGCAATTTCATGGCATTCCTATCTTATGGACCCTTTACAATTAAAGCTTGGGTTGAACAAACAGACCGACCACACGAATGGATTACATACAAATTGATCAACACCATGTATGCAGATGTCTATTTTGTTTAATAGTGCACTGTGGTTTGAGAAAGATGTTAATGCTACCAGAAATATTATTAATATTATTATTAATAAGGTAGTGAGACATTTTCATGCCATTATCAGTAAACAAGTTTTCATTATCTCCATGCAAACAAATAGAGAAATGATAACAGACACACTTTATTTCCAGTTTTTTTTTTGAAAAGTGAAGCTCAAAATGAACGTGTATATTTTATATTTTTAGCTAAAAACTTAAGTGAAGCTAAATGTCCTTGCCATGTATATGTGCAATATCTTAATTTTTTCTTCTTCTTTGCTTGTGATAGAGGGATATAAAGTCATAGACAAGTTAAAATCTAGGGCAAGGGATGGTTTGTTTCTGTCTTTTACTTGGCTAACTGCAGCAATGCCATTTATTTATACTACGGTTCGTACAACGGTGACCACAGATATACTTGTGTTGATCGTAATTATTAAGGTTATATACTAAGAAATTATATAGGCACTGTAAAGGCCAGGACCATTGTCAATTTTTCATTCATTTCAGCTTACGCATTATGTCACTCCCTTGCTTTCAGGTACTGTAAAAGCCAAATTATTGAATTGTCTTGAATTTTCTGCATTTAGGTTAGGATAATTTTTTTCCCGTTATTTTTGCATATTCGCAGCAATCTTCATAATTCACATTATTTCTACATTCAGTTTGCATTAATATAACTGCACATCGTGCGCAATTTATATAAAGAAATGAAACTCCACCGTGACCTCATGCACAGTATAAGATTTGCATTGTTGTACTAATACTGTGGGGCTATCATTATTAGTTGATGTTTTATTTCAAAGTTTCAAATACAATTTATTTAACTTATTGACATTATATCAATTATTTCAAGTCAGGTTTTTATTTTGGATCGAAGTGAGAATGTTGCTGGAAGTGTTGTTGTAATAGGGTATTTCATAGTCTAGGCTATATTGCTTCTTAATGATTGTACATATCAAATATTAGAAGTATTGTACTAAAATGAATTTTATGGATCACTTTTTTGTATGGATTATGAGTATTATAATTGATTGATATATATATATATATATATATGTATGTATATTTGTATTATCTTATTCAATCTGCATTTTGTCATCTATTTGATTTTATTTTAAATGATTATAATATTGCATGCAATGATTGTTGGTTATGACAAGAGTCCTTTTGCATCTGCATTTAGAAAGAATCGATGCAAAATTAAGGATGGAGGAAAAGCCAATGTCCCATGTATTGCATCGGTTGGCAGTAGTAATAAGTGATGCAAACTATATTTTTTCATCGATTGTTACTAGTCAACCGATGCAATATAGTCATTAGTTTTGAGACAAAAATATTTCTATTGCACCGGTTATTACTAAAAACAGATGCAAAAATAGTTTTTTTTTGCATCGATTCTAAAACCGATGCAAGATTTTTTATTTTATTGCATCGGCTGCATATGCATCAGTTTCTGAACTGATGCAACAGGGGGGACACAACCGATGCAACTAACATGTTTTGTAGTAGTGAATTTTATGTACAATTGATTTGAAATAATCGAATTTTAAGTGCAACTGCTGTAGATGATGGAATTGGGCTTAGCCTCTAGTTCCATTGCATTCAGAAGGCCTTTAAACCTACATATAGGATGTGAGCAGGCTAATTTGGACTCTGGTTTGTTTTTGGCATTAAAACACGCTTATCGAGAAATATTATTATTGAAATATTCCTAACCCTAATCCATGCAACAACCATGCGCGACCGAGCGGGGATGGGTTTTGGTCATAGGTGGAAGTGGTGATGGCGGTGCCGGCGGTGGCGATTGATCATGGTCCAGCTTTGTAAGAGAGGCGAGGTTAGGGATGTTTTTGAACGGTGATGTATTTTTCTCGCTGTTGGGAATGAACGAAGGGGTCGAGAGAAGGATTACATGTCGGATTCTGGTTTGGTAAGATTTTTTTTTTTTGAAACTCGAATACTAAAATGCGTATAAATTTTGTGTACGAACTCGGATTGACTCACGGTTTGTTTTGTTAGGATCATATTTGAATTTCGGACGATGTGGCACTAATTTGGAAAGATATTCGAGACAATTAAATTTTAGGGCTTATTTTGGATTTCAAACTCGTTCGAAATCAAAGGTGAGTGATTAAACACACTCATGCTTAATTAGAATATATGATTGTTAGTTTAATTAAAATCATGTTATGATATGATTATATTGATTGTCGTCCAGTAGTTAAAATTGTATAAGTATGTTGATTTGCATTGATTGTTAGTTTAAATTTTATAGCTAATTAAAATTTGACATGTAACTAGTGTTTAAACCTGACACTTGATAATTAGTAAATTGATGTGATATTGAACAGTTTGGGTTGACTGATTTTGATGGACGCCTTAGTTTGATACGTTTTATTTATCGATGTTTAATTTATCCCATTACTCATCTTAATTATATATGACTGTTGTTTGTGTTGATTAATCAAAATCATTTACCCTAAATATTACGGATATGAAATAAACCCAGGATTAATCATCAAAATGAATTAAGAACGTAGATTGAAATGATAAGTATTAATGACCTGATTTGGATTGAAATGATATATTCCCTTTCTCAAAATACTAAAATTCAGATTTTGAGTATCACTTGGCCATAAGATAGAGAATTATTTACGGACACCGATTGGTTACATAAATTTGTTTTAACCTTGAATCTTGGAATATTGTTTAAAAACAATATAAAAAATGTTTTATGAACTGGTTACCTTTGAAATTGAACATTGAATTTTGGAATTTAAAGGTTAAATGGAATTATTTGATGTTGTAAACTGAGCTAAAAATTGAAATTAATTAGGTGAACTTATTAGAATAGATAGCTTTAAAATTTTAAAATAAATACCCACCCTTGAACACTTACTTGATTTAAAGTGATATTTGAATTATAAACTCGAGGTTAGTTATAAAATTGAAATAATTCAAACTGAGAATTCTAACTGGAACTTTAATATCTGAATATAATTGTTTGAAATTAAGTTGAATTTGAATCGAAAGTTGATTCCAACAAGAACATTGAAGTTTATTTGATATGAATTGGAAATGGAGTATGCCATTAAGATTATTCGAAAGTTG
This sequence comes from Allium sativum, assembly GCA_030737875.1. NCBI lineage: Eukaryota > Viridiplantae > Streptophyta > Magnoliopsida > Asparagales > Amaryllidaceae > Allium > Allium sativum. The sequence continues at coordinate 797,272,156 of CM060919.1, forward strand.
GAAGAAACAATTTAATTTCAACCATAATATTTTTAATCATGATATAAACTATTTTACTAAATAACCACTTTATTTTATATGCTGCTATATTTTAAACTTATATATTGTAACTATCCTAAAATCCACTTTAACAAATAATTCTCTACTTTATAAACTATCATCCTTTACTTTATAAACTATCTTCCTTTATAAACTATTTTATTTTTATTTTACTTATATATATATTAACTATTTTAACCAAACTAATTTCAATAGCTAAAATAAACTCTTTAATATTTAACTATATATATACATAACTAACTTTGGATAAATACTATTTTATATTCAAAAAAAATTATTTAACTTTTATTGTCCTAACTATTTGTTCTCAAGCTATTTTAAATATATATATCTAAATTATTTTAATATACTTTTCAACCATTTTAATATATACTTATGAATTCAGTTACTTTAAATATTCAAATCAATTTAAGACCGGAATTGTTTCAAGATTCTAACTTTGGTTTAAACGGAGATTTTAATATGAAGAATATTCTATCTTGGCTATTGAAATGATTTTAAAGCAAATCTGATAGTTTGATACGAAGTATGAACCCTTTGAAATATAAAAGAACGGAACGGTCTGAAAAATGTAAACGTTTGGTGATTAAAGAGACCGAGATTGGATATTGTCATAATCTCTGCCAATACCGAAAACCACTTTTACAATTGTGCACGTGGTGGAGAATCCAGAATGAAGTAGGTTTGTCTGACGAATGATACTGAAATGATGTAAGAGAACGATGATGAATGTTCTTGACCTCCAGGACATAATTAAAATGACTAAAACAATGCTATACCGCGACCAAGTGGGTTAGCTACCCCTATCAGCAATACTTCATCCTTTATTACTATAGTCCCTCGATTTTATTTGATTTTATTTGATGCGCATCCTTGATTTGGGAGTGTTGTTCCGTGGTAGCGGTAGTCGCAGCTATGCGCTACCACCAGTATGGACATGCAACTAGTAGATTCCTACTCTCTACATTCCTTATGTTCCTTTTGTCATATTATCCTAATAGTGCCCCTACGATTGATTTGATGTTGAACTTATGGAGTGCTCCGTGATGCTACCAGTTTATGGTAACTTTGCTATATTGTATAGACTACAGCGTTTATAAATGGTGTAATGGTACTAATAGTAATCCCGTTTACGCTATTTTAATATTTAATTGTAGACACTATGTAATAACCCATAATTTTGGCTAATTTAATATTTGATTTTTAATCGATTTTAATGGATTTTAAAATTTTAAAATGATTTATTTTGAGAATTAACGACTTAGAATTTATTTTAAAATGAAGTTAGAACGTATAAATATAAAATTTAATCAAACAAACTCGTAATGTCGAGATAGTTTGAAAATTTAGTATTGAGCTTCAAACAAGCAAACATATATAAAAAAAGTCAGAATTTTATGGAACAAGAAATGTTAGGATCTATTTGATAATGTTTTTCTAACGAATATAAGAAAATTAAGATTTCGTGTTAGAAAAATGTAAGTTTTATCTAATTAAAATTTTTAAATAGTCGCTATGGAATTTATTAATAATTTAATGTTATATAAGCTCTTTAAAATGGCCATTTTGCAAATGACCTCCATTTTCAACGAAACCAATTTTATGGATTTGGAATATTAAATTATTGCAATCTTTTAAATTTCATGATTTTTGGAGTAAGTATATGGTCGTCCTTGATTTTAATGTGAAAAACAGTCAATACTATAACTTTAAAAATACGCTACCGGGGCAAACAAACTCGAAATTTGAAGAAAAAAGTTTCGTTGGGTCCGTAATGTTAGATGTAGCAATATGTCAATTTACATTGAAAACGAAATTTGTATGTGATCATACGGATTTTTTAAACCAAGTAAATAAGCAACAATTGAGTAAAATCAACTAAAATAAATATAAGAATTAATAAAAAAATTCTTCCACTATAAATATTCCTAAACTTTTCTAAACCTAACCCTAAACTCTATTTTCAAGCCGACGTTCTTTTCTTCCTTTAACCTAATTGTGTGAGATTTAGAAAATAAATAAAAAAATCCTAAAATCACAAAACAAGTATCTTTGCAATCCCTAAGTGAATCTCTTCGCTTCTATACTAGTATTGAAAGGTCTCAAACAAATTTCGTGCGCAGTAAAAATTGCAGCGTGAGTTGGACAGCCTAGGGCTCCGATTTTTGGAAGTTTGGTGCTTCTATGCACACATTGAAGTATGTAGTTGAGTTTGTAATGGGGTTTGCAAGCTTATGGCAAAATTTGAGGCGATTTGGTGACGAAAATGTCGGGACTTTGCTTGAGCCTTGTGTGACCTTTTGTAGCGACGGGTTTTGATGGTGGAGTTGAGTTGCTCGAGATTGGTATGGAAGTGTAGAGGAGAAGAAGAGAACGGTGGTAACAGCGTTCGATTTTGTTTTGAGATGAAGGAGGGAGAGTGGAAACAAAATAATGTTTTGGCCATGAAATGGTAAGGGTTCCTGCTGTGTCGTGTGAGGAAGAGGGATTAGAGGAGGTGGTTAGGAAGGTTAATGAAGGATTAGGTATTTATTAATTATTTCATTAATCATTAAAAATAATACTAAAATATTTGGCAGTTGAAATTGGATTAAACATCCATTTACAAGTAGGACGACTTGTTAATGTTCACCTATTTAAGTGATATCGATTTGGTTGAATAATGACTTGAATTAAATAAGTATGATTGGTTTAGATTGAATAAATAATATGTTAAATTATGATAAATGATTAGAAAAGATTTTGGATGAAAAATTCCAAGTTTGAAAAGTTAAAATATATTTTTATCTCAATGAGCAAGTTAACAACTAGAGTAAAGAACCAAAAGGAATATGCGATGATTCCTAAGAGTATAGTCTAATATCACCCGTCATATCTAGCTGGAAATTATTTTGTTAGGTGAATGGTGGAAAGAACCGAAAGGGCATCGGATATTTGACTAAGATCAGGCAATGTTTTTTTATTAGAGTTAAGTAATCTAATGTTTTTAATATAACAAATTGGATTGAAAAGGGTTTTAATACAACCATAGGCTTCCAACAAATAAATTGAAACGGATTTGAATGGAAATTATCTTTGGATATGTGATAACCCGAAAATTCCCACCCTCTGGATCGACCATAAACCACACAGGTCTGAACCAAAGAATGGAAATCTGCGGATACATCAACTTTGGTCATACAACACATCAGAACAAATACAAAAGACTTTTATAACATCATAATAAATGTTACATCAGAGTACAGAATATATATCAGAGTACATTGGATAATATTACAGCGGAAGATAAATTACAAAAATTAATACATTTCAGTGGAACTAATCTCAGTGGAAGGCTATCAACATTCTGGCCACAGCTTCAGTCATCGATCCAGGATCTTTGCTTAATATATCTGCCAAATGAGCTACTCGACTGCCCGTGTGGAAAGAGGGCACCCGAGTTTGCAAAGTGAAACAAACTACAGGTCAGTCGTGGGACTGGTGTGAGAATTCTTAACCTAAATTATCTAAATAGAAGGCTAATCCCAGGACCACGCCGCTAACGCGGAACGGGTTTACTCCATTGGATTGCCAGTGCATAACTAAAGTAAATCGTCAAATAACGCAATGCTTTTTAGAAAAATGAAACCATTATAAGACCCAGGTCCCATCACACAATGCAACGCACACCAGAGGATAGGGTTTTACCTTATAATGGTCAAGAAATGATAAATACGCAAAATACGATATTATTATTAGTGTGTATATATTTTAATTAAAACATTTCAATCATAATATCAATCCTAGATGGCATAGCTACCATCTACTATGTCGCCATACTAGTAATACAATCAAAACCGTAAAGGGGCGTATTGGAAATTGGGTTTCCATCATGAGTCAAGGCTAGGGAGGAAGTCCTTACCGATTCGAGACACTCTAGCAATGTCCCAGGATTCGGACGCTGGCGAACCCTTGGATCCTGCAGGGCCGGTCCACAACTGCTTTAGTGGATTAGTTATTCCTGAACACACGCTCCCCGGTCCTATTGAACCTATAATACGGACGAGGGCGACCGCATAAATCCGAGGCCTCTAAAAATCCAACAACCACATAAGTAAATGTCTGGGCTCCATACCAAGACACCACTTCTAGCTAGAAAGAAACGTGTGCACTCCCTGCGTTCCCTTCTCCCGTTTAAGACTCTACCGGGCTGTGAGGCTCGCGAAGTCACGATATACACAAAGCTATGCCTAAATAGACTGTGCTTTGATCATCAACCACAAGGCCTGCTTTTCAACAAAGCCTTGATCAATTGCATCTTAGCATGCCACATTGTCAGACCCTACCATATCATTGATCATCTACCAATATATATATAACCTCTAAGCTCATACGTCTTAGAGAAGGGTGTTAAGTGAAGAATAAATTATCCACCACCAAACAGAAATATATAATCGGTAGCGTTCAAAAAAATACAGTAGAAAAGAATACAATGTCAGACACACAATCCATTTACAAGTCCGCTCTGGGTCTGAGCGAAACAACGTATCCATCGATCTCCAAATACGTTTGGATGATCATTACCAAATATCTTGCCTTGGAATGTACTGTCCCAATTCAAGATACCAGTCATCATCATCCCAACGATGTGAAAACCTTCGGTCTTCAGCCACCGTCTTCATCTTCGACTCTTGGTCGTCGTGATGATTATTCAGAATGGGTTAAACCCAGTCTTTCTGAATAACTCGCGTATTTTGTGATTAAAAATCAAATATTGGAAAATCACACATTATTTCACATTCCGACTCCGAATATTCTTTTAATAAGATATTCATATTAAAACATTTCATTAATTTTATCAAAGATAAATTAATAAATTAAATCTTAAATCTTCCTTAAAAGATTTATTAAAACTCCAATCTTGATTTGATATCAAAATCACTATTACAAATCAGTTTCCAAAATATGGAATTACACAGAAATCAAATCAATACATAATCGATATAAATTTCTGTATCGGACTAACAATATACATGGAATAACGGCAAAGCCTCTTAAATTCCATATATAATATCGGTCTTCTATTACAGAAGCCCATTTCGATTATTACCAATCGAATTTCCACTTAATTCCAATTTAATATATTAAATTGGGAAAAACTAGATTTTTAGAAAATTCCTTTTTAAATCTATAAAATAGTTTTATAAATTCTAGATAATAATTTCAATGTAAATTGGATCAAAGGACAAATGTTGTTTAAAAACACCGTCCACAATAAATCCACTTCACATCTCAATTTATTTCATATCACAAAATATAATTGCAATTCTAATAATCTTAATTAAAGGATTTCTCTTTAAATATTAATTCGTTATTATAAAACATATTTTAAAATAATCATTAAAATATTCTTTATACAAAAGATTCTAATTGGAAAGTATTCTTCATATTACATATTTTTATCTTTTACACATATTCTTTATCTTAAAAATATACTTAACTAAACTATCTTTTATGAAAATATATCCTTTATATAAAAAGAATTTCTAATGTAAGAATATTCTTATTTAAAAGATCTTCTGAATCGAAATGCGACTCAATCATTTTACCATATAATTTGGATTATATGGATTTCACACACATCATATATATGACAATAACAATATAATCATCAAATCATCCATTTACATCCAGAGTGTAAATTTCACTACGTAAGCGTTAAAATTAAATAATAACGCTCATCGCAGCCTTTCGATCTAACGATCAACATACAACTAAATATTGGGATTAGTGTATGTTAATTTTCATCCCAACACCCGTGTGGGGTTTCAACCAACAAACAAATAATAAATTATTTGTGCACTCGGGCGATGTGTAAAAATAGTCGTCCCAATCACATAAACAAGTCAGGTAACTTGTCTATGGAAGTGTAATACACAATATATGACACGACGATAAAAATGTCACCTTTATTTCTATCCTTTTTATTGCATATAAACGGTCAATAAAAAAGTGATCTTTATTTCTATACTTTTTATTGTAATTTACATTTTCTAACAAAATGCCCTTTTTATTCTAACTTACATTTTGAATGTAATTTTTTTTTTATTGTTTATTTACATCACAATGTAAATGTTCCCTTTTTCATTGTTTATTATTAACAACAAAAATCTCATCTTCTATATTTATTCTTTTCAATGAAAGCAATTTTACATAAAATTGTAATTCTTTTTTTTTTATTGTCTCTAGAAAGACAATAAAATGTAACACAAAAATATATTCTTTTTATCGCATCTAAAATGATGATAAAAATGTAATATTAACATTGCTATTTTTATCGCATCAAAAATGCCGATAAAAATGAATCAGTAACATTGTCTATTTTTATCACACCAAAAATGTCGATAAAAATGAATCACTAACATTGTCTATTTTTATCGCACCAAAAATGTCGATAAAAATGACAACATTAACCATTCTATTTTCACCGCATTCAAAATGACGATAAAATATTCAACATTAACAATTCTATTTTTACCGCATTCAAAATGACGATAAATATTCAACATTAACAATTCTATTTTTACCGCATTCAAAATGACGATAAAATATTATCATAAGAAATGAAAGCAAAATGTTCTTTTTATTACTAAAAGGAAAAACAACAAAAGTGCTTCTTTTAATGCTAAAAAGAAACATGACATAAAAATGTTCTTTTAATGTTAAAAAGAAGAAGCGACAAAAATGACCCTTTTCATGTTAAAAAGGAAAGGTGACAAAATATGCTTTTTAATTCTAAAAAGAAAAAGCGACAAAAATTATCTTTTTATTCTAATGCAATATCTTTACAAAAGTGTTATTTTAATATCAGTGCGAATTCTCAATTTCTTACTACATATAAAAATGTAAACTTTATTTTACAATTGTATATATCATCCTAAATTACATATAAAAATGTAAGTTTAATTTTTATTGCAAATTCCCTTTCTAATTACATATAAAAATGTAATTTTTATTTCATATTGTAAATTCATGTCCCAATTACATAAAGAAATGTAATTGTTATAATGCAATACCAATTCATATTCTAATTACATTGAAAAATGTAATTTTTATCGTACCGTTTTAATTTACATCTAAATTACATAGAAAAATGTTATTTTTATCATGCGGTACAAATTCAATTTAGATTACATAGAAAATTGTAATTTTGTGACGGCAAGGAATTTCGCTCGGTCCGAACCAGTCGCTAAACCGATCTAGACCGTTCGAAACGCCCTATCGTTTGAGAACAGGACAAAACAGAACGCATACAGAAGAACATTTCATTGTATATTACAACAATGCATCAGATTACAAGAATATACAGAGTAAAAATGAATATTACACAGAAATATCAGAGGTTTAAATTACATTTAAATACATAGCAGCGGAAAATAATACAATACACAACTAGAAGGGATATACGGATACAAAGCTTTCCGGATATCGTTCCAGCTGTAAACCAGGATCCTGTGAATATAAATCTGCAAAACCAAAACTACTAGCTGCCCGTGTCAAAATAAGGGCACCCGGAGTTTAGGTTAAAACAATAAACTCCAGGTCAGTCATGTGACTGGTGTGAGAACTAAAACAGTTATTAATTCTTTATTTTAAAGTTAGGTAAATCAAAGGACCACGCCGTATAACACGGAACGGGTTTCCTCCCAAGAATACCAGTGCATAAAACAAACAGCGCAATGCTAAATAAAGAAAAATGAAGCTGTTATAAGACCCAGGTCCTATCACACAATGCAACGCAAGCCAGGGGATAGGGTTTTCCCTTATAACAGCCAAAGAATGCTTGATACGTTTAAAAGGAATCATTTGATACTATTATAAGTGCATAGTGTATAAAACAACTTCAAATCATAAGTATCAATCATAGGCGGCATGGGTACCATATATCATGTCGCCATACTAGGCTCTACAAATAAAACCGCAAATGTCACGTATTTGGAAATTGGATTTCCGTCTGTGAACCGAGGCCAGGGATCGTCCTCAACCGATTCGAGACAATCTAGCCTACCATGTCTCAGGAACAGCCGCAACTGCCCCCTGGATCGTCAGGGCCGGTCCACCGATGTGGATTATTATGCCTGAACAATACGTCTCCCCGCCCTTTGGGGCGCAAATGAGCCAACGAATGACTCCATCGGACCCGGATCGTCCGAACAAACCGAGGCGCCTCGCAACAGCAACAACCACACAGGTGAAAAGTATATAAATGTCAGGGCTGGTAGGTCACTGACACCACCCTAGCTAGAAAGAAACGCATGCCCTCCCTGAGGTCCTCTCCCGTTTTTGGTTCACAACCGGGGTGCGAGGCTCGCGAATTCACGTTACACAAAGCTGTGCCACACAGGCTGTGCTTTGATCATCACCACAAGACTTTGCTTTTCAACAGAAGCCTCGATCAATTGCCACTTAGGCATGCCACACAGGCAATTCACTCCATGCGTTTGATATCCATCAATATATAACCCCTGAGCTCGTACGTCTCAGAGAAGGGCGTTAAGCAAGAGAATAAATTCTCCGCCGCCAAACAGATATATATTTAATAGAGATCAATCACACGGACTAAAATCCAATGTCAGACACACAGTCCATTTACAAGTTCGCTCTGGGTCTGAACGAAACCGGAGGCACCTAGTACCCCGCATATCCATCGATCTCCAAGTACGTCTGGACGATCACCAACTGTTTCCATCTTCTTGGGTGTACAGCCCAATCAAGATCATCAGTAATTACCCAAACGACGTGAAGACCTCCGGTCTTCGACCATCGTCTTCATCTTTGACTTATCGTCGTGTCAGTTATTCAGAATGGGATAAACCCGGTCTTCCCGAATAACTCGCGTATATTTTAAATAAGTGTTACACAAACACAACATACGCCTCATTCCAATTCATCAGTCACTAACCGTAAATTAATCCAGAGAATAATTTCCCTAATATTAACCCCGAAGGCCGAAACCAACATCAGATCAATATCCAGAAAACCATTCTGCTTGGCTAACCGACAGTTAGTTTCTAAATTTAACATTCACAGTGAAAGGTTCCCATTAATTTTATCCAAGATAAATTCCTTGAATTTATTCTTTAATCTATCCTTTTGAATTTCGATTCAACTAGCCGGGATTAACGAAACTTACCGAAGTAATCATTTGTTTTAATTTCCCAATCCCAACCTATTTATCCCATGAAGTAAAACTGGTAATACTTCATATCTAACACCATAGTGTTATCGGTAAATTCAATTACCATTTCACGTTCAATCTAATTAAAGATTTAACTATCGCCTGGAGCAAAACTGGTGATACTCCATTCTCGGTTATTTCAATCTAATTAAAGATTCATTAAAACTCCACTTAGTTTTAATCGTTAACTGGGTTAAAGAATCAGTGTCATTTAAAACATGGTTCACGATAAACCCAAAATCACATTCCATTAATTATCGGGTTAAAGAACAAGTGTTATTTAAAACACTGTTCACGATAAACCCAAAAATCATTCCATTAATTATCGGGTTAAAGAACAAGTGTTATTTAAAACACTGTTCACGATAAACCCAAAAATCAATACCAATTCAATTCCAATTAAATATCATTTAATTGGTACACTTCATTAAATCTAAATAAAAAGATTTAATCTTTTCTCAACTGGGTTCAAGAACAGTGTTAGTGAAGACACCATTCACGACAAACCCAAATCACATTTGATATTCAATACAAGGCTCTGAATAGGAAATATATCGGCTTATATTCAATATCAAATTCTATGACCAACAGATATCGTATTGGAAATAACGATATATATATCTATATCTTTCAAATTTCCATAACAACATCTGTATAATCACGAATTCCAACATCGAAATATTCCGAAGACAATTTCGATTCAAATCCACTCCAATGCAATCGTTGGAAATTCTGGTTATTTTAAAAACCCTTTTTAAATTCAATTTATTTATTTAAAAATAAATAGAATTATAATTCTAGTTCAAAACTAGTTCATTTCGATAAAAATCTATTTTTATCTTTTCAAATATGGAGTTTTTCATCCCAAATCTTCACAAATCATTTCTTATGATTTTACACAAATTATTACTATTTTTAATAATTTTATCAAGGCCCGTACAGTCGATTTCCATCAATGGCCATCGAACTGCACTTATAGCGACCTTTTTCATATTTGATTTGGACATAATTCCAAATCCAACCGTTAGATTTCTAATTTCTCATATTCGTTAGAAAGCTCTTTTCGATACGAACCCAGCGGTTCCGGTTTCAGGAGAATCCGACGGTCGGATCTCCCGTAATGTCCGTTTGAAATAAATGGTCGAAATCCACGAACTGCCGCGGCGCGGCGCGTTCTATTCAGGCCATTATATTATATATATAATATATATAATATATATTTCGTCGATTTCTATTTAAAACGAATTATATAAATAGTTTTAAATTCGTTTCAAAAGCAATTTCAACTTCCATTTCAATTCAAATCAAAATTCAATTCTTCTTTATAAATTCGTTTTAAAATTCATTTCTATTCAATTCAAATTTCGATTCAATTTGAATTCATTTCAATTCGCATTCAATTCAATTTGAATTCGTTTTCAATTCAATTTGAAGTCATTTTCTATTCGATTCAATTCAAATTGGTTTTCTATTCAATTCATTTCGAAATCGTTTTCAATTCAATTCATTTCCGTTTTCTATTTGAATCAAATTCATTATATATTCAATGGAAATCAAATTCGTTTTATAATCAATTCGAATTCAATTCGTTATATATTCAATTCGAATTCGCTTTCTATTCAATTTGATTCAAATTTCATTTCAAAATATGCGTTTTCGAAATCACTTTTCAATATTCATTTTAAAATGAATAAAATCGATATAGATATCGTTCACGTCAAAATGGCGTCAATCTAACCAACACGGCTTCATATATTTCTATTTTCAAATATTCTATTCAACAAATGAATATTTATTTTTGTCAACACACGACTAATCTCAACGAATGAGTACTGTCCACGTGTGACTATTTTTGTTAAATTATTTCGTTCAACACATGACTGACCTCAACGGATGAGTACAGTCAACACATGAACCTTTATTTTATATTGATAAAGATGTAAATTTTATTATTAAAATATTTCGTTCAACACATGACTAATCTCAACGGATGAGTACAGTCAACACATGAACCTTTATTTTATAATATTCTTTATTTTTCAAATTGGAATGAGGCCCAATCAATTACCATATAAAGTTAATTATATGGATTTTCATACAACACATGTATAATAGCGTTGAAAAATAATCAACCATCAACCAAAGTGCACTACACTGTATAAGCATCAAATATAGATATCTAACGCTTATAACAGCCTGTCAATCAATCGATCGACATATTTAATCAATCAGGATGAGTGAACTTCAAATTTCATCCCAACACCCGTGTGGGGTTTCAAACAATCAAACACATATTTTATTTGTGCAGTTGGGCGATGTGTAAAATTTATCGTCCCAATCAATGTCCTTCAAATAGGTGTACATAAACAAACCGTCCGGTTTGTAAATGAATATTTATTTATTCACATTCATGTTAAAAATTATATTTTTAACGATAAAACATTTTATTCAACCTATGAATATTCTATTCGGTTCATTTATTCAATAAAATGATATTTTTATTTTTCTAACATATTTTAGAAAATTTCGGCGGCATAACGGCACGATACTAGAAACGGGACAAGGCCTAGCCTTATCCCCGGTCTAGTGAAGGCCCACGCCATTCACACATCAATCAAATCAATTTATTTCACCAAACAATTCAGTTTCAAATCAAATCATCTAACTAATCTATGCAACCAAACAAACAAGTCCATGGTCTGTGGACGATTGTGTCGGGTGCTACTAAGCACCGTCTGCATCCTAGTATATATATATATAACTAGAAAAAGAAATTGAAAGGTGAGAAATTCTCACATTTAGCTATCCAAACTCCACGGCACTCCTTATGTAGGACATCTTTACCGTGCTTTCACTTGGTCCCCTCGCACTCTGTTTCACACGGTATGCGTTAAAAATCACATTTTTATTTCAACGCTATATATATAAAAGATTATATTTTTAACACGCTTTTAAAATAGACAAAGATTATATTTTTACAACGCTATAAAATATATAGTTTCCGCCCTTTTAAATATAAAGTTCACTCCTTTTAAAATATAAAGGTTTCGCCTTTTAACTTCTAAAGTTTTCGCCTTTTAAATTATAAAGTTTTCACCTTTTTAATTATAAAGTTTTCACCTTTTAAAATATAAAGTTTCCACCTTTTAAAATATAAATTTTTCGCCTTTTAACTTCTAAAGTTCTCGCCTTTCAAACAATCAAAATCATACCTTTTCATATATAAAAATCGCATTTTTACTTTGCTTTTCAATATATAAAAATCGAATTTTTACTTTGCTATTCAATATATAAAAATCGAATTTTTACTTCGCTATTCAATATATAAAAATCGAATTTTTACTTTGCTATTCAATATATAAAAATCCGATCTTTCTATTATTCAAATTTTGAACTTTCCTTTGTTAAAGGTTCAAACTTTCCTATTTTAAAAATTCAAACTTTAACATCGTAATAATCAAATCCTTTATCCCATAAAAAAAATCATAACTTCAAACCCCTAAAAATCAGATCTTTATCACACTAAAAATCGAATCTTTAAAAATTAAAAATCATTTCTTTTTAACTCTTTTTATATAATAAAAATAAACTGATTTTTTTCCTATGCTATAAAATAGAAAAACTGATTTTCTATATAATAAAAATCAGAATTCAGACCCTGCTTTTTATTTAAATAAACTAGGAAGGAAAAACTCACATAATTAGGGTCTCGAGTGGTCTGAAACGTGGTGGCTCGACTGGAGGACTGCGGGGGGGAGCAAGAAGCGACGCAGCAGGTTCAGAAGGGGAGGGTCGAGTTTGGGGCATCGGAGAAAAGGGGAAGTCGCCGGAGGGGGTGCGGGTCTGGGGAATGCGGTGGAGTTCTCGTGGCGGCGGGAGTTGCTAGGGTTCAGGCGGGTTTGGGTTGCGGTGGTTTTGGGAAGCGTGGGACTCGAAGAACGAAGGGAAGGAGAAGAAGGGGACGGAGAGGAAGTGGGGGAGGGGGGGTGCTGCGCTTGGCGCGGCGGCGCCAGGAGGCTGGGCGGCGGCCTCCCTGGTGGAGCGATTCGTCTTTCTTTCTTCTTTTTTTTTCTCTGAATTGAAAATAGGGGGGGCAGAGTATAAGGAAAGGAGAAGGAGGGGAGTTTTTAATTTAACTATTTAATTTTCCACCAAAAAGCAACTTTTATTTTTGACTTCAAAACGAGGCCCACCGCCTGTCGTCTATAGGGTATTACCCCCATTCCGAACACAATGGGATATGTATCGCAAGCCAATTTGACTGTTACAATCAGTTTCCGTTGAATTTACATTCAAATCGCTATATTGAATTTTAAACGTACATTTCAAATTACCGGGGTCACATACGAACTTTAAAAATTCCAGAAAAATATTTTCTAGCTTCGTATTGACGATACGGTCCTCACAAAACTAGTTTCGTCGAATTCTGAGACTGTTGGAAAAATGGCCATTTTCCGTCGATTAAAATCAACTGAAACCGATCAAACGCGTTTTCCTTTGCCACGCTCACATATTGACTCGAAAAATTATGAAATTTGGAATCTAGCAATAACTTGACACTGCGGATCCAACAAAACTGGTTTCGTCGAAATCAGAGGTCATTTGCAAAATTCCCATTTTTAAGGGCCTGAATTCCATAGCGACTATTCAGAATTTTCAACTGGACATATCTTTTGATTCCCGCTATGAAATCTTGATTTTTCGGATTCGTTGGAAAGATATCATCAATTAGATCCTAATGTTTTTGGTTCCACTAAAATCAGGATTGTTTTGCACCCGGTACATTCAATTGAAGTTTGAAATCGAATTATCGAACTACCGCGCCATATTCAATTCTATTTATAATTATATATAAATATTTATATTCTAACGATGACGCGTATAATATATACGTTCGAATTATATTCAAAATGAATTTCTCGTCGATATTATTTAAAATAATTCATTTTAAATATTCAAAATTCGCTAAAATTGCCAAAATAAAAATTTTAAACTGGCCCAGAAATTCCGGGTTATTACAATCTCCCCCACTTAAAACTTTTCGTCCCCGAAAAGGAACAAAGTCGAAAGTGGTTTGATTAATCAACTCTACGTTCGATTTGGCTTCCATTCTCCAACTTTTCAGTTTCTGAGAATTTTCAAAATTTCAAAAATTTGGCTAACACCCTAAATTTTCGAAAAATTTCGCCATAACCTCCCCTGCACCGGGAGCATCGGGGAATTTCAAATAGCTTCCCCGGTCCTTCAGATCTCAAAAAGAAAAAGAAAAAGCCAAGCGGCTAGCCAATAGGCTCATAAAATCATCATCACCCAAACAAAACAGTAAATTATATAGTAAATATGTACCTATTTGTCGGGCAAACAAATTTTATTCTTCGGCTCTAGCCTCCTTGCTATGACCTGTTCAATGTAAGTACATGTAAATGCAAGCAAACGCAACCAATTTTCAATACAATTCAATATGTGATTCAATTAGGCTAATTGGCTAAAAATTAGCAAACAAATAAACAAACAACACAAACATCAATCAATTAGTTGATTATCATTTGAAATTCATAACTTTGATATATAGTCAAAAATCAGATTTTTGATGCCAAATCACAACAATAGGCCCTATCTAATTTTGGTTCTCACACCAGTCTAATGGAAATATATAGATATCACACCTTCGACACTCGAATATAAATGCTGATGATGATGCACCATCATCAATATCATCTTCGGGCGACTAGAGTGTGATGCTATATCTATCCAATATATTAAAACTCTGAATATACGTTTGCAAGGCGTATATGCAAATTCTTTATATACTGGACTGTCCAAATCAATACAGATAAATAATCAAATACGAATAATTGATTTAGATTTTCAAAACAAAAATTGTTTTCATTTTAAAAATATACTCTTCACACTCGTTCTAGGATACTACTGATCCTATCTCTAACGAGTCATTCTAATTGGATATTACTAATCCAATATCTGATGAATTCTTTCGTATGGTTCTAATGTGTCTTGTTCTCTGAGCTTTGTAAACCAAAGCTCTGATACCAACTGTGACAGCAAGGAATTTCGCTCGGTCCGAACCAGTCGCTAAACCGATCTAGACCGTTCGAAACGCCCTATCGTTTGAGAACAGGACAAAACAGAACGCATACAGAAGAACATTTCACTGTATATTACAACAATGCATCAGATTACAAGAATACACAGAGTAAAAATGAATATTACACAGAAATATCAGAGATTTAAATTACATTTAAATACATAGCAGCGGAAAATAATACAATACACAACTAGAAGGGATATACGGATACAAAGCTTTTCGGATATCGTTCCAGCTGTAAACCAGGATCCTGTGAATATAAATCTGCAAAACCAAAACTACTAGCTGCCCGTGTCAAAATAAGGGCACCCAGAGTTTAGGTTAAAACAATAAACTCCAGGTCAGTCATGTGACTGGTGTGAGAACTAAAACAGTTATTAATTCTTTATTTTAAAGTTAGGTAAATCAAGGGACCACGCCGTATAACACGGAACGGGTTTCCTCCCAAGAATACCAGTGCATAAAACAAACAGCGCAATGCTAAATAAAGAAAAATGAAGCTGTTATAAGACCCAGGTCCTATCACACAATGCAACGCAAGCCAGGGGATAGGGTTTTCCCTTATAACAGCCAAAGAATGCTTGATACGTTTAAAAGGAATCATTTGATACTATTATAAGTGCATAGTGTATAAAACAACTTCAAATCATAAGTATCAATCATAGGCGGCATGGGTACCATATATCATGTCGCCATACTAGGCTCTACAAATAAAACCGCAAATGTCACGTATTTGGAAATTGGATTTCCGTCTGTGAACCGAGGCCAGGGATCGTCCTCAACCGATTCGAGACAATCTAGCCTACCATGTCTCAGGAACAGCCGCAACTGCCCCCTGGATCGTCAGGGCCGGTCCACCGATGTGGATTATTATGCCTGAACAATACGTCTCCCCGCCCTTTGGGGCGCAAATGAGCCAACGAATGACTCCATCGGACCCGGATCGTCCGATCAAACCGAGGCGCCTCGCAACAGCAACAACCACATAGGTGAAAAGTATATAAATGTCAGGGCTGGTAGGTCACAGACACCACCCTAGCTAGAAAGAAACGCATGCCCTCCCTGAGGTCCTCTCCCGTTTTTGGTTCACAACCGGGGTGCGAGGCTCGCGAATTCACGTTACACAAAGCTGTGCCACACAGGCTGTGCTTTGATCATCACCACAAGACTTTGCTTTTCAACAGAAGCCTCGATCAATTGCCACTTAGGCATGCCACACAGGCAATTCACTCCATGCGTTTGATATCCATCAATATATAACCCCTGTGCTCGTACGTCTCAGAGAAGGGCGTTAAGCAAGAGAATAAATTCTCCGCCGCCAAACAGATATATATTTAATAGAGATCAATCACACGGACTAAAATCCAATGTCAGACACACAGTCCATTTACAAGTTCGCTCTGGGTCTGAACGAAACCGGAGGCACCTAGTACCCCGCATATCCATCGATCTCCAAGTACGTCTGGACGATCACCAACTGTTTCCATCTTCTTGGGTGTACAGCCCAATCAAGATCATCAGTAATTACCCAAACGACGTGAAGGCCTCCGGTCTTCGACCATCGTCTTCATCTTTGACTTATCGTCGTGTCAGTTATTCAGAATGGGATAAACCCGGTCTTCCCGAATAACTCGCGTATATTTTAAATAAGTGTTACACAAACACAACATACGCCTCATTCCAATTCATCAGTCACTAACCGTAAATTAATCCAGAGAATAATTTCCCTAATATTAACCCCGAAGGCCGAAACCAACATCAGATCAATATCCAGAAAACCATTCTGCTTGGCTAACCGACAGTTAGTTTCTAAATTTCACATTCACAGGGAAAGGTTCCCATTAATTTTATCCTAGATAAATTCCTTGAATTTATTCTTTAATCTATCCTTTTGAATTTCGATTCAACTAGCCGGGATTAACGAAACTTACCGAAGTAATCATTTGTTTTAATTTCCCAATCCCAACCTATTTATCCCATGAAGTAAAACTGGTAATACTTCATATCTAACACCACAGTGTTATCGGTAAATTCAATTACCATTTCACGTTTAAATCTAATTAAAGATTTAACTATCGCCTGGAGCAAAACTGGTGATACTCCATTCTCGGTTATTTCAATCTAATTAAAGATTCATTAAAACTCCACTTAGTTTTAATCGTTAACTGGGTTAAAGAATCAGTGTCATTTAAAACACGGTTCACGATAAACCCAAAATCACATTCCATTAATTATCGGGTTAAAGAACAAGTGTTATTTAAAACACTGTTCACGATAAACCCAAAAATCATTCCATTAATTATCGGGTTAAAGAACAAGTGTTATTTAAAACACTGTTCACGATAAACCCAAAAATCAATACCAATTCAATTCCAATTAAATATCATTTAATTGGTACAATTCATTAAATCTAAATAAAAAGATTTAATCTTTTCTCAACTGGGTTCAAGAACAGTGTTAGTGAAGACACCATTCACGACAAACCCAAATCACATTTGATATTCAATACAAGGCTCTGAATAGAAAATATATCGGCTTATATTCAATATCAAATTCTATGACCAACAGATATCGTATTGGAAATAACGATATATATATCTATATCTTTCAAATTTCCATAACAACATCTGTATAATCACGAATTCCAACATCGAAATATTCCGAAGACAATTTCGATTCAAATCCACTCCAATGCAATCGTTGGAAATTCTGGTTATTTTTAAAACCCTTTTTAAATTCAATTTATTTATTTAAAAATAAATAGAATTATAATTCTAGTTCAAAACTAGTTCATTTCGATAAAAATCTATTTTTATCTTTTCAAATATGGAGTTTTTCATCCCAAATCTTCACAAATCATTTCTTATGATTTTACACAAATTATTACTATTTTTAATAATTTTATCAAGGCCCGTACAGTCGATTTCCATCAATGGCCATCGAACTGCACTTATAGCGACCTTTTTCATATTTGATTTGGACATAATTCCAAATCCAACCGTTAGATTTCTAATTTCTCATATTCGTTAGAAAGCTCTTTTCGATACGAACCCAGCGGTTCCGGTTTCAGGAGAATCCGACGGTCGGATCTCCCGTAATGTCCGTTTGAAATAAATGGTCGAAATCCACGAACTGCCGCGGCGCGGCGCGTTCTATTCAGGCCATTATATTATATATATAATATATATAATATATATTTCGTCGATTTCTATTTAAAACGAATTATATAAATAGTTTTAAATTCGTTTCAAAAGCAATTTCAACTTCCATTTCAATTCAAATCAAAATTGAATTCTTCTTTATAAATTCGTTTTAAAATTCATTTCTATTCAATTCAAATTTCGATTCAATTTGAATTCATTTCAATTCGCATTCAATTCAATTTGAATTCGTTTTCAATTCAATTTGAAGTCATTTTCTACTCGATTCAATTCAAATTGGTTTTCTATTCAATTCATTTCGAAATCGTTTTCAATTCAATTCATTTCCGTTTTCTATTTGAATCAAATTCATTATATATTCAATAGAAATCAAATTCGTTTTATAATCAATTCGAATTCAATTCGTTATATATTCAATTCGAATTCGCTTTCTATTCAATTTGATTCAAATTTCATTTCAAAATATGCGTTTTCGAAATCACTTTTCAATTTTCATTTTAAAATGAATAAAATCGATATAGATATCGTTCACATCAAAATGGCGTCAATCTAACCAACACGGCTTCATATATTTCTATTTTCAAATATTCTATTCAACAAATGAATATTTATTTTTGTCAACACACGACTAATCTCAACGAGTGAGTACTGTCCACGTGTGACTATTTTTGTTAAATTATTTCGTTCAACACATGACTGACCTCAACGGATGAGTACAGTCAACACATGAACCTTTATTTTATATTGATAAAGATGTAAATTTTATTATTAAAATATTTCGTTCAACACATGACTAATCTCAACGGATGAGTACAGTCAACACATGAATCTTTATTTTATAATATTCTTTATTTTTCAAATTGGAATGAGGCCCAATCAATTACCATATAAAGTTAATTATATGGATTTTCATACAACACATGTATAATAGCATTGAAAAATAATCAACCATCAACCAAAGTGCACTACACTGTATAAGCATCAAATATAGATATCTAACGCTTATAACAGCCTGTCAATCAATCGATCGACATATTTAATCAATCAGGATGAGTGAACTTCAAATTTCATCCCAACACCCGTGTGGGGTTTCAAACAATCAAACACATATTTTATTTGTGCAGTTGGGCGATGTGTAAAATTTATCGTCCCAATCAATGTCCTTCAAATAGGTGTACATAAACAAACCGTCCGGTTTGTAAATGAATATTTATTTATTCACATTCACGTTAAAAATTATATTTTTAACGATAAAACATTTTATTCAACCTATGAATATTCTATTCGGTTCATTTATTCAATAAAATGATATTTTTATTTTTCTAACATATTTTAGAAAATTTCGGCGGCATAACGGCACGATACTAGAAACGGGACAAGGCCTAGCCTTATCCCCGGTCTAGTGAAGGCCCACGCCATTCACACATCAATCAAATCAATTTATTTCACCAAACAATTCAGTTTCAAATCAAATCATCTAACTAATCTATGCAACCAAACAAACAAGTCCATGGTCTGTGGACGATTGTGTCGGGTGCTACTAAGCACCGTCTGCATCCTAGTATATATATATATATAACTAGAAAAAGAAATTGAAAGGTGAGAAATTCTCACATTTAGCTATCCAAACTCCACGGCACTCCTTATGTAGGACATCTTCACCGTGCTTTCACTTGGTCCCCTCGCACTCTGTTTCACATGGTATGCGTTAAAAATCACATTTTTATTTCAACGCTATATATATAAAAGATTATATTTTTAACACGCTTTTAAAATAGACAAAGATTATATTTTTACAACGCTATAAAATATATAGTTTCCGCCCTTTTAAATATAAAGTTCACTCCTTTTAAAATATAAAGGTTTCGCCTTTTAACTTCTAAAGTTCTAGCCTTTTAAATTCTAAAGTTTTCACCTTTTTAATTATAAAGTTTTCACCTTTTAAAATATAAAGTTTCCACCTTTTAAAATATAAAGTTTCCACCTTTTAAAATATAAAGTTTTCGCCTTTTAACTTCTAAAGTTCTCGCCTTTCAAACAATCAAAATCATACCTTTTCATATATAAAAATCGCATTTTTACTTTGCTTTTCAATATATAAAAATCGAATTTTTACTTTGCTATTCAATATATAAAAATCGAATTTTTACTTCGCTATTCAATATATAAAAATCGAATTTTTACTTTGCTATTCAATATATAAAAATCCGATCTTTCTATTATTCAAATTTTGAACTTTCCTTTGTTAAAGGTTCAAACTTTCCTATTTTAAAAATTCAAACTTTAACATCGTAATAATCAAATCCTTTATCCCATAAAAAAAAAATCATAACTTCAAACCCCTAAAAATCAGATCTTTATCACACTAAAAATCGAATCTTTAAAAATTAAAAATCAATTCTTTTTAACTCTTTTTATATAATAAAAATAAACTGATTTTTTTCCTATGCTATAAAATAGAAAAACTGATTTTCTATATAATAAAAATCAGAATTCAGACCCTGCTTTTTATTTAAATAAACTAGGAAGGAAAAACTCACATAATTAGGGTCTCGAGTGGTCTAAAACGTGGTGGCTCAACTGGAGGACTGCGGGGGGGAGCAAGAAGCGACGCAGCAGGTTCAGAAGGGGGGGGGGTCGAGTTTGGGGCATCGGAGAAAAGGGGAAGTCGCCGGAGGGGGTGCGGGTCTGGGGAATGCGGTGGAGTTCTCGTGGCGGCGGGAGTTGCTAGGGTTCAGGCGGGTTTGGGTTGCGGTGGTTTTGGGAAGCGTGGGACTCGAAGAACGAAGGGGAGGAGAAGAAGGGGACGGAGAGGAAGTGGGGGAGGGGGGGTGCTGCGCTTGGCGCGGCGGCGCCAGGGGGCTGGGCGGCGGCCTCCCTGGTGGAGCGATTCGTCTTTTTTTTTCTCTGAATTGAAAATAGGGGGGGCCAGAGTATAAGGAAAGGAGAAGGAGGGGAGTTTTTAATTTAATTATTTAATTATTTAATTTTCCACCAAAAAGCAACTTTTATTTTTGACTTCAAAACGAGGCCCACCGCCTGTCGTCTATAGCGTATTACCCCCATTCCGAACACAATGGGATATGTATCGCAAGCCAATTTGACTGTTACAATCAGTTTCCGTTGAATTTACATTCAAATCGCTATATTGAATTTTAAACGTACATTTCACATTACCGGGGTCACATACGAACTTTAAAAATTCCAGAAAAATATTTTCTAGCTTCGTATTGACGATACGGTCCTCACAAAACTAGTTTCGTCGAATTCTGAAACTGTTGGAAAAATGGCCATTTTCCAGTCGATTAAAATCAACTGAAACCGATCAAACGCGTTTTCCTTTGCCACACTCACATATTGACTCGAAAAATTATGAAATTTGGAATCTAGCAATAACTTGACACTGCGGATCCAACAAAACTGGTTTCGTCAAAATCCGAGGTAATTTGCAAAATTCCCATTTTTAAGGGCCTGAATTCCATAGCGACTATTCAGAATTTTCAACTGGACATATCTTTTGATTCCCGCTATGAAATCTTGATTTTTCGGATTCGTTGGAAAGATATCATCAATTAGATCCTAATGTTTTTGGTTTCACTAAAATCCGGATTGTTTTGCACCCGGTACATTCAATTGAAGTTTGAAATCGAATTATCGAACTACCGCGCCATATTCAATTCTATTTATAATTATATATAAATATTTATATTCTAACGATGACGCGTATAATATATACGTTCGAATTATATTCAAAATGAATTTCTCGTCGATATTATTTAAAATAATTCATTTTAAATATTCAAAATTCGCTAAAATTGCCAAAATAAAAATTTTAAACTGGCCCAGAAATTCCGGGTTATTACAATTTTTTTTATCATGCGATGGAAATTCATATTTTAATTACATAGAAAAATGTAATTTTTATTACACTATGTAAATTCATGTTTTTAATTACATAGAAAAGATGTAATTTAGTCATACAATGCAAATTCATATATAAAGTACATATAAAAATGAAACTTTATTCATGCGGTGTAAATTCATATATAAATTACATAATAAAATGTAATCTCATTCTTGCAGTGTAAATTCATATATAAACAACATATAAAGATGTTATTTTTATTTAAAGTTCAAATTCAAATCGGAACAACATATAAAAATGTGGTTTTTATTTAACGTTCAAATTTATATCTGAACAGCATATGAAAATGTACCTTTTTGTTATGAAACAATTTCTTATTTAAAATATATGCTTTTTGTCCCCTTTGCTTAATATAACCAACTCACATTAAAAATATATCCTTTTTAATGTAAACAAATAAAAATATATTTTATTCGTTGTTCAAATTCTATTGTAAATAAACAAATAAAAATAAATTTTCTTTGTCGTTCAAATTCCAGTTGTAGTGCAAACAAATAAAAATAAGATTTTATTTGTCATTCAATTTCTATCATAAAATCAACAAATAAAATAATATTTTATTAATATAAAATAAATTTCAACATCTAGATCTGAATAAATATGATTAAATCTGAAATAACTATGTTTTAGATCTAAATTTAGATCTAATTCTTTAACTGCAAATAAATCTAATAATATCTGCAATTTTCAATGCGAATCTAACACACCGTACACAACAAATCATATCACAAGCACAATCAATAATTCATACAACATAGAATATTTCAGAACTGAATAAATATGATAATACAATCATTTTAACGTGAGAAAAACAATTTATAATTAATTAAAAAATCAAAAATTAGAATTCTCACATTGATTTTTTTGCTGAAATTCAAAGTGCTCCGTTTCAGGTCTGGTCTGCGCCATCGCGAAGCTCTCGGAAAGACGAGTCCAACGCAACAAACGGTTCGTAAAACGGACCTCGTATGAGAGAGTTATCACATTTCAAACATTGGAAAATTTAAATATTAAAATAATAAAATAATAAAAAGAACCGGACCCTTTCTTCCACCACCATCGTGAAACCGCCGAACCCATTCACACTCCTTCCGAACGCACGCAACCCGAGGCCACGAGAGGCCGATCAAACTCCGCCGTCCCGAAGCCCGCACCACCACCTTGTTGCGCCAGGACCGAGGCCAAGCTCGGTGGGCCCACTGCATGGAAAAATGCACCCAAAACCGCCACATTCTAGCCCTGAATTCGCGAAATCCGTGAACCAAAACCCGATCTTGACCGTATGGATGGAAAGCTCTCTGAATTCTCTTCGATTTGGTATATCATACGTCGAATTTCGTTGAACGGATTGAGAGATCTTAAAGTTTGAAATTCGGTGATTTTCAGCCATTCACATAAAACGGCGGCTGCTGCCATTAAAATTAGGGTTTCGAAATATTTTAATCCTTAATCTCTTTTTACGTGAAATAAAGTGAAAAATCTGGACTTTCTCCGATTTGGGCCTGCTTACTGTCGTTCTCTAGG
This sequence comes from Allium sativum, assembly GCA_030737875.1. NCBI lineage: Eukaryota > Viridiplantae > Streptophyta > Magnoliopsida > Asparagales > Amaryllidaceae > Allium > Allium sativum. The sequence goes on from CM060919.1 coordinate 797,296,146, forward strand.
TTTTGAGGCCTTCTGAACGCGATGGGCTATGTCCCGAGCTCCAATTCTGATGTCTATACGTTTTTTTCGGTTTTAATTAAAAAATACAATATTAAATAAATAATTTAATTTCTACCGTACATTTAAATATGCCGGGGCCACATACGGACTCCGAAAATTCTAAAAAATATATTTTTAGCTTTCTTATGACGATACGGTTCTAACGAGACTAATTTCGTCGAATTCTGAGACTGTTTGAAAAATGGCTATTTTCAAGTCGTTTAAAATTAACTATAATTGACAAAACTGAAATCTTTTTACCACGGCCACAAAATAATTCCAAAAATTATGAAAAATTAAACTTAACAATATTTTGACATTCTGGATCCAACAAAAGTGGTTTTGTCGAAAACGGAGGTCATTTTAAAAATGACTATTTTTAAAGGCTATATATTTTATATATTAAAAATATATTTTTAAACGAATAATTTCCGAAACTCGAAGTATATAAGTGTTTGTACTTTTTCAATGCAGAAACATCATTCCGGACTCAATGGAAGTGGTCTCGAGTCCAAATTCCTTCGTATGTGAAAAATTGCCTTTTGGGCCATATATATTATACATAATTAAATTCTACAGCGACTTTTCTAAAAATTGAACTAGCCATAACTTTTGATTTCTAAAACGAAATTTCAATTTTTCAGATTCGTTAGAAAGATATGATTAAACACATTTAAATATTTCTTGTTTCACTCAATTCTGATTTATTTTGAATCCTGTGCATTCAGTCAAAGTTTAAAATTAAATTTTCAAACTACCGCGCCATTTCAGGCTCGTTTTATAATTAAATTAAATTTATTCATTTTAACTTCGATTAAAATAAATTTTACCCATTATTATTTAAATAAATTATTTCATATTCTTAAAATTCATAAAAATTTTCTAAAATAAAATTTTTAAATTGATTCAGAATTTGCGGGTTGTTACAATCTCCCCCACTTAAAATCTTTTCGTCCTCGAAAAGGAAATGAGCTAAAAGTCGTTTATTTACTAATTTAATTTTCATTCCATTATTGTTTTGTAATTTAATTAGATGAATTTAAATTCACACAATACAATTTCTAATCAATTAGTTGATTATATTTTCAAAATATATAACTTTCATGTATATCCAAAAATCATATTTTCTAAAATCGAATTATATATATAATTACAAGTACGTTAATTATGGCCCAGTCACTCTGAACTCATTCTAGGGCATTACTAACCCCATCTCTAATGAGTTTTCTCATTCTAGGAGACTGCTGATCCTATCTCTAATGAGAATTCTGTTTTATAGGACATTACTAATCCTACCTCTGATGAGTCTTTTGTTCAGTTCTAACGAGTTGTACCCCAAAGATTTGAGCTAACCTGAGCTCTGATACCAACTGTGATAACCCGGAAATTCCCACCCTCTGGATCGACCATAAACCACACAGGTCTGAACCAAAGAATGGAAATCTGCGGATACATCAACTTTGGGCATACAACACATCAGAACAAACACAGAAGACTTTTATAACATCATAATAAATGTTACATCAGAGTACAGAATATATATCAGAGTACATTGAATAATATTACAGCGGAAGATAAATTACAAAAATTAATACATTTCAGCGGAACTAATCTCAGTGGAAGGCTATCAACATTCTGGCCACAGCTTCAGTCTTCGATCCAGGATCTTTGCTTAATATATCTGCCAAATGAGTTACTCGACTGCCCTGTGGAAAGAGGGCACCCGAGTTTGCAAAGTGAAACAAACTACAGGTCAGTCGTGGGACTGGTGTGAGAATTCTTAACCTAAATTATCTAAATAAAAGGCTAATCCCAGGACCACGCCGCTAACGCGGAACGGGTTTACTCCATTGGATTGCCAGTGCATAACTAAAGTAAATCGTCAAATAACGCAATACTTTTTAGAAAAATGAAACCATTATAAGACCCAGGTCCCATCACACAATGCAACGCACACCAGAGGATAGGGTTTTACCTTATAATGGTCAAGAAATGATAAATACGCAAAATACGATATTATTATTAGTGTGTATATATTTTAATTAAAACATTTCAATCATAATATCAATCCTAGATGGCATAGCTACCATCTACTATGTCGCCGTACTAGTAATACAATCAAAACCGTAAAGGGGCGTATTGGAAATTGGGTTTCCATCATGAGTCAAGGCTAGGGAGGAAGTCCTTACCGATTCGAGACACTCTAGCAATGTCCCAGGATTCGGACGCTGGCGAACCCTTGGATCCTGCAGGGCCGGTCCACAACTGCTTTAGTGGATTAGTTATTCCTGAACACACGCTCCCCGGTCCTATTGAACCTATAATACGGCCGAGGGTGACCGCATAAATCCGAGGCCTCTAAAAATCCAACAACCACATAAGTAAATGTCTGGGCTCCATACCATGACACCACTTCTAGCTAGAAAGAAACGTGTGCACTCCCTGCGTTCCTGAAAAACCCACCTCCTTTAGGGTCACTCTAAAAGGGAATGCCCTAATTTTAGTGGAGGTTTATAAGTATAAGTCACAGATACACAAGACAGATATAAATACACATATGTTTGAACAACGGAAAACAACAGCAACTTTTATTTCATTAAAATACGGGTTACACAAACCATGCCATAATTTGTCTCATAATACTTCCAAAAACATAACATCTTCATAACTGTCTTGATTACATTATTTAAAGAAGCATAAAAACATAAGTAAACTGCATAAGTCCCATAACCCATAGGTCCACAGGGAGGGAATACCGCAGCTTGACTAGTTTTCGCATCCAGCTTGAAGAGAAAGAATGTATTGCTTGGATCTTTTTCGTTTTGGACTATGGCTTTGGACAGCTCTGATATTGTAAAGAAATCATTGTACAAACTACTTTATCAATAAAGCAAAGTTTTATTTTCCGCTGTTTAATTTCTGTCTGTCTTGTAATTTATCTGCATCTTTTACCCTAAATGCTCCACAGAACTTAGTGCATTCCCTTTGTGAGTGACACTAACGGATGTGGGGTGTTACAGTTCCCTTCTCCCATTTAAGACTCTAGCAGGCTGTGAGGCTCGCGAAGTCACGATATACACAAAGCTATGCCTAAATAGACTGTGCTTTGATCATCAACCACAAGGCCTTCTTTTCAACAAAGCCTTGATCAATTGCATCTTAGCATGCCACATTGTCAGACCCTACCATATCATTGATCATCTACCAATATATTTATAACCTCTAAGCTCATACGTCTTAGAGAAGGGTGTTAAGTGAAGAATAAATTATCCATCACCAAACAGAAATATATAATCGGTAGCGTTCAAAAAAATACAGTAGAAAAGAATACAATGTCAGATGCACAATCCATTTACAAGTCCGCTCTGGGTCTGAGCGAAACAACGTATCCATCGATCTCCAAATACGTTTGGACGATCATTACCAAATATCTTGCCTTGGAATGTACTGTCCCAATTCAAGATACCAGTCATCATCATCCCAACGATGTGAAAACCTTCGGTCTTCAGCCATCGTCTTCATCTTCGACTCTTGATCGTCGTGATGATTATTAAAAATGGGTTAAACCCGGTCTTTCTGAATAACTCGCGTATTTTGTGATTAAAAATCAAATATTGGAAAATCACACATTATGTCACATTCCGACTCCGAATATTCTTTTAATAAGATATTCATATTAAAAGATTTCATTAATTTTATCAAAGATAAATTAATAAATTAAATCTTAAATCTTCCTTAAAAGATTTATTAAAACTCCAATCTTGATTTGATATCAAAATCATTATTACAAATCAGTTTCCAAAATATGGAATTACACAGAAATCAAATCAATACATAATTGATATAAATTTCTGTATCGGACTAACAATATACATGGAATAACGGCAAAGCCTCTTAAATTCCATATATAATATCGGTCTTCTATTGCAGAAGCCCATTTCGATTATTACCAATCGAATTTCCACTTAATTCCAATTTAATATATTAAATTGGGAAAAACTAGATTTTTAGAAAATGCCTTTTTAAATCTATAAAATAGATTTATAAATTCTAGATAATAATTTCAATGTAAATTGGATCAAAGGACAAATGTTGTTTAAAAACACCGTCCACAATAAATCCACTTCACATCTCAATTTATTTCATATCACAAAATATAATTGCAATTCTAATAATCTTAATTAAAGGATTTCTCTTTAAATATTAATTCGTTATTATAAAACATATTTTAAAATAATCATTAAAATATTCTTTATACAAAAGATTCTAATTGGAAAGTATTCTTCATATTACATATTTTTATCTTTTACACATATTCTTTATCTTAAAAATATACTTAACTAAAATATCTTTTATGAAAATATATCCTTTATATAAAAAGAATTTCTAATGTAAGAATATTCTTATTTAAAAGATCATCTGAATCGAAATGTGACTCAATCATTTTACCATATAATTTGGATTATATGGATTTCACACACATCATATATATGACAATAACAATATAATCATCAAATCATCTATTTACATCCAGAGTGTAAATTTCACTGCGTAAGCGTTAAAATTAAATAATAACGCTCATCGCAGCCTGTCGATCTAACGATCAACATACAACTAAATATTGGGATTAGTGTATGTTAATTTTCATCCCAACACCCGTGTGGGGTTTCAACCAACAAACAAATAATAAATTATTTGTGCACTTGGGCGATGTGTAAAAATAATCGTCCCAATCACATAAACAAGTCAGGTAACTTGTCTATGGAAGTGTAATACACAATATATAACACGACGATAAAAATGTCACCTTTATTTCTATCCTTTTTATTGCATATAAATGGTCAATAAAAATGTGATCTTTATTTCTATACTTTTTATTGTAATTTACATTTTCTAACAAAATGCCCTTTTTATTCTAACTTACATTTTGAATGTAATTTTTCTTTTTATTGTTTATTTACATCAAAATGTAAATGTTCCCTTTTTCATTGTTTATTTTTAACAATAAAAATCTCATCTTCTATATTTATTCTTTTCAATGAAAGCAATTTTACATAAAATTGTAATTCTTTTTTTTTTTTATTATTGTCTCTAGAAAGACAATAAAATGTATCACAAAAATATATTCTTTTTATCGCATCTAAAATGATGATAAAAATGTAACAGTAACATTGCTATTTTTATCGCATCAAAAATGCCGATAAAAATGAATCACTAACATTGTCTATTTTTATCGCACCAAAAATGTCGATAAAAATGAATCACTAACATTGTCTATTTTTATCGCACCAAAAATGTCGATAAAAATAACAACATTAACCATTCTATTTTCACCGCATTCAAAACGACGATAAAATATTCAACATTAACAATTCTATTTTTACCGCATTCAAAATGACGATAAATATTCAACATTAACAATTCTATTTTTACCGCATTCAAAATGACGATAAAATATTATCATAAGAAATGAAAGAAAAATGTTCTTTTTATTACTAAAAGGAAAAACAACAAAAATGCTTCTATTAATGCTAAAAAGAATCATGACATAAAAATGTTCTTTTAATGTTAAAAAGAAGAAGCGACAAAAATGACCCTTTTCATGTTAAAAACGAAAGGTGACAAAATATGCTTTTTAATTCTAAAAAGAAAAAGCGGCAAAAATTATCTTTTTATTCTAATGCAATATCTTTACAAAAGTGTTATTTTAATATCAATGCGAATTCTCAATTTCTTACTACATATAAAAATGTAAACTTTATTTTACAATTGTATATATCATCCTAAATTACATATAAAAATGTAAGTTTAATTTTTATTGCAAATTCCCTTTCTAATTACATATAAAAATGTAATTTTTATTTCATATTGTAAATTCATGTCCCAATTACATAAAGAAATGTAATTGTTATAATGCAATACCAATTCATATTCTAATTACATTGAAAAATGTAATTTTTATCGTACCTTTTTAATTTACATCTAAATTACATAGAAAAATGTTATTTTTATCATGCGGTACAAATTCAATTTAGATTACATAGAAAAATGTAATTTTTTTATCATGCGATGGAAATTCATATTTTAATTACACAGAAAAATGTAATTTTTATTACACTATGTAAATTCATGTTTTTAATTACATAGAAAAGATGTAATTTAGTCATACAATGCAAATTCATATATAAAGTACATATAAAAATGAAACTTTATTCATGCGGTGTAAATTCATATATAAATTACATAATAAAATGTAATCTCATTCTTGCAGTGTAAATTCATATATAAACAACATATAAAGATTTTATTTTTATTTAACGTTCAAATTCATATCGGAACAACATATAAAAATGTGGTTTTTATTTAACGTTCAAATTTATATCTGAACAGCATATGAAAATGTATCTTTTTGTTATGAAACAATTTCTTATTTAAAATATATGCTTTTTGTCCCCTCTGCTTAATATAACCAACTCACATTAAAAATATATCCTTTTTAATGTAAACAAATAAAAGTATATTTTATTCGTTGTTCAAATTCTATTGTAAATAAACAAATAAAAATAATTTTTCTTTGTCGTTCAAATTCTAGTTGTAATGCAAACAAATAAAAATAAGATTTTATTTGTCATTCAATTTCTATCGTAAAATCAACAAGTAAAATAATATTTTATTAATATAAAATAAATTTCAACATCTAGATCTGAATAAATATGATTAAATCTGAAATAACTATGTTTTAGATCTAATTTTAGATCTAATTCTCTAACTGCAAATAAATCTAATAATATCTGCAATTTTCAATGCGAATCTAACACACCGTACACAACAAATCATATCACAAGCATAATCAATAATTCATACAACATAGAATATTTCAAAACTGAATAAATATGATAATACAATCATTTTAACGTGACAAAAACAATTTATAATTAATTAAAAAATCAAAAATTAGAATTCTCACCTTGATTTTTTTGCTGATATTCAAAGTGCTCTGTTTCAGGTCTGGTGTGCGCCATCGCGAAGCTCTCGGAAAGACGAGTCCAACGCAACAAACGGTTCGTAAAACGGACCTCGTATGAGAGAGTTATCACATTTCAAACATTGGAAAATTTAAATATTAAAATAATAAAAAGAACCGGACCCTTTCTTCCACCACCATCGTGAAACCGCCGAACCCATTCACGCTCCTTCCTCCTTCCGAACGCATGCAACCCGATGCCACCAGAGGCCGATCAAACTTCGCCGTCCCGAAGCCCGCACCACCACCTTGTTGCGCCAGGACCGAGGCCGAGCTCGGTGGGCCCAATGCATGGAAAAATGCACCCAAAACCGCCACCTTCTAGCCCTGAATTCGCGAAATCCGTGAACCAAAACCTGATCTTGACCGTATGGATGGAAAGCTCTCTGAATTCTCTTCGATTTGGTATATCATACGTCGAATTTCGTTGAACGGATTGAGAGATCTTAACGTTTGAAATTCAGTGATTTTCAGCCATTCACATAAAGCGGCGGCTGCTGCCATTAAAATTAGGGTTTCGGAATATTTTAATAATATTTTAATCCATAATCTCTTTTTACGTGAAATAAAGTGAAAAATCTGGACTTTCTCTGATTTGGGCATGCTTACTGTCGTTCTTAAGGTTTTGAGGCCTTCTGAACGCGATGGGCTATGTCCCGGGCTCCAATTCTGATGTCTATACGTTTTTTTTTCGATTTTAATTGAAAAATACAATATTAAATAAATAATTTAATTTCTACCGTACATTTAAATATGCCGGGGCCACATACGGACTCCGAAAATTCTAAAAAAAATATTTTTAGCTTTCTTATGACGATACGGTTCTAACGAGACTAATTTCGTCGAATTCTGAGACTTTTTGAAAAATGGCTATTTTCAAGTCGTTTAAAATTAACTATAGGGTGCGTTTTTTACAAGTCCCTATAAAGTTTCGAAATAAATAAAAAACCCAACGATAAAAACAATACAAAACAAGTACCTATTTTTTAAAAGCGGAAGAAAATATTTCGCAAATACCCTTTAGTGATTTTCGGCCTCGCACTATTTAGTAAAGTTGCATTTTCTGTTACTTCAACATATAGCGCCGCAAAATCCTCTCAAAACCCTAATTGCAAAAATCTCCAAAAACTTCAATCAATTACTCGATATTTCTACGCGGAAGGCAATAATCACCTTTCAAATAAGGATAATACTCTTATCTGAAGATAAATTGTATATCGTCGGTTTCAGATTAAGTTGAATGGTGAGGACAAAGGTATTATTGCTACTGTCTTGTTGAAATATGGTTTTTATACGATTTTTTTTCCTATTTTGTTAGAATTTAATAAGAAATATAAGTTGATTGTATGATTTTAGCCGAAATCGTAAAAGGGTTGTTTTTTTGGAAGGAATTTTTGCTTACTCATATGCATTTTTTAATAAATGAAGCATGCTTGTATGCAGTTTTTGTATACTGTACCAAATCAAATTATATGTTTGCAACCTACTAATGTTGCTGATGTATAAATTTTTCAGACTGAACCGTGGTTTGCTTGTAATGAATTATATGAAAGAAAGAACTGAGAACAAAGAGATGGATAAAAATGATGAAAAATGGAGACCTGGGGCTGTTAATGATCAAAGAACCGAGCTTGCTTTAAAACTTCTCAACTGCAATCCTCACAGCTGGACTCCTTTACGAAATCTTACACAAAACTTCCTACTGTCAGATGCAAATAGGGGTGTGTAAATTGCATAAAGTTGGTGATAGGAATGTTTGTAATTTTGGGCTGTTTTCATACTGTGTAAAAACGTTTATTACTTTTTTGTTTAAACTATGTCGATATGGTTATGTACTGTGCAAACTGAATTGATTTGTTATTTTGGGGCACTGGATTTAGTTCTTAAAGTTTTGCATGAACTTATGAATTGATGGTTAAATGTGCGCAGTTTAGCATAATAATATGCATAATTATATGCAAATTTTAAGTATAATTATTGTTAAAAATGCAAAAAATTACATCATATTTCCAGATGTTGTGGATTTTTATTTTTATTGCATACTAAGTATGCAACTTGTTTGTATAATATTTTGTAGAAATTATGAAATTACAAACTTAGTAATTTTTTAGTAAATCAAAATATTTAGAGTTATAAATGATAAATTATTCATAATTTTTACATAAGTAAATGATAATATATGAATTAATTCATGCAAATATTAAAGATTATTGCATACTTATATGCAAAAATAAAACTCCGTGCATACTGGAATTGTATATGGAATAATTTATTTGTTGAATGTGCTGAAGAGTGATTTATTAATACGTTTAACAATGTATACCAATTTCTAGGAAATTTATTAGAAAAAAAAATAAAATTGCATATTTTTATGCAAATAAGCATCATAATTGCATATATCTATAAAACTATACAGCATAAACGATTTAACAAAAGAAATGAGAAAAATTAATGGTACAAACACAAATCTAACATTAAATTATTGACAAAATTACTAAACAACAAATAACATTTCTATAAATTGGATGGAGTAAGCAAGTTTAAAAAAAAAAGACTACAAAAAAACAGCTAATCTTGTAATGAAGAACATGTCGGTTTATTATGACCCAACTTCTTGCACAGACCACATCTAGTAGTCTCCATAAATTCACCCGCAGACTTCAACCTTTTTGAAGAGGATGGACGACTGGGCATTCAGCTACCTTTTGGCGGAGTTATAATTGCATCTTCAATAGCCACGTCTTCACCCATATAATTGATGATACGGGCAATAATACGGGCAATTCAGAGTAATTTTCACATACGTCATATTACCTTCACAAATGTATGCAAATTTTAAAAATATTAGCATATCTGAATGCACATAAACATAACAGTTCTTTACACGATGTATGTCAAAATAATAGCATTAATGAATGCATGTTTTTAAAATATTTGAATCCAATTATGCAAGTTATTTGGTTTTATTGAATACTAATATGCAAAAATTTAATGTATAAATGAGTGCAGTTATTTAAGCTAAATGCGTTTTTGCACAAAAGTATTAAACACAAGAAACATAGTTCAATACGTGTACGTAATATATTATCATACATGAATGCATTTGTTCATAATAATTGCATATATTAATGTAAATTCTCGAAATCCGAGTAATTTTCACATACGTAATATAAATTTCACAAACGTACATAGATATTAAAAATATTAACATACCTGAATACACATAAACATAACTATTGTGTACACGTTATATAGCAGAATAGTAACATTCAGGAATGCATTTATTTAAAATATTTGCATCCATTAATGCAAGTTATTTGTTTTTTTGAATAATGTATGCAAAAATTTAATGCATAAATGTATGTAGTTATTTACCATAATTGCATTATGGCACGTAAGTATGAAGGAAAGGAAACATAACTGAATACGTGTACTTTACATATTATCATACATGCATGCATTTGTTTATAATAATTGTATATTTTAATGTAAATATTCGAAACTGTTGCATTCAGGTGTGCTTAAACTCATATAACTTGCTGTTAACATAGAATAAGTGCATGTATTAATATATAAAATTCAAAAATATTCATACAGTTTTGAATTAATTCACATAAATTGCTGTTAGCAATGAAAATAAAAGTGTAAAACAATATACCTTCGTTGCCATTTTTACGCATATTATGCCGATAGTTGCATACGCACATATTATGCCTATAGTTGCATGTATATATGCTAATATTCAAAAAATGTGCATAATTTTACACATTAAAACAAAATGTCTATCGAAAAATGTTACCAAATTAATGTATATCAGGTTATCGAAAGAATAACAAAAACTGTGCTGCAATAAACCTAGATAATTATAATAATTAAAAGTAATAAAGAAACATAATTCGAATAAACAAAAAAATAACAGTATACAAAATTAGCAGAAAGATTTAAAAAGTAAGAAATACCTTGATGAAGACGCATTCATATTAAAAAGTAAAAGATTGATCAAATTATAACTCTGAAACAGCAGGTCAATCGAAATAAATTTGTGTAAAATTTTCTGATAAATTGAGTTTTGTTTGCAGATAAAATTCGAAGGTAAGAAATTCAGGAAGAAGCCGCCGCCATGAACAAAAAAAATGTTTTCGTAAAGATTGAATAAGTAATACAATTTATCAGATATTATGCGATAAGGAATATGGATCTGATGCGTAAATTTTGGCCGTAATTTTTAATATGGGCAAATCAGTAAAAAGTATGACGCACGTTCAAAAATAAGGATGATATTTACATCCTTCAAATTGGGAGGATGTGAGCCTAATTAAATTTAGTTTTAAGGATGTGAGCCTAATTTTCACTTAACTATAATTGACAAAACTGAAATCTTTTTACCACGGCCACAAAATAATTCCAAAAATTATGAAAAATTAAACTTAACAATATTTTGACATTCCGGATCCAACAAAAGTTGTTTCATCGAAAACGAATGTCGTTTGAAAAATGACTATTTTTAAAGGCTATATATTTAATATATTAAAAATATATTTTTAAACGAATAATTTCCGAAACTCGAAGTATATAAGTGTTTATACTTTTTCAATGCAGAAACATCATTCCGGACTCAATGGAAGTGGTCTCGAGTCCAAATTCCTTCGTATGTGAAAAATTGCCTTTTGGGCCATATATATTATATATAATTAAATTCTACAGCGACTTTTCTAAAAATTGAACTAGCCATAACTTTTGATTTTTAAAACAAAATTTCAATTTTTCAGATTCGTTAGAAAGATATGATTAAACAGATTTAAATATTTCTTGTTTCACTCAATTCTGATTTATTTTGAATCCTGTACATTCAGTCAAAGTTTAAAATTAAATTTTCAAACTACCGTGCCATTTCAGGCTCGTTTTATAATTAAATTAAATTTATTCGTTTTAACTTCGATTAAAATAAATTTTACCCATTATTATTTAAATAAATTATTTTATATTCTTAAAATTCATTAAAATTTTCTAAAATAAATTTTTTAAATTGGTTCAGAATTTGCGGGTTGTTACAGGATATTTCGATATTGGATTCCGTGATTATACAGATATCGTGGAGGAATTTGGAAGATATAGATATCGTTATTCCCGTAATGGTATTCGTTGGTTTCAGAATTTGATGTTGAATATAAGTCGACATGATTTCTATTTAAAACCTCGTATTTAATACCAGTTGGAGTATGGTTTTGTCATGAATGGTGTCTTCAGTAACACTATTCTTATACCCGGTTGGGAAAAGAGTAAATCTTTTAATTAAGATTTAGTTAAAAATTTCAGTTTAATTAATTAAATTAGAATTGAATGGAATTCGATTTAGTGACATTGAGACGACCTCTGTGGAGGAAGTCTTATACTATTTAAGGAATGTAAAAGGCTTTTTCATTATAGTATTAGTCTGACATGGAAATTTATATCGATTATATACTGTTATGATTTCCATGAAAGTTCCATTTCGAATGGAAGTTGATTTCGGGTTTATCGTGAACTGTGTTTTAAATGACATTTGTTCTTTGACCCTGTTAAAAGAAGGACTGATTCCCTAATGTTGAATAATCATTAAATAATGATTTTTGGAGATTAAAATTAAGTGGAGTTTTAATAAATCTTTAATTAGATTTGGAATGTAAGAAGGTAAAGATTTTACCATAATGCGATGCGCATTAGATATGGAGTACCACCAGTTTTACTCCATGCGATAATTGAATCTTTAATTAGATTTGGAGCATTAAGTGGTAGTTAACTTACCGATATCACGTTGGGTGTTAGATATAGAGTACTACCAATTTTTCTCCAAGGGATTAATAGGTTGTGATTGGGATAATAAAATGAATAATTACTTTGGTAAGGTTCGTAAATCCCGACAAGGCATATAAACCTTAATTTGGTTTAAGATCGTGAAAAGATATTATAAAATATTTTGCAATGTTTTAAACGGAAAGATTTAAACAAGAAGTTTAAAGGAAGTAAATCTTTGATAAGATTTGTGGGAATAATTCCCAGTTTAAAGAACATTTGAATAAAAGAATATTCTGGATTGGAATGAGGCGTATGATGTGTTTATATGTCACTTAATTATAAAATGCGCGAGTTACTCGAAAAGACCGGGTTTAACCCATTCTAAATAACTATTACGACGATTAAAAGTCAAAGATATGAAGACGGTGGTTGAAAATTGAAGATCGTCACATCGTTGGGATGATTGCTGATGTCTCGATTAGGATTTACACACAAAATGAGGTAATAAGTGGTGATCGTCCAGATGTACTTGGAGATCGACCGGATATGTGAGGGCCTCTCTCCTGTATTGGGCATATGGGATGAAGAATAAGGTGCCTCCGGTTTCGTTTAGACCTAGAACGTACTTGCAAATGGATTGTATATCTGACTTTTGTATTTTATTCTGTATTAATTGATGTCTATCGATTATATATATGTTTTTGGTGGCGGAAATTTATTCTTTTAGCTTAACACCCTTCTCTGATACGTATTAGCTTTGAGGTTATATATTGGTAGATATCAGTTGTATGGTACGAATTGACAATGTGGCATGCTGAGATGCATGAATCAACGCTTTGGTTGAAAAGTAGAGCTTTGTCGATGACGATCAAAGCATATATAATATAGTTTAGGTGTGACGGCCGGGAATTTCACTCGATCCGAATCGTTCGTTAAACCGACAAAGACCGTTCGAAACCCCTGATCGTTTTGAGAATAGGACAAAATAGAACACAGACGGAATAACATTTCATTGTTATTACAACAATTCCATCAGATACAAGAATATACAGAGTATAATGAATAAATTACATTCGATAAATATCAGAGATTACAATAAATTACATAGCAGCGGAAAAACAATATAAAACACAACTGAAAGTAATGCACGGATACAGAGCTTTCCGAGCATCATTCCAGCTGTAAACCAGGATCCTGTGAATATAAATCTGCAAAACCAAAACTACTAGCTGCCCGTGTCGAAAATAGGGGCACCCAGAGTTTAGGTTAAAACAATAAACTCCAGGTCAGTCATGTGACTGGTGTGAGAACTAAAACAGTTATTTAAAACTTTACTTTAAAAGAGAGTAATTCAAGGGACCATGCCGTATAACACGGAACGGGTTTCCTCCCAAGAATACCAGTGCATAGAAAAGACAACGCAATGCTTTTTCGAAAAATGAAGCTATTATAAGACCCAGGTCCCATCACACAATGCAACGCAAGCCGGAGGATAGGGTTTTCCCTTATAATAGCCAAACATGATTGGTACGTTTAAAACAAATCATTTGATACTATAATAAGTGTATAGTGTCAAAACAATTTCAATCATAAATATAAATCATAGACGGCATAGCATCCCATGCTACTATGTCACCATACTAGGCTCTACAAATAAAGCCGAAATATCTCGTATTGGAAATTGGATTTCCGTCATGAGTCGAGGCAAGGGGCAAGCTCCTCTCCGATTCGAGACACTCTAGCAAATGCTCAAGACTACACACTCTGGGCAGCCACTTGGATCGGTTGGGCCGGTCCTCTCTTACGTTTGAGGATTGGCAATTCCTGAACACACGTTTCCCGGTCCTATCAGACCTAATATCGAGGCGCCTCATTCCAACAACCACAAAGGTGAAAAGTATATAAAGGTCAGGGCTGGTAAGTCACTGACACCACCAAAGCTAGAAAGAAACGTCGTGTTCTCCCAACGGTCCGTATCCCGTTTTTAACTCATACCGAGGTGTGAGGCTCGCGAATTCACGTTATACACAAAGCTACGCCACAAAGGCCGTGCTTTGATCATCAACCACAAGACTTTGCTTTTCAACAAAAGCCTTGATCCATGCAACTCAGCGTGCCACACAGGCAATTCATGCCATGCAATTGATATCTATCGATATATAACCTCTAAGCTCGTACGTCTCAGAGAAGGGCGTTAAGCAAGAGAATAAATTCTCCGCCGCCAAACAGATATATATTTAACAGAAATCAATCAACACAGAATAAAATCCAATGTCAGACACACAATCCATTTACAAGTTCGTTCTGGGTCTGAACGAAACCGGAGGCACTTTCCTCGCATATCCATCGATCTCCAAGTACGTCTGTACGACCACCAACTATTTACATCCTCTTGGGTGTACAGCCCAATCAGGATCATCAGTAATTATCCAAACGATGTGAAGACTTCCGGTCTTCGACCACCGTCATCATCTTCGAATTATCGTCGAATCGGTTATTCAGAATGGGTATAAACCCGGCCTTTCCGAACAACCCACGTATATTAAAAACAAATGTTACACAAACACAACATACGCCTCATTCCAATTCATTAGTCACTAACCGTAAATCAGTAAGAGAGCAATTCCCCAAATATTAACCCCGAAGGCCGAAATCAACATCAGATCAATACCCAGGAAACCATTCTTCTTAAATCTTCCTTTGGATGTCATTTCAAACCAAATTATGGTTTTCCAAACTAGTCGAGATTAGCGAACCACACCGAAGTAATTATTTATTTTATTTCCCAATCCCAACCTATTCATCCCATGAAGCAAATCTGGTAATACTCCATATCTAACACCACGGTGTTATCGTAAAATTAATTACCATTTCACGTTCAAATATAATTAAAGATTTAACTATCGCTTTGGAGCAAAACTGGTGATACTCCATTCTCGCTCATTTTCCAAATTTGATAATTTAAATTATCAATTTACATTTCAATCTAATTGCGGTTTCATTAAAACTACCTTTTCTGGGTTAAAGGACTAATGTC
Source organism: Allium sativum (assembly GCA_030737875.1). NCBI lineage: Eukaryota > Viridiplantae > Streptophyta > Magnoliopsida > Asparagales > Amaryllidaceae > Allium > Allium sativum. The sequence goes on from CM060919.1 coordinate 797,312,021, forward strand.
ATTTAAAACACAGTTCACGATAAACCCAAATCACATTCTATTTATTATCGGGTTAAAGAACAAGTGTCATTTAAAACACCCTTCACGATAAACCCACAAATCAATTCTATTTACAACCCATTTCATATCCAATTTATTTATTTAAAAATAAATGGGTTTTAATTTTAGTTCAAAACTAGTTCATTTCGATAAAAATCTATTTTTATCTTTTCAAATATGGAGTTTTTCACCCCAATTTTTCCCAAATCATTTCTTATGATTTTACACAAATTATTACTATTTTTAATAATTTTATCAAGGCCCGTACAGTCGATTTCCATCAACGGCCATCGAACTGCACTTACAGCGACCTTTTCCAAATTTGATTTGGACGTATCTCCAAATCCAACCGTTAGATTTCAAATTTCTAATATTTTTTTGAAAGCTCTTTTCGATACGAACCCAACGGTTCCGGTTTTAGGAGAATCCGACGGTCGGATCTCCCGTAATGTCTGTTTAAAGTCAATGGTCGAAATTTACGAACTGCCGCGGCGCGGCGCGTTCTATTCAGGCCATTATATTATATATATAATATATATAATATATATTTCGTCGATTTCTATTTAAAACGAATTTTATAAATAGTTTTAAATTCGTTTCAAAACATTTCAACTTCCATTTCCAATTCAAATCAAAATTGAATTTTTCCTTATAAATTCGTTTTAAAATTCATCTTAATTGAATTCAAATTTCAATTCATTTCAAATCGATTTTTATTCTATTTCAATTCGTTTTCAATTCAATTTGGATTCGTTTTCTATTCAATTCAATTCGAATTCCTTTTATATTCAATTCAATTTTAAAAACGAATATAATCGATATAAATATCGTTCGCGTCAAAATAGCGCATCTCTAATCAACACGACTTTATATTTTTCAATAACCTCGTTATTCTATTCAACAAATGAATCTATATTTTTGTCAACACATGACTAATCTCAACGAATGAGTACTGTCCACGTGTGACTATTTTTTTTATTCAATATATTTTATAAAAATTATGGTATCTATCATTTGATTTAAATCAGACTCCAACCGTAAATTAGTAAGAGAACGATTCCCTAAATATTAACCTCGAAGGCCGAAACCAACATCAGATCAATATCCAGGAGACCACTCATCTTATCTATTTTCTAATTAGTTTCTAATTTTATATACGATAAAGATGTAAATTTTATTGTTAAAATATTTCGTTCAACACATGACTAATCTCAACGGATGAGTACGGTCAACACATGAACCTTTATTTTATAATATAAAGATGTAAATTTTATTGTTAAAATACTTCGTTCAACACATGACTAATCTCAACGGATGAGTGCTGTCAACACATGAACCTTTATTTTATAATATTCTTTATTTTCTAAATTGGAATGAGGCCCAATCAATTACCATACAAAGTTAATTATATGGATTCCATACAACACATGTATATAATAGCAACAATAAATAATCAACCATCATCCAAAGTGCACTACACTGTATAAGCATCAAATATAGATATCTAACGCTTATAACAGCCTGTCGATCCATCGATCGACATACAACTAATTATTGGGATTAGTGTATGCCGTATTTTATCCCAATACCCGTGTGGGGTTTCAAATCAACAAACACAGATTTTTATTTGTGCAGTTGGGCGATGTGTAAAATTTATCGTCCCCATCAATGTCCTTCAAATAGGTGTACATAAACAAACCGTCCGGTTTGTAAATGAATATTTATTTATTCACATTCACGTTAAAAATTATATTTTAACGACCAAATTATTTTATTCAACCTATGAATATATTTTATTATTTATTTCACATCAACATCACAAACAATTTCCACAACACATCAATCAAACAAACAAGCCATCCATGGTCTGTGGATGACGGGTCTCGGGTGCTACTAAACACCGTCTGCATCCTAGTATATATTTTAACTAGAAAATTTAATTAAAATTGAGAAGTTCTCACTGAGGGTTCCACTCCTCCATTCTCTATTTCTGAACGGTTCGGATTTGGATTTGCTTCCAGTCGGTTCCACCACACAATGTTTCACTAGTTCATATCGGAAGGGGTTGTTGCTCCTTCGTCAGAGGGCGTCAGGGGAGGGGTCTGGCGGTTGGGTGGTGCTGCGGTCCAGCCTTAGGAAGCGGTGGGCCCTGGAGTCGCTGGCTGTGGCTGTTTCCGTCGTAGGGGCTTTGGAGGGGTTAGGATTTGCTCGTAGGAGGTGGAGAACGAGAAGGGCGGAGCGATGGGGAATGACCGGAGTTGCGGAGGGAGGCGGCGCAGCCACTGGGGTGGTGTGCGGTGGACTGTGGGAGTTCGGGTGTTGGTTCCCTGTTCAGGAAAGGGGAGCGAGAGAAGGGAGTGAGAGGGGGAGGGATGCGGCGGGTGTTGGCGTTGGTCAGAAGAGGGTGGACGGAAATGGGAACAATGATGAAGGGGGCGCCATTTTTATCGTGCAATCGATTTGGGGCGGGTTCTGGGAAGATGGATTGGGAGGAAAGGGTTTAAGTGAAAATTGGTTTATATATTATTATTTTATTATTTACTTCTTTAGAAGGTTGACTTTCAATTCGAATCCCTATTCAAACCCAACGACTGTCGCCCCTAGCTAATTACCCACATTCCGAACACAATGGGATATGTATTGCAAGCCAGTTCCATCGTTTCGATCAGTTTTCATTCAAATCAACATATGATTCTATATATTGAATTTGAACACGCATTTCAATTTACTGGGGTCACATACTAACTCGAAAAATTCCAGAAAAATATTTTCTAGCTTCGTATTGACGATACGGTCCTAACAAAACTAGTTTCGTCGAATTCTGAGACCATTGGAAAAATGGCCATTTTCCAGTCGATTAAAATCAACTAAAACTGGTCAAACGCGTTTTCCTTTGCCACGCTCACATATTGATTCGAAAAATTATGAAATTTAAAACCTAGCAATAATTTGACATCGCGGAACCAACAAAAGTGGTTTCGTCGAAATCCGAGGTCGTTTGCAAAATTCCCATTTTTAAGGGCCTGAATTCCATAGCGATTATTCAGAATTTTCAGCTGGACATATCTTTTGATCCCCGCTATGAAATTTTGATTTTTCAGATTCGTTGGAAAGATATTATCGATTAGATTCAAATATTTTTAGTTTCACTAAAATCCGGTTTATTTTGCAGCCGGTATGTTCAATTGAAGTTTGAAATCGAATTATCGAACTACCGCGCCATTTTCAATTCCTTTTATAATTATAAATAATTATTTACATTCTAACAACGACGTATATAAATATATACTTTCTATTTATATTCAAAATAAATTTCCCGTCGATATTACTTAAAATAATCTATTTTAAATATTCTAAATTCATTAAAATTGCCAAAATAAAAATTTTAAACTGGCTCGCATTTCCGGGTTGTTACAATCTCCCCCACTTAAAACTTTTCGTCCCCGAAAAGGAACGAAGCCGAAAGTTGTTTAACAATTCAACTCAACTTCCAGTATTTTGATTACGGCTTAAGTTCTTCAACTTTTCAGTTTCTAAAAACTTTTCAAATTTTTCAAAAATTTGGCTAACACCCTAAATTTTCGAAAAATTTCGCCATAACCTCCCCTGCACCGGGAGCACCGGGAAAATCCCGAAATCTCCATACAGGCCTTCTGATCTCAAAAAGAAAAAGAAAAGGCCAAGCGGCTAGCCAATCGGCTCATAAAATCATCATCACCCAAACAATGCAGTAAATCATAGTAAACATGTACCTATTTGTCGGGCAAACAAATTTTATTCTCTGCTCTAGCCTCCTTGCAATGACCTGTTCAATGTAAGTACATGTATATGCAAGCAAATGCGACCAATTTTCAATACAGTTCAATATTTGATACAATTAGGCATTATGGTTAAAAATTATCAAACAAATAAACAAACAACACAAACATCAATCAATTAGTGAATTAGAGTTTCAAATTCATAGTTTGATATATAGTCAAAAATCATGTTTTTGATGCCAATTCACAACAAATAAATCTATCTATATAAGTTTTGGTTCTCATACCAGTCTAATGGAAATATATAGATATCACACCTTCGAAACACGAACATAAATACTGATGATGTCATGACAATTATCAGTACCATCTCCGGGCGACTAGAATGTGATTCTATATCTATCCAGTATATTAAAACTTCGAATATACGTTCATGACGCGTATATGCAAAATCTTTATATATCGGATTGTCCAAATTCAATATAAATAAATAATCAAATACGTACAAAATGGTTTAAATTTCAAAACAAAATTGTTTTCATTTGAAAAATATACTCTTCACACTCGTTCTAGGATACTACTGATCCTATCTCTAACGAGTCATTCTAATTGGATGTTACTAATCCAATATCTGATGAATTCTTTCGTATGGTTCTAATGTGTCTTGTTCTCGAGCTCTGTAAACCAAAGCTCTGATACCAAATGTGACGGACGGGGATTTCACTCGATCTGAATCGTTCGTTAAACCGACAAAGACCGTTCGAAACCCCTGATCGTTTTGAGAACAGGACAAAATAGAACGCAGACGGAAGAACATTTCATTGTTATTACAACAATTCCATCAGATACAAGAATATACAGAGTATAATGAATAAATTACATTCGATAAATATCAAAGATTACAATAAATTACATAGCAGCGGAAAAACAATATAAAACACAACTGAAAGTAATGCACGGATACAGAGCTTTCCGAGCATCGTTCCAGCTGTAAACCAGGATCCTGTGAATATAAATCTGCAAAACCAAAACTACTAGCTGCCCGTGTTGGAAATAGGGGCACCCAGAGTTTAGGTTAAAACAATAAACTCCAGGTCAGTCATGTGACTGGTGTGAGAACTAAAACAGTTATTTAAAACTTTACTTTAAAAGAGAGTAATTCAAGGGACCACGCCGTATAACACGGAACGGGTTTCCTCCCAAGAATACCAGTGCATAGAAAAGACAACGCGATGCTTTTTCGAAAAATGAAGCTATTATAAGACCCAGGTTCCATCACACAATGCAACGCAAGCCGGAGGATAGGGTTTTCCCTTATAATAGCCAAACATGCTTGGTACGTTTAAAACAAATCATTTGATACTATAATAAGTGTATAGTGTCAAAACAATTTCAATCATAAATATAAATCATAGACGGCATAGCATCCCATGCTACTATGTCGCCATACTAGGCTCTACAAATAAAGCCGAAATATCTCGTATTGGAAATTGGATTTCCGTCATGAGTCGAGGCAAGGGGCAAGCTCCTCTCCGATTCGAGACACTCTAGCAAATGCTCAGGACTACACACTCTGGGCAGCCACTTGGATCGGTTGGGCCGGTCCTCTCTTACGTTTGAGGATTGGCAATTCCTGAACACACGTTTCCCGGTCCTATCAGACCTAATATCGAGGCGCCTCATTCCAACAACCACAAAGGTGAAAAGTATATAAATGTCAGGGCTGGTAAGTCACTGACACCACCAAAGCTAGAAAGAAACGTCGTGTTCTCCCAATGGTCTGTATCCCGTTTTTAACTCATACCGAGGTGTGAGGCTCGCGAATTCACGTTATACACAAAGCTACGCCACAAAGGCCGTGCTTTGATCATCAACCACAAGACTTTGCTTTTCAACAGAAGCCTTGATCCATGCAACTCAGCGTGCCACACAGGCAATTCATGCCATGCGATTGATATCTATCGATATATAACCTCTAAGCTCGTACGTCTCAGAGAAGGGCGTTAAGCAAGAGAATAAATTCTCCTCCGCCAAACAGATATATATTTAACAGAAATCAATCAACACAGAATAAAATCCAATGTCAGACACACAATCCATTTACAAGTTAGTTCTGGGTCTGAACGAAACCGGAGGCACTTTCCTCGCATATCCATCGATCTCCAAGTACGTCTGGACGACCACCAACTATTTCCATCCTCTTGGGTGTACAGCCCAATCAGGATCATCAGTAATCATCAAAACGATGTGAAGACTTCCTGTCTTCGACCACCGTCATCATCTTCGACTTATCGTCGAATCGGTTATTCAGAATGGGTATAAACCCGGCCTTTCCGAACAACCCACGTATATTAAAAACAAATGTTACACAAATACAACATACGCCTCATTCCAATTCATTAGTCACTAACCGTAAATCAGTAAGAGAGCAATTCCCCAAATATTAACCTCGAAGGCCGAAACCAACATCAGATCAATACCCAGGAAACCATTCTTCTTAACTAACCTACAACTAGTTTCTAAATTTCACAATCTTAGGGAAAGGTTCCCATTAATTTTATCAAAGATAAATTCTTTAAATTTATTCTTTAATCTTCCTTTGGATGTCATTTCAAACCAAATTATGGTTTTCCAAACTAGTCGAGATTAGCGAACCACACCGAAGTAATTATTTATTTTATTTCCCAATCCCAACCTATTCATCCCATGAAGCAAAACTGGTAATACTCCATATCTAATACCACGGTGTTATCGGTAAAATTAATTACCATTTCAAGTTCAAATCTAATTAAAGATTTAACTATCGCTTTGGAGCAAAACTGGTGATACTCCATTCTCGCTCATTTTCCAAATTTGATAATTTAAATTATCAATTCACATTTCAATCTAATTGCAGTTTCATTAAAACTACCTTTTCTGGGTTAAAGGACTAATGTCATTTAAAACACAGTTCACGATAAACCCAAATCACATTTTATTTATTATCGGGTTAAAGAACAAGTGTCATTTAAAACACCCTTCACGATAAACCCACAAATCAATTCTATTTACAACCCATTTCAAATCCAATTTATTTATTTAAAAATAAATGGGTTTTAATTTTAGTTCAAAACTAGTTCATTTCGATAAAAATCTATATCTTTTCAAATATGGAGTTTTTCACCCTAATTTTTCCCAAATCATTTCTTATGATTTTACACAAATTATTACTATTTTTAATAATTTTATCAAGGCCCGTACAGTCAATTTCCATCAACGGCCATCGAACTGCACTTACAGCGACCTTTTCCAAATTTGATTTGGACGTATCTCCAAATCCAACAGTTAGATTTCAAATTTCTAATATTCTTTAGAAAGCTCTTTTCGATACGAACCCAACGGTTCCGGTTTTAGGAGAATCCGACGGTCGGATCTCCCGTAATGTCCGTTCAAAGTCAATGGTCGAAATTTACGAACTACCGCGGCGCGGCGCGTTCTATTCAGGCCATTATATTTTATATATAATATATATAATAAATATTTCGTCGATTTCTATTTAAAACGAATTTTATAAATAGTTTTAAATTCGTTTCAAAACATTTCAACTTCCATTTCCAATTCAAATCAAAATTGAATTTTTCCTTATAAATTCGTTTAAAAATTCATCTTAATTCAATTCAAATTTCAATTCATTTCAAATCGATTTTTATTCTATTTCAATTCGTTTTCAATTCAATTTGGATTCGTTTTCTATTCAATTCAATTCCAATTCCTTTTATATTCAATTCAATTTTAAAAACGAATATAATCGATATAAATATCGTTCGCGTCAAAATAGCGCATCTCTAATCAACACGGCTTTATATTTTTCAATAACCTCGTTATTCTATTCAACAAATGAATCTATATTTTTGTCAACACATGACTAATCTCAACGAATGAGTACTGTCCACGTGTGACTATTTTTTTTATTCAATATATTTTATAAAAATTATGGTATCTATCGTTTGATTTAAATCAGACTCCAACCGTAAATTAGTAAGAGAACGATTCCCTAAATATTAACCTCGAAGGCCGAAACCAACATCAGATCAATATCCAGGAGACCACTCATCTTATCTATTTTCTAATTAGTTTCTAATTTTATATACGATAAAGATGTAAATTTTATTGTTAAAATATTTCGTTCAACACATGACTAATCTCAACGGATGAGTACGGTCAACACATGAACCTTTATTTTATAATATAAAGATGTAAATTTTATTGTTAAAATACTTCGTTCAACACATGACTAATCTCAACGGATGAGTGCTGTCAACACATGAACCTTTATTTTATAATATTCTTTATTTTCTAAATTGGAATGAGGCCCAATCAATTACCATACAAAGTTAATTATATGGATTCCATACAACACATGTATATAATAGCAACAATAAATAATCAACCATCATCCAAAGTGCACTACACTGTATAAGCATCAAATATAGATATCTAACGCTTATAACAGCCTGTCGATCCATCGATCGACATACAACTAATTATTGGGATTAGTGTATGCCGTATTTTATCCCAATACCCGTGTGGGGTTTCAAATCAACAAACACAGATTTTTATTTGTGCAGTTGGGCGATGTGTAAAATTTATCGTCCCAATCAATGTCCTTCAAATAGGTGTACATAAACAAACCGTCCGGTTTGTAAATGAATATTTATTTATTCACATTCACGTTAAAAATTATACTTTTAACGACCAAATTATTTTATTCAACCTACGAATATATTTTATTATCTATTTCACATCAACTGTAACGACCCGTATTCTACGCATCATAGGATCGTAGGATATTTATTTCTTTCACAAACGAAGTCTTATGGTCATGTAACTTTGGGAGACGACTATTGGGGTCATTTCCAATGTTCATGATTTTTCCCGATTTTTAAATGACCATTTTACCCCTAGTTGGCACTGTTTTGGCCACAACTTTTGACTGGAAAGGAATTTTGACCTGAAACTACTTCCATTGGCTTCGGATGATGGTTTACAATTCCGTAGAGTGGTCACATTAGCCAAAAGGACTCACCGTTTGGGAGATATGGCTGAAACAAGTTTCAGATGGTGAAAAACAGCTTAATTGGGCTTAACCGGGTGATTAGCAGCTAAGCCCAGAGGGGAATTTCGGGTTTAGAGGTATAGGAGGACTGATTAGGGTTAGGAAATCACTTTCATTTCAGTTTTGAGCCGCCACAAACCTTCTTGAGACCTTAGTAATGGCTTCAATCCTCTAAAACCACTCCAAAACACATTTTTAGTGAAGATTGAACCTAAACTACATCAAAACATGGCCAAATAGCAACAAAGCAAGGTTGGAGCTGCTGCTATACATAGGAATTCGACCCAAACAGAGAGTATTTCAGATTTGGTGTTTTATTTTGTGGCCAAGGTGAGTGATTTGCATAGTTTTTGCACTAATTACAGTGATTAAGGGTAATTAGTGAAGATTAGCGAACCTATACACTAATAAATTCTGGAAAAATGTTTAGAAATTCTCAAATAATATTTTATGCCTCTGGTAGAAATTTGGTTTAATTTGATTGATTTTTGTTAACCCTATGATTAGATTTGCTTAAATATGCTTAAGGGAAAATAAGGGGTTTTGGGCACATTTGATCCATTTTAACATGAAGATTCATTGTTTTGGTGTTTGTGGTTAGTTTGCTATGTTGTTATGACTGTTTGACATGATTTGTGATTGATTGGTATAGTTAGATTTGTCAAAAACGTCATCGAACGGCGTAAACAAGTTGCTGGAAAAAGTTGTAGAAAGTTGTGCAGGGCTTCGGATCGGATCGGATGAGGGCTCGGATCGGATATGTGAACTGGGCAAGAAAACCCGACCCGAACTGGAGTTTGGCACATAAGAGACTCGACAAAAAGGAAAGTCGTTTACTTAGAGTTGGAGTGGACAAGGGGATCGGATCAGAAGAATAATGGGGGTCAGATTGGATCGACTTAAGAATGGAAGGCTACGACTGGAGTAAGGCGAAGGGATCGGATCGGATCGGAGTAGATGGAAAATGAGGGACCTGATCGGAGAAGGAGCATGAACTGGAAGGAAGACAACAACCCGACCCGACCCGGAGGAGGACACCGACCCGACCCGGAGTGGAGTACCGGACCCGAACCGAATGAAGAGATGACAATGAAGGAGGACCGAACCGAACCGACGAGGGAAATGATCACCGAACCGAACTGAATTCTAGGACTGCTACTCCGCGACAACTCTTCTGAAGACCCACTCCAATTCGATCAAAACCCAAGATGCAAAGGAAGTCCAAAAGGGAAGTTAGAGCTCAAGATTTAGATGGGAATCAACGAGTTCGCTTCATGGTTGGGCTTTGCTGCGGGACGTGTGCCAAGGGGCAGTCGATGTTTATGACTTTGGATCACTATGTATGGGAGGTACGTGAACGGATTCAGGGCTGCAATGGCCTAGGTACGACTAAAGGGCTATAAACCAATGAAGTGGGGTCATTCGTAAAGATTTGGTCATGACTCCATGTGGTAAGCTTGGTAGTAGCAGTAGTTGTACAAGTTGAACTCCGTCACTACTTCAATGGGTCTAGTGATTGACAGTGGTGGACATCGTATGCTTTACGCACTGAGTGAGAGATGTGAGGATGGTTGTTATGGTTGATTTGTTTGCTATCATTATGACATGCATACCCCACCCCCGTATTCTTACACTATTTATTATGGCACCTTAGAGTACTGTACGGTATGTGGTACTAACTCTTTGGTTGCAGGTCCAGGTTCAGGTATGGTTTAGTATACCTGTTATTGTTTTGTTTAGATGCTTATCGCTCATACCAGGCTTTATGTCTGACCCAGAGTTTTATGTCTCCTCTTATTACTCTGGGTGCTCACACGAGCAGACTAGAGACAGGTTAGCTGGTGATGCACGGGTAGATGATCCGGAGACGAGCAGGAGGCTTCCACGTAATATATATATAGTATTCTCCCTGTGTTGTTGAAGATCACTGCTTGGGCATTAGTGGTGCATCTTCTACTTTAGCTTTCTTTTGTTTAGAGACAGTAAATTTGGAAAGTTGTAATAAGCTGTATTTGGATTTCCGCTGCTCTGATGTTGATGTCGATATTAGTTATCAGCTTATGCATTGTCTCACCTGTTTTATGTCAAGTATGTTATTATTATTATACTTTATTCCATGCGCTGTGAGACATACTACAGGTTCTTTGTTGATTCTTCGTCTTCTTCCTTATCTTCTGATGACCGTCCCGTGCTAACTGGACATGTGTACAGCGCACTATGCAGGAAATGTTGGTTGGTGCGGGGCGGGCCGTCAGACTTGGTATCAGAGCTCTAGGTTGCGCAGTTAACCTAGGGAAGTTATCAGGGAGAGATAATATACGTATACGAGAGAGCGTATTTGTGATTACTTTGGTTTTTAAAAGCTATATATATACTATTACTAGTATAAGGATGAAGTCGTACTGCACTAGCACCACTATGGAGTCGTTAATCGTTTCCTTTTTCAGATTGACGATGAGCCGATATACCAGAGGTGCTGGTAGGGGAGCCAATAATGGGAATGCTGCTGACATGAGGACGATGTTTACTGACCTCATGAGAGAGATGCTTAGAGATGTACAGAGGGCAGCTCCCAATGGTGGAAATGGTGGTGGTCCAATAGTGCAGGCGCCGAGAGTCGACTTCGCCAAGCTGAATAAGGATTATACTAGCCTTGGTGGGAAGCCGTTCCACGGAACGGAGTCGGCCACGGATGTTCAGGATTGGTTGGATAGTTGCGAACGTATCTTCTAGGATTTGGGTATCGAGGATGCGATGAAGAGAAAGCTAGCGTCCCGTCAGCTGCAAGGGCGGGCAATGAATTGGTGGAATGCTATAAAGGCAGCTACTCCCGAAGATCAGATTACTTGGGAGCAGTTTAAAGCTCGCTTTAGCGAGAAGTTCATTCCAGCTGCTCAGAAGTCAGTGCTGTTTAAGAAATTCTTGGAGCTCAAGCAGAATGGCAGAGCTGTCTCGGAGTACATTGCTGAATTTGACACTTTTTCAAAATATGGGTTATCTCTTATTGATACTGCCGAGAAAAAGAATGAGAAATTCATAACTGGTTTGGATCAGTAGTTGGGGGAAAGACTTATTAACCACATCGATGAGACGTTTGAATCAATTGTGGGGAAAGCATTAAGATCAGAAAGTCTCTACCCTAAGCCAAAGACTGAGGTTGCATCCGCAGATGAGCCAAAGCTACAAGCAAGTGGTGGAGGCAAGGGTGGTTCCCAGAATAAGAGAAAGCAGAATCAGACTAAGGATAGCCAGAAGAAAAAGAATAAGCAAGATGTTGAGTGCTTCAGCTATGGTAAGAAGGGCCATTATGCTAGTAATTGTCGGGCCAAGCCAGCGGATAGGAAGTGCTTCAACTGTGGCCAAATGGGACATCACAAGGACAAGTGTCCGCAACCCCCCAAAGAAAAGCAAATGGTGAAAGCATATGCTCTCAATGCTATTCCTTCTTCGTCGAATGCCCCAACAGCGGCGGAGAAGGGAAAGAATGCCGTCATTCAAGGTATGCTTTCTGTTTATGATGTTCCTGTTAGAGTTTTGTTTGATATTGGAGCTTCCAGTTCTTTCATATCTAGTGACCTGGTAGATAGGTTGGGATTGGAGCCCGAGATCGTCGATAGACCTTTAGTAGTGACGAACCCGATTGGTGGTTCGACTAGCCTTAGCATGATTTGTCGTAATGTGGTCCTATCGAGTCATGGATGCATGTTTGTTTGTGATTGCTTTGTTTTGGGCTTTACTGGGTTTGGCATTATTTTGGGAGTAGATTGGCTCCAAAGATACGGCGTGGTGGTAGACTGTGAGGGCTTTTTGGTGACAGCTATAGCGGATGATGGGCGGAGGATAGTGTTTGGTGGTCTACCCAGTGAGGGGGTATTGGCTAGTTTTCTAAACTCCCTCGACATTCCGCATAGTGAGTTGTCAGGTTTGCCCGTGGTTGGCCAGTATCCGGACGTTTTCGAAGAAGTGACCGGGCTTCCACCACACCGAGAGATTGAGTTTCATATTGATTTGGTAAAGGATGCCAGGCCTATAGTGATGCCACTTCGTCGTATGGCACCAAGGGAGCAGCGAGAGCTCGAGGTGCAAGTCAGCGATCTTTTGAAGAAGAGATTTATCAGAAGGAGTGTTTCTGAATGGGGAGCACCAGTTGTGTTTGCTACCAAGGCGGATGGTTCCCTTCGTTTGTGTGTAGACTACCGCGAGTTGAATAAAGTGACGAGGAAGAACAAGTATCCTCTACCGCGGATAGATGATTTGTTCGATCAGTTGAGTGGCGCGAGAGTATTTTCTCAGTTGGATCTCGCGACAGGTTTTCATCAGCTTAGAGTGGAAGCTGAGAGTATAGCCAAAACGGCATTTCGGACGCCGTTTGGATTTTATGAGTGGTTGGTCATGCCATTCGGGCTGACCAATGCCCCAGCATATTTTGTGGATCTTATGAATAGGGTATTCAGAGATCAGTTGAATAAGTTTGTCCTTGTGTTCGTTGATGATATTTTGGTCTATTCGAGGACAGAGGAAGAACACAAGGAACATTTGAGAATGGTGATGGAGGTGTTGAGAAAACACCAATTAAAAGCAAAGTTTTCTAAGTGTCACTTCTGGAAGAGGGAAGTGAGGTTCTTGGGCCATGTTGTATCAGAGAATGGTATTGCCGTGGACCCGGCGAAAGTGGCTACGGTACAGGATTGGCCTACGCCTCAGAATGCAACAGATGTAAGAAGTTTCTTGGGGTTAGCTGGATATTATCGTAAGTTTATCCAAGGTTTCTCCAAGATAGCAGCACCATTGACCCAGTTGACCAAGAAGAATCAAGCTTTTGTCTGGGATGGAAGGTGCGAGAATGCATTTAAGAGTCTGAAGGACAAGTTGACAAGCGCACCAGTGTTAGTCATTCCTAAGGGGAATGAAGAGATGACGGTATACACGGGTGCCTGTGTTACCGGACTGGGTGCTGTATTAATGCAAGGCGGTGGGGTTGTAGCTTATGCAAGTCGGCAATTGAAACCGCACGAGAAAAGATGCCCTACCCATGATTTGGAATTGGCAGCGATCGTGTTCGAGTTGAAGATGTGGAGACACTATCTCTTGGGAGAAAGATTTGAGCTGTTTACAGATCATAAGTCGTTGAAGTATCTCTTCTCCCAGAAAGATCTGAATCTCCGTCAGCAGAGATGGTTAGAGTTCTTAGCTTCCTATGATTTTAAAATCGCATACACACCGGGAAAGGGCAATGCGGTAGCCGATGCGTTGAGTCGAAGACATGCCAGTTTAGGGGCTATGTTCCTTGAATGGAAGCAACTGGAGTATATCGCGGGGTTTGATTTCAGACCAAAGTGCGAATTGGATCCAGAAATGTTAGCAAGTTTGACGATCAGACCCACTTTAATTGAGCGGATCGGCTCTAGTTAGAGGGACGATCCTAACCTATTGGAAATCATCTCCAAGTTAGAGATGGGTATCGATGAGGAGATGAACAAGTATGGGCTTGATCGAGATGGATGGCTTAGAAAGAATGGAAAGCTTGTTGTACCCAATGTCAATGGATTGAGAGATAAAGTGCTTAGAGAATGTCATCACTCAAAGCTGACTGTACACCCCGGTGGTAACAAGATGTATCGAGACATGAAACGGACCTACTACTGGGAAGGGATGAAAAGGGACATTGGGAAGTTTATATCCAAATGCATGAATTGCCAGCTAGTTAAAGCAGAGCAAAAGAAGCCTAGTGGGTTGTTACAGCCATTAGAAATTCCCGAATGGAAACGGGAGCAAGTCTCGATGGATTTCATCGATGGTTTACCAAGGACTAGATCGGGACATGATAGCATTTGGGTAATCGTGGATCGATTGACTAAGAGTGCAAGATTCATACCAGTCAAATCGACCAGAACGGCAGCTAAGTTAGCAGAATTATATATGAAGTGGGTAGTGAGATTTCATGGAGTACCTAAAAGCATTGTGAGTGACCGAGACCCGTTGTTCACTAGTGGGTTTTGGAAGAGCTTACAAGAGGCTCTAGGGTCAGAGTTACATCTCAGTACCGCATATCATCCTCAGACCGACGGTCAGACGGAGAGGGTGAATCGTATTTTGGAAGATCTCTTGAGAGCATGTATATTGGATTTTGGTGGATCATGGGATGACAATTTTCATCTAGTAGAGTTTGCATATAATAATAGCTACCAATCCAGTATCGGTATGGCCCCGTTTGAAGCTTTGTACGGAAGACCGTGCAACTCACCATCATGTTGGATAGAGACTGGCGAGAAGTTTGTGCTTGGACCAGATATGGTGAGGGAAACTTCAGGTAAGATTAAGATCATTCAACAACGAATGAAGGCTGCCCAAGATAAGCAGAAGAGTTATGCTGATAAGAGGAGAAGAGACTTAAAATTCTCCGTTGGTGACTTGGTGTTTGTCAAGATTTCTCCGTTGAAGAGCGTAATACGATTTGGCAGGAGAGGCAAGTTAGCACCAAGATTTGTTGGCCCATTCCCTGTTCTTGAACTAGTCGGGAATTTGGCATATATAATTGACTTACCAGAGAAGATGGCGGGAGTTCACAACGTATTTCATGTTTCCCAACTAAGGAAGTTCGTCCACGACTCAGATATGACTATTTCACCTGATTAGTTGGAGGACTTCGAAGTAGAACCCGAGGCGGTTGGGAACCGCAAGCCGACCCGTATTGTCAAGCACGACATGAAGCAACTTCGAAGGAAGGCGGTGAAGCTAGTCAAGGTTCAGTGGGGCGAGGATGAGAATGATTGTACTTGGGAGACAGAGGAGAACATTAGGAAGACACACCCAGAACTCTTTGCCTGGTAAGATTTTGACTTCGATTTAGTTTTCCGCATGCTAGGATAGGCTTGTTTGCTTGTTTTGCATGTTTGATTGTTGTATGTGGTTGTTAGGCATGCGGGATCCTTTGTATGTTTGGGGTTAAGGAATTTCGGGGACGATATTTCTTAAGGGGGGGAGAGTGTAACGACCCGTATTCTACGCATCATAGGATCGTAGGATATTTATTTCTTTCACATACGAAGTCGTATGGTCATGTAACTTTGGGAGACGACTATTGGGGTCATTTCCCATGTTCATGATTTTTCCCGATTTTTAAATGACCATTTTACCCCCTAGTTGGCACTGTTTTGGCCATAACTTTTGACTGGAAAGGAATTTTGACTTGAAACCACATCCATTGGCTTCGGATGATGGTTTTCAATTCCGTAGAGTGGTCACATTAGCCAAACGGACTCACCGTTTGGGAGATATGGCTGAAACAAGTTTCAGATGGTGAAAAACAGCTTAATTGGGCTTAACCGGGTGATTAGCAGCTAGGCCCAGAGGGGAATTTCGGGTTTAGAGGTATAGGAGGACTGATTAGGGTTAGGAAATCACTTTCATTTCAGTTTTGACCCGCCACAAACCTTCTTGAGACCTTAGTAATGGCTTCCATCCTCTAAAACCACTCCAAAACACATTGTTAGTGAAGATTGAACCTAAACTACATCAAAACAAGGCCAAATAGCAACAAAGCAAGGTTGGAGCTGCTGCTATACATAGGAATTCGACCCAAACAGAGAGTATTTCAGATTTGGTGTTTTATTTTGTGGCCAAGGTGAGTGATTTGCATAGTTTTTGCACTAATTACAGTGATTAAGGGTAATTAGTGAAGATTAGCGAACCTATACACTAATAAATTCTGGAAAAATGTTTAGAAATTCTCAAATAATATTTTATGCCTCTGGTAGAAATTTGGTTTAATTTGATTGAGTTTTGTTAACCCTATGATTAGATTTGCTTAAACATGCTTAAGGGAAAATAAGGGGTTTTGGGCACATTTGATCCATTTTAACATGAAGATTCATTGTTTTGGTGTTTGTGGTTAGTTTGCTATGTTGTTATGACTGTTTGACATGATTTGTGATTGATTAGTATAGTTAGATTTGTCAAAAACGTCGTCAAACGGCGTAAACAAGTTGCTGGAAAAAGTTGCAGAAAGTTGTGCAGGGCTTCGGATCGGATCGGATGAGGGCTCGGATCGGATATGTGAACTGGACAAGAAAACCCGAACTGGAGTTTGGCACATAAGAGACTCGAAAAAAAGGAAAGTCGTTTACTTAGAGTTGGAGTGGACAAGGGGATCGGATCGGAAGAATAATGGGGGTCAGATTGGATCGACTTAAGAATGGAAGGCTACGACTGGAGTAAGGCGAAGGGATCGGATCGGAGTAGATGGAAAACGAGGGAGCTGATCGGAGAAGGAGCATGAACTGGAAGGAAGACAGCAACCCGACCCGACCCGGAGGAGGACACCGACCCGACCCGGAGTGGAGTACCCGACCCGAACCGAATGAAGAGATGACAATGAAGGAGGTCCGAACCGAACCGACGAGGGAAATGATCACCGAACCGAACTGAATTCTAGGACTGCTACTCCGCGACAACTCTTCTGAAGACCCACTCCAATTCGATCAAAACCCGAGATGCAAAGGAAGTCCAAACGGGAAGTTAGAGCTCAAGATTTAGATGGGAATCAACGAGTTCGCTTCATGGTTGGGCTTTGCTACGGGACGTGTGCCAAGGGGCAGTCGATGTTTATGACTTTGGATCACTATGTATGGGAGGTACGTGAACGGATTCAGAGCTGCAATGGCCTAGTACGACTAAAGGGCTATAAACCAATGAAGTGGGGTCATTTGTAAAGATTTGGTCATGACTCCGTGTGGTAAGCTTGGTAGTAGCAGTAGTTGTACAAGTTGAACTCCGTCACTACTTCAATGGGTCTGGTGATTGACAGTGGTGGACATCGTATGCTTTACGCACTGAGTGAGAGATGTGAGGATGGTTGCTATGGTTGATTTGTTTGCTATCATTATGACATGCATACTCCACCCCCGTATTCTTACACTATTTATTATGGCACCTTAGAGTACTGTACGGTATGTGGTACTAACTCTTTGGTTGCAGGTCCAGGTTCAGGTATGGTTTAGTATACCTATTATTGTTTTGTTTAGATGCTTATCGCTCATACCAGGCTTTATGTCTGACCCGGAGTTTTATGTCTCCTCTTATTACTCTGGGTGCTCACACGAGCAGACTAGAGACAGGTTAGCTGGTGATGCACGGGTAGATGATCCGGAGACGAGCAGGAGGCTTCCATGTAATATATATATAGTATTCTCCCTGTGTTGTTGAAGATCACTGCTTGGGCATTAGTGGTGCATCTTCTACTTTAGCTTTCTTTTGTTTAGAGACAGTAAATTTGGAAAGTTGTAATAAGCTGTATTTGGATTTCCGCTGCTCTGATGTTGATGTCGATATTAGTTATCAGCTTATGCACTATCTCACCTGTTTTATGTCAAGTATGTTATTATTATTATATTTTATTCCATGCGCTGTGAGACATACTACAGGTTCTTTGTTGATTCTTCGTCTTCTTCCTTTTCTTCTGATGACCGTCCCGTGCTAACTGGACATGTGTACAACGCACTATGGAGGAAATGTTGGTTGGTGCGGGGCGGGCCATCACATCAACATCACAAACCATTTCCACAACACATCAATCAAACAAACAAGCCATCCATGGTCTGTGGATGACGGGTGTCGGGTGCTACTAAACACCGTCTGCATCCTAGTATATATTTTAACTAGAAAATTTAATTAAAAGTGAGAAGTTCTCACTGAGGGTTCCACTCCTCCATTCTCTATTTCTGAACGGTTCGAATTTGGATTTGCTTCCAGTCGGTTCCATCACACACTGTTTCACTAGTTCACATCGGAAGGGGTTGTTGCTCCTTCGTCAGAGGGCGTCAGGGGATGGGTCTGGCGTTTGGGTGGTGCTGCGGTCTAGCCTGAGGAAGCGGTGGGCCCTGGAGTCGCTGGCTGCGGCTGTTTCCGTCGTAGGGGCTTTGGAGGTGTTCGGATTTGCTCGCAGGAGGTGGAGAACGAGAAGGGCGGAGCGATGGGGAATGACCGGAGTTGCGGAGGGAGGCGGCGCAGCCACTGGGGTGGCGTGCGGTGGACTGTGGGAGTTTGGGTGTTGGTTCCCCGTTCAAGAAAGGGGAGCGGGAGAAGGGAGTGAGAGGGGGAGGGATGCGGCGGGTGTTGGCGTTGGTCAGAAGAGGGTGGACGATGGTGGACGGAAAGGGGAACGATGATGAAGGGGGCGCCATTTTTATCGTGCAATCGAGTTGGGGTGGGTTCTGGGAAGATGGATTGGGAGGAAAGGGTTTAAGTGAAAATTGGTTTATATATTATTATTTTATTATTTACTTCTTTAAAAGGTTGACTTTCAATTCGAATCCCTATTCAAACCCAACGACTGTCACCCCTAGCTAATTACCCATATTCCGAACACAATGGGATATGTATCGCAAGCCAGTTCCATCGTTTCGATCAGTTTTCGTTCAAATCAACATATGATTCTATATATTGAATTTGAACGAGCATTTCAATTTACTAGGGTCACATACTAACTCGAAAAATTCCAGAAAAATATTTTCTAGCTTCGTATTGACGATACAGTCCTAACAAAACTAGTTTCGTCGAATTCTGAGACCGTTGGAAAAATGGCCATTTTTCAGTCGATTAAAATCAACTTAAACTGGTCAAACGCGTTTTCCTTTGCCACGCTCACATATTAATTCGAAAAATTATGAAATTTAAAACCTAGAAATAATTTTACATCGCAGACCCAACAAAAGTGGTTTCGTCGAAATCCGAGGTCGTTTGCAAAATTCCCATTTTTAAGGGCCTGAATTTCATAGCGACTATTCAGAATTTTCAACTGGACATATCTTTTGATCCCCGCTATGAAATTTTGATTTTTCGGATTCGTTGGAAAGATATTATCGATTAGATTCAAATATTTTTGGTTTCACTAAAATCCTGTTTATTTTGCACCCGGTATGTTCAATTGAAGTTTGAAATCGAATTATCGAACTACCCCGCCATTTTCAATTCCTTTTATAATTATAAATAATTATTTATATTCTAACGACGACGTATATAAATATATACATTCTATTTATATTCAAAATAAATTTCCCGTCGATATTACTTAAAATAATATATTTTAAATATTCTAAATTCATTAAAATTGCCAAAATAAAAATTTTAAACTGGCTCGCATTTCCGGGTTGTTACATTAGGTTTGTGTTATAGCGTTAATTCGTGATCTTTACACCACGGTATGAGTCAAAAACGGGATAAGGGACAGTAGGGGGCCATGTGTTCCTTTCAAGCTAGAAGTGATGTCATGGTATAGAGCCCAGACATTTTACTTACGTGGATGTTGGTAAGAGAGGCACCTCATATGTGGCAGCACAAGGCCAAGATGGTCGATATACTAACTAAGAGGTTCGATAGGACCGAGAAACGTATGGACTAGGCATGAATAATCAGCATAGAGCGGCTGACTGGCCCTATCGATCCAAGGGTCACATGCGTCTGGTCCTGGGCATCCCTTTAGAGATGGCCCGAATTCCGATGAGGAAGGATCCCTTGCCTCGACTCATAATGGAAATCCAAATTCCAATACGCGATTTTACGGTTTTAGTTGTATACTACGGCGGCATAGTAGGATGAGGTATAATGTCATCTAAGATTATTTATATTCGAAATTGTTTTATGCACTATACGCTTATAATAATAAAGATATTTGGCCTATCAAGCATGTTTGGCTATTATACGGCAATACTCTATCCTACGGCTTGCGATGGGACCTTAGTCTTATAATAACTTCATTTTTAAAAAAGCATTGCGTTATTTATTTTATGCACTAGTATTCATGTGGAGTAAACCCGATCCATGTTATACGGCGTGGTCTCATGATTTACTAAACTTTAAAATAAGTTAATAACTATTTTGGTTCTTATACCAGTCTCATGACTGACCTGGAGTTTATTGTTTTTCACCTAAACTCTGGGGGCCCATATTTTCCATAAGGGCAGCTAGTAGTTTTGGTTTATGCAGATAATCTTTAGCAGGGTCCTGGATTATGGATGGAGCTGTACACCGTTTATTTTGCAGTCTCCCACTGATTATTTTTATGTATTTAAAAAAAATTGTTGTTTGTAATTTATTCATTATGATATTTTTGTACTTTGATGTAAATTGTTGTAATATCAATGAAATCTTCTCTTGTTCTGTGTTTAATGCGTCACATTCTCATAATAATCCGAGCTTTCCTGTCTTTTCGGATCAGACCCGTGTGGTTTATGGTTGGTTCGAAGGTCGGGGAAATTCGGGTCATCACATTTGGTATCAGAGCTTTGGTTTACAAAGCTCTGGGAATACGACACATTATAACAAGATGAGAGAATTCATCAAAGACAGGGTTAGTAACATCCTATAAGAATGACTCGTTAGCGATAGGGTTAGTTATACCTTAGAATGAGTTTGAAGAGTATTATATATAAAAATGAATTTATTTTTGAAATTATTATATTTTATAATAAGAATTTGGAAATTTTATTTGATGTTGAGTTTGGACTATTGAGTATAAGAAAATTTTAAATATACGCGTAATTAACATATATTTGAAGTCTTAAATATATTTGGCAGATATAGAATCACACTTTAGTCGCCCGGGGATGATCCTGATTATAGGTGCACCATCACCGGTGCTTATTTTCGAGTTTCGAAAGTGGGATGTCTATATGATTCCAATTGACTAGCGTAAGAACCTTGAACTTAGTTAGAGTTAATGTTTGTGATTTGGCCTTGAAAATATATTTTTTAATTATAGAAGCTATATATTTAGAAAGTTGATTAACTAATTGATTGCTGGTTGTGATGTGTGATGATTAGTTTAACTAATAAAAATATTGGAATGATAAAACCAATACAAAAATGGAAAGTAGATTAAGCCGACTCAATTTTAATGTTAAATTGAATACAAAAATTTAGTTTGAATTGGGCATGTGTATATGTCGGACAGGTTGTTGTATGAAGGTTAAGAAGAGGAATAAAATTGGATGCCCGACAAAAAGTACATATTTATTGTATTAATTGGGTATGACGATTTTATGGGCCGATCGGCAGAAGGAAAAAAGAAAAAATATAACTGTATAAGCATGTTAAGTGTTTGATGCTTATATGATGTGGACAGAATAGCATGGCATAATCGTATAAGCATGTGAGTGTTTGATGATTATTGTAACGAACTAGTATTTTGACCCCGAAAATCAACATAAAACTCATGTCAACTATTCAAGCATCGAACATACTAGATCATTTATAGAAAGAAGTTAGAGGGTGAGAAATAAAAAGAAAGAAAGTTAGAATAGAAGAAGAAGAAGATAAAAACTGAACAGAATCAGAATAAACACGAATCTCACATCAAAACGAATAAAATATATTATATAACATAACTTTTGAAACACAAAACTTATAACTGTACATGCATAGCATTTCAGAGTACAACATAAAACATCGCAGTGGAAATAAACATCAACTATAAAATCCTAAAGACTCCTGCTCCAAGATCTTCCAGGTATATCTGTAAAATCCCGACTACTTGACTGCCCATACAAATTTGGGCACCAAAGAGTTTAGGGTAACAAAAAAAATAAACTTTTGGTTAGTCATGGGACCGGTGTGGGTAAATTCAAACCATTTGGTTTAAGTTTTAAAATCCTTAAAAGAAAGAATAATCGTAAGACCGATCCACACATAAAAACAGATGGTTTTTACCTTACGATAACCTAAAACATTTCTTTAAAATCAATACTCCTACGATATTATAGTAATGTCTAAATCAAATAAATGGCAATCTAGTAGAACGCTTTCATCTCCCGTTCTACATACATAATATATAATCAAAAACCCTGGGCACTTATTGGGTAATGGATTCCAACTGGCAAGGTATGGGACCACCTTATAACAGTGTATCTCTAGAGAGGAATACACCTGGTTCAACAACAACATCTTGTAACCCAGGCTAAACATGACCGGTCACTCATTTCGCTTGAGTGTACCAAATGTATTATCACCAATAGTTGGTATCAGCAACCGTTTCCCGAATGGGACAACATCAAAATAAATTAAAGAAGTAAATGGAGTTTCTCTAGATCAAGTGAAAATACACCCTAATTGGGAGCTACCCACTTAGCCATGCAACCTACCCGATTTTGTACCATTTCCCAGTTGTGAGGCTTGAGGTCATAATGTATCTTTTTGACAGATCACACCTTTATTCACTTTGAATGCCACATCATCATACCCATCAAATCACAAATTGATTTCTCCAGAAATATCATGGGTATGAACCTAAGAGAAACGAATTCCTCCGCCACAAAACGTAAATACATTTGAAGAGATCAACTTACGCGATCTATTAGATAAACTTTGTCAGACACTCTTCTATATAAGTTGTCCTGGGACTGGACAGACCGAAGGCACTATTCTGTAAACCTATCTTAGGCAATTTCTACCTTAGAATTGCCAGAACACCCCTTGCATAAACTCTGTCTTCAATTATCTTCATCATATTTGATTCGCAACGCTAATGCCCATACGGAGTGGGTTTCAGATAATACATCTGATACCAAACGTGACGACCTCCCATAACCACTGTGCTAGACAAGAGGAATAGTGCGCTGAAAAGTGTGCGAGGCAACTATGGACAATCATCAAAGTGGGTATACAACATCGGAACCTGTCGTAGAACTCACAACGCAAGGGTAAAATATAATAGACCATGTACAACAGGTAATAGTAATGAAGCATCATATAACAAACTTTTGAAACTTTCTCAACATCCTGAAAGGATATCCAACTGATACCAAAGTTTGTACATAAGGCCTCACTACAACCCTAAAAAAACACTCAATCAGCGGAAACAAAAATACTAGATAGTAATAAAACCGGCACGTCAGCCTCCTGCTCGCCTCCACACAGTAGCATCATCCTCACTAATCACCTGTAACCTGCTACTTAGTCTGCACATCCACAACCGGATGAACAACCCAAGGTAATAAGAGGAAACATAAAATCTTGAGTTAGACAACAGTCTTAGTGAGCGATAAAACAACTAACAAACTTCAAAAATAAAGTATATGAGAAGGGATAGATAAACATACTAATCTACTCACAACACCAGAGAAGAACTCAACCTTATCTTCCCCCACATCGAACAGTGGTAGCCTTTATAATAAACAATTCAACCATTCATCCATGGAAACAGAACACCCATTCAATCATGATAAAGCACTCATAACATCCAGATTATATGTATCTCATGTAAACCATCCTAATTGAATTCAACATCCCTCAAGCACAAGCCCTAGAGGCCTAAACCACTATCAGATAAGCACCCAAGGAACATCTCCTTCGACGTTGGACAATCTACATGAGACAGTACAAACAAAACAACCAATCATCTATGACTGACTCTGGCTATCACCTCCAACCCTGCTTTGAAACCACCGTTGACCATATGACGGCCGACCTTGCCACATGCCAAGGGCTAATGGTAACCCCAGCTCTGGCATAAACTCCATACGCCTTTCAAGGATACGTATGTATGTCAAATCTTGACAACTAGGCCTTTCAACGATACCCAAGGTACTCGACCTACAACTGGTCTTTTGGGTGCCCCCATCGTACCCCTGCTTAGAGCCTACTAGAACTTAGGACAACGATAATCCCTCAGCCTTCTCATCTCTAGTCACCCGACTTGACAACTTTTTATAGTTCAAGCAACCTTCTCGAGCAATCCATTATCCACAAACTCACAACCTTTGAGTAGTCACCTCATTCGTTGTTCTACACCGATCAACGAGCACCTTTTAACACCTCGAACCTTCCTCCTTGAATTCACATCGAAGTTACACCACCACTGCGCTGTGGCACGGGTTCAGACACTTCTGCCCGAAATTTTTTTAAAAGCACTTTTCGCTTAAATCTGGGTCGTATCCGAAAATATAATTTTTTTTCAGAAATTTTCCATGTGCGACCGACCCTTCACACTGGTAGAACCAACCATAGCGACTGACCCTCCCAACTTGGAGCGACCAATCCGCCACTTTACCACTTCCAGGGTTTACGACCGACTCGATAGGAGCGACTGACCCCTTTACTCAACCATAGGCTCGCTCGACCGAACCCTTTTGTTCTTCCAAGCTCGTTCGTTCGCTTGCCTTACACCCAGCTCGCTCGACCGACTGACTCCCTGGCTCGCTCGAGCCTACTTTCTGTCTTTTTTCCCAAGAAATCACACCCTAGAGCGAACGATCCCCTACGTGCGACCCAAAGCCTACACTTCATAATTTCTACTCCGATTTCCACCAAAACTTTGCTAAGCGATAGATTCGACGACATTAACTCATTCAATACAATCATAAGCATGTTATGAAACCATTAGCATCATGAAAATGACAATTATCATCAAATTATGCAAATTTCACCAAAAACCATAATAAATGAACATATGATCAAAATTGTGGATCTAACTTGTATAATCACGTGAAATAGCATAGAAATTACCTATCTAAACTTGTTAAATCAAAACATAGGGTGGCTAATACGAAAATGGACTTAATATGGCATAGATCTATGGAAAAGCACTTGAATTTGATGATAACCATACACAAACACTCATATACTTCATTGCATTCATCTGAGAGATGTAAATCACTCATCGATTCTCCCAAACAAGAAAATATCAATGAAAAAGGAATCCAGACAGCAAGCACCTCATACCAAACACCTTATTCTGATGGATCCTTGCTTCTTTAGTCGTAGATCTAGCTTTCAATGGTGTAGATCTATGATTTCCCTCCTAAGATTTGGATTTTTATTGGTGGAAAGTGTTAGAGGAAGAAGGAGCACAAGGCCACCCAATAAGGAAATGAAAAACTAAACCATTTCTGATATCTCTCACCCCCTATTTATACCCTCCCATCAGCCCACTAATGGGCCTCTCCAATTCAGCACATTATGCCTTACCAAACCTGGACATCCAACTGAAAAACCTTAAAATAGTGATTCCTCCCAAATCGCTAAGCCAAATCTTTAATGTGACCACTCTACGGAAATGGGCTAAATGGTCGAAAACAAAATCGGTAAAAATTATGGATATGTCTCACATCCCCATAAGCCACACACCAAAAGATGAGTGTGATCCAACCCTCAGGGAATAAAATAAAAATATTTTACAATCTTCAGATACGTAACATGCGGGCTGTTACAGCCGGTTTCTCTGTATTGACAATGGAAAAATGGTTAAACCTTTGATAGTCAGTTATTTAACTATCAAAGGAAAACATCCATATACACAACGATCTTATTTCCAAACGGAAATTTTATTGATCAATCATCATTCAACAATTTTCCCTTTAAATTAATTTATCATTAATTTATTCATTTCCCGATTTTTTGTTCCCATATATTCAAAAATTCTTATTTTCTAAATTTAGAAAATAAACGTTATTAACATTGGAAAACATTTCCATTCCTTATTCACGCATCACCATCCTGCCACATCTTTCAGTCTCTAACTGTAAACTAGTAAGAGAACAACCCTCTAAGTATCAACCCCAAAGGACGAAACCAACATCAGATCGACACCCAGAAAACCGTTAAACATAACTAATCTCCAGTCAGTTTCTAATTTCCTTAACTTCATTCTTTACTCCAAAATCATTTCATTTATTTAGAATAAGTAAATAATAATTTCTACTCTTTATTTAGAATAAATAAATAATAATTAATTAATTAATCTTTATCTAAAAGTGGAAAGTAAATATTACTTTCCTATATTTGATATAATCGAATTTCAACTTATAAATTTCTCATGAATAATCTATATTCGACTAACGTTTCGAACCTTGGAATAAACCCACCGTTTCAAGTCAACCTAAATTTCTAAACATCGCTTTGGAGTTTAACACTTCCAGAATTACCAATTTCCTTTTTCCACCATTTCGATTTGCAAACGTATGTCTTTAAACCATTATTCACTTTAAAATATGAATATTATTTTTTTACAGAAATATGGACTCATTTTATTAAATCAAATCTTGATTTAAATATTAAATACCATTTCAGTTAAAATTCCATTTATCTTATTATTTATAATTCCATACTTCATATCTCATTTTTTATAGGTTATATCCCGATTACATATTCGATAATAAGTCCAAGTATTTATTTATCTCGTCAAATTCTGAATTTCAAATATCTGGGTTAAAACCAAATTTTACTTCTCTATGTAAATTCAAACTTGTATTCTTATTTATCCAATGATAAATATTTTTTCTAGATTTATAAACATCGTTTGCAAATTCTTCTTCTCAATTTATCTGTTAAAAACATATTTCTACTTAATATCTACTTTAAATCTGTCTTCTCATAGTTCTTTTATAACTCGCAATTCCCTTTTATAATTCTATTAATTTTCAAACAAACCAGATCCATTCCATATAACTATTAATAACTTCCTACAGAAGTTTCTTATTTAATTTCCAAATATATCCTTTTTGTAAAATCTATTGATTTTATTAAATTCTTAAATTCAATATCCACTTCAAAAATTCCTTTTTATATTCCAATATTACTTATGGTATTTGAAATACCAAATAAAAAGAGTTAATATCATCCAAAAAATCAATAATAGATTATATATCACATCATATATCACAATATATGAAAAACAGTAATATAAACATTTGAAGAATCCAGTTGGATCCCTCCAACCTGTTTCCCTGCATCCACAGATGTTAATCACATAAATAATATCAATTTCATATCAATATGGAATTGTATAGAAAATGAACTCAATATTTAAACAACGACTTATATATATATATATATATCCCTCTATATATAAATTATCTCAACCAATTATCGACAATTCATCTAAACAACCATCACACAACATCCAATCATCATCTATCAAATTTAAAATACGTTATAAAAATATAACTTGGGTAGAGTTTGTGAGTTTACTCACATTGGCCGTTTATCATTAAATAATGATAAACTGTCATTGATTCAGATAGAAAATTCGTTCTACCATAGTTTGTAACGTGCTTCAAATGATTCCAAATCAGTTCCATTGTGTAGTATTTGTCGAGACGGTTCCAAAGCCTCTTGTTTCGTCCAATTCTGATAATGTATGTGATAGTTAACAATTTTACAATCTTTTAAACATTTCAAATGTCATTATCCACTAATAAAAATTTAATCAAAACTTAACTAGGTCATTAAATCCTTAACCCACCGTTATCCCCTTCATCCACTCCTGTATAATCCTACTGCTTCACAGTTGCTACTCCCCATGGCCATTATCTTACAGGGCAATTTCTTCTTCTTCACTTTATAATAATTCAAACAAAAAGTAACATTCAACTCTTCCACAAGCTCTCTTCTTCCCAATATCCAATCTATCCAACTCGATCCCCAAACCTTATTGCGTCGTCCAGTCAATCACCATGCATGCTCCACTCCAGGCAACGCCATTACACAAGTTTTCGAGCTCCCATATTCCATCATTTTGTCATAGAAATTCACACAAACATCTCTGTTAGACTCCTCTTCCAGAATACTTCCATTCCATAACAAAAAGGTGTAGCTCGAGCTTTATCCTGGAATCGCGTCAACACTGCCTTCACGTAAGCACAGTGCAGGGTGCGAATTTTTATGTTACCATCTCACCCCAAAAATCCATACGAGGTGCTAAATCCTCTTACAAACCCAAATAAAATAGCCAAAAGTTAAATCGATGATCCAATCACTCAAAAACCCTAAACCTAGCTCGCGTTGAGAAAATCCAGTGAACAGAAATTGATGTCGCACCCATGTATCAGCATACCAAATTGAAGAGGATTGTGATACGAATCCATATATATGTTTTGTAATTTATAACATTTTACTCGATTTTTAATTAAATTATGAAGCTCAGTTTTGCAAATGTTGGTGGCGGTTCAAAAATTATCGTTGACTGGGAATGAATTTATCTAGAGTTAGGGAAAAGTATGTGGTGTATTTATAGGTTGGGTTAGCTTCTAGGGTAAGATTCACATATTATTTTAATAATTTATACTATAACGTTATTTGTATTCGTTTATTAAAAATATGTATGTTACATACAATATCCATCTTCGATGAAAATGGACATGCAGCTATGGTTCGACATTACAGATCCAAGAAAACTTGTTTTGTCAAATTCCGAGTTCATTTGCTCACACAGCATATATTTAAAGTCGAATTATTGACTGTTTTTCACATTAAAATCGCATACTGCTACATACTGACTCCAAGAATCACAAAGTTTGAAATTTAACAATAATCTAATATTCCGAATCCAAGAAAATTAATTTCGTTGAAAACGGAGGTCGTTTGCAAAAATGAATATTTTTAAGGCTCTAAATAAACTAACAAAAATATTAATAATTCAAAAATAATTTAATTTAATAACAACAAATTAATATTATCGTATATATCCACATAGAATATCATTTAGCTCCAAAATAAACATATCTGGATTTATAACTCGATATTTAAAAATCCAAGTTAATCGATACTAAATATATGATAAAAATCCTTTTATTATATAAATAAATTGTTATAAATTATAAACGAATTCCAATGCGACTTTCTGAAAATTTGATTTCGACATAACTAACAATCTACAAGACGAAATCTTGAATTTTCTCTTCCATTAGAAAAATATCGTTAAATGGATTCGAGCATTTCTTGTTACATAGAAATCCGACTTAAAACGAATTCTGTATATTCAATTGAAGTTCAAAACTCAATATTACGAACTACCGCGATGTCACAGGCTCGTTTTAAATTATACTATAATTAATACATTCAAAATTCATTAAATAAATAAATTTGTTATTATAATTAAATTCTAAATCGAATTAAATCTGTTAAAGCAACCAATTCACACAATATTGCGAATATTCTACTATTCCGGATTATTTTGGAATTTATATTTTATTATCCCACGATTTATATTAATTAAATGTTCAATATTATTTAATTCCATTCATTTTAAATTACCAAATCAACATTTTAATGATTAAATAAATTATTTATTTAATCACTAAAAGTCCGTGACGTTACATTCCTTCTCCCTTAAAAGAATTTCATCCCCGAAATTACTAAGTTAGAAAAATGCTACCAACCCTATTAACTAGATTAAAAATCTTTTGTTTACTTCTTAACTTTAGTTTCAACTAAACTAATTGATTTTCAATTAATATATTAATTTATTCCTAATAATTAAAAAAATTTAAATTCTGAAAATTTTCTAACACCTTAAAATCTCGAAATTTTTTGCCAGTGTCTCCTTTGCATGGCTCAATCGGTTCAACTACAACTCGCCTCTCTAGGCCTTCTCTAATCCAAAAGAAAAATTAAAATGCCAAGCAGCTTTCCAAATAGACTCAGAAATCTCATACTCATATAAAATATAAACTTGTACCTTTTTGTCGGGCATATCATTATATCCTTTCCATCTGCTACCAATTCAGCATATACCGATGTCATCCCAATCAAACACCAATCAGTTTTTATCCTCAACCTAATCATTCTCTTATAACCAAGCCAAATTCCTTTTTATTTTTTTCCAATTCAAAACAATCTTCCTAGGAGTTTTAAACAACTTAGTTTTTTCTAAAATCAAATATTCTTTTTTCGGAATTCAAAACAAATTGTTTTGCCAAAACAATTCAATATCAATATCTTTGGTAGTAATCCATCACTTAGAACTCGAAAATGAACACTGATGATGTGGCCAGCATCAACAGGGTTATTTCCTAGTGGCTGAAGTGAGTTCAGTACTATAACATTCCCAAAACTCATTTCTTAAACACCTCCATTTTGAAATCATTTCAAAATATCATTCACAATGTTTTTGAAAAACATTTTCGAATTTCCCAAAAAATTAAAATTTCCATATACTTAATTCAAATCCATTTGCAAGCACTTCTCCAAATTTTAGGAATTTTAATTCCAATTCTAATTTTAAATTCTGATTTAATCCATCTGATTCCACATATTAAACTTATATGAATTCTGATTGGTTATTTACATAACCATTTTAACTATAATCTTGTTCGATTATAATAATGACAACCACATCCAATATACTTTAATAATTCGAATATTAATCATTCTTTTATATCAAAATATAATTTGGGTAAAATTATTTCATTTATCCTCTTTTCAAAACATACTGTGTCAGTTCATCGAATTCAAGTGTTTAGAAACCCATATCGATACAGTGGGTCATATTGGTCGACCATAATTCCTAAACCACTCAACCAATAAATCTCCACAATATAAAACCATTTTATATTAACTAACAAATATGTTTTCATATATATACACACTCAAACTCAATCTAGGGTATTACTAACCCCATCTCTATTCAGTTATGCCACAGAGCCAAGGTAATCACTTAACCTTCAGCTTTGATACCACTGTAATGGCCTTAGGCTTTGCAACCATTAGGCAGTGGGATAATATCCCACCATGATATACAGTGATACCTCAGAACTGCTTTTACGGCCAACCTCGTGACTAGACCAACCCACATTTTCGGGACACGTAGGGGTAAGAGTCTCCCGTTTGCCACCAAACCGCAAAGCAAGAACCCCATATCATGCATACCAATGAAGCAACCAACTCTGATACCACTGTTATGAACTAGTATTTTTGACCCCAAAAATTGACATAAAACTCATGTCAATTATTCAAGCATCGAACATACCAATTCATTTGTATAAAGTAGTTAGAGGGTGAGAAATAGAAAGAAAGTTAGAATGGAAGAAGAAGAAGAAGAAGAAGATCACAACCGAACAGAATTAGAATAAACACGAATCGCACAACAGAATGAATAAAATATATTATATAACATAAATTTTGAAATACAAAACTTATGACTGTATATACTACCATTTCAGAGTACAACACATAACATCCCAGTGAAAATAAACAACAACTATAAAATCCTGTAGCCTCCTGCCCCAAGCTCTTCTAGGTATATCTGTAAAATCCAGACTACTTGACTGCCTGTACAAATTTGGGCACCCAAGAGTTTAGGGTAACAAAACAAAATAAACTCTGGGTCAGTCATGCGACCAGTGTGAGTAAATTCCAACCATTTGGTTTAACTTTTAAAATACTTTTAAAAAAGGGATAATCGTAAGACCGATCCACAAATAAACACGGATGGTTTTTACCTTACGATAACCCAAAACATTTCTTTAAAATTGATATTCTTATGATATTATAACAATGTCTAAATTAAATAAATAACAATCTAGTGGAATGCTTTCATCTCACGTTCCACATACATAATATATAATCAAAAACCCAAGGCGCTTACTGGGTAATGGATTCCAACTGCCTAGGTATGGGACCACCTTTGGACAGTGTATATCTAGAGACAAATACACTAGGTTCAACAAGAACATCTTGAAACCCAGGCTAAACTGGATCGGTCACTCATTTTGCTTGAGTGTATCGAATGTATAATCACCAACAGTTGGGATCAACAACCGTTTCCCGAAAGGGACAACATCGAAATATATTAACGAAGTAAATGGATTTTCTCTAGATCAGGTGACAGTACACCCTAATTGGGAGCTACCCACTAAGCCATGCGACCTACCCAATTTTATACCATTTCCCGATTGTGAGGCTTAAGGTCATAACATATCTTTTTGACAAATCACACCTTTATTTACTTTGAATGCCACATGTTCATACCCACCAAATCACAAATTAGTTTTTCCAAAAATATCACGGGTATAAAGCTAAGAGAAACGAATTCCTCCGCCACCAAACATAAATACGTTTGAAGAGATCAACTTACGCGATCTATTAGATATACTCTGTCAGACATTCTTCCATATAAGTTGTCCTGGGACTGGATAAACTGAAGGCATTATTCTGTAAACCCATCTTGGGCAATTTCTACCTAGGATTTGCCAGAACAACCCTTGCATAAACTCTGTCTTCAATTATCTTCATCATATTTGATTCATAACGCTAATACCCATATGGAGTGGGTTTCAGATAATAAATCTGATCCCAGTCTCTCAGTATTGACGATGGAAAATGGTCAAAACTTTGATAGTCGATTATTTAACTATCAAAGGAAAACATTCATACACACAACGATCTTATTTCCAAATGGAAATTTTATCGGTCAATCATCAATCAGTATTTTTTCCTTTAAATTAATTTATCATTAACATATTCATTTCCCCATTTTTCGTTCTATATATTCATAAATTCTTATTTTCTAAATTTAGAAAATAAACGTTATTAACATTGGGAAACATTTTCATTCCTTATTCACGCATCATTATCCTCCCATATCTTTCAGTCTCTAACTGTAAACTAGTAAGATAACTTCTCTCTATGTATCAACCCCGAAGGCCGAAACTAACATCAGATCGACACTCAGAATGTCGTTCAACATAACTAATCCCTAATCAGTTTCTAATTTCCTAAACTTCATTCTTAACTCCAAAATCATTTCGTTTTCTATACTTAGAAAATATCACTTGTTATATTTGGAAAACCTTTCCAAGATCCATTTATATATATTTTAAACGTCGTTGTATAGAACATTAATTAAAACAATAACGTTATAATACCTGCTTCCAAAATATTTAAAATATAACTTTATTCTTTATTTATAATAAATAAATAATAATTAATTAATTAAATAATATTCATTTAAAAATGGAAAGTAAATATTACTTTCCTAGATTTGATATAATTGAATTTCATCTTATTACTCTCTGACGAAAAATCTATATTCGATTAACGTTTCGAACCTTGGAATAAACTCATCGTTTCAGGTCAACCCAAATTTCTAAATTTCACTTTAGAGTTTATCACTTTCATCATTTACCAATTTCCTTTTTCTACCATTCCGATTTGCAAACGTTTGTTTTTAAACCATTATTCACTTTAAAATGTGAATATTATTTCTTTACAGAAATATGGACTCATTTTATTAAATCAAATTTTAATTCAAATATTAAATACCATTTCAGTTTAAAATTCCATTTGTCTTGTTATTTTAAATCCATACGTCATATCTCATTTTTTATACATCATATCCCGATTACATATTCGATAATAAATCCAAGTATTTATTTATCTCTTCAAATTCTGAATTTCAAATATCGGTGTTAAAACCTATTTTTACTTTTCTATATAAAATCAGAATTTGATGTTGAATATAAGTCGATACGATTTCTATTTAAAACAATTTAATATCAAATTGGAGTTTGGGTTTGTCATGAACGTTATCTTCAGTAACACTATTCTTAAACCCGGTTGAGAAAAGAATAAATCTTTTAATTAAAATTTAGTGATGTTCTCTAGTTTAATTAATTAAATTGGAATTTAATGGAATTCGATTTAGTGATGAACGAGATGAACCTCTATAGAGGGAGTCTTGTACTATGTAAGGAATTTAAAAGGCTTCGCCGTCATTTCGTTTATAGTATTAATCTGCCATAAAAAATTTATATCGATTATATACTGTTATGATTTTCGTAAAAGTTCCATTTCGAATGGAAGTTGATTTCGGATTTATCGTGAACTGTTTTTAAATGACATTTGTTCTCTAACTCAGTTGAAAGCAGGATTGATTTCCTAAAGTTGAATAATCATTAAACAATGACTTTTGGAGATTAGAACTAGGTGGAGTTTTAATAAATCTTTAATTAGATTTGGAATGTAAAAAGGTAATTAAATTTACCATAACGCGGTATGCGTTAGATATGGAGTACCGCTAGTTTTACTCCATGCAATAATTGAATCTTTAATTAGATTTAGAGCATTAAATGGTAATATACTTTAATGATAACACGATGGGTGTTAAACATGGAGTACTACCAGTTTTGCTCCATGGGATGAATAGGTTGGGATTGAGATAATAAAATGAATAATTACTTTGGTAAGGCTTGTTAATCCCAACAAGGCATGTAAACTTTATTTTTGTTTAAGATTGTGAATAGATATTATAAAATCTATTGCAATGTTTTCAAAGGAAGGATTTAAACAAGGAGTTTAAATGAAGTAAACCTTTGATATGATTTGAGGGAATAATTCCCAGTAAAAAGAACACTTTGGATTGGAATGAGGCGTATGATATGTTTATATATCACTTGATTATTGTGACACCCCACATTTGTTAATGTCACTCACTAAGGAAATGCATTAAGTTCCGTGAAGCGTTATCGGTAATCGGACACAGAATAATTACAAGACAGATATAAATAAGGTAGCAAAGGAAATTTTAAATTTTTATTTCAACATAAATTAAAATACCGTGGTCCACAATACCATAAGCCACAAATACCATTACAATAAAATAACTTATGTCTTACGTCATCGGAGTACATAATATAAAAACATAATTCCCCAATTGAAAGAGTTAAGCTGAAACAACCCAAACTTCCCCGTAAAGGAAAGTGTGGATTGCTTTGAGAACAACACACATCAGGGCACAAACTGAAGAACATTTTATTACCGATTATAACAATTACATCAGAGTACAAGAATATAACATAGTATGAATACTTGTTACACAATAGAAATACAATAAAATCATAGATTTAAATTACATTTAAATAGCAGCAGAAAAATAATATAAATATAAAACCGAAAGGAATACACAGATACAGAGCTTTCCGAATATCGCTTTAGCTGTAAACCAGGATCCTGTAAACATATCTGCAAAAAGCTACTCGACTGCTCTTGTGGAAAATATGGGCACCCGAGTTTGCCAGTGAAACAAAACACAGGTCGGTCATTGGACTGGTATGAGAAATCTTACTTAACTTATCTAATAATAAGGCTAATCACAGGACCACGCCGCTAACGCGGAACGGGTTTACTCCATTGGATTGCCAGTGCATGAGATAAAGTAAGTCGTTAATCAATGCAATGCTTTTTAGAAAAATGAAACCATATTTATAAGACTCAAGTCCCATCACACAATGCAACGCAAACCGGAGGACAGAGTTTTACCTTATAATGGTCAAAAATGCTTGATATGATAAAACGGATTAGATATTATTATTAGTATATATATATTTCAAAAACAATTTCAATCATAATGTATCAATCATAGACGGCATAGTACCCCATCCTACTATGTCGCCATACTAGTTCTACAATCAAAACCGCATGGTGTCGTATTGGAAATTGGGTTTCCGTCATGAGTCGAGGCTAGGGATTGTCCTCTCCGATCCGAGACACTCTAGCAAATGCCTCAGGATTCCCCGCAGTGAACCATTGGATGCGGTAGGGCCGGTCCACACAAAAAGCTAGTGGATTAGTTATGCCTAAACACATGCTTCCCGGTTCCTTTGAACCTCTAATGTGACCACTTCCGTGAAAGTGTCGATAGACGACTTTAGGCAAGATCAGTAATATGGATATGCGGAATATATGATATATACTAAGAAAGATCTCACAGTAGCAATATCACAGATAAGTAAATGCAGTAATAAAAAAATCACACCAGGGATTTTTATACTGGTTCGGAGCACCGTCCTACGTCCAGTCCCAGATCTCCTATCTGGAATTTCACTAAACACTATCCTCACTTAACCCTGAGGAAAACAGGTTCACAACACCCGAGCAGCCGAACGGGATTTCACGCCTCTATCAACACGAGGACTTCACAACTCGCCTCTTACAACACCGAGATATAAACTTGTAGTTTGACAATGTGTGTTCTTAATAACACGAATTTGTCAATTCTTGTACAACCTTCCTATAATCTTATCCTCAAATATGATTTTGATATTATGAAGATTTGGAAGATGATATCGTTATTTGAATCTAAAGAATATTATATAGATTCAAGGATTCAAATAACGATATATGAGAATAGTGAGCTTTGGAATGCTTTTAAAGAGTAAGAATGAAATCAGCACTTAGATAGCAAGAATAGAAAGAATTGTTGTAATTAAAATGATGATTTTATGTTGCTTTTATAGAGGATGGAGAGATGTAATCATTGGTGAAGAGAAGCAATGAATAGAGATGATTTTTGGTGAAAAGAAAGGATCATAACCATTGATGAAATAGGGTGTCTATTCGAAAAATGGCTTCAGTTCGTAGACCAGTGGACTGGTAAAAAAATGACTAGTAGACTGGTATTTAAATATATATACGTTATATACATGTGTGCACGTTCATTGTGCATTCTGCCCAGAAACGGTCGACCGTCCAGAATGAAACCGGTCGACCGGTTTCAGGCAGTATGCACAATGAATGTGCATACATATATTCACATATATATTCAAAAAACATTGAGGTATATGATTATTTGAGGATAGATTTTGACAAATATAACTCAACTAAACACTAAATAATCAACCTCTAACATTGAATACCATCGAATCTCTTCTTTTTGTCGATCTTGAATTTCTCCTTGTCATTGATCAAAACATCTTGAATTCCTTGACTCAACATTCTCCCCCTTTTTGATTGATGACAATATAGATCTGAAAGAGTTTATTACTCCCCCTGAATGTATACTCCCCCTGAAATACATACTTAAAAAAATGTCGTAATTGCTCACATAGCCTTTGCCGGTGATATAGCCTTTTGAATTATCTCCAAAAGTGACTGAGCCACCATCCGAATAAGTGATATTTGTTAATAAGCTCTTGTCTCCAGTCATATGCTTCGAGCAACCACTGTCTAGTATCCACTTTCCTCTTTTCTTAAGTGGGACCTGCAAAAAACAAAATTAAGTTCATGGTACCCACCTTTTTATAGGGTCCTAAGAGTTAGGTCTTAGGAGTCCAAACCCATACGGGTCCGGTATCCCCTTTATATACATAATTTGGATTATGATGCACAGAACTCAAAAAAATTTGAATGTACTTGTTCCTAATCAAATTGTTATTTGTTTTAGGAACCCACATTTTTATAGATTTGACATTCTTCTTTTGAAATTTCACAATCGGTTTTGGTTTGGAATATAATAAACTAAGATTTTTCTTAGCTTTAGTTTCTCGTACTTCCTTATTTTTCCTTTTTCTTTTACCAAGATGTTTCTTGATAACTTGTTTCTTATATCCCAAACCTTGTTTATTTGTAGCAGTTTGTGAACTTTCAATAATTTTTGTCAAATTTTCTCGAGCTTTGTTAAAGTTAGAAACATTTTGAGTAATGTCGTCTAACTTTGTTTGTAAACTAGCTTTTTTAAGGTCTAACATCTTGACTTTTGCCTTAAGCTCAAGATTTTCGGTAGTTAGAGCATCATTTTTCTCTTTTTGAGTTTCAATTTCTTGACTCAAAAGAGGTAGTTGAGAATCAATATTAGATGATGATTCTTGAGCTTTTTCAAGTTCCTCCTCTAATATTTTCTTCTCGTCTTTTAACATATCTCGTTCAAATTCTGCTCTACTTAAATCAGTTTGAGCTTGCTTGCATTGTCGTTTTACATCTTTAAATTTATACATTAACTCAGCATTTATATCTAGAACTTCTTCAAAAGTCGGAATTTGTACCTTATCTTCTTTAGCCATAAAGCATACATTAGCTTGTTCATTGTCCGAGTCACTTTCACTATCAGATGAGTCTGAATCATCCCATGTCACTGAGAATGCCCGTTTCTTTGACTTGTCCTTTTTGTGTTTGAACTTGTCATTTTCTGTCTTCTTCTTTTGTTCTGGACAATCCTTTTGCATGTGTCCCTTCTTATGACAGTTGAAGCATTCTACATTTGATGATGATGGATTATTTGATCCGAACTTCTTTCTGTAGTATCGACTAGCTTTTCGTTGCTTTAAGAATTTTTTGAATCCTTTTGCAATGAATGCTAGATCCTCATCTTCGGAATCTGAGACGTCTTCATCTTTCTCAGCATGAAAAGCTACATTTTTCTTTTCTTCTTTTTGTTCTTTTCGAGCCTGCAAGTTAGCTTCATAGGACATAAGATTTCCTATCAATTCATCTGGCTTCATGGTGGAAAGATCATTAGCTTCTTCTATTGCTAATACTTTTCATTCACATTCATTAGTCAGTGAATATAGGACTGTTGAAACTACATCAAAATCAGAATATTTTTGTCCTAAACCGATAAGAGCATGATGAATGGTTTGAAACCTTGAATACATCTCATTGATTGTTTCATTCGGCTTCATTTTGAAATTTTGAAATTGACTTTTCAACAAAGCTATTTTTGCTTGTTTAACCTTGTTAGTACCTTCATGAGTGGTTTTTAGCGTTTGCCAAATTTGATATGCAGAGGTACAGATACTAACACGGTTATATTCGTTTTGGTCTAATGCACAAAACAACATATTTATTGCTTTTGCATTTACAGCAGCTGCGGTTTTCTCAGCAGCTGTCCATTCTGCATACTCAGTTCTTGGATTGACTATTTCTTTCTGAGTAGCACTCCAAGCATCATAACTTGTTGATTGCATATAAAAAGCCATACGTGTTGCCCAATAGCTATAGTTTAGGCCATTAAAGAAAGGAGGTCTTTGTGTTGACTGACCTTCTATGTAAGTGGTGTTACTAGTGCTTGCGTTATTTGCCATATTACTAGAATATATCAAATAACTGTGTTACGGTTATGACATGACCTTGCTCTGATACCAAATGAAAGTGTCGATAGACGACTTTAGGCAGGATCAGTAATACGGATATGCGGAATATATGATATATACTAAGAAAGATCTCACAGTAGCAATATCACAGATAAGTAAATGCAGTAATAGAAAAATCACACCAGGGATTTTTATACTGGTTCGGAGCACCGTCCTACGTCCAGTCCCAGATCTCCTATCTGGAATTTCACTAAACACTATCCTCACTTAACCCTGAGGAAAACAGGTTCACAACACCCGAGCAGCCGAACGGGATTTCATGCCTCTATCAACACGAGGACTTCACAACTCGCCTCTTACAACACCGAGATATAAACTTGTAGTTTGACAATGTGTGTTCTTAATAACACGAATTTGTCAATTCTTGTACAACCTTCCTATAATCTTATCCTCAAATATGATTTTGATATTATGAAGATTTGGAAGATGATATCGTTATTTGAATCTAAAGAATATTATATAGATTCAAGGATTCAAATAACGATATATGAGAATAGTGAGCTTTTGAATGCTTTTAAAGAGTAAGAATGAAATCAGCACTTAGATAGCAAGAATAGAAAGAATTGTTGTAATTAAAATGATGATTTCATGTTGCTTTTATAGAGGATGGAGAGATGTAATCATTGGTGAAGAGAAGCAATGAATAAAGATGATTTTTGGTGAAAAGAAAGGATCATAACCATTGATGAAATAGGGTGTCTATTCGAAAAATGGCTTCAGTTCGTAGACCAGTTGACTGGTAAAAAAATGACCAGTAGACTGGTATTTGAATATATATACGTTATATATATGTGTGCACGTTCATTGTGCATTCTGCCCAGAAACGGTCGACCGTCCAGAATGAAACCGGTCGACCGGTTTCAGGCAGTATGCACAATGAATGTGCATACATGTATTCACATATATATTCAAAAAACATTGAGGTATATGATTATTTGAGGATAGATTTTAACAAATATAACTCAACTAAACACTAAATAATCAACCTCTAACATTGAATACCATCGAATCTCTTCTTTTTGTCGATCTTGAATTTCTCCTTGTCATTGATCAAAACATCTTGAATTCCTTGACTCAACATTCCGGCCTATAAATAATCCGAGGCGCCTTAATCCATCAACCACATGAGTAAAAATGTCAAGGCTGGTAGGTCGCTGACACCACTTCTAGCTAGAAAGAAACGTGTGCACTCCCTACGGTCCTGATCCCGTTTTTGACTCATACCGGGGTGTGAGGTTCACGAAGTCACGCTATACACAAAGCTATGCCGAAATAGGCTATGCTTTGATCATCCCACAAGGCTCTGCTTTTCAACAAAAGCCTTGATCATTTGTATCTTGGCGTGCCACATTGACAATTCACGCCATGCGATCAATAACTACCAATATATACCCTCTGAGGGTGTTAAGCAAGAGAATAAATTCTCAGCCACCAAAGGGATAAATATTAAATAGAAATCAATTTAATTTACATGGAATGTAATTCAATGTCAGACACACATCCATTTACTAGTCCGTTCTGGGTCTGAACGAAACCGAAGCCGCTAGGTTCCCGCATATCCGAGAAATCAACAATTACGTCCGGACAAACTACCACTATTAACCCTTTCCTAGGAGCGAACCAGTTTAGGGCATCAGTAGTCATCCATTCGATGTGAAGATCTCCGGTCTTCAACCATCGTCTTCATCTTCGACTCTTAATCGTCGTAGTAATTATTCAGAATGGGTTAAACCCGGTCTTTCCGAATAACTTGCGTATTTTAATAATTAAAAATCAAGTGCTATAAAAACACATCCAACGCCATCATTCCAATTCGGAATATTCTTCTAATAAAATATTCACATTATCTTATCAAAAATAAATTCTTTACATTTATTCCTAAATCTTTCTTTTAAGGATTTATTAAAATCTCCAATTTGGTTTTAAATATCAAAAATCGTTATTTAATGATTATTTAAATTTAAGAAATTAATCTTATCTTCCACAAAATATGGAATTTCCACAGAAATTAAATCAATATATAATCTATATGAATTTCTGTATCAGACCAATAATATAAATGGAATAACAACAAAGCCTTTTAAATTCCATATATAGTAACGGTCTTCTTTTACAGAAGCTTATCTCGATTATTATTAAATAGACTTCCATTCAATTCCAATTTAATATATTAAATTGGAAAACTTTACTTTGGAAAAATTCGCATTAAATCTAAATAAAAAGATTTATAATTTCCAAGTTACATTTTCACTGTTAATTGGGTTAAAGAACTGATGTCGCTTAAAACACAGTTCACAATAAACCCAATTCACACTTTCATTTTATTTCAACTACTATAATTGAAAAACTATAAAATCTTAATTAAAAGATTTTTTCTTTTCATAAGGGTTCAAGAATAGTGTTATTTAAGACATCATTCACGACAAACCAAAATCCAATTTATTTAATTCCAGTTAAATAAGAGTTGAATGGAAAACTTCACCAAAGTATTCTTTTTCTAAAATATTCTTTATTGGAATGTGACTCAATCGACAACCATATAGTTTCAGTTATATGGTTTCCATATATTGC
Organism: Allium sativum; assembly: GCA_030737875.1. NCBI lineage: Eukaryota > Viridiplantae > Streptophyta > Magnoliopsida > Asparagales > Amaryllidaceae > Allium > Allium sativum. The sequence continues at coordinate 797,354,119 of CM060919.1, forward strand.
ATGTAATCAACAATCATGATAAATAATTATTACACATCCAAATAACAACCAGAGTGGATTCTACAACTAAATATTGGGATTAGTGTATGTTAAGTATCATCCCAATACCCGTGTTGGGTTTCATCCAACAAACAAATAATAAATTTTTTGTGCACTTGGGCGATGTTTGAAAATTATCGTCCCAATCACATAAACAAGTGGGATAACACGTAAATGGAAGTGTAATATTCAATTTGAATATACTAACATTATCTTTAATACATCAAACATTTCAACATTATAAACATATATTTCAAGCAATCGCTAACATCGTATTTTTAACATATGGATATTCAATTTTAATATCTAATCCTTCTTACTACAACCAACATACAATGAAAATATAATTTTCATCGTCAATTTTTCTAATGAAAACGACTTACAATAAAAATGAAGCTTTATCGCCAAATCTTTTATTGCACAACAAGTGACAACAAATGTGAACTTTATATTCCAATCTTTTATTGAAAACAAATTGGCAGTAAAAATATAATCTTTTTATTTCAATCTTTTTATTGCAACAAAGTGACAAAAAAATAAAATATTTTTTATTTTAATCCTTCTATTGAAACAAAGTGACAATAAAAATGTAATCTTTTATTTCATTTCTTTTTATTGAAAACAAATCACATAAAAATACAATCTTTTAATCCTATTTTTTTAATGAGAATAATACTACATAAAAATGTGAACTTTTATTTCTAATTTTTTTATTGTAACTAATCGACAATAAAAATATTAATTTTTATATCTTTTATGTATCTTTTGTGTAATCCCTTTCAATGACCAAAAATGTATATTTTGGTGTAATCCCTTTCAATGACTTAAAATGTATGTTTTGGTGTAATCCCTTTCAATGTCCAAAAATGTATATTTTGGTGTAATCCCTTTCAATGACCAAAAATGTATACATTGGTGTAATCCCTTCCAATGACCAAAAATGTATATTTTGGTGTCTAATTCTTTTTAATATACAAAAATGTTTATTCTTGTTTAGCTCTTTGTAATGTAAAAAAATGTTTATTTTGTCTAATCTTTTCAATGTACAAAAATGTCTATTTTTGTTTCATTTATTCAAAATGACAAAAATGAATATTTTGGTCTTAATCTTCTTAAATGACAAAAAGGAATGTTTGGTTACATTCTTTTAAGTTTGACAAAAAAAATGTTATTCCTATTTCAACTGACATGTTTTAACACAAAAATGTTATTTTTCTTCACTAACATATTTTAACACAAAAATGTTATTTTTCTTCACCAACATATTTTAACACAAAAATGTATATTTCTAATTCTACACTTTTTATTGTAATAAATATGATAATAAAAACATAATTTCTTTTTATTGTATCCATTTGACAATAAAAATATAATCTCTTGAATCCAATCTTTCTATTATATTCATTTGACAATAAAAATTATTCTTTTTATCTAATCTTTTTATTATATTTATTTGACAATAAAAATTATTCTTTTTATTCAAAAAGAATATGACACTAAAATATGTTTTTTTGTTCAAAAAGAAAATGATAATAAAAATTATTCTTTTTATTGGAAAAGAAAATTATAAAGCAATTGCATGTTCATGAATCAAAATAAAGATGAAATATTTATTCTTAAATCTAAATCCCAAGTTTACACATTCAATAAAAACTATATTTTTATAAATAAAACAAATCAATACATGTGGATTTAAATAAAAGTTGAAAATTTTATTTAAATCAAATATGTACATATGAATCTAACACAAAGACCTAGATCTGGATAAAAGAAGATAGAAGAACGATTTTACTGTAAATAAAAACTGTATTCATAGATCTAAAATAAAATATGATTTTTTATTTTAGATCTGAATTTAACCGTAAAATAGATATTTAACAAAAAAAAGAAACTTTATCGTAGATCATGAACATCAGAATACACCACAAACAACAATCAATAAATTCTAAATCACAAACATCGCAGATCTGAATCTTTACATACATACAATGATTTTAAATAGCGAGAAAGATAACTAAATTTTATTTAATTATTAAATCAGAATTCTCACCTTGATCAGATAATAACGATGGTTTTAATAAAATTTAACTTGCGTTTAAATTTTATCAAAAATCTAATAGTCTCCATTTCAGATCTAGTCTACTCTGAGATGTAGAGTTCATCTTCCCGGTTTCGACAAAACTGAAATCGTTGAATTTCATTAAGATTTGAATGAGTTATGATACTTTTAAGAATTGATTTCATTAAATCATTAATATATAATTATATGGGTTGACACAACACGTAGAAGAAAACCGCTACCGTGAATATTCCTTCTTCATTGCTCAAGCTGATAAAACCATAACCCATCGTCCCTTCAAACAATGAACGACGGACCACCCTAGGATCCTCTTGCCACCGATCTATCGTCGCCACCATCTCTGCCACGTCGAACTCCATCAGCGCCCTGAACGCCACTGAACTCGGTGGGCCATGTCGCCTCCAAACTCCACAAACCCGCGTGACATTCCAAGACAAAATTCATCAAATTCTGATTGATTTGGGAGAACCCACCGTACGGATGGAAAGAGCACACGAAGAACTTCAATTCTCCTTTTTGAATTTTTAAATTTCAATGAACGGATTTGGAGAAAATAAGGGACGAAGTTAGGAGAAAGATGGCCATCGAAACAGGAAATGGCAGCTGCATGTGTTAAGAATTTGGGTTAGGGTTGGGCACAGTTTCCTAGGGGTATTTATAGATAATTATTTAATATTATTTTATAACTAAATTTCAAAAATACATGTTAACCAATCCTAACTCCAAATCAAACCCAACGAGTGACGGCCCTAGCCAAATACCCCTGCTCCGGACATAATGGAACATGTGTCGTAACCCAATTCGGCTGTTATGACTAGTTTTTCCCAAAATTGAAATATAAAAAATTTTATATTAAATTTGATCGTACATTTAAATTCACCGGGGCCACATACTAACTCTAAAAATTCCAGAAAAATTATTTCTAGTTATGTTTTGACGATATGGTCCTAACAAAACTAATTTAGTCGAATTCCGAGACCGTTTTAAAAATGGCCATGTTCAAGTCAATTAAATTTGACTGAAACTGACAGAACACGTTTTCTTTTTCCACGCTCACATATTAATTCGAAAAATTATGAAAATTGAAACCTAACAATAAATTGACATTCCGGTTCCAACAAAAGTGGTTTCGTAAAAAACAAAGGTCGTTTGCAAAATGGCTATTTTTAAGGGCTATATTTATATCAAAATATATATAAATTCTACAGCGGCTTTTCTAAATTTTAAACTGGACATAACTTACAATTTTTAAAGTGAAATATCAGTTTCTTACATTCGTTATAAATATATTGTTAAAAATATTTAAATATTTTTTATTTCGTCCAATTCTGTTTTAAAATGAATTCTGTATAGTCAATTGAAATTAGAAATTGAATTTACGAACTGCCGCACCATTTCTAACTCCTTTTATAATAAAATTACATTAAATTAAATTAAATTAAATTTATTTGTTTTAACTTCGATTAAAATAAATTTTTAATCGTTATTGTTTAAAATAAATCATTTTAAATATTCAAAATCCATTAAAATTTCTAAAATAAAAATTTTAAATTAGTTCCAAAATTCCGGGTTGTTACAATCTCCCCTCACCTAAAATCTTTTCGTCCTCGAAAAGGAACGAAACTAAAAGTTGTTTTAACTAACCAACTCAACTTTCAGTCCTAATCAATTTTCAATTCAGTTCAATATTAAATTCGATTTAGCTAAATTTATCATCCTTTTATATATTTATTTAATTAAGTATCATTCTAATATTTTAATTAGTGAAACTAATTATCAAACATCACAACTAGCAATCAATTAGGTGATTAACTTTTCAAATATATATAACTTTTATATGTAGTCAAAAATCATATTTTTAGTGCAAATCATAGCAATATATTCTAACTATATTTTGGTTCTCATACCAGTCAATTGGAATATATAGATATCCCACTTTCAAAACTCGAACATAAACTCTGATGATGATGCATCAATCATCAGAATCATCTCCGGGCGACTAGAGTGTGATTCTATATCTATCCAGTATATTAAAACTTCGAATATTCCTTAATTACTAGTATATTCAGGATCTTTATATACTCGATTGTCCAAATTAAAATAAAATAATATACTCAAATACGTATTTTAAGATGAAAATTTCAAAACTAAATTGTTTTTTTTTCACTTTTTTTTTAAAGAAAATAATACTCTTCACACTCGTTCCAGGATATTACTGATCCTATCTCTAACGAGTTATTCTTATCGGATATTACTAATCTAATCTCTGATGAATTCTTTCATTCGGTTCTAATGTGCCTTGTTCTCGAGCTCTGTAAACCAAAGCTCTGTTACCAAATGAAACGACCCAAACTTCCCCATAAAGGAAAGCGTGGATTGCTTTGAGAACAACACACATCAGGGCACAAACGGAAGAACATTTTATTGCTGTTAATAACAATTACATCAGAGTACAAGAATATAACAGAGTATGAATACTTGTTACACAATAGAAATACAATAAAATCAGAGATTTAAATTACATTTAAATAGCAGCAGAAAAATAATATAAATATAAAACCGAAAGAAATACACAGATACAAAGCTTTCTGAATATCGCTTTAGCTGTAAACCAGGATCCTGTAAACATGTCTGCAAAAAGCTACTCGACTGCTCTTGTGGAAAATATGGGCACCCGAGTTTGCCAATGAAACAAAACACAGGTCAGTCATTGGACTGGTATGAGAAATCTTACTTAACTTATCTAATAATAAGGCTAATCACAGGACCACGCCGCTAACGCGGAACGGGTTTACTCCATTGAATTGCCAGTGCATGAGATAAAGTAAGTTGTTAATCAATGCAATGCTTTTTAGAAAAAAGAAACCATATTTATAAGACTCAAGTCCCATCACACAATGCAACGCAAACCGGAGGATAGAGTTTTACCTTATAATGGTCAAAAATGCTTGATACGATAAAATAGATTTGATATTATTATTAGTGTATGTATATTTCAAAAACAATTTCAGTCATAATGTATCAATCATAGACGGCATAGTACCCTATCCTACTATGTCGCCATACTAGTTCTACAATCAAAACTACATGGTGTCGTATTGGAAATTGGGTTTCTATCATGAGTCGAGGCTAGGGATCGTCCTCTCCGATTCGAGACACTCTAGCAAATGCCTTAGGATTCCCCGCAGTGAATTGTTGGATGCGGTAGGGCCGGTCCACACAAAACGCTAGTGGATTAGTTATGCCCGAACACATGCTTCTCGGTTCCTTTGAACCTCTAATGTGACCACTTCCGGCCTATAAATAATCTGAGGCACCTCAATCCATCAACCACGCAAGTAAAAATGTCAGGGCTGGTAGGTCGTTGACACCACTTCTAGTTAGAAAGAAATGTGTGCACTCCCTACGGTCCTGATCCCGTTTTTGACTCATACTGGGGTGTGAGGTTCGTGAAGTCATATTATACACAAAGCTATGCCGAAATAGGCTATGCTTTGATCATCCCACAAGGCTCTGCTTTTCAACAAAAGCCTAGATCATTTGCATCTTGGCGTGCCACATTGACAATTCACGCCATGCGATCAATAACTACCAATATATACCCTCTGAGGGTGTTAAGAAAGAGAATAAATTCTCTGCCACCAAACTGATACATATTAAATAGAAATCAATTTAATTTACATGGAATGAAATTCAATGTCAGATACACATCCATTTACTAGTCCGTTCTAGGTCTGAACAATACCAAAGCCACTAGGTTCCCGCATATCTGGGCAATCAACAAGTACGTCCGGACAAACTACCACTATTAACCCTTTCCTAGGAGCGACCCAGTTTAGGGCATCAGTAGTCGTCCATTCAATGTGAAGATCGCTGGTCTTCAACCACCGTCTTCATCTTTGAATCTTAATCGTCGTACAAATTATTCTGAAAGGGTTAAACCCAGTCTTTCCGAATAATTTGCGTATTTTAATAATTAAAAATCAAGTGCTATAAAAACACATCCAACGCCATCATTCCAATTCAGAATATTCTTTTAATAAAATATTCACATTATCTTATCAAAGATAAATTCTTTACATTTATTCTTAAATCTTTCTTTTAAGGATTTATTAAAAACTCCAATTTGGTTTTAAATATCAAAAATCATTATTTAATGATTATTTAAATTTAAGAAATTAATCTTATCTTTAACTGGGTTAAAGAACTATTGTCATTTAAAACATAGTTCACGGTAAACCCAAAATCGTCTTCCACAAAATATGGAATTTTCACAGAAATCAAATCAATATATAATATATGTGAATTTCTGTATCAGACCAATAATATAAATGGAATAACGGCAAAGTCTTTTAAATTCCATATATAGTAACGATCTTCTTTTACAGAAGCTTATCTCGATTATTATTAAATCGACTTCCATTCAATTCCAATTTAATATATCGAACAAGAAAACTTTACTTTGGAAAAATTCACATTAAATTTAAATAAAAAGATTTATAATTTCCAAGTTACATTATCATTGTTAATTGGGTTAAAGAACAGATGTCGCTTAAAACACAACTCACAATAAACCCAATTCACACTTTCATTTTATTTCAACTGTTATAATTGAAAAACTCTAAAATCTTAATTAAAAGATTTATTCTTTTCATAAGGGGTTCAAGAATAGTGTTATTTAAGACACCATTCACGACAAACCAAAATCCAGTTTATTTAATTCCAGTTAAATATGAGTTGAATGGAAAACTTCACCGAAGTATTCTTTTTCTAAAATATTCTTTATTGGAATATGACTCAAACAATAACTATATAGTTTCAGTTATATGGTTTCCATATATTGCATGTAATCAACAATCATGATAAATAATTATTACACATTCAAATAACAACCAGAGTGGATTCTACAACTAAATATTGGGATTAGTGTATGTCAAGTGTCATCCCAATACCCGTTTGGGGTTTCATCCAACAAACAAATAATAAATTATTTATGCACTTGGGCGATGTGTGAAAATTATTGTCCCAATCACATAAACAAGTCAGATAACTTGTAAATGGATGTGTAATATTCAATTTGAATATACTAACATTATCTTTAATACGTCAAACATTTCAACATTACAAACATATATTTCAAGCCATTGCTAACATCGTATTTTTAACATATGGATATTCTATTTTAATATCTAATCCTTCTTACTACAACCAACATACAATGAAAATATAATTTTCATCATCAATTTTTCTAATGAAAATTTCTTACAATAAAAGTGAAGTTTTATCGCCAAATCTTTTATTGCACAACAAATGACAACAAATGTGAACTTTATATTTCTAATCTTTTATTGAAAAGAAATTGGCGGTAAAAATATAATATTTTTATTTCAATCTTTTTATTGTAACAAAGTGACAAAAAAAATAATTTTTTTTATTTTAATCCTTCTATTGAAACAAAGCGACAATAAAAATGTAATCTTTTATTTCATTTCTTTTTATTGAAACAAATCACATAAAAATAAAATCTTTCAATCCTATTTTTTTAATGAGAATAATACTACATAAAAATGTGAACTTTTATTTCTAATCTTTTTATTATAACTAATCAACAATAAAAATATTAATTTTTATATCTTTTGTGTAATCCTTTTCAATGACCAAAAATGTATATTTGGGTGCAATCCCTTTCAATGACCAAAAATGTATGTTTTGGTGTAATCCCTTTCAATGACCAAAAATGTATATTTTGGTGAATCCCATTCAATGACCAAAAACGTATATTTTGGTGTAATTGGTGTCTTATTCTTTTTAATATACAAAAATGTTTATTTTTGTCTAGCTCTTTGTAATGTACAAAAATGTTTATTTTTGTCTAATTCTTTTCAATGTACAAAAATGTCTATTTTTGTTTCATTTATTCAAAATGACAAAAATGAATATTTTGGTCTTAATCTTCTTAAATGACAAAAAGGAATGTTTGGTTACATTCTTTTAAGTTTGACAAAAAAATGTTATTCTTATTTCAACCAACATGTTTTAACACAAAAATGTTATTTTTCTTCACTAACATATTTTAACACAAAAATGTTATTTTCCTTCACTAATATGTTTTAACACAAAAATGTATATTTCTAATTCTACACTTTTTATTGTAATAAACATGACAATAAAAACATAATTTCTTTTTATTGTATCCATTTGACAATAAAAATATAATCTTTTGAATCCAATCTTTCTATTGTATTTATTTGACAGTAAGAATTATTCTTTTTATCTAATCTTTTTATTGTATTTATTTGACAATAAAAATCATTCTTTTTATTCAAAAAGAATATGACACTAAAATATGTTCTTTTTTATTCAAATAGAAAATGACAATAAAAATTATTATTTTTATTGAAAAAGAAAATTATAAAGCAATTGCATGTTAATGAATCAAAATAAAGATGAAATCTTTATTCTTAAATCTAAATCCCAAGTTTACGTATTCAATAAAAACAATATTTTTATAAATAAAACAAATCAATACATGTGGATTTAAATAAAAGTTGAAATTTTTATATAAATCAAATCTGTACATATGGATCTAACACAAAGACCTAGATCTGGATAATAGGAGATAAAAGAACGATTTTACTGTAAATCAAAACTGTATTCATATATCGAAAATAAAATATGATTTTTTATTTTAGATCTGAATTTAACCGCAAACTAGATATTCAACAAGAAAAAGATGAAACTTTATCGTAGATCATGAACATCAGAATACACCACAAACAACAATCAATAAATTCTAAATCACAAACATCGCAAATTTGAATCATTACATATATACGATGATTTTAAATAGCGAGAAAGATAATTAAATTTTATTTAATTATTAAATCAGAATTCTCACCTTGATTGGATAATAACGATGGTTTTAATAAAATTTAACTTGCGTTTAAATTTTATCAAAAATCAATTAGTCTCTGTTTCAGATCTGGTCTACTCTAAGATGTAGAGTTCATCTTCCCGGTTCCGACAAAACTGAAATCGTTGAATTTCATTAAGATTTGAATGAGTTATGATACTTTTAAGAATTGATTTCATTAAATCATTAATATATAATTATATGGATACCACAACACATAGAAGAAAACCGCTACCGTGAATATTCCTTCTTCATCGTTCAAGCTGATAAAACCGTAACCCATCGTCCCTTTAAACAATGAACGATGCACCACCCAGGATCCTCCTGCCACCGATCTGTCGTCGCCACCATCTCCGCCACGTCGAACTCCATCAGCGCCCTGAACGCCATCGAACTCGGTGGCCATGTCGCCTCCAAACTCCACAAACCCGCGTGACATTCCAAGACAAAATTCATCAAATTCTGATTGATCTGAGAAACCCACCGTACGGATGGAAAGAGCACACGAAGAACTTCAATTCTCCTTTTTGAATTTTTAAATTTCAATGAACGGATTTGGAGAAAATAAGGAACGAGGTTGGGAGAAAGATGGCCATCGAAACAGGAAATGGTGGTTGCATGTGTTAAGAATTAGGGTTAGGGTTGGGCACGGATTCCTAGGGGTATTTATAGATAATTATTTAATATTATTTTATAATTAAATTTCAAAAATAATGTTAACCAATCCGAACTCCAAATCAAACCCAATGAGTGTCGCCCCTAGCCAAATACCCCTGCTTCGGACATAATGGAACATGTTTCATAACCCAATTCAGCGGTTACGACTGGTTTTTCTCAAAACTAAAATATAAAACATTTTATATTAAATTTGATAGTACATTTAAATTCACCGGGGCCACATACTGACTCTAAAAATTCCAGAAAAATTATTTCTTGTTATGTTTTGATGATACGGTTCTAACAAAACTAATTTCGTCGAATTGCGAGACCGTTTGAAAAATGGCCATGTTCAAGTCGATTAAATTTGACTAAAACTGACAAAACACGTTTTCTTTTTCCATGCTCACATATTAATTCGAAAAATTATGAAAATTGAAAACTAACTATAAATTGACATTCCGGTTCCAACAAAAGTGTTTTCGTCGAAAACAGAGGTCGTTTGCAAAATGGCTATTTTTAAGGGCTATATATTATATTAATATATATATAAATTCTACAACGACTTTTCTAAATTTTGAACTGGACATAACTTACAATTTTTAAAGTGAAATCTCAGTTTCTTACATTTGTTACAAAGATATTGTTAAACAGATTTAAATATTTCTTGTTTCGTCCAATTCTGATTTAAAATAAATTCTGTAAAGTTAATTGAAATAAGAAATTGAATTTATGAACTGCCGCGCCATTTCTAAGTCCTTTTATAATTAAATTAAATTAAATTTATTTGTTTTAACTTCGATTAAAATAAATTTTTAATCGTTATTATTTAAAATAAATCATTTTAAATATTCAAAATCCATTAAAATTTCTAAAATAAAAATTTTAAATTGGTTCCAAAATTCTGGTTTGTTACATAAGCCATAGTAGAGACAAGAACTTGAGCCATACTTCAGAAGTGGCTCCTAGTAAGGTGATATTTGAATCCAGACTAAGCCTGAGTGTTTCCTCCCTGAGAACCTGAGGGAGGGGGTACGAAAGAAAGAAGGAGAAACAAAAAGGTCAAACATAAAGTCTGGCGAGTCTAGTTACTTTTAGCCAGTAGATAAATAAAAGTAACATGATAGGCATATAAAGTGGATAAGAGAGAGATCACTACATAAATGGCAGGTGTGACAAGTTAAGCAAGACAAGGTGTACATGCCTCACTAATGATTACTCTGCACTATTACTAGTATATCCAAAAAGAGATGATCCCTTCAACTATAAGGTGGTAGACTTAGTCCAAATGTATCCTAACTACTACCCTGATCGATCGGCTCCCTAACCCTTGTAGATACCTTGTGCTAGCCGTACAATAGGAGGTATCACTTCTTAAAGTGGCAAACCCTCGTCGTAACAATGTGCACAACCATATCTATAGGTGTCACGGTCGTCTTATCCCCTTCTGCCCGGCTCATGCATGCATATGACCCGGTCGGTTTGCGCCGCCCACATCGTCCTCCACGTTTGGATCTCTTACAATCAATCAGTAAGTGTGCCCCTTCTCCACCTAGTACGGAGTACTTTATTTGATACCTACACCGGGTTACTGACTGAATTAGGTCCCACACAATATGATTCAAGCTCTCCATTTTGTCTTGTATCCCCCACTAGGTATTCACTGACTATGTATACCACTAGGTGTCTTTAATTACATAGCCTTGTTTATATCTACCGGTTATGCTTACCTACAGGTGTCTTTAATACATAACCCCTAATCTTCCAACCGGTAATGCTTACCTATAGGTTTCTTTAATTACATAACCCTATCACTTCTACAAGTTATGTTTACCCTAAAAGATGTCTTTAATTACATAACGTTATTATTTCCACCGATTATGTATACCACTAGGTGTCTTTAATTACATAACCTTATTATTTCCACCGATTATGTATACCACTAGATGTCTTTAATTACATAACATTAACGGGTTAAGTTTGTGGGCCTATATGCAAATATTACCCATCCCCTCTTCAGATTTACTTAACCCACCCCTCAACCATGTTTACTTAACCCCCAACTTAAATTTAAGTTCATACAATCCTTATGGATTAACTTAGGTTAAGTAGTCCAATTCTTTACCATGTCCATTTATGTTTTCATAGTGGGCTAGACCTCCCACATTAGGCCTACAACATGTGGATGTTGGATATGTCGGTCAGGTCCGGGCAGACTTATTCCACATTTGGGCCTAACCTCGTGTCATAGCCCGATTCGTATTTACATACTTAGACCTCCCACATTTGGTTTACCATTAGTGGCTATTGGATATGCCAGTCGGGTCTGTGCAGACTTCCACCACTAATGCAACCTAACCTCGTGTCATAAGTACAATTATAATTCCTAATTGTAATTACTTGACATTCCATTTTTAATTAATCAACTAATAAATCCTTTCCTTTTATAGGTGTCAGTACTTATTTTACCCAATAATTTGAATTACATGTCCATAAATGTTCATATTCAAATTATTCCATTTTTAACCCTTTTTCCCCCGTTCCTTAACTAGCGCCCTCATGAAATTGGCAACATGCCTAGGCTAGACAATAGCCTAGTCATAAACGTTAGTAGGGAAAATAATAGGGATATAACTAAAGTGATCATCTTAGCAAAAACATAATTGTATGTTAATAAAGGGTAGATATACTACTAGCATGGACATGAAATTGTCATCATAACAAGGTGGACATAAAACTAATGAACTATGATGTCACAATATCTAAATTAGCAATTTAGATGTCAAATCGGTTTAGATCTAACATGATAACATTAGGTGATAATTTAGATCACATAAAGCAGATCAAACATGAATCATAAGGTGACAATTTAGATCACATAGAATATATCTAACATGAATCATAAGGTGACAATTTTAGATCACATAGAATAGATCTAACATGAATCATTAGGTGAAAATTTTAGATCACATAGAATAGATCTAAAATGAATCATAAGGTGACAATTTTAGATCACATAGAATAGATCTAAAATGAGTCATATGGTGACAATTTTAGATCAAATAGAATAGATCTAACGTGAATCATAAGGTGACAATTTTAGATCACATAGAATAGATCTAACGTGAATCATAAGGTGACAATTTTAGATCACATAGAATAGATCTAACATGAATCATAAGGTGACAATTTTAGATCACATAGAATAGATCTAACATGAATCATAAGGTTACAATTTTAGTTTACATAGAGTAGATCTAACATGAATCATAAGGTCACAATTTTAGATCACATTGAATAGATCTAACATGAATCATAAGGTGATAATTTTAGATCATATAGAATAAATCTAACATGAATCATAAGGTGACAATTTTAGATCACATAGAATAGATCTACATACATCCGCATCATAGCATATCATAAAAGTTACAAACCAAGATCCATATTAATAACATAGTAGAACAATAGAATTGGATCCAAAGAAACAGATCTATCATGACATAGCATAAGATCTAACAATAATATAGACTCAAGATTTTCAATGTATCCAAATCACAGTCTTTCATAATTCACTATTATTTATCTAAACCTAAAAGCAACTAGAACTCACTATGATTGGATTGCTAAGATGATAGAAAAGAAGTTGGTGCTGAGTCTATGTTTGAATCTCAGAATTTGATATGCTTTAGAAGAAGATGAGAGACCCTAGTTCAGTTCAGAATCCGGCATAGTCCGGCCACCATTGTTTCTTTGTGAAAAAAACAAAGGATATGAGATATATTTATAGCTGCTGGGTTACAGAATTCGGATGCCACCTCAGCCCTAATGGAATTGGGTCAGGTCACAGGTCGTCACTCACTCGAAAAAGGCCTGAATACCCAAAAACAGTTTTGGGTGCACTTTACAGGTGCGCTAGTGCAAAATTGCCTTGGAGCACTTGGCAAGTGCGCCAGTTATATCTAGTTCTGATTTTCAACTTTCTATCATCCATAACTTCTTCATATGTTATCCATTTTACGCAAACTAGGTGTCTATTTTGACCAAAATTTCGAAATGGACGTAATGACATAATAAGTTTCTTTTAATTCTTAATATTAAATTATTTATTCTTTAATTTATCTTCTTTAATGTTTACCTAATTTTGGGGTGTTTCATTCCTCCCTACTTTAAGGATTTTGTCCCCGAAATCTACAAGTTGAGAAGAATGCATATCCTACCATCCATCGTCCATCAATCACTGACATCCATTGTACTTAAGGATTTCTAATACTTTCATGAATATATGCAAAAGTGTGTGTATATGTCCCAACACTAATGAAAAGATCAAGCGGTCTACTGATTTGGTTGAACTTCTTAATGCAATGTATATTAGTGCCATGAATCCAATATATATGCAAATAAACCTATTATAACATATAAGCTCTATATGTGTGCACTCATTCATCCAAATGTAACATACATATGCAAGTTCATCCATTTCCATCCATAAAAGAAAAGAAAATGCACAAATATCTATATGCAGTATGAGAGTGATTGAACTGATCTTAGTGCCTAATGTTTGTGTATATGCGTCCACAGACAACCACTAGCAAACACTTACATCCACTTGCATTCATCAATCATAACATGTCTCAAACACATGTTTACATCCATAGGATTCCTGTCTAAAGGTCAAAAAATACTATAGATAAGATATACTCAAATGATAGAAACAAGTACTAATAAAGCTTTGGAAAAAGGAGTTAAGAACATACCCTCGAAAAGAAAAGGGTACGAAGCACGAATCTTGTCTTTGATCTCCCAAGTCGCATCCTCTGGGTTATCTCCCCATTGAACCTTTAGCAACTTGATTCTTTATTGCATAACTTCTTAACTTCTGATCCAAGAATACGGGAAGGAACTCGCCTGACTGTCGCCTCCCGTTCCACTTCTCCCTCTTCCAATACACTTGGCTCAACGATTACTACGGTGTCATGCAGGCACTTCCGCAGATGGGAATCGTAGAAAACATCATGAATGCCAGATAGTTTGTCTGGGAGTTTAACTCTATAGACCATCTGGTCAATCCTCTCGGTTATGGGAAATGGACCTACAAACCAAGGTGCCAACTTCCCTATTGATCCAAAGAGAACCACATTCCTCAAAGGTGACACTTTGATAAAAAAATCAAGTCTTCTACTTCAAATTCGAGGTATGTCCTTCTCTTGTCTCCATAGGATTTCTGCCTATCTTGAGCTGTCTTTATCCACCGTCGAATAAGGTCAATCTTTTCGGACGTTTCTATAACCATATGCGGTCCAAGTAATAATCTTTCTGTAGATTCCCACCAGCAAGTTGGTGATCCACAAGGTCGTCGGTACGATGCTTCGAAGGGTGCCATGCCGATGTTGGCCTGATAGCTGTTGTTATAGGAAACTCTACTAAAGGAAGATGCTCTTCCCAAGTCCCTCTGAAGTCTAGGATACCCAGCCTTAAAAGATCTTCTGCAATTCTATTCACCCTCTCTGTTTACCCATCGCTCCGAGGATGATAAGTTGTGCTCAAACACATCTGTGTACCTAATGCTTCTTGTAAGCTCCTCCAAAATTCGCTAGTAAAGATGGGGTCACGATCGCCCCCGATGCTGGAATGAACTCCATGAAGACGAACTATCTCTTGGACATAAATTGCTGCTAACCATGATGTCTTCCTCTTACTCTTAACTGGAATAATTTGAGCGCTCTTAGTGAGTCTCTCTACCACAACCCAAATACTAGTGTTGCCTTTCTTCGATCTAGGCAAACCATCTATGAAATCCATAGAGACGCTCTCCCATTTCCATTGAGGAACCTCCAAAGAATGAAGTAAACCACCGGGCTTCTTTTGCTCAGCTTTGACTTGCTAGCAAACTAAACATTGGGTAAACCCTCTTCATGTCCTTGTACATCTTATCACCCTCTGGATGAACGGTCATCTTAGAATGGTGGGCTTCTTCTAGGACTGCCTTTATCAAGCTTCCAGTTTGAGGAACACAAAGCCTTCCATCTCGTCGCAAACACCTCTTTTCATCTATGGCATATCTGCTGAGGTGACTAGAAGTCTCTCCTCTTCTGAGCTTATACATGAGGGTCTAAAATCAAAAACTAATATTAAATCCAAGTTCTTCCTTTCCACAAACAGTAGACTCAGGGCCACCCTCTGCCTACTTAGTGTGTCTGCCATCACATTACCCTTTCCAGGGGCATATGAAATCTCGAATCATAAGAAGCTAGAAACTCCATCCACCGCTGTTGCCTTAAGTTGGGATCCTTCTACGAGAACAGATACTTAAGAGATTTATGATCGGTGTATAACTCGACCTTCTCTCCAAGCAAATAATGATGCCACGTCTTTATTGCAAACACTATGGCAGCTAGCTCAAGATCATGGGTGGGGTAGTTCTTTTCATGAACTCTTGGCTATCTACCCCCATAACACTCCATTCTTGCATTCGAACCACACCAAGCCCTATACCATACGCATCAGCGTAAACAGTAAACAGCTTATTCCCGTCAGACAAGGTCAAGATTGGGGCTGTTTTCAGAGCCCTCTTCAGTTATTGGAAAGCAATGTCACAGTCTATATCCCATGAGAATTCCAAGTTCTTCTTCATCAGCCTGGTGAGTGGGGATGATATCTTTGTGAAGTCCTTAATGAACTTCCTATAATAACCTGCTAACCCAAAAAAGCTTCTCATCTCCGTTGCATTTTTAGGGACCTGTCAGTCTTGCATTGCAACCACCTTTGCAGGATCTACGGCTATCCCTTCTTTGGAGACCACATGCCCTAAGAATCTCACCTCTTTTCTCCAAAAATGACATTTGGAGAACTTTGCTTTAAGCTGATGGTCGCGGAGAGTTTTCAAAACTTCTCTCAAATGTTGGGCATGCTCTTCTTCGCCCTTGGAGAAGATCAAGATAACATCAACAAAGACTACAATAAATTTATTTAGGAAATCCCAAAACACCCTACTCATCAGATCGACAAAATAGGTGAGTGCATTCGTCAGCCCAAAAGGCATAACTAGCCATTCAAATAAACCATCCGGAGTCCTAAAGGCAGTTTTGTCTATGCTGTCCTCAGCCACCCTCAACTGATGGAACCCCATGGCCAAGTCTAACTGGGATAATACCGAGGCACCAACAAGCTTATTAAATAAATCATCAATCCTTGGAAGCGGGTGCCTATTCTTCTTAGTGAGTTTATTCAGCTCCCAATAATCAACATACAAACGAGGCGAACCATCCGCCTTAGTTGCGAATACTACTGGAGCACCCCATTCAGATATGCTTCATCTGATAAACCCTTTCTCAAGTAGCTCCCCTACTTGCTTACTCAGCTCCCTCCTTTCCCTTGGAGTCATATGGTGCACTGGTAATGCAACTGGCTTTGCATTGTCCACTAGATATAAACAAAAATCGATCTCGCGCCTAGGAGGTAGACCCTAAACCTCATCAAAAACACCAGAAAAGTCTCGGACTACTAGAACAGATTGCAGATCGTCGATAGATGCATCAAGAGACTCCAAGAAACTAAGCATAATCGACCCTGTGGGTAACACGAAATCTCGAGGTTCCTCCCATGACAAGTCAGAAACCTAATGACCCTCCTCTCACAATCCAGAATGGCACCATATGTGGTAAGCTTGTCCATTCCTAGAATCAACCCATAGCCCATAAACCCGAGCACATATGCGTCGCACTCAAACTCGATGCCTAAGACAAATATTCTCAAACCCCGACAAATCATAAATAAATGAGCCGAACCACCAATGGGGTTTGAGACAACAACGGGATCTACTATCATACTAGTATTTAAGTGCAGATATTCAACTACAGAACTAAATATAAACGAGTGTGAAGCACCAGAATCAAAAGGGTTCTAATAGGGTGACTGGAAAGAGAAATCAAACCTTCCATGGAACTTTCCTACCTCTATCTGGTGCACTAGCCACGAGAGCATTCGCTTGCCCTCTAGAGGTTCCTGTCCTTTGACCTTGCCCTTGCATCCTTGGGCACTCCCTAGAATAGTGTCCAACCTCTTCACAAACGAAGCAAGCATTCTTCCTTTTCCTGCAGTCCTTGGCCAAGTGACCCTCTCGCCCGCAACTATGGCACTTCCTCTTATCCTTAGCCTTGTCATTCTTTCTGCCCTTCTTCTGTTGTTGTTGCTGCCCTTTCTTGGGACATAACCTTTTATTTTTTGTTTCCTCAACCTTAACTTCTTCCTTTTCAGATTTATTTGAACTTTATCTATGTTCCCTTCCCGGGCCATCATTTTTCTCATCCTTGGGTTACACTCCTTAGCCCTAACTCCCTTATTCTCCTTTTTACCATATTCGTGTAACAAGCTAACAAGTCTCTCGAAAGTTGCCTTCATCGCACAGAAATCTTTACGAAGCTCAAGAAAATTAGTCGTAGGTGATAATACTGCAGCTTTAGATGGAGGTTAGGCAATTCATTTCCCTTCGATATGTGTCGCAGTTTAAACATACCTATGGCATCATGCCGGAATGGGTACACCTTTCGGGAAGATCGATCCCCCAGACAAAAAGAGAAAAAAGGAATCAAGTGGAGAATCGGGAGATACTTCCTATGGCTTTGAGGAATATGTTTTTCAAAGCAGACATTTCTTTTGAAAATGCTTTCTTTTAAAACCTTTTTGAAAATAATTTTCAAAAACTTTTATCTAATCTGGTAACCTTCAGCTCTGGTACCAAGTGTGACACCCCACATCTGTTAATGTCACTCACTAAGGGAATGCATTAAGTTCCATGAAGCATTATAGGTAATCAGACACGGAATAATTACAAGACAGATATAAGTAAGATAGCAGCGGAAATTTCAAATTTTTATTTCAACATAAATTAAAATACCGTGGTCCACAATACCATAAGCCTCAAAAACCATTAAAATAAAATAACTTCTGTCTTGCGTCATCAGAGTACATAATATAAAAACATAAATCCCCAATTGAAAGAGTTAAGCCATAGTAGAGATAAGAACTTGAGCCATACTTCAGAAGTAGTTCCTAGCAAGGTGATATCTGAATCCTGCTAAGCCTGGGTGTTTCCTTCCTGAGAACCTGGGGGGAATGGAAGAAAGAAGGAGAAACAAAAGGTTCAGACATAAAGTATAGCGAGTCTAGTTACTTTTAGCTAGTAGATAAAATAAAAGTAACATGATAGGCATATAAAGTGGACAAGAGAGAGATCACTACATAAATGGAAGGTGTGACAAGGTAAGCAAGATAAGGTGTACATGCCTCACTAATGATTACTCTGCACTATTACTAGTATATCCAGAAAGAGATGATCCCTTCAACTATAAGATGGTAGACTTATGTATACGTCCAAATGTATCCTAACTACTACCCTGATCGATCGGCTCCTAACCCTCGTAGATACCTTGTGTTGGCCCCACAATAGGAGGTATCACTTCCTAAAGTGGCAACCCCTCATCGTAACAATGTGCACAACCATATCTACAGGTGTCACAGTCATCTTATCCCCTTCTTCCCGGCTCATGCACTCACATGGCCTGATCGGTTTGCGCCGCCCACACCGTCCTCCACGTTTGGATCTCTTATAATCAGTCAGTAAGCGTGCCCATTCTCCGCCTAATACTGAGTACTTTATTTGATACCTACTCCGGGTTACTGATTGAAATGGTTCCCATACAATATGATACAAGCTCTCACCTTTGTCTTGTATACCCCACTAGGTTTTCACTAACTATGTATACCACTAGGTGTCTTTAATTACATAGCCTTGTTTATGTCTACCGGTTAAGCTTACCTACATGTGTATTTAATACATAACCCCTAATCTTCCAACCGGTTATGCTTGCCTATAGGTGTCTTTAATGACATAACCCTATCACTTCTACAAGTTATGTTACCCTAAAAGATGTCTTTAATTACATAACTTTATTATTTCCACCGATTATGTATACCACTAGGTGTCTTTAATTACATAACCTTATTATTTCCACCGATTATGTATACCACTAGGTGTCTTTAATTACATAACCTTAACAGGTTAAGTTTATGGGCCTATATGCGAATATTACCCATCCCCTCTTCAGATTTACTTAACCCACCCCTTAACCATGTTTACTTATTCCCCAACTTAAATTTAAGTTCATAGAATCCTGATGGATTAATTTAGGTTAAGTAGTCAAATTCTTTACCATGTCCATTTATGGTTTCATAGTGGGCCAGACCTCCCACATTAGGCCTACAATATGTGGATGCTGGATATGCCTGTCGGATCTGGGCAGACCTATTCCACAGTTGGGCCTAACCTCGTGTCATAACCCGATTCATATTTATGTACTTAGACCTCCCACATTAGGTTTACCATTAGTGGCTGTTGGATGTGCCGGTCGGGTACAGGCAGACTTCCACCACTAATGCAACCTAACCTCGTGTCATAAGTACAATTCCTAATTGTAATTACTAGATATTCCATTTTTAATCAATTAATCAATTAATTAATCCTTTCCTTTTATAGGTGTCAGTACTTATTTTACCCAATAATTTGAATTACATTTCCATAAATGTTCATATTCAAATTATGCCATTTTTAACCCTTTTCCCCCATTCTTAACTAGCGCCCTCACAAAATTGGCAACATGCCTAGGCTAGACAATAGCCTAGTCATAAACGATAATAGGGGAAATAATGGGGATATAACTAAAATGATCATCTTGGCATAAACATAAACTTGTATGTTGATAAGGTGAACTTACATACTAGCATGGACATGAAATTGTCATCATAACAAGGTGGACATAAAACTGATGAACTATGATGTCACAATATCTAAATTAGCAATTTAAATGTCCAATCGGTTTAGATCTAACATGATAACATAAGGTAATAATTTAGATCACATAAAATAGATCTAACAGGAATCATTAGGTGACAATTTAGATCACATAGAATAGATCTAACATGAATCATAACGTGACAATTTTAGATCACATAGAATAGATCTAACATGACTCATAAGGTGACAATTTTAGATCACACAGAATAGATCTAACATGAATCATAAGGTGACAATTTTAGATCACATTGAATAGATTGAACGTGAATCATAAGGTGACAATTTTAGATCACATAGAATAGATCTAACATGAATCATAAGGTGACAATTTTAGATCACATAGAATAGATCTAACATGAATCATAAGGTGACAATTTTAGATCACATATAATAGATCTAACATGAATCATAAGGTGACAATTTTCGATTACAAAGAATGGATCTAACATGAATCATAAGGTGACAATTTTAGATCACATAGAATAGATCTAACATGAACCATAAGGTGACAATTTTATATCACATAGAATAGATCTACATACATCTGCATTATAACATATCATAAAAGTTACAAACCAAGATCCATAATAATAATATAGAAGAACAGTTGAATTAGATCCAAAGAAATAGATCTATCATGACATAGCATAAGATCTAACAATAACATGGATTCAAGGTTTGCAACGTATCCAAATCACAGTCTTTCATAATTCACTATTATTTATCTAAACCTAAAAGCAACTAGAACTCGTTGTGATTGGATTGCTAAGATGATAGAAAAGAAGTTGGTGCTAAGTCTATGCTTGAATCTTAGAATTTGATATGCTTTAGAAGAAGATAAGAGACCCTAGTTCAGTTTAGAATGCGGCATAGTCCGGCCACTATTGTTTCTTTGTGAAGAAAACAAAGGATATGAGATATATTTATATAGCTACCGGGTTACATAATCCGAATGCCACCTCAGCCCAAATGGAATTGGGCAGGTTACGGGTCGTCACTCACTCGAAAAAGGCCCAAATACCCAGAAACTGTTTTTGGTGCACTTTACAGGTGCGCCAGTGCAAAATTGCCTTGGCGCACTTGGCAAGTGCGCTAGTTATATCTGATTCTGATTTTCAACTTTCTATCGTTCGTACCTTCTTCATGTTTTATCCGTTTTACGCAAACTAGGTGTCTATCCTGACCAGAATTTCGTGACGAACGTAATGACGTAGTCAATTTCCTTTAATTCTTAATAAGTTATTTATTCTTTAATTTATCTTCTTTACTGTTAACAAAATTTTGGGTTGTTACAATTATAAGATGTGCGAGTTATTTAGAAAGACCGGTTTAACTATTCTGAATAACTGCTACGACGATTAAAAGTCGAAGATACAAAGACGGTGGTTGAAAATCAGAGATCTTCATATCATTGGGATGATTATTGATGTCTCAATTGGGATATACACCCAAGACGAGGTAATAAGTGGTGATCGTCTAGACATACTTGGAGATCGACCAGATATGTGAGGGCCTCTCTCCTTTATTGGACATACAGGATGAGGAATAAGGTGCCCCTGGTTTCATTCAGACCTAGAATGAACTTTCAAATGGATTGTATATCTGAATGTTGTATTTTATTTTGTATTAATTGATCTCTATAAAAGATATATTTCTGTTTGGTGGCACAGAATTTATTCTCTTAGCTTAACACCCTTGATTGAGAGGTACAAGGTTAGAGGTTATATATTGGTAGATATCAGTTGTATGGTATGAATTGACAATGTGTCATGCTGAGATGCAAGGATCAAATCTTTTGTTAAAAAGTAGAGCTTTGTGGATGATGATCAACGCATGGCTAATATAGTGTAGCTTTGGCATCAATTTGCGAGCTTCACACCCTGGTATGAGTCAAAAAGGGGATAAGGGATAGCAGAAAGGCCATGCGTTTCTTTCTAGCTAGAAGTTGTAACACCCCATGTTTTCTGTTAACATTAAACTAACGAATTGAGGAATAATTAATTTTAAATGTGAAAATGAAGGGAAACGGGTTATTTCATTGTGTTCTTCTTGGAATTCTGGTTGAGATAGAGTCCGAGTTTGCGTAAATTGGACTTCGTATGAAGAAGTTATGGTTGTCGGAAGTTTCCAGAAATTCAAATTTAAATTCAAAAATGAATTCAGACTCAGAACCGGGCAAGGCGGGAAATTTCCCACCCCAGGCCAGGTCGACCAGGGGGTCGACCTTAGTGTCGACCTACCCTATAGGTCGACCTGGGGGTCGACCTACCCCCCTCGGGCAGATTTGAATTAAGCCCAATTCTGAGCTGCTGCTGAGTCATTAGGGCTGAGTTGACTTTTTGGATGGTTCAGGTTGCTTCTTGGTTGATCGGATGACCTAAATTAATCCTAATCTCTGTATAAACACATGTAGACTCAAACCCTAAACCTAATCAAAATTAGAACATGACCGTCATGCTATCACCCCGCAACCTAGAGTAGCCGCCACACACCAAAAGCAAAGTAAAGCTAATCAACTCAATTCAACTCAAGTCTATACCAACAACAACAACAAATATGTCTACTTCAAAGGCGAGCTAATTCAACTACAGAACACAGATCCCAAAACTCAAGACCTTCTTTGAGTTGTGAGTTCGATTTCTTTAATAAGATAATTAACAAGTTAACTAGGTTTAGTTATAATTTGGGTTATATGGCTATATTTGTGAATCATTGGAAAAATGTGATATTTTGTGAATATATGCTAGTTGTTCATAATGATAGTTTTTGTTGTGGATCCCTTTTTATATGCCCAATCACCTATGTTCAACTTGATTTATTTTTTACATCATTTTATATGCAAGTTTAGGTAGTAATTGGATTCACATATATGCAAGTTTACACCCTTAGGTTTAGATCTATGACATACATAGTTTTATGCAAGTTTGTGACTATGGCCTATGCGAGTTTGGGTGTAGATTATAATGCTAGTTTCTATGTGAATTGTACACAAGTTTACATGTGAACCAAGTAAACTGACTATATGCAAGTTTAGGTAGTAATTGGATTCACATATATGCAAGTTTACACCTTTAGGTTTAGATCTATGACATACATAGTTTTATGCAAGCTTATGACTATGGCCTATGCAAGTTTGGGCGAAAACTATATTCATACATGCAAGTTCACACATTTAGGTCTATGTTTAGATTCATGACAATACAAAGTTTATGCAAGTTATGTTGTAATCCTTATTTGCAAGTTAGATCCATTTTGTGTGTTATGCAAATTTGCGATGTTTCTTCCCTTTTATGTGTTAGACTAATTGCTAGTCTAATATATATATATATATATATATGTCATGATAAACGAACAAAAAACGTGGGGACGATGAGGGTAATATTGAATATACACATGTTGAGAATTGGCATGTAATGGCCTTAAAAGGCATACAATTAATTTGAGGCAATAATTGGTATAATTTGTATACCTGAAATAAATGGACATAATTTAAGTGACAATTATGGGCATAAGTATATTTGGAATTTATTGACAAATTTGAATAGGGATGTTAATCCACTTTGGGGTTGAATAAAGATATGTAATAATTAACTGCCTGTGACATGAGGTTAGACTCGTTTGTGGTGTAAGACTGCCCGACCCGCCTGGCAAATCTAGCAACCACAAACGGTGGTCTAATGTGAGAGGTCAAAGGCACAAATTAAATGCGTAACGATTGTAAAGACACGAGGTTAGGCTCTTTTGTGGTATAAGACTGCCCGGACCCGCCCTGCAAATCCAGCAATTGCAAATGTCAGTCTAATGTGGGAGGTCTTTACAAGGTTACGATCCTAATGAATTAAGTAACACTTAACCAGATAAACATGTGGTGGGGTGTGGGGGTTAAGTGGTGGCCTTGGGTGGCTTGTAAAATACGATTAGAAACACTTAACTAAGTTGAAACATGTAAGAAGACATGAATAAGAAGGGGTTAAGTGGGATGTACTAGAGGGGACCAATCATAGGTGGAAGCTTGTGTCATGCATGGGGGCCCTTATCAGACCAGTAACCCATTAAGTATCTTTGTGGGCTCGACCCAAGTCGAGGACGGGACATGCATACTGTGTTTGATTGTAAGAGGTCAAAATGGGTTAGCGGTGGCAACACAAGTCCAACGGGGTCATGTGCGTGTATGGGCCCGGGCTGGTAGGTAAGACGTTGTTGCATCGTGTAGGTATAAGCCGTGCATCTTTAGTGGTATCGGGTTGTCATTTTAGGGAATGATACACCCCACTGTGGGACCAACACAGGTATCTACGAGTTAGGAAGCCGATCGCATGGGGGTAGTGGGTACACCTAGTGGAGATAGGGGCAGGCGGCACCTATGTAGACAGCTAGGGGTACACAAAACTACTATTATGATTACTAAGTTTAGTAGGTGGGGATCAATTTTTAGGGTGTTTGGTGTGGTGCAATGTAGCAATTATCTTAGTGATTAGGTGCGCCTTAAACATTACCTTTGTTCATCTTATTTCCTTTGTTTGCTCTGTCATGCCCATTTGTTCACAGTCATTTCCTTATTTACCATCTTATGCCTTATCCTAGTTAATTTAATAATTATATTGTTAAAGTTATTGCACTCGCCAGACTTTATGTCTGACCACTTTGTTTCCACCTCTTTTCTTCCTTCCCCCCCTCCCACAAGGTGGTCAGGGTAGGACTAGTACTAGTGGAGCTTGATTTGGACCGCTTTATCTCTTTCTTTTGGAAATTGCTAAAGTAAAGTTCAGCCTATCTTATTTATGGCTATTTTATGTTGGGGTTATGTATTTTATTTTATGTACTCAGAACTTATTTGTCAAGATGGATAATAAGCGTATTTGGTTTTGTAGTTGGTTTTTGTTGTGATGTAACCAAACTATTTCTCCGCTGAAATAAAAGTTGTTTCTATTTCCCAAGTACAATATATTTATCTATCTTGTTTACTTTTCTGTTCTATACACAATAAACACTCCCCCAAAATTAAGGCATTCTCTTTGTGAGTGACCTTAATGGAGATGGGGTGCCACATGTGGTATCAGAGATGAAGGTTACCAGAACAGATAAGATATTTTGAAACGCTATTTTTCGAAAAGCATTTTCATAAAGGATACTTTCAAAAATTCGTTTTAAGGAGCGTATTTTCAAGAGAAAAGCTTATTTTAAAAAAAAACATAACCCCAAGAACCTTATATCTTTCCTTCGATTCTTTTGTTTTGAATCTTTCCTTTTTTTTGTTTCACCATGTCTGGGGATCTTAACCTTCCGGAGGGAGTACCGATACCAGGATGGTTTAGGAGGTATTTGGAGGCTAGAGCCACCGTCGGAGGCCCAGCAAATGTTCCTCCTCCCCCAGCTGCACCCGTTCCTTCTCCTCCCCCTCCTCGTGTTGATACTTTCAAAAATATATTCAACGACTTTCGGGCAATGGACGGAAAATCTTTTCACGGGTCGGAGACATTTGTTGAAGCTCAAAATTGGCTAAAGGAGGTGGAAGAGTTGTTTGGAATCTTTGAGGTAGAAGATGGAAGAAAGGTCCAATTAGCTGCCTGGTTAATGAAGGATGAGGCCTCTTTTTGGTGGGAGGTCACTAATTGAGAGCGTCTAGTTGAGACATGGCCGGATTTCAGGCGTAGGTTTTGAGGCAAAGTTTCTCTCACGGGCCGAAGAGAATCTATACATGGAAAGGTTTTTGGCATTGAGGCAGGGAAATCTATCAGTGAAAGAGTACATCAACAAGTTCAATCAGTTGGCGAGATTTGGCTTGGACTTGGTGAATGCACCTGAAAAGAAGGCCCTGAGATTTGTTAAGGGTGTGATCGAGCCGCTAAATGGGTTAGCTATGACCCACATCCCTATGGAGGCCACCTTTAAGAGACTGGTTGACATGGCGCTTATGCATGAAGAGGAGAAAGGCGCCAATGCTAATAATGCACCTGGGAAGAAGGGGGATCAAAAGAAACCACAACAGCAACAGCAGAACAAGAAGGGTGGTAAAGACAACAATGGCAAGGGAAAGAAAATATGCTTTAACTGTGGGGCACCAGGCCATCTGAGCAAAGAATGTAGGAAGAAAAAGAAGACTGGTTGTTTCCACTGTGGCGAGGCAGGACATCCGATTAAGGACTGCCCAAAGAAAGGGTAGAGGGCAGGGTCTACCTCTGGAGGGCAGGTTCATGCTCTCATGACACCAGGGCAGGCAAGGGGGCAGGTCCAGGCTCTCATGGCCCCACCGCTGCAAGAACGAGGTAGAGCGATTTCCGTTGAAAGTTTAGTTTATCTTTTTGATCATCATGTTCGCACGCTCTTTGATTCTGGTGCATCACACTCTTTTATATCTACTGCTTTAGTTGAGTCACTACACCTAAACACCAGTATAGTAGAGGATCCCTTAGTTGATTCAAATCCAATTAGGGGCTCAGCCTATTTGTCTATGAATTGTTTGGATTTGGAAATTTCTATACTTAGCGTTGGGTTTAGATGTGATGCTTATGTTTTGGGCTTCACGGGCTATGGTTTAATTCTGGGCATGGATTGGATATCCAATAATGGAGCCGTCCTAGATTGTGAAAAGAGAGAGGTTAGGCTTATGACTCGCTTAGGCAACACTCCCGAAATCTCTTGTAATCCCATGAATTCTGTTATGCTAAGTTATCTAGAATCGCTTGACGCGTCTGTTGAGAATTTTCCATCTGTTAGAGTGGTCTGTGAATACTCGGATGTCTTTGAGGAAGTAGAGGGCTTGCCTCCGAAGCGAGAGACAGACTTCCGCATATACCTAGTTGATAACGCAAAACCCGTTGCTTTACCCGTTAGACACATGGCTCCAAGGGAGAGAAAGGAGCTTAGCAAGCAAATTAAGGAGCTGCTAGAAAAAGGATTTATAAGGTGGAGCATTTCTGAATGGGGTGCTCCAGTGGTGTTTGCAAGCAAAGCGGATGGTTCACTTCGCCTATGCATTGATTATAGGGTGCTAAACAAGCTGACCAAGAAGAATAGGCACCCACTCCCAAGAATAGACGATTTGTTCAATCAGCTTGTAAGTGCAACAGTTTTCTCCCAATTAGATCAGGCTACCAGATTTCATTAGCTAAGAGTGGCTGAAGATAGCATTGATAGGACCGCATTCAGAACACCGGACGGTTTCTTCGAATGGCTTATCATGCCTTTCGGCTTGACAAACGCACCTGCTTATTTCATCGATTTGATGAATAAAGTGTTTTGGGAATTTCTCAACAAATTTGCGGTGGTCTTCGTAGATGATATTCTGATTTTCTAGAAGAATGAGGAAGAGCATGCATTGCATTTAAGGGAAATCATGGATACTCTCCGTGCACATTAGTTGAAAGCAAAATTCTCCAAGTGCCACTTCTGGAGAGAAGAAGTAAGATTTCTTGGGTATGTGGTGTCCAAAGAAGGGTTAGCTATGGACCCCGCAAAAGTAGTTGCGGTCCAGGATTGGAAGGTTCCAAAGAATGCAACCGAAGTCCGAAGTTTTCTTGGACTAGCAGGCTTTTATCGCAAGTTCATTAAAGACATTGTGAAAATATCAGCTCCACTTACAAGGTTAACAAAGAAGAACCTGACTTTCACTTGGGATTTGGATTGCGAAGTCGCTTTCCAACGGTTGAAGAGGCATCTGACAACAGCCCCAGTTTTGACATTACCAGATGGGGGCAAGATGTTTATGGTATACACAGATGCATGCGATACAGGACTAGGTGTTGTTTTGATGCAAGAGGGGAAGGTAGTAGCTTATGGTGGAAGGCAATTGAAAGTGCATGAGAAAAACTACCCTACCCACGATTTAGAGTTAGCAGCCATCGTTTTTGCGCTTAAGTCTTGGCGCCATAATCTCTTAGGTGAGAAATTTGAATTGTATACTGACCATAAGTCATTGAAGTACCTTTTCTCGCAGAAAGACCTCAATCTAAGGCAGCAAAGATTTCTTGCCTCATACGACTTTGAGATCTCCTATACTTCTGGCAAGGGCAATGTAGTAACAGACACCTTAAGTAGAAAGAAGCTGACCTTAAGTCTTCTCTTTGTAGAAAGGCAAAGTTTGGAGTACATAGCAAAATTTGATTTTTGACCCCATGTTGATTATGTGACTGGCTTGATGGCAATGCTAGAGGTGTTGCCTACTTTGTTGGACTAAATAAGAACCGCGCAACGTGAAGACCCTCAACTAGTTGATGTGATAGATAAGATGATTAGGGGAGAGACTTCTAGCTACCTCAATAGATACTCCATCGACGATAAGGGTTGGTTGAGACGGGATGGAAGACTATGCATCCCACAAGCAAGAGATTTGGTGAAGATGGTTCTGGAAGAAGCACACCATTCCAAGATAACCATACACCCCGGTGGAGACAAGATGTATAAAGATATCAAAAGAGTTTTCTTTTGGATTGGCATGAAGAGGGATGTAGCTGAATTTGTTTCGAAATGCATGATATGCCAGCAAGTCAAGGCGGAGCATGAAGAAGCCTGGTGGTTTTCTTCATCCTCTAGAAGTTCTGCAATGGAAATGGGAAAGCATCTCGTTGGACTTTGTTGATGGGTTGCCTAGGTTAAGAATGGGCAATACCGGTATTTGGGTAATAGTGGACAGGCTCACGAAAAGCGCTCATTTTATACTTGTCAAGAGTACGAGGACCGCCTCCTCTTTAGCCTCCATTTATCTTAAGGAGATAGTTTGACTCCATGGGACACCCTCCAGCATAGTGAGTGATCGAGACCCTATCTTTAGAAGCGAGTTCTGGAGGAGTTTGCAAGAGGCTATAGGCACAGCTATGTTTATGCACAGCTATTTACCCTCAAACTGATGGTCAGACAGAAAGGGTGAACATAGTACTGGAAGATCTTTTGAGACTGTGCATTCTTGACTTTGGGGATCTTGGGAGGATCATCTCCCTTTTGTGGAATTCGCTTATAATAATGGCTACCAAGCCACTATAGGCATGGCACCCTTCGAAGCTTTATATGGAAGGCCATGTCAATCACCAACTTGTTGGTGGGAGTCCACAGATAAACTTATACTTGGGCCGGACATGATTAGAGAGACTTCAGAGAAAGTGGACTTGATACGAAGGAGAATGAAGACTGCCCAAGATAGACAGAAATCCTACGCAGACAAGAGAAGGACCGACCTTGAGTTTGAGGTTGGGGATAAGGTGTTCCTTAAAGTATCTCCTTTGAGGAATGTCATCCGCTTTGGGTCCGTAGGAAAGTTGGCACCACGATTTGTAGGACCATTTCCTATCATCGAAAGGATTGGGACGATAGCCTACAGAGTAGAGCTACCTGAAAGACTGGCTAGAGTTCATAATGTTTTTCATGTCTCTCTGCTACGAAAGTGCTTACATGAGTCGGCAGAAGTTGTGGAGCCAAGCATACTAGAGGAAGTCAAAGTGGAACAAGAAGCGATGGTGAGGAGAGTTCCAACTCGTATCCTGGGGATGGAAGTCAAAAAGCTACGCAACCGTGAAGTCAAGCTTGTCAAAGTTCAATGGAGCGACGCCGAGGAAGACGCGACTTGGGAGACTGAGGCCAAAATACGTGCAGCCTACCCTTTTCTTTTTGAGTGTACATCTTTGATCTCTTTTTCTTTAAGTTTATTCAAGCTTGTATCTACCTTTTTAGTGTATCTTCTCGGTCATATTCTTTATCCTTAGGTAGAGACCAATGGATGTAAACATGTATTTGAAACATGTTATGATTAATTGATGCTAGTGGATGCAAGTATTTGCTAGTGGTTGCTCGTGGATGCATACACACACACATTAGGCACTAGATCGGCTCAATCACTTTCATACTGCGTTTGAATGTGTGCTAATTTAGGTTAATGTATGTATAATGGTTGTGTTATCATATGGATGCTGCATTCGGATGAATGGTTGTGCACGCATGTAGAAATAATATGTATCATTAGGGATCGTTTGCATACATGATGGACGCATGGCACTATCATGATTTGCATTAAGGAGGTCAAATGAATCAGTAGACCGCCTGATTTTTCATTAGATACAGACATGTACACACACTGTGCATGTAAACATGAAAGCATTAGAAGTCTTTTAAGGCCAATGGATGCCTGTGTTTGATGGTTGAGTAGATGGACGATTGGATGGTAGGATACGTATTCTTCGTGACTTGAAGATTTCGGGGTGTAACACCCTGTGTTTTCTGTTAACATTAAACTAACGAATTGAGGAATAATTAATTTTAAATGTGAAAATCAAGGGAAATGGGTTATGCCATTGTGTTCGTCTTGGAATTCTGGTTGAGATAGAGTCCGACTTTGCGTAAATTGGACTTCCTATGAAGAAGTTATGGCTGTCAGAATTTTCCAAAAATTCAAATTTAAATTCAAAAACGAATTCAGACTTAGAACCAGGCAGGGCGGGAAATTTCCTGCCCTAGGCCAGGTCGACCAGGGGTTCGACCTTAGTGTCGACCTACCCTATAGGTCGACCTGGGGGTCGACCTAGGGGTCAACCTGGGGGTCGACCTACCCTATAGGTCGACCTGGGGGTCAACCTAGGGGTCAACCTGGGGTTCGACCTACCCCCCTCCGGCAGATTTGAATTAAGCCCAATTCTGAGCTGTTGCTGAGTCATTAGGGCTGAGTTGACTTTTTGGATGGTTCAGGTTGCTTCTAGGTTGATCGGATGGCCTAAATTAATCCTAATCTCTATATAAACAGATGTAGACTCAAACCCTAAACCTAATCAAAATTAGAACCATGGTCGTCATGCTATCACCCCACAACCTATAGTAGCCGCCACCAACTAGAAGCAAAGTAAAGCTAATCAACTCAATTCAACTCAAGTCTATAACAACAACAACAACGAATTTTTCTACTTCAAAGGAGAGCTAATTCAACTATAGAACACAGATCCCAGAACTCAAGACCTTCTTTGAGTTTTGAGTTCGATTTCTTTAATAAGATAATTAACAAGTTAATTAGGTTGAGTTATAATTTGGGTTATATGGCTATGTTTGTGAATCATTGGAAAAATGTGATATTTTGTGAATATATGCTAGTTGTTCATAATGATAGTTTTTGTTGTGGATCCCTTTTTATATGCCCAATCACCTATGTTCAACTTGATTTATGTCTGACATCATTTTATATGCAAGTTTAGGTAGTAATTGGATTCACATATATGCAAGTTTACACCCTTAGGTTTAGATCTATGACATACATAGTTTATGCAAGTTTGTGACTATGGCCTATGCAAGTTTGGGTGTAGATTATAATGCTAGTTTCTATGTGAGTTGTACAAAAGTTTACATGTGAACCAAGTAAACTGACTATATGCAAGTTTAGGTAGTAATTGGATTCACATATATGCAAGTTTACACCTTTAGGTTTAGATCTATGACATACATAGTTTTATGCAAGCTTATGACTATGGCCTATGCAAGTTTGGGCGAAAACTATATTCATACATGCAAGTTCACACATTTAGGTCTATGTTTAGATTCATGACAATACAAAGTTTATGAAAGTTATGTTGTAATCCTTATTTGCAAGTTAGATCCATTTTTTGTGTTATGCAAATTTGCGATGTTTCTTCCCTTTTATGTGT
Organism: Allium sativum; assembly: GCA_030737875.1. Lineage (NCBI taxonomy): Eukaryota > Viridiplantae > Streptophyta > Magnoliopsida > Asparagales > Amaryllidaceae > Allium > Allium sativum. The sequence continues at coordinate 797,386,275 of CM060919.1, forward strand.
TAGACTAATTGCTAGTCTAATATATATATATATATATATGTCATGATAAGTGAACGAACAACGTGGGGACGATGGGGATAATATTGAATATACACATATTGAGAATTGGCATGTAATGGCCTTAAAAGGCATACAATTAATTTGAGGCAATAATTGGTATAATTTGTATACCTAAAATAAATGGACATAATTTAGGTGACAATTGTGGACATAAGTATATTTGGAATTTATTGACAAATTTGAATAGGGATATTAATCCACTTTGGGGTTAAATAAAGATATGTAATAATTAACTGCCTGAGACACGAGATTAGACTCGTTTGTGGTGTAAGACTGCCCGGACCCGCCCAGCAAATCCAGCAACCACAAACGGTAGTCTAATGTGAGAGGTCAAAGGCACGAATTAAGTGCGTAACGATTGTAAAGACACGAGGTTAGGCTCTTTTGCAGTATAAGACTGCCCGGACCCGCCTGGCTAAACCAGCAGCCGCAAATGTCAGTCTAATGTGGGAGGTCTTTACAAGGTTACGGTCCTAATGAATTAAGTAACACTTAACCAGATAAACATGTGGTGGGGCATGGGGGTTAAGTGGGTGGCCTTGGGTGACTTGTGAAATGCGATTAGAAACACTTAACCAAGTTGAAACATGTAAGAAGACATGAATAAGAAGGGGTTAAGTGGGATGTACTAAAGGGGACCAAGCATAGGTGGAAGCTTGTGTCAGGCATGGGGGCCCTTATCAGACCAGTAACCCATTAAGTATCTTTGTGGGCTTGACCCAAGTCGAGGACGGGACACACGTACTGGGTTTGATTGTAAGAGGTCAAAACGGGTTAGCGGTGGCAATGCAAGTCCAACGGGTTCATGTGCATGTATGGGCCCGGGCTGGTAGGTAAGACGTTGTTGCATCGTGTTGGTATAAGCCGTGCATCTTTAGTGGTATCGGGTTGTCACTTTGGGGAGTGATACACCCCACTATGGAACCAGCACAGGTATCTACGAGTTAGGAAGCCGATTGCATGGGGGTAGTGGGTACACCTAGTGGAGATAGGGTCAGGCGGCACCTATGTAGACAGCTAGGGGTACACGAAACTACTATTATGATTACTAAGTTTAGTAGGTAGGGATCAATTTTTAGGGTGTTTGGTATGGTGCAATGTAGTAATTATATTATAGTGATTAGGTGTGCCTTTAACGTTATCATTGTTCATCTTATTTCCTTTGTTTGCTCTGTCATGCCTATTTGTTCACAGTCATTTCCTTATTTACTAGCTTATGGCTTATCCTAGTTACTTCAATGATTATATTGTTAAAGTTATTGCACTCGCCAGACTTTATGTCTGACCCCTTTGTTTCCACCTCTTCTCTTCCTTCCCCCCTCTCCCTGGTGCTCAGGGTGGGACTAGTACTAGTGGAGCTTGATTTGGACCGCTTTATCTCTTTCTTTTGGAAGTTGCTTGGATTGCTGAAGTAAAGTTTGGCCTATCTTATTTATGGCTATTTTATGTTGGGGTTATGTCTTTTATTTTATGTACTCAGAACTTATTTTTCAAGATGGATAATAAGCGTATTTGGTTTTGTAGTTGGTTTTTGTTGCGATGTAACCAAACTATTTCTCCGCTGCAATAAAAGTTGTTTCTATTTTCCAAGTACCAATATATTTATCTGTCTTGTTTACTTTTATGTTCTATACACAATAAACGCTCCACCAAAATTAAGGCATTCCCTTTGTGAGTGACCTTAATGGAGATGGGGTGTCACAGAAGTGATGTCATGTCATGGAGCCCGGACATTTTACTTATGTGGATGTTGGTAAGCGAGGCACCTCGGATGTGGTCGCACAAGACCAAGATGTTTGACGTACTGACCAAGAGGTCCGATAGGACCAAGAAACATATGGACTAGGCATAAATAACTAGGAAAGAGTGGCTTACTGGCCTTGTCAATCCAAAGGTCACATGTGTGTGGTCCTGGACATCACACTAGAGATGCCCTAAATTTGGATAAGGAAGGATCCCTTACCTCGACTCATGATGGAAATCCAAATTCCAATGCGCGATTTTACAGTTTTAGTTGTATGTTATGGCGACATAATAGGATGTGGTATTATGTCGTCTAAGATTGATACATTTACATTCGAAATTATTTTCTACATTATACATTTATTATTATTATTATTATAATAATAAAGAAATCTCGCATATTAAGCATGTTTGGCTATTATAAGGTATAACTCTATCCTTCGGCTCGCATTGCATTGTGTGATGGGGCCTGCGTCTTATAATAGCTTCATTTTTCAAAAAGCATTGTGTTGTTTATTTTATGCACTGGTATCCATGTGGAGTATACCCATTCCATGTTATACGACGTGGTCCCGTGATTTACCCAACTTCAAAATAAGTTAATAATCGTTTTCTCTCTCATACTAGTCCCATTATAGACCTAGAGTTTGTTTATTTTTTCGCCTGAACTCTGTATGCCCATATTTTCTATATGGGCAACTACTAGTCTTGGTTTTTACAGATATTCTTTAACAGGATCCTGGATTATGGATGGTGTTGTACTCTGGTTTATTTTGCAGTCTTCCACTGATTGTATTTATGTATTTAAAAAAATGTTGTTTGTAATTTATTAATATCTAATATTCTCATACTCTGATGTAAATTGTTGTAATAGGAATGAAATGTTCTTTTGTTCTGCGTCTGATGCATCATGTTCTCATAACATCTCATGTCATTACACACTATTATAATAACGTATTGTATTATATAGTATCTAGTATAACAGATCCTTATGAGAAGGAAATTCCCGTAACATCTCCTAAGTTATTGCACTCACGAACACATTGGATATGAGATGTGAAATATCTAAGCATCTATGATGCCGTGACACCCGTATTATCACTTGGTTTTGATTTGACTAATATGAGAATATTTTAGTTTCGATTCGTGTGTTTTTATCCTTCCGTTTCTGCTTGGGTCAACCACGATTTTTTTACTTATTGAAGACACTGTTATGAAGATGAATATGGAGCTCAACACGTATTTACTATTACTATTTTGCTACATATATTGGTATGTTTTGTGATAGTTAACTCTGATAATTCATGTAATTTATAATAGAATGTATAATTTAATAGCTTCATGAACTGTTATTTATTTAGTTATTATATTTTGTCCTCCCGCTACGAGGTTCTATTATTGTTTTTCTTCTTTCGTCTTTTTCTTATGTTAATCCTAATAACTATCTGTATTTTTGAATTCAATTAAGTCGACATTTGTCGATTTGAACGACCAAAATCCAGATCGTTATATTTGGTATCGGAGCTTTGATTTAGCGATAACATTGGCTCTATATGGGGTTAACTCATTAGAGATATGGTAGTAATCTAGCAGAATGAGTTTGAGTGTATATGAGAGGGTGTACTTGTAATTCTGATATAAACATGGTTTTGTATTGTGCTAATTTGTTTCGTTGAGTATTTATGAATTCTAGTCGGTATTTGGGATGCCAAGGCATCGATAGGGATTTCTAAACACTCGAGTTGAACTGATCGACATAATATTGTTTTGGATTATATTATATATATAATTATTATGAAATCTATTAATTTTGATTTATTGCTTGTTAGGAGATGATAATACATAACTATCATCGTTTATTGTTTGATTATTCAATGTATTTAAACTATTAACTATTGAACGATTTTAAGGAAATATAAAATTGTATTGTAAATTAATTAATAATGAAATAGAATAAATTTAAATATGAAATTAAGGATTTAAATTCGGGTGCTTTTGAAGTATTGATTTACAAATGGTTTGGAAATAATACAATTAAAATTTAAAAGTAGTTACGTATAGAAATTGTTTTCAAATGATTTAAAAGAAATAAGTGTATACTCCCCTCTTATCTCTAGAAATGATTTCAATCATGAGCGCACGCACCAACGATGTTTATTTTCAAGAGTCTGAGTGGAGGAGACCACTTAAAACTTTTATACTTTGCTTTGAGAGATTGAATTTCATTTAAATCTTTTATAGTACATTTTGATATAAAAGATATAATATATATATATATAATATTTTAAAGTTAATATGGAAATGAATCCAAAGTTGAATTCTTATTTCTCGAATAATTAATGAAATAAATTAAACTTAAAATTTTGGAACCATTGAATTGTGAAATAAATAAATAAATAAATAAAATGACCCTAAGAAAGTATAAAATAATGCAAACTCTTAGGAATGTGTAATGGTCAAATTGAAACAGATTGGATAATAGTTGAACTTGTGTAATGCTTTACTTCTTTCTATAATATAATATAACTTACCAAAATGTAAAAAGTTAAAATGTTATGGGGATAAGAAAATTTCAATATAAAAGTAATGGTAAATGGAGAATGTGAAATAAATGGATGATTCATATAAATGAATAAAACTTAATTCCTGACTAAATGAAGTATACTTAGTTTTGTGGTGAAAAGTAAATAGGTTGAACCAATGATATAAACTAGTTAAATGAATCTATGGTCATAATAATGTTGTATTCTTAATTTATGGATTATGTGAAAGGTGTATTTTAAGTAATTTGCAAATGAGTTTAGTATAAAAGGGAAATCTATGAAGAAGAAAAAAGAGTGTAAATTGAAAGATAGGAAAACATAAGTATAAATTTATTTTGCTAATGACGATAGATATGCAAATAAGAACCAAGCCATATAAGAAAAATGGAAATGGCATGGAAGTGAATAAAAAGAGAATCTTTTAAGGCATAAATTAATGAAATGGGTAAAATAAATAAATTTAACCAATGAAATAAGCTAAATAAATTGAATTATTTGATTATTACGAATTAAATGTATTAGTATTGATGGCTAGATGTTCGACGGTTTAGGATAATCGATATTTCCGAGTTGAATATGAATGTTTAATTAGTTTTGAGGAAAACATAAAGGAATTGGTTTATAATTTATAAACTTAACGAAGGTTGAACAAATAAATTAAATTAAAATGATCTCTTCGCATTGCGGTAGTTCGTAATTTTCCGAATTGAAGTTTAAATAAATGCATATGATCCAAAAAAAGTCAAAATTCTTTAAAACAAGATTCCTCCGGATCCATTGGAATATAATTTCCTAATGAAAGAGAAAAAAAATAGATTTTAACTTTAAGATTAGAAGATATGTGTAAATCAAATTTTTAGAAAAATCGTGGTTTGGTAGTTTGTGATTTAAAACTAAAATATTAATGAAATGGATGTTTAGAATATAGAATTTTGAGAAATAATGAGTTAAGACTGGCTTTGAAATTACCGAACCAATTGAGTTGAGTAAATTGAGCATATTAGTGTTTATACATGTAACATCCCATGTTTCCTGTATATTTAAATTTAGCTTTGAAATAAACAAATGGTATAATATTAGAAAAGAAATCAAAAAGGTGGATTTGAATGATGATAAACTGTTTGGTTTGAGTTAAATTAGATTTTCAAATTTAGTTATTGAGAATGTTGTAAAATGGAATTTAATATTTTTAATAACTAATTTGAATTTAAGTGGTTTAAGTTAAAAAGAAATTCAAGTATATTTATTAAATGGGGAATTTCTAAGTTGTTGAATAATAATTGGATTACAAATTTAAATGGACAAATAAATTAATTCGGGAAATTAAAATACGTGAAATTGATTTATGAAATTTTTGTTAAGTTATAATTTGATTTAAATTTGAATTTAATGAGTATTTAAATTGAATTAAACAGTTAAATGAAAATTTTGAATATTTTCTTGATTAATTTGCTGTTAAATTTAACTGTTTTGACGACGGTCTCAGAATCCGACGAAACCAGCGTCATTGGAAACAAAATGGTGAATTATGGTAGGATTTCAATCTACGTTACAATCCGGCTTACCGTTTGATCGTACGGGAGAAAAAGTGAAAGGGAATCAGTGTAATAAGATAATTCTATGTTTATCATATTGGGCCTCCTATATCTACAAATAAACCCAACTACACCTCACCAACTCATTTCTCATTCACGTATATTTTCTATCTACCGATTTCTTTCTCCAATGGAAGAAACTAATTTCTAAACCCTAGTTCAAACAAAAATTCAAACTTTGAAAATGAAATCTCCTCTAACCATAGAAAATTATATATCGATTCGAAGCCCTCGACGATACAAGGCTGCTAATACCATTCGTTGTGACATGCGGTACTCGGATTTGCCAGAAATTGATGGTCAAACCTCTGAACTGTGGAACCCTAGCATGAAATTTGGGGCTTTTGATTTAGAACCTAATCGAAGAAATTAACTTATGGGTATTGGAGAGGTCGATGAGAGGAGTGGATTGGAAGTGGTCGGAGGTTCTAGAGTGGGGTAGATCGCCGGGAATATGTGTTTTAGGGTTTCGAAGGCCCTCCGTTCATCAATGCGGCGACGGCGAATCAGGCAACCGGAGGTGATGGCTCCGGTCTAGGTAGATGCGGATTCCGATGCAGGTCTTGGCGCTGGTGGTCTCGAGACATATCGGGAAGGAGGAGGGAGCAAGAGGCGGTCAAAGTTCAGGCTTTTTGGGTTTTTCATTCATGGGTTATATTGTAGCAGCGAGCGGGAAAGAACAGGGAGCGTTCAAAGGGGGTGCTGATGTATCAGTCCCCGATTGGGTGAGAATTATTTCAATTAATTTACATATATTTAAAATTCAAATACGAAAAAGCACTGATAACTTTCTCATTTTAACTCGGATTTGGATGCGGTTTGTTGCGTTGGGATCGCGACGGAATTGCGTACGTTTTGGCACTAACCTGGCTGCGTTTGGAGACTGTGAAATTTTGGGCTTTGGTTGGACATCCGATCCATTTAAGACCCAAAGGTGAGTGATTTTCCTCACTTACGAAATACTAAATTATTCCCATATTTATTTAAATTAAATTTGTGAAATAAGTTGGTTGCATGGCTGTGTATGATGGATGATTTATTGATTTTAAAACCGACATGCAAGTATGGTAATTTGAAAATTTTAGGCCAATAATTAGTTATTAAATTTAATTTAATTACTAGTGGAAATTCTAATCCTTGAAAACTCGATAATAGATTAATACTGATAAATTGGATGAAATGGTTGTGATGGATATTTGGTTGAATTTTATTACTGAATTGAATGACGCTGCTAATGCTTTATATTCAGTACATTGTATTGCATGTTTAGTTTGACGATGAATCCCAATTTTTACCCTTGATGTTACGGGCATCTAATAAACCCGGGATTTATCGATGAAAATGGATTAAGAACACAGATTGAAATGATAAATATATGTGATCCTAATTTTGATTGAAATGATAGATCCATCCCTAAATATTGAGAAATAAAATTAAAATCACTTGGCCATAGGATAGTAAATTATATATGGACATCGTTTGGTTAAATGATTTTTAAATATTTGAATTTTATTGATGGAAAATTCCATTTAAAGGAAATGTGTTGATTTTTGGATAAATTTTATTCTTCCTATAAGATCTAAATCCTGAATGTTATTTGAAATGGTTAATGGAATTTCTCAAACAAATTTGGCAATTTTAAATTTGAATTTTAATATGATTTGGGATTTATTCCAATAATTGGGTGGTCTCGAGTTTAATAAATTCTTATTGAATTTAATTTGGAATAAAGATAATCGAGGATACTCAAAGTTGTTTAAACTTGACATGAGTATGGTTTTGAATTCTCCAAATTGAAAGATTGGTTTGAATGGTGTTGAAACAAGATAGAGAACTATATTAACTCCAATTAGACTGGAGTATAGATCCAAGTGTTTGAAGTTCAGAAGGAAGGAACGATTTTTGTTAAAGGACTTTATATTCATATATTTACACTGTTTGATTTCAAATAATTATTCCTTCCTAAAATTTTATTTATTAAAACTTTTACCTATAACTATTTTGTTATAACTAAATTTTCCTTATATTTTATTTCTTAAAACTATTTAGTAAAACTTTTGATATATATATATATATATATATATATATAATATTCTAAACTATCCTATCTTATTTTAACTATTGTATTCTTATTTTATTTATATAAAGATTTTCCTATAAGCATCTACTCTTCATAATTATATTTTTATTTTATGAGTTGAAAATTTCTTCCGAATGAAGTGTTGGATTTAAACTGTTGGTTCAAACGGAGTTGGAATAAAGTTATATGAAAATGAGTCGATTGTTAAACCGATTTAAAATGGAATGTAAATTATATTCTACTTGAATATAAATGGATCTCCAAAATGATTTAAATGAGCTGAAACGAACATATACGTTCTATTTGAACATGAATGGATTTTGGACATAAATCGTTTGAATAATTATAACCTTGGGATGAAATTTATTCGACTTGAATATAAGTTGATTTTTGAATATATTATATGGTTATAATATAATGATATGGAAATATATATTCTAGTTTAGAATATAATCAGTCTGGAATGATTATGATATTTGATACGAAATTACATTCTATTTGAATATAAATTTGGTTTGAAACAAAATATGATATTTTGATATGAAACGAACCTTTGTGAATGTAAAAGAACCAACCGATGTGAAATTTGTAAGCATTGGTTGTTAAAGAGACTGGAGTCGACATAAGGCATACTCTCTGTCAGTGTCGATACCACTTTAACAACTGTGAACGTTTTGACGTGTCCAGAATGAGATATGATGACTTGGAGGCGACCATTGAATTGAAGGAGTTGAACGATGACGGAATGGCCCTGACCTTCGGGTCAGAATTGAAATGACTAAAACAGGAGCTATACCGTGACTAATTGAGGTAGCATCTTTGATCGGACACACTTGTTCGATACTATTTCTATGACTATGATGATGATAATGATTTGGGCCCTTTATGATTTTGGGAGTGTGTTCCGAAGTGGGCGGTGGTGGCTGCTAGGCGTTACCACCGGTCCGGGAGTGCAATTGGTAGAATCCTACCCTGGGCATTGCCTCGAGTGCCTTGTCATATTTATCCATATCGAACCCCATATGATTTTGATTTAGCATTGCCTTCTATGGAGTGCCCTCTGATAACACCAGTACGGTGAATTTACGGTACTGTATAGACTGTTGATGCCTATAAACAGTATAAGGGTAATATGGTAATCCCACTTACGCTATTTTTATGATATTTACTTTACTGGATAGACAGTATTATAATAGCGAAATATGTATGTATTAGTTTAATGGATCCTCGGAGACGGAAAATTCCCGTAATATCTCTTGAGTTACTGCACCCATGACACTCAAGTTGTTTCGTATTTTAATTTGACTAATATGAGAATGATTTAGTGCTGATCCGAGTGTTTGTTGTGTTTTCCTTTTTATGTAATACGCTCGGGTCAACAGACGTTTGCAGTTACTGAAGATGACTGTGCCTTGGAGTTTGAAGACGAAGATTGGTATATATCTATCATATATATATATATATATATATATATTTCCGCTGCACTTTATTTCTGCTGCCATGTGATGAAACCTGTATGTATAACTCTGATAGTCAAATGTATATATGTTTCAACTGTTTTTAAACTGCTATTGTGTATTATATGTTGTCCTTCTGCTATGAGATTCTATTATTGTTTTTCTCTTTTTTCTTCTTTTTCTTCTTTTCCCAATAACTGCCTGGGTTTATGATTTGTTCAGGTCGACATGTGTGATTTATTGTCAATTTGAACGGTCAAAAAATATGGGTCGTTATAATACACCTAGCTAATATTATAGTATGTATAAATTTGGAATAACTGTTGAATGAATTAAAACGTAAATGAAATAGATTATGCTTATAATAAGGTTATTAAACTAAAATATTGACATTTGGAAATGTAAATTATATTCAAGTGTAATGAACTAAATGAAATTATGTAAATAATACATATTGACATTACCAAACATGAAATCATGCTTGGTTGGATGAATGTGATTGTTTGGATGTTTTCATTTGTTCATTTGCCTGTGTTTACTATTTCATATGTGGTTATTATGAGTATATCGATTTAATTCTTTTGTATCTATTCTTGTTTTATTGTTGAGTGTTTTAGTAGGCATCGATGGAAATAGCTTGCTTTTGGAGCTGCTTGCATATAAAAATTGTTTCACTTGCTTAAAAATATAGCTAAATCACTAATAACGCTAATGAAAGATACATATATCGAATTATGAAATTTTGATTTTCAAACCTATATAAGGCAATTTGTATAAGTTAATGTTTTCTAAGTTGAATAGGAAATTATATGGTTATATATATTAGTTGACAACTTCCTTACTATGACTTTTGGAGAACGAAATTTTTAGAGTGGGGGAGAGTGTAACAACCCGTATTTTTCAAATATTTAAATTATTGAATTTAATATGATTTTTTAATATCTTATGATTATAAATAAAATTTAATGATTTAACTATGAAAATATATGATGTGAGTCTAATTTAATTGGTTATGTAATGAATTGCAACTAGTTATAACAATGATAACTTGTATTGATCGTAAATTGAAACTAGGATTTGGTTCGTACTGTGAAGTATTGAGATTTGGAATCTAATATTAAATTATTTGAGTTAAATTGAGTTAATAAATTTATATTAAAACTTAATGATTTAATTGCGAAAACATAGGGTGTGAATTTTATATAATTGTTTAAGTATTAAAATTAAACTTATATTGACATTAGTAACTTGCATTGATCGTAAATAAAATTTCGATTTAGTTTATAACATTGAAAGTTGAAATTTAATATTAAAATATATGAATGGAGTTGATTAATTTATAACTGAAATTGAAAATGAATTTGATAAACAATCAAATTGGAAATTCAGAGAAATCAAAATTTTATATGTGAAGTTCATTTTAATTTTGTTTTGTTTGAATAAAGTTAACAAACTTTTAAATTGAATTAAAAGGTGAACAAACGAAAACTGAATATAATTTATATTAATGAAGCTGTGAAAATAGTTATTTTGCAAATGATCACAAAATTCGATGAAGTTAGTTTCATTGGATTTAAAATTGTAAATATTGTAAGATTTAATGTTTCGCGTCAGTCAGAATTGTTACATTGTCATGCGCGGTATAAACGCGTATCGATTAATGATTTGAGATTTAAAACAGCCATTTTTCAAAAGATATCAGATTTCAATGAAACTAGTGTGACGGCAAGGAATTTCGCTCGGTCCGAACCAGTCGCTAAACCGATCCAGGCCGTTCGAAACGCCCTATCGTTTGAGAACACGACAAACAGAACGCGTACAGAAGAACATTTCATTGTATATTACAACAATGCATCAGGTTACAAGAATATACAGAGTATAAAAGAATATTACACAGAAATATCAGAGATTTAAATTACATTTAAATACATAGCAGCGGAAAATAATACAATACACAACTAGAAGAGATATACGGATACAAAGCTTTCCGGATACCGTTCCAGCTGTAAACCAGGGTCTTCTGAATATAAATCTGCAAAACCAAAACTACTAGCTGCCCGTGTCAAAATAGGGGCACCCAGAGTTTAGGTTAAAACAATAAACTCCAGGTCAGTCATGGGACTGGTGTGAGAACTAAAACAGTTATTAATCTTTATTTTAAATCATTAGGTAAATCAAGGGACCACGCCGTATAACACGGAACGGGTTTCCTCCCAAGAATACCAGTGCATAAAACAAACAGCGCAATGCTAAATAAAGAAAAATGAAGCTGTTATAAGACCCAGGTCCTATCACACAATGCAAACGCAAGCCGGGGGATAGGGTTTTCCCTTATAACAGCCAAAGAATGCTTGATACGTTTAAAACAAATCATTTGATACTATAATAAGTGCATAGTGTATAAAACAACTTCAAATCATAAGTATCAATCATAGGCGGCATGAATGCCCCATACCACTATGTCGCCATATATAGGTTATACAATCAAAATCGCAAAGTCACGTATTTGGAAATTGGATTTCCATCTATGAACCGAGGCAAAAGATAGTCCTCAACCGATTCGAGACGCTCTAGTCCGTGTCTCAGGACCCAGACACAGGTGGGCCCTTGGATCGTCAGGGCCAGTCCACCGATGTGGATTAAACTTAAACCCAGAACACTACGTTTCCCCGCCCTTTGGGGCGTAAGTCTGGTCCGTCTGCCGACCAGAATGCATCGGCCGAAACCGATATAACCGAGGCGCCTCGCAACAGCAACAACCACATAAGTCAAACTCGTCAGGGCGTGTAAAACCACTGACGCCACTTCTAACTAGAAAGAAACGCATGCCCTCCCTGAGGTCCGTCTCCCGTTTTTGGTTCACAACCGGGGTGCGAGGCTCGCGAATTCACGTTACACAAAGCTGTGCCACACAGGCTGTGCTTTGATCATCACCACAAGACTTTGCTTTTCAACAGAAGCCTCGATCAATTGCCACTTAGGCATGCCACACAGGCAATTCACTCCATGCATTTGATATCCATCAATATATAACCCCTGAGCTCGTACGTCTCAGAGAAGGGCGTTAAGCAAGAGAATAAATTCTCCGCCGCCAAACAGAAATATATTTAATAGAAATCAATCACACAGACTAAAATCCAATGTCAGACACACAGTCCATTTACAAGTCCGTTCTGGGTCTGAACGAAACCGGAGGCACCTAGTACCCCGCATATCCATCGATCTCCAAGTACGTCTGGACGATCACCAACTGTTTCCATCTTCTTGGGTGTACAGCCCAATCAAGATCATCAGTTATCACCCAAACGACGTGAAGACTTCCGGTCTTCGACCACCGTCTTCATCTTCGACACCACGTCGAATCAGTTATTCAGAATGGGATAAACCCGGTCTTTCTGAATAACTCGCGTATATATTATAAAAGTGTTACACAAACACAACATACGCCTCATTCCAATTCAGAATATTCTTTTATTCAAATATTCCTATACTTTGGGAAAAGTTCCCATTAATTTTATCCAAGATAAATTCTTTAAATTTATTCTTTAATCTCCTTTGAATATCAATTCAAACTAGTCGGGATTAGCGAACCACACCGAAGTAATCATTTATTTTATTTCCCAATCCCAACCTATTCATCCCATGAAGTAAAACTGGTAATACTTCATATCTAACACCACAGTGATATCGGTAATTCAATTACCATTTCACATTCAAATCTAATTAAAGATTTAACTATCGCTTGGAGTAAAACTGGTGATACTCCATTCTCGATCTTTTCAATCTATTTAAAGATTCATTAAAACTCCACTTAGTTTTAATCTTTAACTGGGTTAAAGAATAAGTGTCATTTAAAACACGGTTCACGATAAACCCAAAATCACATTCCATTAATCATTGGGTTAAAGAACGAGTGTTATTTAAAACACTGTTCACGATAAACCCCAAAATTCAATATCACTTCAATTCCAATTAAATATTATTTAAATGGGTACACTTCATTAAATCTAAATAAAAAGATTTAATCTTTTCTCAACTGGGTTCAAGAACAGTGTTAGTGAAGACACCATTCACGACAAACCCAAATCACATTCGATATTCAATACAAGGCTCTGAATAGAAAATATATCGGCCTATATTCAATATCAAATTCTACGATTAACAAATGTCGTATTGGACATAACGATATCAATATATATCTTTCAAATTTCCATAACAACACCTATATAATCACGAATTCCAACATCGAAATATTCCGAAGACAATTTCGATTCAAATCCACTCCAATGCAATCATTGGATATTTTGGTTATTTTCAAAACCCCTTTTTAATTTCAATTTATTTATTTAAAAATAAATAGAATTATATTTCTAGTTCAAAACTAGTTCATTTCGATAAAAATCTATTTTTATCTTTTCAAATATGGAGTTTTTCATCCCAATTCTTTCTAAATCATTTCTTATGATTTTACACAAATTATTACTATTTTTAATAATTTTATCAAGGCCCGTACAGTCGATTTCCAACAACGGCCATCGAACTGCACTTACAGCGACCTTTTCCAAATTTGATTTGGACATAATTCCAAATCCAACCGTTAGATTTCAAATTTCTAACATTCGCTAGAAAGCTCTTTTCGATACGAACCCAACAGTTCCGGTTTTAGGAGAATCCGACGGTCGGATCTCCCGTAACGTCCGTTTGAAATAAATGGTCGAAATTCACGAACTGCCGCGGCGCGGCGCGTTCTATTCAGGCCATTATATTATATATATAATATATATAATATATACTTCGTCGATTTCTATTTAAAACGAATTATATAAATAGTTTTAAAATTCGTTTCAAAATCTATTTCAACTTCCATCTCAATTCAAAGCAAAATTGAATTCTTCTCTATAAATTCGTTTTAAAATTCATTTCTATTCAATTCAAATTTCAATTCAATTTGAATTCATTTCAATTTGCTTTCAATTCAATTTGAATTCGTTTTCAATTCAATTCATTTCGAAATCGTTTTCAATTCAATTCATTTCGAAATCGCTTTCAATTCAATTCATTTCGAAATCACTTTCAATTCAATTCATTTCGAAATCACTTTCAATTCAATTTGAATTCGAAATCGTTTTCAATTCAATTCACTTTGAATTCGTTTTCAATTCAATTCATTTCGAAATCGCTTTCAATTCAATTCATTTCGAAATCACTTTCAATTCAATTCATTTCGAAATCACTTTCAATTCAATTTGAATTCGAAATCGTTTTCAATTCAATTCACTTTGAATTCGTTTTCAATTCAATTCACTTTGAATTCGTTTTCAATTCAATTCACTTTGAATTCGTTTTCAATTCAATTCACTTTGAAATCGATTAAAATTGATATAAATATCGTTCACGTCAAAATGGCGTCAATCTAATCAACACGGCTTCATAAATTTCTATTTTCAAATATTCTATTTCAAATATTTCTATTTCTAAACTGGAATGAGGCCCAATCAATTACCATATAAAATTAATTATATGGATTTTCATACAACACATGTATATAATAGCATTGAAAAATAATCAACCATCAACCAAAGTGCACTACACTGTATAAGCATCAAATATAGATATTCAACGCTTATAACAGCCTGTCAATCAATCAATCAACATATTTAATCAATCAGGATGAGTGAACTTCAAATTTCATCCTAACACCCGTGTGGGGTTTCAAACAATCAAACACATATTTTATTTGTGCTGTTGGGCGATGTGTAAAATTTATCGACCCAATCAGTGTCCTTCAAATAGGTGTACATAAACAAACCGTCTGGTTTATAAATGAATATTTTATTTTATTCACTTTCACTATATTCATTCTCACGTTAAAAATTATATTTTTAACGATAAAACATTTTATTTCAACACTTGAATTTCTATTCAATTCATTTATTCAATAAAATGGCATTTTTATTTTTCTAACTTATTTTAGAAAATTTCGGCGGCATAACGGCACGATACTAGAAACGGGACGAGGCCTAGCCTTGTCCCCGGTCTAGTGAAGGCCCACGCCATTCACACATCATCAAATCAATTCACCACACAATTCAATTTCAATCAAACAATCTCTAATCTATGCAACCAAACAAACAAGTCCATGGTCTGTGGACGGTTGTGTCGGGTGCTACTAAGCACCGTCTGCATCCTAGTATATATATATAACTAGAAATAAAATTGAAAGGTGAGAAATTCTCACATATAGCTATCCTAGCTCCATGGCACTTCATTGATAGAAATCTTCATCGCTACCGCATCTCCGTCATCTTTATTGCCCGTAGCCACTACATATATAAAAATCACATTTTTATATTTTGATGTCTTTAAAATAAAAATCACATTTTTATTTATTCACTTTCAATTTAAAAATCATATTTTTATAATCACTTCATATATTTAAAAATCGAATTTTTACTATGCTATTCAATATATAAAAATCATATTTTTATTTCGAAGTTCAATAGATAAAAACCATATTTTTATCACGTTCTCCTATACATAAAGATTTCGCCTTTTCAAATTTAAAGATTTCACCTTTTTAAATTCAAAGATTTCACCTTTTTAAATTCAAAGATTTCACCTTTTTAAATTCAAAGATCTAAACTTTCATTTCAAAATCAAGGTTTTCTTCATGTTAAAAATCAAAGCTTTCTCATTTCTTTTCAATTTTAAAAATCTTTCCTATTCAGTTTTGAATACTTTTAAACATTTCAGTTTTTTACTTTCTCAAAAAGAACAGTTTTTTTTTCTTTATATAAAAATCAGTTTTTTTTCTTTATATAAAAATTAGTTTTTTTTCTTTATATAAAAATCAGTTTTTTACTTTATAGAAAAATCAGTTTTTTACTTTATAGAAAAATCAGTTTTTTACTTTATATAAAAATCAGTGCTATTTTATATCTAAAGATCTCATCATTTTAATTTTTTACAAAGCATTTCTATAACAACTAATTTAAATAAAACCGAAATAAATAAAACTAAGTAAAATAAAATGAAAAAAACTTACAGCAAGTAGAAGGGGGAAGATGGCGGCGCTGGTCGGTCGGAAGCGTCGGGTGGGGGTCGGATTTGAGGTGGGTTTCGAGGCGGCGTGGAAATAAGGGGGGGTGCGTTACTGGAGGAGGGAGAGAAGCGGAGGAAGGGGGTCCTGGGAGAGGTGGAGGCGCGACTGGGTGAGCGGCGGCGGGATCCACTCGGAGGAGGGCGGCGGAAGGGGCTCGTGGGTGGGGGTTGGCGCGGCGATGAACGTCGACGGGGGGGGCTCCGTCCTTTCCCCTTTTTTTTTTTTTTTTTTTATTTCTGATTCGATAAAATGGAGAGGGGGGGGCCAGAGGGGTTTAACGGAGAGAAAAGTCTTTTTTTTTTTTTATTATTTAATTTTCCAAAAAAAAGCAAATTTTATTCTCGACCTCGAAACGAGGCCTACCGCCTGTCGTCCATAGCGTTTCACTCCCATTCCGAACACAATGGGATATGTATCATAGGTTGATTCGATCATTTGAATCCGTTTCTGTTGAACTTTCATTTAAATCATTATATTGAATTTTAACCGTACATTTCGAATTACTGGGGTCACATACTAACTAGAAAAATTCCAGAAAAATATTTTCTAGCTTCGTATTGACGATACGGTCCTAACAAAACTAGTTTCGTCGAATTCTGAGACCGTTGGAAAAATGACCATTTTCCAGTTGATTAAAATCAACTGAAACTGGTCAAACGCGTTTTCCTTTGCCACGCTCACATATTGATTCGAAAAATTATGAAATTTGGAACCTAGCAATAACTTTACATCCCGGACCCAACAAAACTGGTTTCATCGAAATCCGAGGTCGTTTGCAAAATGTCCATTTTTAAGGGCCTGAATTCCATAGCGACTATTCAGAATTTTCAACTGGACATATCTTTTGCTTCCCGCTATGAAATCTTGATTATTCGGATTCGTTGGAAAGATATCATCAATTAGATCCTAATGTTTTCGGTTTCACTAAAATCCGGATTGTTTTGCACCCGGTACATTCAATTGAAGTTTGAAATCGAATTATCGAACTACCGCGCCATTTTCAATTCTATTTATAATTATATATATAATTATTTATATTCTAACGACGACGCGTATAATATATACGTTCGAATTCTTATTCAAAATAAATTCCTCGTCGATATTATTTAAAATAATTCATTTTAAATAATCAAAATTCGCTAAAATTGCCAAAATAAAAAAATTTAAACTGGCCCAGATTTTCGGGTTGTTACAATCTCCCCCACTTAAAACTTTTCGTCCCCGAAAAGGAACAAAGTCGAAAGTGGTTTGATCTATCAACTCTACGTTCGATCTGGCCTCCATTCTCTAACTTTTCAGTTTCTGAGAATTTTCAAAAATTTCAAAAATTTGGCTAACACCCTAAATTTTCGAAAAATTTCGCCATAACCTCCCCTGCACCGGGAGCATCGGGGAATTTCAAATAGCTTCCCCGGTCCTTCAGATCTCAAAAAGAAAAAGAAAAAGCCAAGCGGCTAGCCAATAGGCTCATAAAATCATCATCACCCAAACAAAACAGTAAATTATGTAGTAAACATGTACCTATTTGTCGGGCAAACAAATTTTATTCTCTGGCTCTAGCCTCCTTGCTATGACCTGTTCAATGATATATATGTATATGCAAGCAAATGCGACAAATTTTCAATATAATCCAATATTTGATTCAATTAGGCTAAATGGTTCAAAATTAGCAAACAAATGAACAAACAACACAAACATCAATCAATTAGTGAATTAGAGTTTCAAATTCATAACTTTTGATACATATAAAGAAAATCATGTTTTGATGCCAAATCACAACAATGTATTCTAGCTATATATAAGTTTTGGTTCTCACACCAGCCTAATGGAAATATATAGAAAATCACACCTTCGAAACTCGAACATAAATGTTGATGATGCGATCGCTATCATCAATATCATCTCCGGGCGACTAGAATGTGATTCCATATCTATCCAGTATATTAAAACTTTGAATATACGTTTGCAAGGCGTATATGCAAATTCTTTATATACTGAATTGTCCATATTCAAATAAATAAATAATCAAATACGTAGAAGTGATTTAAATTTTCAAAACAAAAATTGTTTTCATTTGAAAAATATACTCTTCACACTCGTTCTAGGATACTACTGATCCTATCTCTAACGAGTCATTCTAATTGGATATTACTAATCCAATATCTGATGAATTCTTTCGTATGGTTCTAATGTGCCTTGTTCTCTGCTTTGTAAACCAAAGCTCTGATATCAACTGTGACGGCAAGGAATTTCGCTCGGTCCGAACCAGTCGCTAAACCGATCCAGGCCGTTCGAAACGCCCTATCGTTTGAGAACACGACAAACAGAACGCGTACAGAAGAACATTTCATTGTATATTACAACAATGCATCAGGTTACAAGAATATACAGAGTATAAAAGAATATTACACAGAAATATCAGAGATTTAAATTACATTTAAATACATAGCAGCGGAAAATAATACAATACACAACTAGAAGAGATATACGGATACAAAGCTTTCCGGATACCGTTCCAGCTGTAAACCAGGGTCCTGTGAATATAAATCTGCAAAACCAAAACTACTAGCTGCCCGTGTCAAAATAGGGGCACCCAGAGTTTAGGTTAAAACAATAAACTCCAGGTCAGTCATGGGACTGGTGTGAGAACTAAAACAATTATTAATCTTTATTTTAAATCATTAGGTAAATCAAGGGACCACGCCGTATAACACGGAACGGGTTTCCTCCCAAGAATACCAGTGCATAAAACAAACAGCGCAATGCTAAATAAAGAAAAATGAAGCTGTTATAAGACCCAGGTCCTATCACACAATGCAAACGCAAGCCGAGGGATAGGGTTTTCCCTTATAACAGCCAAAGAATGCTTGATACGTTTAAAACAAATCATTTGATACTATAATAAGTGCATAGTGTATAAAACAACTTCAAATCATAAGTATCAATCATAGGCGGCATGAATGCCCCATACCACTATGTCGCCATATATAGGTTATACAATCAAAATCGCAAAGTCACGTATTTGGAAATTGGATTTCCATCTATGAA
Organism: Allium sativum; assembly: GCA_030737875.1. NCBI lineage: Eukaryota > Viridiplantae > Streptophyta > Magnoliopsida > Asparagales > Amaryllidaceae > Allium > Allium sativum. The sequence continues at coordinate 797,405,903 of CM060919.1, forward strand.
CCGAGGCAAAAGATAGTCCTCAACCGATTCGAGACGCTCTAGTCCGTGTCTCAGGACCCAGACACAGGTGGGCCCTTGGATCGTCAGGGCCAGTCCACCGATGTGGATTAAACTTAAACCCTGAACACTACGTTTCCCCGCCCTTTGGGGCGTAAGTCTGGTCCGTCTGCCGACCAGAATGCATCGGCCGAAACCAATATAACCGAGGCGCCTCGCAACAGCAACAACCACATAAGTCAAACTCGTCAGGGCGTGTAAAACCACTGACGCCACTTCTAACTAGAAAGAAACGCATGCCCTCCCTGAGGTCCGTCTCCCGTTTTTGGTTCACAACCGGGGTGCGAGGCTCGCGAATTCACGTTACACAAAGCTGTGCCACACAGGCTGTGCTTTGATCATCACCACAAGACTTTGCTTTTCAACAGAAGCCTCGATCAATTGCCACTTAGGCATGCCACACAGGCAATTCACTCCATGCATTTGATATCCATCAATATATAACCCCTGAGCTCGTACGTCTCAGAGAAGGGCGTTAAGCAAGAGAATAAATTCTCCGCCGCCAAACAGAAATATATTTAATAGAAATCAATCACACAGACTAAAATCCAATGTCAGACACACGGTCCATTTACAAGTCCGTTCTGGGTCTGAACGAAACCGGAGGCACCTAGTACCCCGCATATCCATCGATCTCCAAGTACGTCTGGACGATCACCAACTGTTTCCATCTTCTTGGGTGTACAGCCCAATCAAGATCATCAGTTATCACCCAAACGACGTGAAGACTTCCGGTCTTCGACCACCGTCTTCATCTTCGACACCACGTCGAATCAGTTATTCAGAATGGGATAAACCCGGTCTTTCTGAATAACTCGCGTATATATTATAAAAGTGTTACACAAACACAACATACGCCTCATTCCAATTCAGAATATTCTTTTATTCAAATATTCCTATACTTTTGGAAAAGTTCCCATTAATTTTATCCAAGATAAATTCTTTAAATTTATTCTTTAATCTCCTTTGAATATCAATTCAAACTAGTCGGGATTAGCGAACCACACCGAAGTAATCATTTATTTTATTTCCCAATCCCAACCTATTCATCCCATGAAGTAAAACTGGTAATACTTCATATCTAACACCACAGTGATATCGGTAATTCAATTACCATTTCACGTTCAAATCTAATTAAAGATTTAACTATCGCTTGGAGTAAAACTGGTGATACTCCATTCTCGATCTTTTCAATCTATTTAAAGATTCATTAAAACTCCACTTAGTTTTAATCTTTAACTGGGTTAAAGAATCAGTGTCATTTAAAACACGGTTCACGATAAACCCAAAATCACATTCCATTAATCATTGGGTTAAAGAACGAGTGTTATTTAAAACACTGTTCACGATAAACCCCAAAAATCAATATCACTTCAATTCCAATTAAATATTATTTAAATGGGTACACTTCATTAAATCTAAATAAAAAGATTTAATCTTTTCTCAACTGGGTTCAAGAACAGTGTTAGTGAAGACACCATTCACGACAAACCCAAATCACATTCGATATTCAATACAAGGCTCTGAATAGAAAATATATCGGCCTATATTCAATATCAAATTCTACGATTAACAAATGTCGTATTGGACATAACGATATCAATATCTTTCAAATTTCCATAACAACACCTATATAATCACGAATTCCAACATCGAAATATTCCGAAGACAATTTCGATTCAAATCCACTCCAATGCAATCATTGGATATTTTGGTTATTTTCAAAACCCCTTTTTAATTTCAATTTATTTATTTAAAAATAAATAGAATTATATTTCTAGTTCAAAACTAGTTCATTTCGATAAAAATCTATTTTTATCTTTTCAAATATGGAGTTTTTCATCCCAATTCTTTCTAAATCATTTCTTATGATTTTACACAAATTATTACTATTTTTAATAATTTTATCAAGGCCCGTACAGTCGATTTCCAACAACGGCCATCGAACTGCACTTACAGCGACCTTTTCCAAATTTGATTTGGACATAATTCCAAATCCAACCGTTAGATTTCAAATTTCTAACATTCGCTAGAAAGCTCTTTTCGATACGAACCCAACAGTTCCGGTTTTAGGAGAATCCGACGGTCGGATCTCCCGTAACGTCCGTTTGAAATAAATGGTCGAAATTCACGAACTGCCGCGGCGCGGCGCGTTCTATTCAGGCCATTATATTATATATATAATATATATAATATATACTTCGTCGATTTCTATTTAAAACGAATTATATAAATAGTTTTAAAATTCGTTTCAAAATCTATTTCAACTTCCATCTCAATTCAAAGCAAAATTGAATTCTTCTCTATAAATTCGTTTTAAAATTCATTTCTATTCAATTCAAATTTCAATTCAATTTGAATTCATTTCAATTTGCTTTCAATTCAATTTGAATTCGTTTTCAATTCAATTCATTTCGAAATCGTTTTCAATTCAATTCATTTCGAAATCGCTTTCAATTCAATTCATTTCGAAATCACTTTCAATTCAATTCATTTCGAAATCACTTTCAATTCAATTTGAATTCGAAATCGTTTTCAATTCAATTCACTTTGAATTCGTTTTCAATTCAATTCATTTCGAAATCGCTTTCAATTCAATTCATTTCGAAATCACTTTCAATTCAATTCATTTCGAAATCACTTTCAATTCAATTTGAATTCGAAATCGTTTTCAATTCAATTCACTTTGAATTCGTTTTCAATTCAATTCACTTTGAATTCGTTTTCAATTCAATTCACTTTGAATTCGTTTTCAATTCAATTCACTTTGAAATCGATTAAAATTGATATAAATATCGTTCACGTCAAAATGACGTCAATCTAATCAACACGGCTTCATAAATTTCTATTTTCAAATATTCTATTTCAAATATTTCTATTTCGAAACTGGAATGAGGCCCAATCAATTACCATATAAAATTAATTATATGGATTTTCATACAACACATGTATATAATAGCATTGAAAAATAATCAACCATCAACCAAAGTGCACTACACTGTATAAGCATCAAATATAGATATTCAACGCTTATAACAGCCTGTCAATCAATCGATCAACATATTTAATCAATCAGGATGAGTGAACTTCAAATTTCATCCTAACACCCGTGTGGGGTTTCAAACAATCAAACACATATTTTATTTGTGCTGTTGGGCGATGTGTAAAATTTATCGACCCAATCAATGTCCTTCAAATAGGTGTACATAAACAAACCGTCTGGTTTGTAAATGAATATTTTATTTTATTCACTTTCACTATATTCATTCTCACGTTAAAATTTATATTTTTAACGATAAAACATTTTATTTCAACACATGAATTTCTATTCAATTCATTTATTCAATAAAATGGCATTTTTATTTTTCTAACTTATTTTAGAAAATTTCGGCGGCATAACGGCACGATACTAGAAACGGGACGAGGCCTAGCCTTGTCCCCGGTCTAGTGAAGGCCCACGCCATTCACACATCATCAAATCAATTCACCACACAATTCAATTTCAATCAAACAATCTCTAATCTATGCAACCAAACAAACAAGTCCATGGTCTGTGGACGGTTGTGTCGGGTGCTACTAAGCACCGTCTGCATCCTAGTATATATATATAACTAGAAATAAAATTGAAAGGTGAGAAATTCTCACATATAGTTATCCTAGCTCCACGGCACTTCATTGATAGAAATCTTCATCGCTACCGCATCTCCGTCATCTTTATTGCCCGTAGCCACTACATATATAAAAATCACATTTTTATATTTTGATGTCTTTAAAATAAAAATCACATTTTTATTTATTCACTTTCAATTTAAAAATCATATTTTTATAATCACTTCATATATTTAAAAATCGAATTTTTACTATGCTATTCAATATATAAAAATCATATTTTTATTTCGAAGTTCAATAGATAAAAACCATATTTTTATCACGTTCTCCTATACATAAAGATTTCGCCTTTTCAAATTTAAAGATTTCACCTTTTTAAATTCAAAGATTTCACCTTTTTAAATTCAAAGATTTCACCTTTTTAAATTCAAAGATCTAAACTTTCATTTCAAAATCAAGGTTTTCTTCATGTTAAAAATCAAAGCTTTCTCATTTCTTTTCAATTTTAAAAATCTTTCCTATTCGGTTTTGAATACTTTTAAACATTACAGTTTTTTACTTTCTCAAAAAGAACAGTTTTTTTTTCTTTATATAAAAATCAGTTTTTTTTCTTTATATAAAAATCAGTTTTTTACTTTATAGAAAAATCAGTTTTTTACTTTATAGAAAAATCAGTTTTTTACTTTATATAAAAATCAGTGCTATTTTATATCTAAAGATCTCATCATTTTAATTTTTTACAAAGCATTTCTATAACAACTAATTTAAATAAAACCGAAATAAATAAAACTAAGTAAAATAAAATGAAAAAAACTTACAGCAAGTAGAAGGGGGAAGATGGCGGCGCTGGTCGGTCGGAAGCGTCGGGTGGGGGTCGGATTTGAGGTGGGTTTCGAGGCGGCGTGGAAATAAGGGGGGGTGCGTTACTGGAGGAGGGAGAGAAGCGGAGGAAGGGGGTCCTGGGAGAGGTGGAGGCGCGACTGGGTGAGCGGCGGCGGGATCCACTCGGAGGAGGGCGGCGGAAGGGGCTCGTGGGTGGGGGTTGGCGCGGCGATGAACGTCGACGGGGGGGGCTCCGTCCTTTCCCCTTTTTCTTCTTTTTTTTTATTTCTGATTCGATAAAATGGAGAGGGGGGGGGGCAGAGGGGTTTAACGGAGAGAAAAGTCTTTTTTTTATTATTATTTAATTTTCCAAAAAAAAGCAACTTTTATTCTCGACCTCGAAACGAGGCCTACCGCCGGTCGTCCATAGCGTTTCACTCCCATTCCGAACACAATGGGATATGTATCGTAGGTTGATTCGATCATTTGAATCCGTTTCTGTTGAACTTTCATTTAAATCATTATATTGAATTTTAACCGTACATTTCGAATTACTGGGGTCACATACTAACTAGAAAAAATCCAGAAAAATATTTTCTAGCTTCGTATTGACGATACGGTCCTAACAAAACTAGTTTCGTCGAATTCTGAGACCGTTGGAAAAATGACCATTTTCCAGTTGATTAAAATCAACTGAAACTGGTCAAACGCGTTTTCGTTTGCCACGCTCACATATTGATTCGAAAAATTATGAAATTTGGAACCTAGCAATAACTTTACATCCCGGACCCAACAAAACTGGTTTCATCGAAATCTGAGGTCGTTTGCAAAATGTCCATTTTTAAGGGCCTGAATTCCATAGCGACTATTCAGAATTTTCAACTGGACATATCTTTTGCTTCCCGCTATGAAATCTTGATTATTCGGATTCGTTGGAAAGATATCATCAATTAGATCCTAATGTTTTCGGTTTCACTAAAATCCGGATTGTTTTGCACCCGGTACATTCAATTGAAGTTTGAAATCGAATTATCGAACTACCGCGCCATTTTCAATTCTATTTATAATTATATATATAATTATTTATATTCTAACGACGACGCGTATAATATATACGTTCGAATTCTTATTCAAAATAAATTCCTCGTCGATATTATTTAAAATAATTCATTTTAAATAATCAAAATTCGCTAAAATTGCCAAAATAAAAAATTTTAAACTGGCCCAGATTTTCGGGTTGTTACAACTAGTTTCATCGAATCCAGAATATTGAATTATTGCAAGGTTTCAAATTTCTTAGCCATCGGACTTGTCGGTTGGTCGTGCAAATGTAAAACCTGTATGAAATTTTGTGTGCAATTTAATAAAAATAATCGAATTTTAAGGGCAACAACTAAATATAATGGAATTGGACTTTGCCATTAGTTCCATTGCACTCAAAAGGCCTTTAAACCTATAGATAGGCTATGAGGAGGCATGATATAGACTCCGATCTGTTTTTGGCTTCAAAACATGCTTATCAAGAGATTTTATTATTAAAATATTTATAACCCTAGTCCATGGCCGCAACTATTTGATGGCCAGAAAATTTTAGAATTTCATCCCTTAATATCTTCCAATCTGTTCAACGATTCGACAAACTTCGAATTAGGAAGTTGTAGAGCTCGATGAGATCTTTAAATCCATACGACGGATCATAGCCGATGGAGCCTAAAATCGCCAGAAATTGGATATGAGTGTCGCACGGGTTTGGGTTGTTTAGGGGCTGTAAGCATGACAGAGTGGGGCCGGATTTTGGCTATAATTGGAGGCGGCGATGGCGGTGGTGATTGATCGTGGTCCAATGTTGTGAGGGAGGCATAGTTATGGATGCTTTTAATGGTGATGGGTTTTTCTTGCTACTAGGAACAAATGAAGAGAAGAACGAAGGAGTGGAGAGAAGAGGTGACGTTTCGGATTCTGGTTGGATGATAATTTTAGTTTATTTTGAAATTTGAATACTAAAATGCCTATAACTTTTACGTACGAACTTGAATTGACTCAATGTTTGTTTCGTTAGGATCTTATTGGAATTTCGGACGACGTGGCACTGGTTTAAACAGATTCTGAGACAGTTAAATTTTGGGGATTATTTTGGATTTCAAACTCTTTCGAAATCAAAGGTGAGCGATTACCCACTCATACTAAACTAGAATAATAGATTGTTAGTTTAATTAAAATCATGTTTTGATATGATTGTATTTCTTGTCGTTTAGTAGTTAAAATTGCATATGTATGTTGATTTGCATTGATAGTGTAGTTTAAATTGAGTGTTAGTTTAAATTTTACAGTTAAGTTAAAATTTGATACTTAGCTGCTAGTTTAAACTCGACACCTGATAATTAGTAAACTGATATGATATTGAACTGTTTGGCCTGATTGATTTTGATGCATGTCGTGGTTCGATACGTTTTATTTATCGATGTTTAATTTATATGTTATTCAAGTTAATTATGTATGACTGTTGTTTGTGTTGATTAATCTCAATTATTAACCCTAGATGTTACGAGCATCAAATAAACCCAGGATTAATCATTATACTGAACTAAGAACGTAAATTGAAATGATAAATATGTATGACCTTGATTTGGGTTGAATTGGTATACATCCTTCTCAAAAATACTAAAATTAAATTTTAAGTGTCACTAGGCCATATGATAGAACATTATATATGGATACCAGTTGGTCAAATAAAATTTCTTTTAACCTTGAATCTTGGAATATTGTGTAAAAACAATATAAACGATGTTTTATAATTAATTACCTTTGAAATTAAACTTTGAATTTTGGAATTTAAAGGTTAAATGGAATTATTTGATAATGTAAACTGAGCTAAAAATTGAAATTATATAGGAATTGAATTTATTGTAAATAACTGCTTTAAAATTTTAAAATAAATGCCCATCCTTGAAAACTTACTTGATTTAAAGTGATATATGAATTATGTACTCGAGGTTTGTTATAAAATTGAAATAATTCAAATTGAGAAATCAAATTGAAACTTTAATATCTAAGTAGAATTGTTTGAAATTAAGTTGAATTTGAAACGAAAGTTGATTCCAACTGGAACATGAAAGTTTATTTGATTTGAATTGGAATTGGAATATGCCATTACTCGAAACATAGAAGAAACAATTTCAATTCTAACCATAGTATTTTAAATCATGATATAAATTATTTTACTGAATAAGTACTTTACTTTATAAACTATTATATTTTTAACTTATATATATTGTAACTATCTTAGAAACTACTTTAACAAACAATTAATTACTTTATAAACTAACTTTCTTTACAAACTATTTTATTTTTTACTTATATATATTCACTATTTTAAACATATTATTTACAACAATTAACTTTCTATTTATAAACTTCTTTAATATTTAACTATATATAATTAAATTATGATAAATACCGTTTTATATCCAAAACTATTTATATAACTTTTATTGTCATACTTATTTGTTCTCAAACTATTTCAAACATATATCAAAATTATTTTAATATACTTATCAACCATTTTAATATATATTTACAAATTCAATTATTTTAAATATTCAAATCAATTTAATATTGGAAATGTTTCAAGATTCTAAGCTTGATTTAAATGGAGACTTTTAATATGAAGAATATTCTATCTTTACTATTGAAATGATTTTAAAGCACATCTGATATTTTGATATGAAGTATGAACCCTTTGTAATGTAAAAGATTCGACCGGTGTGAAAAATGCAAACGTTTAGTTGTTAAAGGGACCAGGATCAGATATTTCCATACTCTCTGCCAATATCGAAAACCAGATTAACAACTGTGCACATGGTGGAGAATCCAAAATGAAGTAGGTTGGTTTGACGAATGTTAATGGAATGAAATAAGAGAACAATGATGGATATCCTTGACCTTCGGGTCATTATTAAAATAACTAAAAAAGGGCTATATCATGACCAAGTGGGTTAGCAACCCCTATCGGCAACACTTCTTCCTTTATTACTATAGTCCCTTGGTTTAATTTGATTTGATGTACATCCTTGATTTGGAAATGTTGTTCCGAGGTGGACGGTAGTCGGGCTATGCGTTACCACCAGTTCAGGCGTGCTAATAGTAGATTCCTACTCTGGGCATTCCTCGTGTGCCTTATCATATTATCTTGATCGACCCCCTATAATTTGAGTTGATGTTGTACCTATGGAGTGCTCCCTGATGCCACCAGTTTACGGTGTTTTCACAATACTATATACACCACGACGTTTGTAAATGCTGCAAAGGTAATAATGGTAATCACACTTATGCTATTTTAATATTTTATATTTAACCGTAGATACTATTATAATACCGTATTGTATTATATAGTATTTGGTTTAACGGATCCTTAGGAGATGGAAATTACCATAACATCTCTTAGGTTATTGCACTTACGAACACAATGGATATGAGATGTGAATTACCATAAACATCTATGACGCTGTGACACTCATACTATCCCATGGTTTTGATTTGACTGATACGAGAATAGTTTAGTTCCGATCTGAGTGTTTTTGTCTTTTAATTTGTGCTCGAGTCAGCTTGAGTTTTTCAGTTATCGAAGACACTGTTATGAAGATGAAGATGAAGCTCAATAGGCGTATTTATTATTACTATTCCACTGTATATATTGGTATGATTTGTGATAGTTAACTCTTATAATTCATGTATTGTATAATCGAATGTATAATTTAACAACTTCATGAACTATTATTTATTTATTATAATTTTTCCTTTTGTTGCGAGATTCTATAATTGTTTTTAAGGTCACATGTCTCTTTTGGCCATTATGGGAGGTGAACCTCTTTCATTTTTTGTTGTTCAGTTCTATTTGCATGTGAACCTATGTGACTTATGTATTGTTTCTGATCTTTTGGTCGTTTGCTATGCGCTTATGAATAATTAGTAATGCTTGGATTGTTTTAGAAAATGATGTATGGACCATTGTTTAATGATGTATGGACCATTGTTTTTTTTTGTTTGGTTAAGTTTGTGTTTGAAAGTTGAACATATCAGAGTTGGTTTAACTTTTAAGTACTTTCATTGTCATGTTTATGTTTCAAGTAATATTTGTGATTATTTTTGCATATATACATACACACATACATACATACAAATACATACATATATACATTGTAACGACCCGCCTTTTTGCCCAGTTCTTGCCGGTAATTAAACCGACTCCAACCGTTCAAAAAGACGAATTGTTATGGGTGCATACATATATTGAACAAAATAACAGAATTTTTCATTGCGGAATACAATGTTACATCAGAGTTACATAAAATATCAGAGTTACAACACATACAGCGGAAGAAAAGAAAATATACTCTCAGCGGAAGAAAATCGTATGATATAGCAGAAGCTCCCATCTCTTGCATGAACTCCAACTCTAAAAGCACTCTGAATCCTGCTCCAACGATCTATAACTGCAAACTAAACTACTAGCTGCCCGTGCAAAATTATGGGCACCCAGAGTTTAGGTGAGGGAACAATAAACTCCAGGTCAGTCGTGGGACTGGTGTGAGAACTCAAAACAGTTATTATTAGGTTCATTTTAAAGTTGGGAATTTCACCGGACCACGCCGCTAACGCGGAACGGGTTTACTCCATGTGAATACCCGTGCATATAAATATGCAATGACCTTTCTAAAATGAAGTTATCATAAGCTCGTCCCACATCACACAATGCAAGCGCACACCAGATGGGCGAGGTTTATCTTATGATAACCAAACATGCTTTCATACGTAAAATCCTCTTTCAAAGCCATAATATATATATAGTGTGGAAAACATTTCTCAAATAAATGTATTAATCCTAGACGGCATAATACCCCATCCTATTATGTCGCCATATATATATATACAAACCAAAATCGTGTGGTACGTATTGGAGATTTGGTTTCCAACTTGATGATTCCTGGCACGAAAGATCAATCGGAACACAAACGAAATGTAATCAAGGGTTTTTCATCCAGACGTGGACACCAATACAAATCGCGAGGTAGATCAACGGTTTTCGACCAGACGCGGCCCTCCGAACATACCCTATTCCATAAGTCATAAGTGGTTTCCCACTACTGCAGCGGTCATCATCAATTCATATATATACAAAACCTAACCGCCAGTTTCTCATCATCCGGGGTGTGAGGTTTGTCGATGTCACGTCATACACAAAGCTATGCTTCGATAAGCCATTCTTTGATCATCACTAGCTCGTTTCCTAACTTGGGTATGTCACATTGACAATTCACGACATATCACTGATTTCAATCAATGCATACCCTCTAAGTTCATATGACTTAGAGACGAGGATAATATATTTCCACAAATCCGATATTCATTAACGGAAATCAGTGCTATGCAGTCAATTTCAATGTCAGACACACCATCCATACAAGACCGTTCTGGGTCTGAACGGAACAACCCAAAAATACTTAAATTTCTTCAGGTCTCATGCAACTCACATCTCGTATCGGGTGGCCTACCCAACCGAGACATTAATCAACAATTAATCTAAACAATTCAAATATTCCCGGTCTTCATTCATCGTTTACCAAGTCCTGAATTGCTTCATAACGTCGTATTATTACTTGGAATGGTTTTCGAACATATGCTCGATCCCGGTCTTTCCAAGTAATAAGCGTACTTTAAACAGTAGCTATGGTTCACACAGGCTTTTCAATTCAAATCTCCTTCCACATAGTCATCAATTCATTTACAACTAAAGATTTGAATTTCTATAATTTCGTACATCTCGTTATCATCTTAAATTCTTCTTTGAAATCAAAGAGTGTACTTTCGCTTCAATTTCTTACTTTTAATTCCCTCGGATCGAAGATTTTGACTAAATTCAAATTACGATACGAATTTCCACAACTCAATCTAATTGGGTTTCAAGAATGGTATTATTGAAGATACGATTCACGACATAACCCAAATCAATCGTCATTGAATCATACATTACACAGAAATTTTATCCACTTCTATTCGATATAAATTCTCATAATCAACGAATACTATTAGTAGAATAACGATATAATAATATCTTTCAAATACCCCAGATAGTATACATTTACATCATGAAGTTCATACCAAATATCGAAGATTATTTCTATCTAGCTTATTTAAATCAAGGTGAGAACCCGTATCTTAATTGAAAGGTTTATTCAACTCTTTGACATTAGATCTGGATAGAGATACCATCAACTTATCTTCAATATTAATTTCCGTATCCAACTCATATTATAAGCGGAATAACGGTGAAATACCCTTTTAAATTCCTCAGATAATAAGAGTTTTCATTTACCGAACTAATATCAAACATCCGAAGATTTATCTCCAACCATATCCTATTATTTAGTATTAAAAACCCGTATTAGCATAAATTTAAATTCCATATAAAATATTTCTAATACTCTTAAACCTTTGAAAACATTCCACAAATCATTACTTATAGTTCGAAACATCGTTTACAGGTTAAAACTTCAAAACAGATTGTTTTCGAAGAAAGCGTTACAATAGCGTTCCAAAAGTGTTACAAAAGTATTACAAAACAGTTATCTTAACTATTTTGATCAAAATAACGTTTATCTTAGCCAAAACTTAAACTTTACAATTGAAAATACCTTTTCATAATTTGTAATGATTTTAAATTTTTTTTCCATATTTTTAAATAATTTAAAAATAGCTATTTATAGTTATGGGCAACAATTGTTCTTACATCGATCTTTTCCAAAACGGTTTCAAACATAACTTGAAAATTATAACTCGAATTTAAAATCTGCTTTCACTCATTTGAAAGTTCTTGTTTATATCAATCAAATGTTTTTCGTTTCATGGAAATCCGATTTAGATTGCAAAAGTTATAAGCGTTTCAAGTTGCATCTAAAATACGTAAATTGTCGTTATGCGACAAGCTCTATTTTTACCATAATAACCATTATTCTACGATACTTCAAAATATCTTAGAAAATCGTATATCCTTATATAACCCTTTTAAAATCATTTAGATTTACTTTTCAAATTATTTGGGTCTAAAATTCAATTTTCATAAATTCCAATTCATTTCTAAATTGAAATAACTTCAAATTAACCTTCCCATTCGTCGGATCAGTTAGGGATAGCCAGGGAGAGCAGGAAACTTCATTTCCAAACCCAAGCCTAGACACTATCCTCTGTGTCATCCTAGAACGTTCTGGCGTATATTATATTATTAATATAAAGAGACATCGTTCATATTCAAATTTCAAAAATCTCATTTCGAATTTAAATTGAAAATAATATGTTTTACCAAAACTGGTTTCAGATAGATATAAAGATCGTTGTACAGAATCAATACATAATTCAAATCATTTCCAATCCTAATTCAATATTTAAAAAGTTAATATTTAATTCAAAACTAACAATTTAAATATTATTTAATGATTGGATAAAATCGTATATAGGAAGGAGATTTTAAATCGATCACCCATATATTTCCACAACCACGGGGGTGTGTGTGTAATATCATGCAATGCAATCATATTTATCCAAATGAACCATATAACCAGATGGATACGAATTCATTCATCACAAACAAACAGTTTAACGGTGCACAAGCGTTACGGTCAATAACGCTTACCAGTGTTCAGTGTATTATCTAACTACATGCACATCCATTCACATAATAACATCCATCACACAATCATCATCAACAAATTTTAATTATCTCAGCTAATTATAATTAACTAATTTAAACAAATAATTTTAAATTATTAGTTCTCACCTAACAGCTCTCCAAATCTTCACGGTAGGCGAGCCTAGTTGAGTGAATCGTCGGACAATATTTTGGCGCAGCGTCTTCTTCACAAAAATATATATAATATAATATACACTAATCTCTCTTTATATTATAAGAGGAGGAGGAGGAGAAATGACGAACTTTGGCAAGGTGGTGGTGGAAAGGAGGAAGACTTATGCCATGGAAACCATGGCCATAAGCTTTAAGAAGAAGAGAGAAAGAAAAGAAGTGAGAATGAATGAAAAAGTGGAAGGAAAGGGTGGTATTTATAGGAAAAGAGGAGTAAGGAGAGAGTGACACATCATAGGACATGTGTATTACATGCATGGAATGTTGCATGCAAAATTACAAGTGTCTTAACACTTGTAAAAAGGAGAAGGAATGTGTTTTTGGTAGCATTTACCTTAAACGTTATGAAAACAAAGAGCAACGCATAAGACTAATGCTACTAATTTATGTTATCTTTTGACAAATCCGATCGAACGACAAATAATATCATTAAATCCAACTTATTAATAATCATTCTTGTAAAATCATAAAATAAATTATCCTTTACCAAATTCATATTTTTACCAATCAATATTATCAAAATCCGAAAATATCATTACTTAAACATAAATCTTATAATTAAAAAATTTCAAAATAAGTTTTCTTATAAAAATCATAATAAAAACAAAATACTTATACAAAGTTAAAATTCATATTTAAACCTAATAAAATCAATTTATATTCATAAAATCAAAAATTAAATAAATAAAAATCCAAATCAAACATAGTTAAAATTCTGGGATGTTACATTCACCCCCCCTTAGAAACTTTTCGTCCTCGAAAAGGAAGTCGAGTAAATTTAAACTCCTTCACAAATTTTAAATTCCAGTTTCTCTCTCAACATACCAGAAATGTAATGGTCAGAACTAAGGCTCACATCATTCTCAGGGTACTCTGTCTGATTCTCACTAAATGTAGAGTCTAAGGATACTTCTATGATCTCGTGATTACTAGGGTAGTCACGGGTCTTGTTTTAAAATCGCATCCTCTGAGTTAGACTCAGAGCTGCTGTCCTACCATTAAGGAGAACTGAGATAGATACTATCTAGTACTTAGAGGTCTATGACCCTAAGAAAATTATCTTTCTAACTTACTCTTACGGAACCCATGGTTTTCTTATCAATTATAAGACTAAACGCTCAAATTAGAAATTTAAATACAAGTTCTCAAATAAAATTTTCCCTAATCGTTCAATTATCTTGCAATATAACATCTTGGCTAAATTCAGTATTAGAAATTCTATTGCTCTCAATACAAATCAAGTTCAATTTTAGAGATAATTCAAAATACTGGTTTCAAATCTAAATTAGTTCACTTGTCCAAGGCTTTATCTGAGCAGGGAAAAAGGAAGAATTCTGAAATAAAGTTGAATAATGACAATTCGGGGTGATATTCAAAATATGACAATGGGTCGAGCAAAACCCAGCGACAAGGGAAGAGATAGAATTATATTTTCGAAATACTCATTCTATTTCAAATTTTTATTTCAATCGTTTCCAAATTAACCCATTTATAAGTTAACTTTTATACTCATTTAATATTCAAGTTTTTGTTTTCATATTCACCTAATCGAACTTTAAAATTCAAAATATATAAAATCTCTCTTCATTCTTGTTAAAATATCATGTCTTATTTAGAAACATTTTCTTACTTAACTAGCCGTACAATCTCTTAAAACAGTTTTATTTAAAAATACCATCACGCTTCCTCTGCGCACTCTGATTATGCGTATATTCAAACTAGTATTGGTAAAACATCCCAAAACATTGATTTCAAAATTTCCGGAACCAAATCCTCAAAATTTATATTTAAGAATCCAAATTTTCTTGCATAAGTTGGATTCTATATTTCAAAGAAAGCTCATTTATTGAGGTTTTGTTACAAAATATCTTGGACAAATTAAAGTTATCGACACGGTTTCACACGGCACAAAGAAGTATGCATGGATCAAGTCAAAATTCCATGTGCCCAAGTCAAGTAAAGCTGCATAGAAGTTCCATGCTAATTTGTGCATGAAAGGTATACATAGACCAAATCAGGTTTCATGAGCTTGGAATAGAAATTCAACATCTTATGAGCATCAATAGGTGCAAAGGTTCGAATCAAGTACTTGGCAAAATGCACATGATACAAAGGTATGAATGACACTACTCAATAGCAGATGGTTGGAATTTAAATGGACAGTCTAGCCCAAGATGGGAACTCACATGCAAACAAGGATACAAATTCTAACAGTTTAATCATGGGATACTCGTTAAATTTTCATAATTTTCCTCTTGAATAAATCTTACTTTAACAATTTCATTTTCTTCCTTTGTGCTTCAAGTGAATACTTGTTGAGAAATTTTCGTTTGACCCACTCGTTCATGTCGGTTTCTCTTAACAAGGGAAAATATAAAAATTCAATTGATTTGTTCAATACATATCCCATTTTATCATATTAACCTTGTTTCTCAAAATTCGTATAGCTTTAGGTGGGAAAATCGGTCTTCTCCCCCACTTAAGACATTTACCATAATTTTATTAAATTGTATCGTCAAAATCGAAATATGGGGTGAACCAAGCTCTCTTACATGCATTTTCAAAATTTCACTTTTCAGTTCTTCAAGTGAGATTAGCTTCTAAAATATATCCTTGCGGTTTTGACAAAATAGTCTGATTCACGCTTCTAATTATCAGTTAAGTATGCATTTAACTTAACTACCTTATGTTAAATTCATTTTTTCGCATATCCCATTTCATAACATAATACATTCAATACTTCGAAAGTCATTTGTAAAATCAATTTTACAATTGTGAGGACGTCGCAAAACACTTTCGATTGTTTATCTATACAGCTTTAAGTACTTATTGACATCTCGATCAGAAACATATAG